>CM076902.1:40457339-41657339 GCA_039519145.1 Kokia cookei | reverse complement strand
ATTAAAAGTCCAGGACAAAGACAAAATAAAATGTCCAAATTACAAACTCAGTTTTAAAGGCCTAGATCAACTGATTCAGGTTTACAATTAGGCCAATTTACATACCAAACAAACCCATATCCTTAACCCATTACAAACAAGCCTAGATAGGCCCAATCACAAATACAGACTCAGATTGCCTAAACCCATTACACCATTGACCCAATTTGCTCCCACTTGCACTAGCCACCTCCACCTTCAGCCAATCCCATTCTGCCACTCACCCTCAACTGGGATGGCCATCACCGCCACTATGTTGTACCTGTAAGAAAAGAAGACAAGCATTTAATTGTATAAGACAAAGAATAATCATTGTAATGCTGGATATAAAACCAGATTCAAATACTTAGAAAAGGACTTTTGGTTTTCTTTTTTGTACTTCTGAAACTTAAAAATCAATACAAGAATAGCCTCTTTAATAATATTATAGAGTATACTAAAGAGTCAGAATCAAGAAGAAGTGTCCAGGCAAGAATAGACTATCAGACACACGAAACGACCAAGAACATTCAAGCATTGAAATTGATCAGGTACCGTTTAATGCATAATTACTATCATTCATAGCTCAACATTTAACCCTTTTGGATTTTCGAATATGCATTAATACACGCATTGAATACTCACCTTTCATCGGTTACATTTTTCTTATATTTATTTTTATTTCAATTTTTAAACGCATTAAAAAGGAAGTGTATTAATAACAAGGGTAATATTAAATACATTGTTCGTAATAAATATTAATAATAATAATAATTGTTTTAATAATAATAATAATAATAATAATAATAACATTTATTAAAAAAGAAATTGAAAGGACAGAAAAAGAAACTCCCTTGTTGCGCCGTTGCCGGAGTTCTGCCGAAGTCACCTCCGATCGTCGCCCACGCTTCGACGTATATGGATTTGCAATGGAAACACGAAAAGGAAATAAAGGGCATAAAAAAAAAAACAAATATGAAACAAATCTAGTAAAATGAGTAAAATGGTTAAAAATCAAAGCTTTCTTAAAACAAGAATTAAACCTAGATCCACGATTTTGAAAAGGGTGATGAAGCGAGTAATAATAGATCTAAAAAGGGGATTTATTTTCATGAAAATCGGAGTTGGATCCCTCAAGATCCATGCTCAAATCGGTTTTGTATAAAAGAAATAAGGAAATAAAATGGAAGGGGACGATTTTCTCACTTGGACGACGGTCGGATGGAGAAGTGCGACGGTGCATGACGGGGCGCGTGCGACGGAGACACGGCGGGCCAAGGACCGGACTCTGACCGGCCATGGAGAACTTCAGAGAAAACAAAGGGTGAAGAAGACTTTTTTTAAAAAAAAGAAGAAATAAAATGAAATTTTGTTTTAAATTTTAGAATTTATAGTGCTTACCAAACGACTACGTTTTGGAGGGAAGTTTACGTGCCAAAATGGCACTGTTTTAAGCATTAGACCCATGAGCCGTCTAACCCGATCCGATCAGCTCCAGAGGATCCCCTTGTTTTTTTAAAAAGGGATATTTATGCATTTGACCATTCCGCTTTTTTTGATCTTTACAATTTAGTCCTTTTCATATTTTTAATTAATTGTAAATTGGCCCAATAATTTTTAATAATTTTCAAATTAACCCGTTGACCTTTTGAAAGCACCAAGAGCTGCCACGTGTCATATTTTGGTTTATTTCTGTAAATGGTCCCTCTTACTTCTAATTTGTTTCAATTTAATCCTTAAATCAAGTTCTGTTTAATTACAAAATTGGCCCAAAAATTTTTCTTGATTTTCAAATTAGTCCTTTGACTTCTGAACACTTGAGAGGCTGCCACGTGTCACCCATTTTTGGTTTATTTGCTTGGAGGTCCCTAAACTGTCCAAAAATTATATTTTGACCCTCGAACTTCTCCAAAATTATATTTTTGACCACAAACTTTTCAAAAATTATATTTTGACCTCCAAAGTTCTCCAAAATTATATTTTTGACTCTGAACTTTTTGAAAATTACATTTTCACCCTCAAACTTCTCCAAAATTATATTTTTGACCTTAAACTTTTTCAAAAATTTCATTTTGACCCATCAAACTTCCTTAAAATTATATTTTAACCCTAAACTTTCCAAAAATTACATTTTTACCCCCCAAACTTGCCAAAATTTCATTTTTGACCCGATTTTCCTAAAAATTATCATTTTACCCCCGAACTTCCAAAAATTCCATTTTTGATCTTTTTCCAAAAATTACCATTTTACCCCCGAATGTTTAAAATTCCATTTTTAACCACGAAGTTTCCCAAAATTACCATTTTGCCCTCGAGGGTCCAAAATTACCATTTTTCCCCCTGGTATCCAAAAATCACATTTTCAAACCCCGATTGTTTTATTCTTCTTCCTCATCAATATTTGTATTTAATTTTTAATCATTATGCCTTTATATTTCATATTTTTTATTTTTGTATATCACTTATCTACCTAATTAATTTATTTCGTGTTATTTAATCTCCATTATTAACTGTTTATTCGCACTTAAAAATTACACGTTTGTTTCCAAAATTATTTTGAAATCGAGGTAATGTTCTTTTCATGTAGAAACTTCGGGAAATCATGCCCTAACGTGTCGGGTGTGATTTTTCATATAACTCAGACAAATCGAATATCCTTTTTCGAGTTTTTTAACCTCTTTTAACTTCGAGATTCTGAGAACATCGTGCCCTAACGTGTTGGTCACGACTTCAATTCTTCGCGAAAATCGAAGTAAACGGGCATTCCATATTCAAATCCTTTAAGTCATGGGTTGGGCTTTAACAATATTATAGGCTCGGGCTCGACTCGGTCTGGGTCGAAAAATGGGCTTAAATTTTTGTCCAAGTTCGGCCCGTATAAAAATGCTAAAACTCGGACCGTATTAAAATTTTCATATTATTTTTTTAAATATAATTCATCAAAAACACTAAAAACATTAAAATAAATATTTCTCAAAAAATTGAAAATAAGTTTAAAAAATCTTTATAATTAAATAACACTAACTTAGGTACAAGCTAACAAACAAATATATCTAAAATAGTAATAAAATTAACAATAAAATAAGAGTTATATAATATTCAAATAATAACAACAAAATAGTAGCAACATAAGAATGAAATTACAGTAAAACAATGAGAAAATAGCAGGAAAACAACAATTTTTTTTCTTTTTGCAAATTTGGGTCAGGCTCGGGCCAAAAAAGCCTTACTCGAGGCTCGATCCATTTTCTAAATGGGCCTTATTTTTTTGCCCAATTCCATTTTCGAGTGAATATTTTTATCCAAACTCTCCTATTTTTTAAGCGGACCAGATAGTTCGGCCATATATAAATCTAAATACAATAAAATTTTAATATCAAATATTATGATTTCAATATTATTAAACATACATATATAATTATATATTTTAATGATATAATTTATATTTTAACAAATTATTTAATATTATAATTTTGTTTTAATAAACAAAGTTTAACAACAATAATATTGTAAATACATTAATAATGGATGTCTATAACCCTATTAAACTCTCAAAGTGATGATATAAATGTAACACCCAAAATCCCGAGTATTGTCGTCGGTTAGGATTCCGATGTCATCTATTCATATTATACTATTCATCATTTATACATATCCATTTGTTCACATCTTTATTTAATTCAAAAATCATTTCTCATTATTCAAAACAATATCTAAACATAACATTATTTTGTCAAGGGTAAAAATGAAATTTTCAACATTTTAGGGAACTTCTACCGGTACTTGAAGGTCAAGTATCGATAGTAGTCAATTCAATGAGCAATTCTAAACAGTCAAGATTTTTACCGGTACATGTATTAGTTCTACCGATACAAGTGAAATTTCTACCGATACAAGTCATGCATCTACTGATACTAAAAACTCAGAGAGCTAAATTTTCCTCCTATAACTTCTACCAATACAAGCATGCAAACTACCGATACTTTTGTACATGCAACTACCGATACTCACAATTTAACTACCGATACAACTCAAGTCAGTATACAACCTCTCTCCTACGTTGCACTTCTACCAAAACACACATGGGTTCTACCGAAACAAGTACTAAATCTTTAGAATTTGTACTAAACACAAGTGGTTTCCATATAAGCACAACTTTATGTATGCATTCAAGCTAACACAAATACAAAATTTATATCAATACAAGGTACTTAGAACTATATCACCATTTCATCAAACATAACAAGGTTTTCACAATCTCATTGTATAAAGAAAAGATAACATCATCCTAGTGTCACAGACTTAGATTTTTCCCAAGCAATCCGTGCGGCCTTAGGTCGTTTGTTTGCTCTAAAAACGCCTAAGTCAGCCTGATTCCCAACAAATGAGGATTCAACAGAATTTCCTCTAAGGCACCAACACAAAAGCGGAAGAACTCAAGATGAACAAATGAAAAACAAAGAACACAAAAGAGAGAGAGTTTTGAGTGAATGCTCTCAATAATTCTTATTGCTCAAGAATGAAGTGATTTACAATGAGGGGAAGAGGCCTCTATTTATAGTTGAGCCTCCCCAAAATCAGCGGTACAGATCAAAGTACATCAATGGCTAAGATTGAAAAATATCTACAAAAACAATCTCTAAGATTACAATCAAATCTCTAAGATCACAAGGATCATATCTTCTAAGATTGCCTATCTTGAAGATTACATTCCATATTTGTCGACTTTGTAGATGGACCTTCAATCTCTCCAAGCAGTAGGCCAGTCTGATTGGGCCAAAAGACCTCCATTGAACTCGATGGATCACACAAGTGTGCCATGGTTACGGGCTCCTAGGCGCAACCCATGACACTAGTACATGCCATATTAACCAAGTGATGTAAAATCTATCGAACAATTCTGGGATAGTGTGATGCTTCAAGATGATCCGATCTCCGAACAGCAAAAGTGAATCTACAAAACAAATGCAAATCCACAAGTAAGCACTTTAGGGCTTAGTAAGTACATAAAGTTAAATAATTTTAACAAACTTCAAGAGTTGTAAGAAATCTAATTAACCGAATGAAACACTGTTTACATCTGGGGTAGGTTTCACTCGCATTTATTTCTCGCCATGGATTCATTTACTCAGGATGACACTTAGTCATCGGACCTTTAATTCGCCATGATTCATTTACTCACGATGACACTTAGTCATCGGACCTTTAATCCGTAAAGGATTCATTTACTCACGATGACACTTAGTCATCGGACCTTTAATCCATAAAGGATTCATTTACTCACGATGACACTTAGTCGTCGGACCTTTAATCCATAAAGGATTCATTTACTTACGATGACACTTAGTTATCGGACTCTTTCGTTTATAGCTCGAACCCATTTATCTTCCGTATTTCATTCACACTTGTCTTCCACAATTTCGATTATCACTTCATCTCACTGCAATAGTCATATTACAAGAATAAGCAATTTAAGTAAAATTTAACCATATGAACTTACCGGACTGGATTGCAGTTATGAATGGGTCCTAGCGACTATTCTAATAATTTTCCCTTTCCACGATCGGTGGCACGGTCGTAGTCTACATTCACAAATTATTCAATTTCTCATATTAATCACACAATCAATTCATTTAACACAATCAAACCCCTTTTGGTCCTTTAAATTAAACATCAATACTTTTACCCTCTTTTATGATTTAGTCCTTTCTATTCAATTAACTATCTAATCAATACTATTTTCAACTCGTAATTCATATGATGCATATATCACCAGAAATATTTAAAATAACTAAATTTACGACTTGACTCGTCGGAGTTGTGGTCCCGAAACCACGGTTTTCGACACCACTGAAAATCGAGCTATTACAATAATTTTTTTTTAATTCATTTATAAACACGAGAGTAACTTAGTTGTTTCAATGAAACAATTAATAAGGCTAATTTGCTTATACTTCATTGAATGTAAAAAATCTTATAAATAAAGCTCGCTGTAAGTGAAATTTAAATAGAAGAAAAATTTCTCGTACTTTTCATCTACCTTTTACTTGTTACTATTATGTTCTTAATTTTTCTATAACATGTTATCAACATGATTATCTTCTTTAATTGGTATTATATAGAAAATAAAATTGGATCTTATGAACAATTACTAACAAATTTGGAATTCGTCCTTTAAACTATTAAGACCTATAAATGACTATTAGGTTTTTGGATTATGTACCATAAAAGGCTCATTTTCGAAATTATTTACGGAAATGGACCAAAGTGAAAAGAAATTACTAGAATAGGTTTTTTTTGCAAAAACGTGCCTACGTGGACTTCATGTTAGGGAAATTGTAGAAAAACGTTTCCACGTGGAAGCACTTTTCCTTGAATGAGACAAAAATGCCTCCATATGAAAGCACTTTTCCTTAAATGAGACAAAACCGCCTCCACATAGGAGCGTTTTTCCTTGACTGAGACAAAAACACACTGAAAAACGCATCCACGTGGACACTAATTTGAAAAAAGCTTTCACATAAGAGCATTTTTATCCCATTCAAGGAAAAATGCTTCCACATGAAAGCGCTTTTCTGCAATTTCCCCTGACATGGCGTCCACGTAGGTCTGTTTTTGCAAAAACAACATATTCTAGTAATTATTTTTCACTTTGACCTATCTTTGTGAATAATTTCGAAAATGAGTTTTTTTTTTAAATAACCTAAGTTTTTAGTATTAAACAATAGAAAAAGAACAAAGATGGTCAAATTTCTAGGTATCACTTCTCACTCTAATTTCGTATGTCTTTGTTCTTGTTTTATCCTTGAATTGCTATATTATATTTCATCATCTGATTAATTATTACTATTAGGTTTATATTTTTAATACTTAATAATAAATTTGGTCACTAATGTTTGCATGTTTTGTCAAAACGATCCTAATTGTATTTTTAAGTTTTTTTTTTATTGCTATCAACCTTTGTTCTTTTTTTCAATCTGCTTTTTCTAACAGATATAATGAATGAATTCAATGTTTCAATCTTTCACAATTTTGTTTACTAAGAAGTTTTTTTATTAAGTTAATTTTTTTAGATAATTAAAGTTATTTTCTTTAAATTAAGAGTTATTTTTCAATTTAATGTATTATTTATTTATTTTATTTTTTCCACATGTAGTTATCTTATTGGGTGATTATTCATGAAATTGTTATATACATATTTTATTGTGAATTATAAAAAATTCACTAACTAAATATCTATTTTCTCTAATTTTCTTAATATGTCATAGTTCTTTAAATGTGCATGCTATTATGTGATGTTTTATATTCTAATTATCATTATTTCATACTAGATTGCATAATGTTAAATCTTGCAAAAACTCAAATTTGCGACTCTTGACATATTAGGTAAGAATTATTTATCATGGATGTTAGATGTTGAAATTCACTTAGACGCTAAAAGTCTAAAGAATACAATCACTCAAGGTAATGATACATCTAAATAAGAGAAAACCCAAGTTATGATTTTCCTCTGTCATCATCTTCATGAAGTATTGAAACATAATATTTAAGTATAAAATGTCCACTTGAATTGTGGAATAGTTTAAAAGAAAGATATAATCATCAGAAAATGGTAATTTTACCAATGCTCGTTATAATTGGATGCACTTGAGGTTGCAAGTGTAATAGCCTGTTTTTCAGTGGCATTATAAATAGTGATTTCGAGACCACAAATCTAACGGGTGAGTCTATAAATATTATTATTTAATATTTATGAGTCAATTATAATATTATATTGAACTCTGGTTTAATGATTTCTATAAATTGAACGAATAGATAAGTGCAAGTGCTTGTCCCTAAAAGTTAAGTGGTTTTAAAAAATGAGATATTGGGATCTCGTTTCCATAAATAGAGAATATTTACGGAGTTAATATATTGATGTATTGAAGTTCAGTCTGAAAATTTTAATGATTTGATAGTTAATTAAGATAAAAGAATTAAATTGTAAAAGATATAAAAATTAATCGCTATAGATTTAAAATAGTAAACAGATCAAAATGGTGATTAAACCATGATCAAAAAGTTCAAGCTGTAGGGATATGATTAATCTAATAGCTTTTGGGTTATTTTCTTATGAAGTCCTAATTAATTTAGGGTTAAATTGAAATTAAGCTTGTTTAGTTAAAAATTTAAAATAATTGAAGGATTGACTGTGCGATTAAGCCCTCCTAAAATGGTAATTATACCATTCCTAATGGTAATGGGCGGTGGTGGAATGTTTATTAATTAAATTTTTTTTATAAATATTATATGATATGTTTAATGTTTTAAACCTTAAAAAAGAAAGAAAAAAAAAAGAGAAGATATTCTTATCATCTTCTTTCTAAAGAACCGAATCATGAAAGCGGCCAAGCTTTCATTTTCATGTGTAATCAAGAATCAATCCGACTCGAATTCCGGAAAAGCTAAGATAGCGGATTGATTGTGGATTTCGATTTCAATATCGTTTTTGTTTAGGTAAGTTCTTTCGATTTAATTTAATATATTTTGTGATGCATAACTTGATTGTTGAATGTTAATTTAATATATTCAATGTTAAATTGATGAGAATTGAATTAGTGAATTGTATATAACACTGATTAGTAAAGTTATTTTCTGTGTTGGATGAACGTAGAATAGAGTACGATTGGCATGTCAAGGCGTGTTATCGATTGGATTGGCTCGTGTGAGTGTTTGGCGTGTTTCAAATAGATAACCATGTACTCATATACGTTTATTGTTCATCGGGCATTGCTTCTATTGAAATATGACCTGTTATTGAATTATGGAAAGATTTTTCATGAATTTTTTTATAGCATTATGATTTGAATGAATGATCATATTCTTGTTTGAGTATAGACTCATTTACTGTGAATTGTGATTGACATGAAATTTTGATTATTAATTTTATTATTAGAATTTATGTTTAATTCGTTAAGCTATATCGTTTTAATTGTCGAACTTACTAAACTTTATAAAAGCTTGCTCGTGTTCTTTGTCTTGTTCTTTTGTAGATAATGTTTTGTAAAAAATAAAGCAATTAGATTAACTCGAAGAAATCACACTATCTAAAATTTTTTTGGTAGTTTTTAAATACATGCTTTTGAATTATATGGCATGCAATAGATGAAGTTTCCAACTTAAAACATCAACATTCCAACTTAAAATATGTTCCCTTACGTTTAAACTTGAAATACGAAAGCCTAGTTTTGATAATTACAATCAACATTACAACTAATAATGTCGAGACCAGACTCTGTGTTCTCAAGCCCGTTCTTAACATTTTTGGGGCCATAAGTAAAATAATAAAAGTTGGAGAAAATTTTTTTAAGTCTCTTAAAAGTTGGTAAAAAAAATTGGGGCCCTTAAAAACTAAAAAAAAAATAGGCCTCTTAAAAAAAATTGGACCCTTTTAGCTTTGGGATCTAGGCGACCGCATCTCTGGATGAGCCACAGGGTTAGGCCTATGTGTTCTCCACCAAAGAAAATTGGTAGTTTTGGAGTACAGTCACCTCAATGCCACCTTAGTCCTTCGAATATGAAGAAGTGAATTTGTTATTGTGGAAACTGACAATGGACAATGAAGTTGCATTTAGTACATTCGAGAGCCAAATCTAAACAACGTTCACCAGAATATCTGCAGTTCGGATAGTAATAAATCTTCTTAACAAAAGTGAAAGGGTGCTCATGATCATCTTCTATTACTTTAATAGTACTCTCAAGTTTGATGAACAGATATTCACCAAGGACACAATTGACATGAGTAGAAGTATCACATATTGCACAATGATAAAATCAAAGATTTGGATCTTGATTTTCTTCACATACATCACAAAAAGGGCTTTTTGAATATCCGTTATTCTCATGATATGCGAATGAAAGAAGATGTTTATCACTTTTGTGTTGGGATGTAATTGGTAATGAAGAACATTCATGATCCAAAAAAATTACAATCCTTACAATGGAACAACCTTTTGATATCATCCTTACCACAAGCAACACATCACCTTTTATATTTGGGCAAACTTATTCATGGGTCGGGTTAAACGCCCAGGCTTGAAGGCCCGCCCAAAATTTGAGAGGGTTTAGACAAAAATATTAAGCTCGAAAATGGGCTTTGGCAAAAAAAAAATAGGCCCATTTAAAATATGGGTCGGGCTCGAACATTAAAAGCTCGAATCCAGTCTGACCTGACCTATTTTAATTTTATAATACTTTATATTATATTATTTTTATATATTGATGTAATTTAAAACACATTAAAAAATAAACATATACTAATTATATAATATTACTCTAATGTAAACATTAAAAAATATATTAAAATGACTATAAAAAAATTCAATAAATAAAAAATTTATAAAATGATTAAATATTAAAATAAAACAATATAAATATTTTAAAAAAAAATAAAAACTAATATGGGCGTGCCTAAAATGATTTTGGATTAGTTTTTTGCAAATATGGATTAGTTTGAGCAAAATTTTAAGCCCAGATTTCGAACTGAGTTGAGCTTGGACAAGCATAAAATATGTTAATATCATGTTTAGGGCTGGCCTAAACCCGATCCATGAACACTTCTAATTGTAGGCAATGTATATCCGTTGCATTCTTTACATGTATTGGCAAAACACGTCTTCCCTATCCCTTTTCAATAGGAGAATAACAAATCAAAATTTTCTTCTTTATTTTTAGTTTTTTTCACCTAAATTTTTTTTTTCAAAACCAACTAAAAATGCTAAAAATTAGGAGAAAAAATTTGATTTATCATTCTCCTATTGAAAAGAGATAAAGATGACATGGAATCACAGTTTCATACAATCATTTCTCTTGGCAAAAGTACTAAATAGTCTATTAATTTAAATGTTCACTAAGAATGGGTTCAAAATACTAAAAGCTGTCTCTTTTCCATATAGAGAAACAATTAAAGCATAAATTATACATGTAAGCAACCTTACTGTTATGATCATAGAAATAGAACAACAGTTTGACATTATATTGAAATTACAGAATAAATAAGCAAACCAAAGCACACAAGCTTCAAGCCAATCAAATGGCTAAATTACATTATTTAAACTTTCAACTAAAAAGCCAATCAAAAGTCATCTGTATATCTCAAGTATCCAACAGAGCCATATGGGTTCACACATTTCCAGTGAACAAAATAGTTGCACCACATTCAAGAGCTAGATCTTCACAGGGCTCACCACATTTAATGCATTCAGGGTAGTAATTTTTCTTCCTAACAAATGTGAGAGGGTGTGGATGATCCCCTTCTTTGTAGATGCTCCCTGTTTTGATAAATGGATATTCTCCGAGAACACATTCCACATGGGTACAAGTGTCACAAGTTGTACAACGATAAACCCAACACTTCGGATCCCTTTTTTGCTCACAAATGTCACAACAATGATAATCCGAATAATCATTAACCTTGTGATAAGTGAGTGCAAGAATATGTTGGTCGCATTTGTGTTTGGCTTTAGTTGGTAGTAGCATGCACATAGGATATACAGAATAATTGCAGTCCTTGCAGCTGAATGCCCATTGTATCTCGCTACCACAAGCACTACATTGTCCATCAAAATCATAATAGAAAAGAAGGGGATGTTCGTGCCCTGGACATGTTACAGCACACATTGAAGGCAAATGTGCTCTTCACATTCATTACATTTACAGGCGAAGCCATTAGAAAGGAAACTACATAATTCACATTGGAAAATGCTGTCTGAAGTCAGGACAAGGGCTGCTAATTGGCATCTATGACACCAAATAAGCTTCATCTTTGGTAATTCAGCACAAACTGTATGAAGAAAGAAGTCACACCGGGAGCAATAGTAGAATGAAGCCGAGATCAGCACCATACAACCATCACAACATTTATCACCATGCTCCCTGATTATGCTTGAAATGCTCTATTATTGTGGCTTCTCCTGCATCATTCCTCTCAAGAACATTAGTGATGGAGTTGACAGATATATTAAGAGGCTTCTCATTTTCATTTTCTGGCGAAACAACATAAAACCAAAATGGATCACTTGTTGCACAATTCACATGAAATATGATATTTCAATCTGCACAGTAGTAACTGCCATATGCTGTGTTAACCTCATCATGGCATATTATGCAGTCAAATCTTCCAAAATATTCTTTGTGAAAGAAGAATGTGTGAGAAACAGGATGGTCATGCCACCTGCTTTTGATAAAGTGTGGCAATGAAATGCATTTTTTGTGGACCATAATGCTGCATGTACAACATGCATAGGCAGCAGAATCCCCTTCATTGCCACATGCATCACAAATGAATGGAGCTTGTCTGAAGATCAAAGAGAATGGATGTTGATGACTTTTATCTTCAATAATAGGTGATGGTGATACACATTCAATGTGAAAAGAGAACTTACAAGGTGAGCAACCATACACAAATGAATTTCTCACATGTTTCACCACAGAAATCGAAAAGGCACTCCATGTTAGAATATGGTGGATTCTGCAAAAGAACAATAGGATGGTCGCCATGGAAAGGATGAATAAGCTCCAAAGGTGCATCGGCACATACCTTGTGAAGATAAAACCCACAATACTCTGCACAGCTAAAACATGGAGCTGACACCTTTTCCCCACACCTCGTGCAGTTAGCTACTCCACCACCATTGTTGATTAGATGCTTCATTCAACAATTCCAACGGATGTTGATGTCCATAATTGTTTGATTCCCCCATTTCTCCTTCCTCCTTGGCTTTTTTTCGTTGACGTAGTAAGAAAAAACAAATGAAACTCAATCAAAGTAAAGCAGAAATAGAGAAGAGAGAGACTCTAAAGTAGATTTCTTTCAATGAGTTTCTTTGCATTCATACTTTGCTTGAATGAGTTTCTAATTTTATTTCTATTTTCTTAATAATGAAGTATTCTACGCTAAATTTTTATTCTAAAATTACTACTTAACAAATAATTTTATATAATTTTTAAACATTTAATTTTTTCTATATAAAATATACCAATTAAATCAATTGGTCCCATTACATAAATTCACAAAATAATTATACATTACAAAGTTTATGCCTTTTAATCTTGATATGAAATTTATGAAATAAAATAGATTATTAATAAAATAATTTAAAAAGTCTCTTTAGTTTACTTTGATACTTTGCTTGAGAGATAGAGTCCTCCAAGCCCTAGTTGGATCAAAGTCAACTCGAACAGTATTGCAGGTAGAGATGAGGAATGGCCTGCAATTAGAGACGTTTTGCGAGACTCGAATGGAAGCCGGATTGCAGGCTATCAAAGATTTGTGGGTAGAGGTTTGACTTTGAATTCGAAATTGTGAGCGATTCTACATAACAAAGCATTGCGGGTACAGTAAAGTGATTCTTGAAAACGATTGCTTAGTGGCAGTGGAGATGATTAATGATTGTTTGGGTGGTGCTCTCTCGAAAGCTATCGTTAGGAAAATAAAGGATGTTGCCCGACACTTTGAGGCTATTAAATTTCAGTTCGTAAGAATGAAAGACAATTTGATTGCGAACTGGTAAGTCAAAATTTGTGACGCTGCCAATGTTGATATGTGTATTATTGATATTCCTAGTATTCATCTCAATAAATAACTGTTAAAAGATTCATATGATATTCATGATGTAATAAAATTTTGAAAATAAAACAAAAGAACGCCTCTTGATTTATCAAAAAAAATTTGGTAAAAACTAAAGGAAGATTATACATATCTTTATGTTTTTCATTTTATTCTTTGCTTTGCGGATTAGACAATAAATATCAATATTTAATGTGTTTTTTATTGTTCATGTGAATCCATTAAAATTTATTTGTGCATATCACGAATATGAATATCTCTCGAATTAGATAGATGAATTGAATCAATAATTGGAAGCAAACTTAATTTAATATAGTTGCTTGATGTTGATTATTTTCACTTTTGATGTATTTCGTAAAAAAGAATGGTATAATAAATTTTTTGTCTGAATTAAAGAGTTTTATTTTTTTTTCTTTATACATTGTTGAATATGTTTTATTGACTTCAATTTTCTTTGGTTTATATTTCTTAATTTCGTTCAAATTTTTAAAAATAATAATAAAATTGATTATTGATCAATCAAATTTAAATTTGATTAAGATTTTTAAATTTTTAATAATTTTTTAATCAGATTAATTTAATCAATTTATCAATAATCTGACTAATTCGATCGCCTATTCGATTTAAAAAACACTGATGATATTTTTTAAAATAATTAAAAAATAAATATTAATAATAAAATTAAATATTATAATAATATTGTAAAGTGATTAAAAAAAATAATCAGATGGTATCCCACCTACCGACCCATCCGTAGTTTAAGTAAATCTCAAGTTTGTGGAGTGGTCCACAATTCATCAGCGTTTAAAGCGGCCCATAGTGAATATGAACATTTCTGAACATCCTAGAAAATCGAACTGTTGTTTTCACTGGATAAGCTGGAAAATTCTTGAGAATTCTAGAATCCTCTTAAATCCTTATAAAAACTGCATTTCAGGTGTGTAAATCACCCAGTCAAGCAAAGCAGAGAAACTCTAAGATAGCTCTCTTAGCTCTTCCAGTTTTCGTACTTATAATCTTATTTTTCATTCCATTCCGGAATATGTCTCTGATTCCAAGCTTCTTTGGCAACCGTAGCAGCAGCATCTTTGATCCATTCTCTCTTGACGTTTGGGATCCTTTCAAGGACTTCCCTTTCTCATCTCCTTCTTCATCACTCTCCACGCGCTCTTCAGAAACCTCGGCTTTTGTCAACACTAGAATCGACTGGAAGGAAACCCCAGAAGCTCACGTGTTCAAGGCTGATGTTCCAGGGCTTAAGAAAGAAGAAGTGAAAGTGGAGGTTGAAGATTACAGGGTGCTTCAGATAATCGGGGAGAGGAACGTAGAGAAGGAAGACAAGAACGACACATGGCATCGGGTGGAACGCAGTAGTGGCAAGTTCATGAGGAAGTTCAGACTACCGGAGAATGCCAAGATGGATCAGATCAAGGCTTCCATGGAAAATGGAGTGCTTACTGTTACTATTCCCAAACTTGAAGTCAAGAAGCCCGATGTGAAGTCCATTGAAATTTTCGGCTAAAGATGTCTGTAATTTGTGAGTGAGTGCCTGTCTCCTTTGCTTTGAGATACAGAGTCTCGTGCCTATTGTTATTAGTCAATTAAGTTTGTGTTTTTAATGTAAGAAATAAGGCCACTCTTGTTAACAAAATAAGTTTATCCTCCTGCTTTTGTTGTCTAATTTCTGCAGATGGTTGTACGTAGTTACTCAACTTTAGTCAATGAAGTTTGTGTTAATTATATGCTTTATGTTAATTATAGAAGTTTGCGTTTGAATATGTTATATGGTTGTCTTGTTGATGATGGTGATTAATGGTTATTTTGGACATTCACTCAGCTTGTTAAGCTCACTCATTCTTTCTAAACCATTGCAAATAAGCAGTGCTGGAGAGAGTAGTGTGTTCTCGAGGGGTTATCCAGGCCAAATTTTTTAGTTGTTATTAATAGGTGTTAATAAAAGGTGATGTGGTAGATTTTATGTTAATTTTGCTACGATTATTAGTTGTTTGTGCATGGCCATTATGCTTGGTAATTCGTGGACCTAAAATTTGATATTTGAGTTTTTAAAATGAGAAATAGTAAGTTAAATTGGTATTGATTTCCAAACGATATCGATACCACTTGAGAGAATTATCGATACCACTATTTCAGTATTGATATTTACGTGATATTTTTGTAAAATTTCTTAAAGTGTATCTAAAGCATGATTCATTTAAGTTATAAGCTTGTTTAAAGTATAATTAATATGTTTTATTGATAATTAACATATGTTTGTCATAAAACTCATATTAATGTCATGGTAAAAAGATGTTTGCATGAAAATTGATAATAGAATAGATGAATATGCTGTGAGACGGTGGTATAGTGTCCTAATATTTGAGCTCAACGACTAGGTTGGGTACAGGGTGTTATAATTAAAACTATCAATTTTCATTCATGTGGAGGATTGTTGAAAAAAATGGAGTTTTTTTGAAAATTTTGAGGGATATTTTAGATTTGTAAATGTGGAGAGTTGAATCATAAAATTATGGTTTAATCATATGCTCAAAATGATTGAGTGATGAATGAGAAATTTATACTCAAAGTAAGTCACTTGTGAATAATATTGAGGAAATGAAAAGTTTAGATATCACATTGGTTAAATATCAAATGTGGGATATGTACATATATGTAAAGCCATTTGAGGGTCATTGAATGATCAAATTTGAAGCTTTTACTCATGCGTAGGGGGTGTAGATCCAAACCTGTCGAGGTTGGGGGCGTACTTACACGACGTTGGTGATGCGAAATGTCCGAACCAATCGGGCCTTTTTTAGGCTTGCAAATATTTTCTCAGCAAATCTTATCCAAAATCTGTTTTTAAAAGGATAAATATTAAATCGATTTGATTTGATTTTAAAGGCTCCTTTAATGCAGATTTGTATCCTTGATTATGTCTAAAATTTCTCGATATTAATGCCTATAAAAGTCGAAAGAATTCTGCAAACCTCTCTCTCAAAATTTTTTTCTTTGCAATAAAATTTTCGTAAGTATTTTTCGGAGATAGAAGAAGACAAGGTTCTGTTCGTTGATCACTGCAACTATGTTACTATCATGTTCATTTTGTTCATCCTGGGAGATAGTAGATCAATGTTTCTCCAAGCACCTAAGGAAATGTCGAATCTGTCTTAAGGAAACTGTGAAAACAAGCTCAATTTCTAGTAAATTCCATTATTGTATTTTCAATTTTTTGATTTCAGATCTATATATAAATATATATTTATTTATATTGTTTTGTTCAGATCTTGTGTTTTACATAAATATTTTATATTTATTTTATTTGGCTAACATGCTTTGTCTAAAATGTTAAGTGTTCTTGTGGTTTTTGGATTAGGCGAAGGGTGTGAGAATCGAAATCCTCAGCGGAGTAGTGGTGGATTTGGACGTTGTTTTTTGTGAAGTAAGTGCTTGAACATCGTTTTAGGGATTGTTTTCTTCTAGAAAAAGAGTGTATTTAAGTGAAAATTTGGCTTAATATGTGTTTGTAATCGATGCGTTTTGGTGTCGTATGTAGGATTTGGAGTGTACTGTTGTGTGGTTTATCAGAACTATCACCAGGTGTGTGAATCTAAAGCGAAAATTTGACTAGAACTTAGAAAAAACCAAAAACAGAGGTTGTTTTTCAAAATTGCTCTGCGTCACACGGCCATGTGGTTGACCGTGTGACAGATCGTGTGCACCACACAAACCTATGATCGACTGTATGCCAAGACGTGTGGAGTACACGAGCGTGTGGGATTACACTACCAAAATGGGTAGGCCATGTGGGCCGCATGGGCTAGCTTGTTGGGCCATGTGAGGCACATGTTCGTGTGGCCCATTTTGGTAAATTTGTAGGCCCAATTTGGGGCCAAGTAAAGGACTCTAAAATCGAATTTGTGGCTACTTGGTGAGCTTATAAGACTTTATTTTTGGTATGTTAAATGTTAGTATGTTAGGAAGTATGTTGGAATGATATGATACGTTCTGTGAGAAAACGTTTAGGTATGCATGTTATACAATTCATCTGATACGATTATAAGTGAGCATGATTATGCATGTGCGTTGGGGTGGGATTTGATATGTGTTGGAGAAAGTATATTCTAGCAGTTTTACTGAAATTTTTGGCGGTTTAACCGCAATATCTGTTTGGCAGCTTAGCTACACCTTTTTGAGTGACATACCATCACGTACAGGTATGATTAGATGAATGGACTCTTGTAGTTTTAATTAGTGTGATTAGTTGGACGAAATTGGTATGTAACGTATGGGGTAGGTTTTGTTCTGATTTGATATTTGTTTTTGAAAATATGAAATTGTGTTATGATGTTTGCATGTGTACATTATAAGCAAAATTCGGTATATGGGTCAAGTCACACATTGGGCTTCTAGCTCAATCGTTTGTTTTGACTTATTTCAGGTGATTCTCAGACTTTAGATTGAACGACGTTTCTGGAACTCGATTCGGACATTTTGATTTTAAGTATGTTTTGATTTAATCATAGATTTTATGGTCTTTTGGAATTCATAAATTGTTTTTAAGACATTTATTTTGATATTTGTTTGTATTTGCAAACGTAATATTTTAATTGATATTTCTAGCAAAGACGACTTAATTGTTGAAACGTTACGATTTTCAAAATTAAGAACTCCAAAGTATTTTTTTTCTGCAATTGTTTGGAATCTATAAAAAATATGAAATTTTACAATATAGCGTAGTTAAAGCGAATGTTTTGTTTAAAAATAACTATTAAGACAAGTTTTCTTCAAAACACACACTCTCTCGAATTTTCTAGACACTAATGTTTTTTTTGTTAAATTAATTTACTATATATTTTAATACATAAATACAATTTTTTAAAAAGAAATATTTGTAATAATATCTTAATATTTATTTTCATAAGATTTACGCATGTAATATATTTAAAATATCACAAATATATTATATTTTGATTATTTATATACCTGGTAAACAACTTATTAAATAAATAAGGTTAGTATTTTATCCACTATCAGTTAAATTTAATTGATAAAAAAATTAATAATTAAATAATTATAGGATGAGTTTAAATAAGCGGTGCATTTATCAACAGTTAATGTAAAAATAACAGTGATAGTGAAATTATATACTGTAACAATACTGTAACGTGAACAAAAAATTAACCAAACCCCTTCTCTGTTTATTGAATGTTATGGAAAAGAGCATACTGGCAAGACTAGAGGTACTTACCATGATGGTTGAATGGATATTATAATTCTTTTACAAAAAATAATACAACTTCTAGTCTTCAACGAACAAATGTGTTATCAACTAAAGAAAAATTAAAGTTAAAATGCTATCTTACAAAAATAATTTTATAAAATCCATTAAGCCTCTCATCAAAAAGTGAATTTAACTAAATTTTTTGAATTGTAAGTTCATTAAATTTATTTTTTTATTGAAGATCTTGATGGACATTAAGTGAAGATGTGACTGATGATGAGGCAAATTGGTGTGGTTGGTGACATAAAAAAAATTGATGATGTGATAGTTGACACCGTAAATTAATGTGATGTGAAAAATGATGGGATGTTAGTTGATATGATAAGTCGACGTGAATGATTTAATTAATTTTTTTATTTTATTTTATAGAAGTTTAAATAATTATTTAAGTAAAAATTAGATATATGATGTGTCATAAATTAATTAAAATTTTGATTAAGGTAAGTGTATTTATCAATTAATAATATAGTCACGGTGAATAAACTATCGTTTTCACGAAGAATACAAATACTAGTAATAATTGTTTTTTTATTATTTTATTGAATAATTGGAGTGATTGATTAAAAATTAAAACTAACTAAATTAATTAAATATGAACATAATAATAATAAATAAAGAAATTAAACGATTAACCATCAAGAAGCGAAATAGTACTCAAGAAAGAATCATCTAGATTTCATCTGTCATTATTAATTTAAATTACACAATTCATTTACTTAGTAACTTGATCCGTAGAAATCCCTAAATTATGCTAATATCTCTTTCAAGAGTAAAATCAATTGATTCTAAGTTGATTAATTAAAATCTTTCTAATTGAAACTCATACTTTCACATTAATTCGATCTGTGGATCTCCCTATTAGATTTGACTTTAATCCAGTAGATTTATGTTGTCCTATTTTTAGGATTGCATGTCACTCTACTCAATTATGTTAGATCTACTATTCAATAGAATCATTTCTTTCTCTGATTTAAACACATCAAACATGGATCAATAATTTAGAAATATCAAATCAAAAATTAAGCACACATAATTGAGAACAATTTCTAAGTATTTATTGCGTAAAATAAAAAGATAGAATCCATTATAAGGTTCATCTTCCCTAGGTATTTTAGAAAATTAGTTCATACTAACAAATAAAAACATCCAAAACATTGTGTAATCGAAAGAAATAAAAAAACTCATGATAATATCCTAAGAAATTAACAGAGAATCTTCAATCATGATAGAAATATGCTTCAAAATTGGTTTCAATGGTGTTTTTCGACTTGTTTTCTTGAGTATTCTATGACGACTATGTTCTTATTTTTGTCATATAAATGTCTTATAATGCTCGAAAAACTTAAAAATTGTGTTTTTTCGCAGTTTAGGGTGCAATCCCGTGTAAACGACACGGTCTGCCACATGGTTGTGTGACAGCTTGTGTGACTCACACAACCGTGTGGTTCCTGTAAGTCGCTTCGATTTTTTGGTTTTCGTTCATTTTTTCGCTCCTTTTGCTCTCAAATGCTCTCCTGAGTATAAAAACATGAATTTAAAGAATTAGAAGCATAAAATTCACCATTTAAATCGAATAATCATTCAAAAACGTATTAAGAATGAGGCTAAAACATGTTAATTTTAGTACTTATCAATATAACATTTTAAAACTTTAATGATATATTAAATGTTTAGAATAAAAAAAATATTTTAATTACAAAAGTAACATTGGTGACATTTTCAAACGTCACAATAAAATTCAAAAGCATCATAAAAAGGTTACTCATCCGTGAAAAAATATCACTGATTATTGTATTGAAACGTCACCGAAAGTTCACTCTGTGACGTTTATCTTTACTTTACCTTTTTTTAGAAAGCGTCAGTAAAATATGGTTTTCTGTAACGTTTACAAAAAAAACGTCACTAAAAGTTATATTTTCGTCACATAAAGCTCAATTTCTTATAGTGATCCCTGTTTGTATCATTGTTGAATTAATATGTAACATTCGTGTGTTTGAACCGGATTTGGAATAGTGATAAATTAGAATAGAGAATTATAAATGTTTAGTGAAGTAAGGAAGGTTAGAAAAAAAATTTTAAGGATTAAATAGTAAAGGAGAGAAAATATGGGGGATTAAATAGCGAATTATCCGAAATGAATTTTGAGTCATCATGGGAATTAGATTGATTGAGGAGGGGCAAAAGAGTAATTTGGTGGAAGATATTTTTTTTGGAGGCAAAGTTTTGGGCCAAAGTGTAAAGTTGAAAGGCTCAAGGACTAAGAGTGTAATTTTACCATTTTTCTTAAATGAGATATTTTAAGTGAAAATTCTAGAGAATTTGAGAGAAAAAAAGCTGGTTAAAAAGATGAAAATATCATCTTTTTCATTAAGTTAGCCGTCCATGGCCTTTTCTTCCATTTCCAACTTTTGCTTTTATTCCAAATAGGTCCTTCCATCATTTTTAAGCTTTCCAAACTCCAAAACCTTCCATTTTCTTTGGAATTTATGAAAGAAAGTCATAAAAGAGAGTTAGTAGACACCTTAAACTTCTTATAAAATTAATTTTGAGGTGTTAGAGAGATAAAGGACTAAATCGAGAAAATTTGAATTCAAGGGTTAAGGTAAGAAATGGTTAAATCCTCATGATATACATGTATTTTACTGTTATTTAGCATGAAAATCATTGAATTATAGCATTTAGCTTACATGTGTTTGTGTGAAATTGAAGAGAAAGAGAAGAGAGGCAAGGATCAAATTGAAGACAAAGGAAAAGAATAGAACAAGGGGTAAAAGAGAAGGAAATCAGCCTTTTTGTTGTAAGTACTACAAGAGTTTTGAACTATAGTTTAATTTCTCTAATGGTATATGAATTATTAGCATAGAAATTGTTAGATAGGTACATGATTTGAATGTTTATAATGATAAAATGAAGGGATTAATGTGTGATTTAGTAAAACAGTCTGGACAGAACAGAGGATTAACTTCGAAAATTCACTAAAAATTGTATATAAAGAGTTAAGGGTTATACTATATATGAAATTAAAGCTTATTGAGTTTAGTTTCATATGGAAGAAACGGTGATGGAAATGGATCTGTAAATTCTGAGATACAACTGATTTTGTGTAACAAGGTCAGAGTAGGTACGAGTTCTCCTGTTCTGACTTTGAAAAATCATAGAAAACTGTAGAAAAATAATTATAGACTGAAATTTATATGTCTGAATCCTTAATGAGTCTGTTTTCAATATAAACAAACGGGAACATCATTTGATCTTTTTACTTAAAGATAGATAATTTGTAGTGAAGAAAGGTCGAAACTGTCAGGCATCAGCGAAGGGGTAAATTGAAAGAATTTACTGTAAAAATTTGTTAAAGTAAAAATTCTAGAAATTTTATGGTAAAAATATGATTGAGTCTAGTTTCAGAAATATCAAGCGGATTATGATTTTGAATTCTATAACTCAAGATATAAATAATTTAGTGACTGTGACGCAAGTGTACAGCTTTGAAAATATAAATGTGAAGTATTTGATGATGTATTTATGTGAGATATATCATTTATGAGAAATGATGCTAATTGGGATTGTGCCCAAGTAGAAAATTAGAACCATTGTGATATTAGTGGCATGCCATTAAGGAACACTAGCGCGCTCTCTGTTTAGCACGTCTCGTGCTCTCTGTTTAGCACGTCTCGTGCTCTCTGTTATTAGCACTGTGTGTGCTCTCTGATTAGCACTTTGTGTGCTCTCTGATTAGCACTTTGTGTGCTCTCTGACTAGTACTTTGTGTACTCTCTGTTGCCCAGCACTTATGTGCTCTCTGTTTGTTCCGTATATCCTAACGGTTCTATGAAAGTCTACTAAGGGCTAAATTACAGAAAGTGGATAAAAGTGTATGTTGTACCATTGTGGTAAGTTACAGGTTATATGTAAGAAAAGCAAGAAGTTTATATGCATGAGTACTTAAATGATCATTCATTACTTTTCTAGTGCTTACTAAGCCTTCACCGGCTTAACGCGTTTATTTTAACGCGTAGGTACAAGGAATACAAGAAGGTAGATCGGGACCTCTCATTACATCACATCACTTGGAGCTCAAATTTTGGTATATTACTTTTGATGTAAAATGACATGTACTATAGAACTTATATGTGTACTTATTAGATAAACAAAAATGTTGTTTTTTGTGACGAAATGAAATGAGGCATTTTGGATAAAAAAAAAGTTGCATGACTCGGTTTATTTTAATGTAATACTTTTATATCGGGTTTATGCATATGAACCGGATATAAGGGTGTTACATTTGTTGGTATCAGAGTGAAGGTTTTCTAATGTTTGGGGCCGGGAAAATGAGCCCACAAGTACATGTCATTTTATATGTTGATGTGATGAGAGGTTATTTAGTTATTTAATTGTTTAAATTATGAATATTGTAGAAAGTAAAGATGTCAGATAGGCGAGAAGAGTCCGAAAATGAAAGTAGGGTCCCAAACCCTAATAGAGAAGAAGATCCACATAGGATCCGAGACCGAAGAGAATCAGTAAGTGAAGAAAGAACTCAACCCCTAAGTGAATCAATATCCCCTCCTCAAGAAAATTCGATTGCTACTTTGTTACAAACGATAAACCAGTTGTTACAACAAGTAGTAAGAAGCAATGTGCAAAATGTGCCTCCACCACCATCTACTAGTGCCCCTCAGTTGCAACCCTCTGTATCCAGTCGCCGGTCTCCTATAGAAAGATTAAGAAAGCATGGAGCTGAAGAGTTTAAGGGGAGAAAAGATGATGATCCTGTAGAGGCAGAGGAATGGCTCGAGAATAGTCAGAGGGTATTTGAGGAACTACAGTGCACGGAAGAAGAAAAGCTAAGATGTGTTGTATCTTTGTTAAAGGGTGAAGCCTACCAATGGTGGACTACAGTGTTAAATATTCATCCTGCAGAAAGGATCAACTGGAATTTCTTTGTGTCTGAATTCAAGAAGAAATATATCAGTGAGTTATATTTGGAGAAGAAGAAAAGGGAATTTCTAGACTTGAAGCAGAATAACATGACCGTGGCTGAGTATGAACGTGAGTTTCTCAGACTGAGCAGGTATGCTAAAGAATTAATAGCTACTGAAGCAGATATGTGTAGAAGATTTGAGTGGGGATTGAATGAAGAGATATATGTTCCACTACTACCGTTACATCTATAAGAATTTTCTGTTTTGGTTGATCGAGCTCAGAGGTTGGAGGAGGGATTGATTCGTTCGAAAGAGAAAAGTGCTGGAAAGAGAACAGCCATTAGTTCTGCACCTCCCCTTTCTTTGAAAAGAATGAGAGGATTTAGAGATCCTAGATATGCTTCTTTTTCTGCTGGTCAGAGGTCTCGAAGCCAAATACGACAAACTCAACAAGGAACTTCCATAGTTAGTACAGGTGGTACTAGAAGAAGGTCATCACAAATGCAATCACCGTGTAAACATTGCGGAAGATTTCATTGGGGAGAGTGTCGACTGAATACTCGAGTTTGTTTTAGATGTGGGTCTCAAGATCATTTTATAAGAGATTGTCCAAGGATGATGGAGAATACTACCGAACAATCTGTAAAAGGTAGTTCAGCTCCACAAAGAAGCAGATTACCCGGAAATTCTGGTAATGTTGGTATGAGATCAGCAAGAAATGAAGTTGATATATCTGAGTCTCGGAAGCCACGAACATATGCCATCAGAACCAGGGAAGAAGAAAATGCTCCCGATGTGATCACTGGTAAATTCTCTTTATTTGACTCTTCGGTTGTTGCATTGATAGATCCAGGTTCTACGCATTCATACATATGCATTTCATTAGTGAAAGATAGAGAATTAGTAATAAAACCTACGAAACATGAGGTGATAGTTACGAACCCTTTTGGGCAAAGTGAGAGAGTCAATAAAGTGTGTAATGGGTGTCCTTTAAAGATTCAGGATTGTGAATTTCCAGCAAATCTTATGGTCTTGTCATTCAATGAATTTGATGTGATACTGGGGATGGATTGGTTATCGAAATATGCAGCCGTGGTTGATTGCAAAAGAAGAAGAATTTCTTTAAGAACTATAGATGGAAATGAGGTGATCGTAATTGGTGAGAATTACAGTGTTATGTCAAATGTGGTTTCTGCAATCAAAGCTTGTAAAATGATTAAGAAAGGATATGAGGCTTTTTTAGCCTATGTTCTAAATACTCGAGCAGAAGAAAGTGAGATTGAAAAGATAACGATAGTACAAGAATTTTTCGATGTGTTTCCTAAAGAATTATCAGGTTTACCTCCTGAAAGAGAAGTTGAATTTGGAATTGAATTAGTTCCGGGGACTGCACCAATTTCGATAGCACCATATAGAATGGCACCAGCAGAGTTAAAAGAATTGAAGACTCAGTTGCAAGAATTGTTGGATAAAGGATTCATACGTCCAAGTGTATCACCGTGGGGAGCTCCGATTTTGTTTGTAAAAAAGAAAGATGGGTCTTTAAGGTTGTGTACAGATTATCGTCAGTTAAACAAAGTGACGGTAAAGAATAAGTATCCGTTGCCCATAATTGATGATTTGTTCGATCAGTTGAAAGGAGCAAGTGTGTTCTCAAAGATTGATCTAAGATCAGGATACTATCAGTTGAAGGTAAAAGACTCGGATGTGCCAAAGACTGCCTTTAGAACTCGATATGGTCATTATGAGTTTTTGGTCATGCCATTTGGATTGACTAATGCTCCAGCTGCATTTATGGACCTGATGAATAGAATTTTTCAGCCATATTTGAATCAGTTTGTGGTAGTATTCATTGATGACATTCTGGTATATTCGAAAGGTGAAGAAGAGCATGAGAAGCATCTTCGAATTGTATTGCAGATTTTGAGAGAAAAACAATTGTTTGCTAAGCTGAGTAAATGTGAGTTTTGGTTGAAAGAAGTCATTTTTCTGGGACATATTGTATCGGCTGATGGCATTCGAGTAGATCTGAAGAAGGTTGAAGCTATTCTCGAGTGGAAACTGCCAAAGAATGTGACTGAGGTAAGAAGTTTTCTGGGTTTGGCCGATTATTATAGAAGATTTGTACAAGGATTTTCTATGATTGCATTGCCATTAACAAGGTTATTGCAAAAAGATGTGAAGTTTGAATGGAATGAGAAGTGTCAACAAAGTTTTGAAAGATTAAAAGCAGCATTGACCGAAGCTCCGGTGTTAATACAACCAGAATCTGGTAAGGAATTTTTGATTTACAATGATGCATCTTATAATGGTTTGGGTTGTGTACTAATGCAAGAAGGAAAGGTAGTTGCATATGCGTCTAGACAGTTGAAGTCACATGAGAAGAATTACCCGACACATGATCTTGAGTTGGATGCAGTAGTGTTTGCACTGAAGATTTGGAGACATTATTTATATGGAGAGAAGTGCTATATTTATACAGATAACAAGAGTTTGAAATATTTGCTAACTCAAAAAGAGCTGAATTTGAGACAAAGGAGGTGGATTGAATTGATTAAAGATTATGACTGTATCATTGACTATCATCCTGGGAAAGCGAACGCAGTAGCTGGCTCTAAGTAGAAAATCAATGGCAGCTTTGAAGGCGATGAATGCACATTTGGAAATACAATCAGATGGTGAGTTATCAGTTGAGTTAAGAGTGAAACCAACTTTGTTACAAGAAGTGAAAGATGCACAAGAAGACGATGAAGAGTTGATGAAGATAAAGAAACAACTTGAAGAAGGCAAAGGTAATGAATTTGAAGTTGATAGTGAAGGAAGTTTAAGATTTCATAATCGATTATGTGTGCCTAATCAAGAAAATTTGAAATGGAGAATTTTGGATGAAGCTCATCATAGTTCATTTGCTATGCATCCGGGAAGTAACAAGATGTATCATGACTTAAAGTTATTTTATTGGTGGAAAGCAATGAAACGGGATATAGTTGAGTATGTTTCGAAGTGTTTGATATGTCAAAAGGTAAAGGCAGAGCATCAAGTGCCATCGGGGTTGCTTCAAACGATAACTATTCCAGAATGGAAATGGGAAAGAATTACAATGGATTTTGTCACGGGATTTCCACTTTCACCGAAGAAGAAGGATTCCATATGGGTGATCGTTGATCGATTAACTAAGTCTGTTCATTTTCTCCCGGTAAGAATTGATTTCTCAATGGATAAGTATGCACAATTGTATATAGATGAAATAGTTAGACTTCATGGTGTGCCTGTATCTATTATTTCTGATCGGGATCCAAGATTTACATCAAAGTTTTGGGAAAGATTACATGAAGCTTTGGGTACTCGATTGAACTTTAGTACAGCATATCATCCTCAGACAGATGGACAGTCAGAAATGGTGATTCAGATTTTGGAAGACATGTTGAGAAGCTGTATTATTGAGTTTGAAGGAAATTGGGAAAGGTATTTACCGTTGATTGAATTTACTTATAATAATAGTTATCAGTCAAGTATTCAGATGGCACCGTATGAAGCATTGTACGGAAGAAAGTGTAGGACTCCTGTGTGTTGGACAGAGTTAAGTGAACAGAAGCTTGTGGGTCCTGATCTGATTCGAGAAACTGAAGAAAAAGTAAAGTTGATCTGAGAGCGATTAAAGGCTGCTTCAGATAGACAGAAGTCCTATGCGGATTTGAAAAGGAAAGATATAGAGTTCAATGTTGGTGAAAAGGTTTTCTTAAAAGTGTCTCCGTGGAAGAAAGTTCTCCGATTTGGCAAAAAGGGGAAATTAAGCCCAAGATTTATCGGGCCATATGAGATATTGGAAAGAATTGGTCCAGTTGCTTATCGATTGGCTCTTCCACCAGAATTAGATAAGATTCATAATGTTTTTCATGTGTCTATGCTACGGAGGTACCGATCTGACTCATCCCATGTGATTACTTCGGAGAGTATTGAAATACAACCGGATTTGACTTATGAAGAGGAAAGATACTAGCTCAAGAAGTGAAAGAATTGAGGAATAAAAGAGTTTCTCTGGTAAAAGTGCTATGGAGACATCATAACTCAGAAGAAGCTACTTGGGAAAGAGAGGAAACGATGAAACAACAGTATCCACAGTTGTTCAGTACAGATAAATTTCGAAGACGAAATTTATTTTAAGGGGGGAAGAATTGTAACATCCGTGTGTTTGAACCGGATTTGGAATAGTGATAAATTAGAATAGAGAATTATAAATGTTTAGTGAAGTAAGGAAGGTTAGAAAAAAAATTTTAAGGATTAAATAGTAAAGGAGAGAAAATATGGGGGATTAAATAGCGAATTATCCGAAATGAATTTTGAGTCATCATGGGAATTAGATTGATTGAGGAGGGGCAAAAGAATAATTTGGTGGAAGATATTTTTTTTGGAGGCAAAGTTTTGGGCCAAAGTGTAAAGTTGAAAGGCTCAACGACTAAGAGTGTAATTTTACTATTTTTCTTAAGTGAGATATTTTAAGTGAAAATTCTAGAGAATTTGAGAGAAAAAAAGCTGGTTAAAAAGATGAAAATATCATTTTTTCATTAAGTTAGCCGTCCATGGCCTTTTCTTCCATTTCCAACTTTTGCTTTTATTCCAAATAGGTCCTTCCATCATTTTTAAGCTTTCCAAACTCCAAAACCTTCCATTTTCTTTGGAATTTATGAAAGAAAGTCATAAAAGAGAGTTAGTAGACACCTTAAACTTCTTATAAAATTAATTTTGAGGTGTTAGAGAGATAAAGGACTAAATCGAGAAAATTTGAATTCAAGGGTTAAGGTAAGAAATGGTTAAATCCTCATGATATACATGTATTTTACTGTTATTTAGCATGAAAATCATTGAATTATAGCATTTAGCTTACATGTGTTTGTGTGAAATTGAAGAGAAAGAGAAGAGAGGCAAGGATCAAATTGAAGACAAAGGAAAAGAATAGAACAAGGGGTAAAAGAGAAGGAAATCAGCCTTTTTGTTGTAAGTACTACAAGAGTTTTGAACTATAGTTTAATTTCTCTAATGGTATATGAATTATTAGCATAGAAATTGTTAGATAGGTACATGATTTGAATGTTTATAATGATAAAATGAAGGGATTAATGTGTGATTTAGTAAAACAGTCTGGACAGAACAGAGGATTAACTTCGAAAATTCACTAAAAATTGTATATAAAGAGTTAAGGGTTATACTATATATGAAATTAAATCTTATTGAGTTTAGTTTCATATGGAAGAAACGGTGATGGAAATGGATCTGTAAATTCTGAGATACAACTGATTTTGTGTAACAAGGTCAGAGTAGGTACGAGTTCCCCTGTTCTGACTTTGAAATATCATAGAAAACTGTAGAAAAATAATTATAGACTGAAATTTATATGTCTGAATCCTTAATGAGTCTGTTTTCAATATAAACAAACGGGAACATCATTTGATCTTTGTACTTAAAGATAGATAATTTGTAGTGAAGAAAGGTCGAAACTGTCAGGCAGCAGCGAAGGGGTAAATTGAAAGAATTTACTGTACAAATTGGCTAAAGTAAAAATTCTGGAAATTTTATGGTAAAAATATGATTGAGTCTAGTTTCAGAAACATCATGCGGATTATGATTTTGAATTCTGTAGCTCAAGATATAAATAATTTAGTGACTATGACGCAAGTGTACAGCTTTGAAAATATAAATGTGAAGTATTTGATGATGTATTTATGTGAGATATATCATTTATGAGAAATGATGCTAATTGAGAATGTGCCCAAGTAGACAAATTAGAACCATTGTGATATTAGTGGCATGCCATTAAGGAACACTAGCGCGCTCTCTGATTAGCACTGTGTGTGCTCTCTGTTTAGCACGTCTCGTGCTCTCTGTTTAGCACGTCTCGTGCTCTCTGTTATTAGCACTGTGTGTGCTCTCTGATTAGCACTTTGTGTGCTCTCTGACTAGTACTTTGTGTACTCTCTGTTTAGCACTATGTGTGCTCTCTGTTGCCCAGCACTTATGTGCTCTCTGTTTGTTCCGTATATCCTAACGGTTCTATGAAAGTCTACTAAGGGCTAAACTACAGAAAGTGGATAAAAGTGTAAGTTGTACCATTGTGGTAAGTTACAGGTTACATGTAAGAAAAGCAAGAAGTTTATATGCATGAGTACTTAAATGATCATTCATTACTTTTCTAGTGCTTACTAAGCCTTCACCGGATTAACGCGTTTATTTTAAGGCGTAGGTACAAGGAATACAAGAAGGTAGATCGGGACCTCTCATTACATCACATCACTTGGAGCTCAAATTTTGGTATATTACTTTTGATGTAAAATGACATGTACTATGGAACTTATATGTGTACTTATTAGATAAACAAAAATGTTGTTTTGTGTGACGAAATGAAATGAGGCATTTTGGATAAAAAAAAGTTGCATGACTCGGTTTATTTTAATGTAATACTTTTATGTCGGGTTTATGCATATGAACCGGATATAAGAGTGTTACATAATATATCTAAACCTAGAAATCAATTTCAGGAGTCTCCTTTTCCTAAAGGACTGAGTTATTTTATCATCGACAAATAAAGTTGTTGATGGAGTTAATGATTTCATTTTGTCTCAGATTTCGAGCGAGTAAAAAAAAATACCTTAGTGTTGATAGATTCTCTTCAATGTCTAGAAATATTGAAGAACAACAACTTTTATATCCTCTGAGATTCTTAAATTCACTAAAATTCACAGGTGTACTAATCATGAGATTAATTTGAAAGTTAGTGTACCTATTATTCTATCGAGAAACCTTAATTAGAGCTTGGGGTTGTGTAATGGAATTAGATTGATTGTAGCCAAATTTCGTATAACAGGGATTTGGGATGCTATAAATGTAAAAGAGGGTGATAAATTCATTGGGGTTGGATTGGTTATTCTTATTTACAATACTATATATAATGCTTCCATAACATATAATATTTTTTTATGAATACAATTCCAAACTTTAATATAGGACAATCATATTTATTCTATGATATACAAATCCAAATTTTTATTTTAAGGGGAGTTAAGGTCCTTATCAACCCCTTTTAGCACCATTTATTCGGTGTGATTGGGTCACCACAAAACGTTTTAAAAATAAACCATTTTGAAAACATGTAGGTCTTCGAAATCCAGAAAAACAGATTCGGGAGTCGGTTACGCATGAGGAAGGATTAGCACCCTCATACGCCCAAAATTGGTACCGTATTGATTATCTTCGGGTCTTAATATATAAAATTTTGAAAGCTCGAATAAAGTTTAAAATACGATCCTTGAATGAGTTAAGTTTAAAAGAAATCGAATTTGTTTGGAAGTCCCGCTATTTCAAAGTGATCAAGGAAGAAAGTTACATCTAGTGAGTTAGGACACAACATTTCAAGATCCAGAGATAACGAGCTTTCCTTTGTAAAACTCTTTAATTTTTTGGGAAAAAGATATTCGATTATCTCGATTTGAAGAAAGGTTGCACCTAGTAAGTTAAGGCGCAATATTTCAGAATCGAAGATAAGGAAACATTGCCTTGATTAAGGGTATTCGATTATTTCGATTTGAAGAAAAATTTCACCTAGTAAGTTAAGGCACAAATTTTTGAAACTCGAAATAAAAGAATATTACCTCGATTTTAAAGTTTTTATGAAAAATAATTTTGAAAACAAACATGCGAGTTTAATATGAATAAGCAATTAATAATGGATATTAAATAACGCAAAGTAAGATAAATAAAAAGATAAATGGTAAAAAATAAAAAATGCAAAATACAAGTGCATAATGGTTAAATTCAAATGCAAATATTGAGGATGAAGAAAAAATGATGCAATTGGAGTTGAAAATGAGACTTTTCGGATACTCGGGGGTAAAATGGTAATTTTTGGATTTTCGGGGGCAAAATTGTAATTTTGGGAAATTTTAGGGTTTAAAAAATGGAATTTTTAGACATTCGAGGGTAAAAATGGAATTTTTGGAGTTTCGAGGTTGAAAATAGAATTTTTGGAAGTTCGAGGGTAAAAATGGAATTTTTGAAAGTTTTAGGGTTAAAAATGGAATTTTTGGGAGTTCGAGGGTAAAAATGGAATTTTTGAAAGTTTCGAGGTAAAAAATGGAATTTTTGGGAGTTTGAGGGTAAAAATGGAATTTTTGGAAGTTTCGAGGTCAAAAATAGAATTTTTGGAAGTTCGAGGGTAAAAATTGAATTTTTAGGAGTTTCGGGGTCGAAAAGGAATTTTTAGAAGTTCAGGGGTAAAAATGGGATTTTTGGAAGTTTCGGGGTCAAAAATGGAATTTTGGGAGTTCGAGGGTAAAAATGGAATTTTTGGGAGTTTCGAGGTCGAAAATAGAATTTTTGGAAGTTCGGGGATAAAAATGGAATTTTTGGATAATTTAGGGACCTCCAGGACAATAAAACGAAAAACAAGTGACACGTGGCAGCCCCTCAGGCATCCTGAAGTCAAAGGACTAAACAATGAAAAATTTTTGGGTCAATTTTGTAATTAAACAGAACTTGATTTAAGGATTAAATTAAAACAAGTTAAAAATAAGAGGGACCGTTTGCATAAATGAACAAAACAATGACACGTGGCAGCTTCTGATGCTTTCAAAATGTCAATGGACTAAGTTGAAAAGCATTGAAAATTATTGGGTCAATTTAAAATTAATTAAAAGTACAAAAAGGACCTGATCGAAAATTTGAGAAAAAGCGAAAGGATCGAATGCATAAATATTCCATTAATAAAAAACACGCGGATCCTGAGACGGGTCAGGTCGGATTTAGGTCGATCCATGGGCAGAGGGCTGAAACGGTGCCGTTTTGGCACCAAACATGGGTGCTCAAAACGGCACCGTTTTGTGTGTGCTATAAATTCCAATTTTAGTGAAAAAAATCATTTCTCCCTCCTTCAAAAAAAAAAAACAAATCCCCTTCCAAAAAAAAGCTCTCCTTTCCCATAGTCGGCCAAACCCCGACCGATCACCTCGTCGCTGACCCCCACGCACCATCGTCCTTAGCCGCGCGTCGCCACCACGCGCCATCGTCCGCAGCTGCGCATCATCGTGCGTCGTCGCCGCGCCTGGTCACGCGCGCCGGTCCGACCACGTATCCGCCGTCGCTTTTCTTCCCACGCGCCACGCGCCTCCGATCGGTTAGGAGCCTTTTTCTACCCTTTTTTTTTTTTAAAATCGTTCTTAAAAACCTTTTTTTTTTAAAACTGTTTCTTTTTATTCCTAATCGTTTTCGGTTCTCTGTTTCTTCGCAGATCCACGGATGATGAAGCATATGCGAGGTTCGTGGTTTTGCGACGGCGACGGCTTGGACGGCTCCTAGGGCGGCTCCGGTGGTGACCGTTGAACAAAGATAAGTCATTTCGTTTTTTTATTAATAATTTATTATTAATATTATTATTAACTATTATTATTATTATTATTAAAAACAATTATCAAGATTATTAATGTTATTATTATTAAAACGTTTGAAGTTAATGGGGTAATAAATATTGACAGAATACATATTAAATATGCTGATGTGACGGCCTCTGATTGGCTGAGAGGAAGGTGGCTGGTGCAAGTTGCCCAGCATATTAGGGATTTGGGTGTAATGGGTTTTGGGATTTTGGGCCTTTTGGGTTGTTTTGTAATTGGGCCCCGATTTGGGCTTTTGTAATTGGACACTTAGACTTGGGCTTGTATTTGGACATTCAATATTTATAATAAGTTTTAAATTTAAATATAAATCTAAATTTAAATTAATTTTAAATTTTAAATTTAAATTCAAAATCAATTTAATCTTAAAATAAATCTTAAAATGAGTTTAAATGTTGAGCCCGATCAAAATTGAACTTCAACAATGACAATTTATTACCTTTACAAAATGTCAATGCATTCGCATATACTTAAAATTGCAATTCAAAAAAATTTAAATTATCTATACCATTCATTTATTATTAATTATATTTAATATTTTCATAATACTCAATCGGCATGAATATTGTTATTAGCGTAAGAGGACGTAAACTCAAATGCGTTAACACGCATTATATTATACTAAATTGTGGTAAAAATCACAATTTTAACTCATACACTTCAAAGCATACATTTCAGAGAGAAAAAAAAAAGAATATGATTAGACAAGTTTCAATGCATATATATGCCTTATCTTTGGATCAATTCATTTTATTTTGACAAAAATTATTCTACTTATATTTTCTTTACAATTTTTATAAATTTGAAAAAAATTAAACAAGGTTTGAGGAATTAATTAAGGAATAAAATTATTATCTACTTACAAAAATCAGATCAAACTTTTTTTTTAAATAAACTCTTTTTTTACAAAAATTTCTCACACCAACTTTATTTGCAATGATTTTGAATTGAAAAATGAAAATTGCAATGATTCCAAAAATTGAGGGACCTAATGTCTGCTTTCATAGCTTGGAAAAAAGGTCCTTGTGGAGTTGGTAGTGCCTACAGGCTACACCATTGTTACTCAGGATGGCATAATTTTAAAACAAAAAAAAGTGAGCACTTTAGTTGCTGTGGTCTCACTTCTTGGAAGTTGCAAATAATACAGGAAGTCCTCTTATATGCATTCAATGGGAGCCACCTGAGGACTGTGATTGGCAATCTCTATTTGCTATTTTATGCTGGTTGCTTTGGAAGAATCCAAACATGTTTATTTTTTCTAACAATCATAGTTGTATTCAAGCCATTGTGGATACAGGCTACACTTGGACAAGGAGTTACGTTGATTCGGGTTCAAACTTAGAGTCCACCAAATTCCATGTATTGCCTCTCGAGTTGGTCTCCTCCGGAGTTGGGTTGGATAAAACTTAATTTTGATGGGATAATGTCACTATATTAGCAGCATGCTTCAATTGGAGGAGTTTTAAGGGATTTGGATGATTTCTAGTTACGTGGTTATGCGATGAGTTTCGATAAGGAGTCGGTTTTTAAAGTTGAAACGAGAGCGTTGTTGGAATGTCAATTCATTGCATGGGAGAAAGGTTTCAAGAAAGTTGAAGTTGAATGTGATAATGCACTTTTAGTAGAGTTAATCTTAATAAGAGGAGGCGCCAAGAGTAGTTTGGTAGAATTAAGATTACTACCTCAATTATTACGAAGGAAATAGGTAGTATGAGTACGTCATATTTCGAGGAAACAAAATGGAGTTACGGATCACATGGTCAAATATGCTGCTAAAGGAAAATTTTTTACTCAAGATGTTTGAGGTTTTGTCGGTTTTATTAAAAGATTTATTGATTGCTGATTGTAATGGTTCTAGATCAGTTTAATATGAAATGATTATTGTGACGTACACGTAGAAGAATCTTGTTTCCTTTTTACATACCAATAAAAAAAACCCAAATAAAAAAAATTAAAGGTATTAAATGTGTCGTGTCATGCCTAAGCATGATAGTAACAAATTTTATACTTGCTCAAGTTCGGTCTAAACAAAAATATTAGTCTAAAATTCTACGCAAACCCACCCATATCTGTAAAGAGCTAACACAAACCCATTTTAAGTTATTCATATTATTTTAAATAATAAAAAATTAAATATTATTAATTTAAGAATTTAATATTTTAAATTTATTATATTTTATATATAATCATCTTAATATTTTTTAAATGTTTACATAAATTACATAATATATAAAAATAAAAAATTTAAAAAATATGGTGGGGTTGGACTTGACTTGAGCTTTGAATCTTTAAACCTGAACCCAACCATATTTTAATGTATAATTCTAATGTTCTTGTTTTTTTAATAATAATTTATTTTATTAAATTTATTTTAAGTTTTATTAAATATGTATGTATTAATTATATAATTTTAGAATTATTATTACTTATTATTTATTTCTGTTTTATATGTAAAACATTAGTTTTAAGAATTGATTTATATACTTAAAATATTTTTTTCAATGTATAATTATATAAAAATATTTAATAGAATTTGAAAGAATAATTGAAAAATATTTTTAATTTAAGATATATCGATTCTAATATTAAATAATTTTAAAAACTAGCTTTAAAATTTGAATTTTTAATTATAAAAATGTTTAAAACATATAATTTTACTTTAAATTAATAAATTTGAATATTTAAAAATAATTCAATTGTTTAAAATATACTATTTTTTTTTAATTTTCCAATTTCAATATCCTTTAATGTTTTAACTTGAATATTCAGAAAAACAAATAATTAAACTATTTAAAAAATACTGAAAATTTTAAGATTTAATTTAAATATGTAAGTGTGTTATATGATACTTTCCATCGTTCCTATTTATATTTAATGTTTTTTTAAGTTGAAATTAATTTTAAAAGTAGTAATTTAACTATGCATAATTTTCAAATTAAAAATAATATATAATTTAAAAAAATGCTGTTTTTCAATTTAACAATTTTGATGTATCTTTTAATTTTTCAAAATTTAAAAACTGTTTCAATTTTAAATATTAAAATTTAATCAATAAATATAATATATTTAAATTAATATATAGATATGATTTGCAATGTGAATTTATTTATTCAATAATTTCTAATCCTCTAATTATTATTATTATTATTTTCATATATGATAGATCAATTGATAAACATTCAAATCATCGATTTATGAAAGAAAAGAAAAGGAAAAAAAACGCTAGAGAGAGGGGTCGAACCTCTGACCTTATGGTTAACAGCCATACGCTCTAACCAACTGAGCTACTCCAGCTTTTGTTAGTACGTTTTACATATTTTTGTTTATAAAAATTACACTCTAAACCATTAAAGCAATTCCATTCATTAAGAAGGCATGATTTCAATTGTGATGGCTTTAGTTTGGTGACAATTATTAATTGAAAATATTTTATCGTGATGGATAATTAAATTATTTTATTTTTGCTGAGGTAAAAGAGGTAAGGAATAAAGAGAAATGGACGAAAGATATCCATAACAGCTGTAATTACAAGTGCAATTATTTTATTCTAAAAACATGAATTTGGTCTCACAAAAAAAGTGAATTTGGAGTTATATTAAATGAGTATAACTAGATTACATTTCCAATGGAAGGATTTAAGTTCGAATTTTAGAGATATTGTTGGAAGAGGCAGCCACACACCTCGAACATAAACTGTAAAACAGATATGAATAACATAAAAAAAAATGAGTATAACTAGAGATGCTCATAGGTCGGGTCAAGTCGGGCTCGAGTGGAGCAATATTAATATTTTTTATGTTTCTTCAAACTCAATTGGTCTGAAATATGAGCTTAAAATTTTAGTTAAACTCGTTTATATTTGTAAAAGACTAAGCCAAGCCCATATTATTTTTAATTTTTTTTAAAAATTCTATTATATTATTTTTATATTTAATAATTTTATATATTTTTATTTATTGAATTTTTTTATATTGTCATCTTAACATTATTTTAATGTTTGCATTAGAGTAGTATTATATATATAGTATAGCTTTATTTTTTTTAATGCGTACTAAATTACATGTGTGCTTACTGTTAAGTACTTCGGTACTTTCTGTTCCGTTTATCCGATGAGTTCTATAGAAGTTTACATTGGGTTAAATTGTGGAAAAAAGAAAAGAAAATGTGGACCAAAATGAAATGAATGTCAATGTGGTAAGATACAAGTTATATACTGGTAAAGTGAAAGAGTAAATTACATGAGAAAATTTAAAAGTTTATACTTTGCTTTGTAGTGCTTACTAAGCCTTCACTGGCTTAACGCGTTTATTTTAACGCGTAGGTACAATGAATACAAAAAGCTAAATCGGGACCTCTCATTACATCACATCACTTGAAGCTCAAATTTAGGTACATTACTTTTGATGTAAAATGACATGTACCATGAAACTTATATATGTACTTATTAGAAGACAAAAATATTGTTTTAAAATGTTTTGGGTGACGAAATGAAATGAGGTATTTTGGATGAAAAAAAAAATGTTATACTCGTGTTAAAATCTCCGATACTGTATATAATGCTTCTATATCGGGTTTATACGTGTGAACCGGGTATAGGAGTGTTACACAACTGATGAACAAGTATAAGTATAAAACATCATGCAAAATATGAGATAAGTTAAGAAATTATATGAAGATAATATGTAATAATTAAAACTTGACGTAATACGACAATGGTTATAATATAAAAATGTGTTAAAATTTTACATAAATCATTAGAATGTAAAAGTTTATAGAAAATCACATCATTTTAAAAAAAAATGTAAAAAATACAAATACAACATAAAAATATAATTGGATTAATATTATTAAAAATTATTTAAAATATGAGATAAATTTAAACACAACGTAACATAAATATATATAACTTTTTTTAAATTGAGTCTCTATTATAACCTATGCAAAGTATGGATTAAAAAACACGTTAAAATTTATTTAAAAAATATATTTATAATATTCGAACCCATGAAAATTACATCAATGTAAATGTAATATGAAAAATAGCATGCAACATGAACGTAGCAAAACCGACATTATTACACGGGCGTAGTGGGAGTTGGCAGCGGCTTACCTCCTCTTAAAATGTATTTTTTTATTTAAATTTTAAAAAATTTAAAAATTCTAAATTAGTAAAAATAAAATTATAATTTAATTTTTTTAAAAAAATAAAAAATTAATTTAATTATTTAAAAATTATAAAAATATAAACTATTCAAATGGTGAAATTATATTTTTATTATCATAAAAATTAAATTTTAATTTCGCTCTTAAAAGATTTTGAGTTCAATGTAAAATTATTACCTGAATTTACTCATTTTTTTTCAGATTGGCACATATAATTTTTTTTTTGTTCCAGATTGATACTTGAATTTTTTTTTCTATTCTCCATTAAGTTTGAGACATGACGAAATAATATTTTGACACATTGCATAAATAATATCATGATGTCATGATAATGATGTCATAATCTAAAAAAATTAATAAAAAACTTTTTTCCTTTTTTACTTTTCTACTCTCAAATTTTTCTCTGTCTCTTCTACTTCTTCTCTTTCTTCCATCAACCCAATTTTTTTTTCTATTGTCCTTTGGTTTCTCGGCGGCTTTTCGATCGAAGGTGGTCTTATTCATTTTCTTTATGAAAATTTTTTTAGTTTCATTTTCTTTGAGATTTTATTTTGTTTTTTTCATATTTTTTTTACCTCTACTTGAAGGTATATCGTTTTCACTTTTCTTTAACAAATTGACAGATGAATTGAAGTGAAAAATGAACAGTATTGGAGACATGAAAGGGGAATTCAAACCCTGAGAAATTAACCCAAGCATCGATTTTACAGATGACGAGACTCGACCTTTTGAATTTGACACACAGTTTCTTGTCTCTCCGTTTTGTGGTATGTTTATCTTAATCTTTGATTTCACACTTAATATTCTAGTATTAGTTATTTACACTTTAAATCATTTGAAATTAATGTGAACTGTTGGTTTGAGAAAAAAAAAGTTACAGAGATGATAATGAGGATGATGATGAATTAAACTATCCACAAGATACGGTTCCTTTAGATGATAATAATGTTGTAGTCGAGGATGGTTTAGAGACCCAACTTCTAAACCTTGGTGAGGAAACTCAAGTGTTGGACTTTGGTGGCAAAACACGTGTTGGATGATTTAGATTGCTTTGAAAATATAGAGACCCAATTGTTGGATGAATTCGATGTCGGCATTGTTCTTGATAGTGAAGGAACTGAGGTTTTCGATGATGGTGTCGAGGTCTCGGATGATGAGGTAGTAATTGGAGGTCGTGGTCAATCGATTGGCCATGAGGAGAGGGAAACTTTAGAGCAATGTAGGGCATCAACCGAAGAAAAAAAAATTGGGTTGATGAAGAAGATGTAGTAGTAGAAGAAGAGTCGATAGAAAAATTGGGGGTAGAAAAGTCATAGGGAAAAAGTTTTTTTTTTATTAATTTTATTAGATTATGACATCATTATGATATTATTTATGTCACATGTTACAATATTTTTCTGTCATGTGACTCAGATTTAACAGTGTTAGACTCATGTATTAAACCAGTGGACGAAAAAAAAGTTCGAATATCAATCTGAAATGAAAAAAAATTATAAGTATCAATATGAGAAAAATGAATAAATTCATATACTAATTTTATACTTAACTCAAAATTTTTTTGCTTTCGCCTTTGATATTACAATTATTAAATGTATATTACTTTATAGAAATTTTGGCTTTTTTTCAGCGTTTCATACTTTTCATTATTTATTTTATTTAGATTGTATCATGTAATTATAATGATTTCTAAATTGTTAAACCTAATTAACTATATTCAAACAATTTTAAATTGAGTAAATTATAGAAATGGTCACCTAATGGTGCTCGTGTTCCTATTTTGATTATTCAACTTTAAAAATTTTCAATTTAGGCACTAATGTTTGAATTCGTTCCTATTTGGGTCACTCGTCATTAAATTGAAAACGAAAAACTTTTTTCTAATTGATATAATAACACATTTAATCCTCAATAGTTACTTATTTTGTAACACCACTCACCCGATCCAATCACTAGACCGGAGCAAGTAGTTGTTACAACATACACTATACATTTGGAAACAATTTAATGTTCTTTAAAATCCTCTTATTATTTTTTTATTATATTATGTAAAATGTTAGGCAAAATCAACCTTTGAAAATACTTTGAATTTTCTCGATTTAAAACTGAGTTTCTAAAGTTTGAGAGACTTTTATCGATACTTAGTTGAGCAAGTATCAGTAGATATCAAGGAGTAAAAATTTCGAAAATCACTACAGAATCCTACCGGTAGAATTGGTAGTTCTACCGATACAAGTCTGAGTTATACCGATACAACTCAGACAACTACCGATATAACAAACTCTAGTAAGTAAGGTAGTTTTAGCCTGAGACTTCTACTGATACCCAAATTCAACTACCAATACAACTAGGATAACTACTGATACTTTGGTACCAACTATCGAAACAAGCCTAAGCAGTAGTCAAAACTACTTAAGAAATTCATCAATATGCAAAGCTCATGCTTCAATTAATATTGAACATATCATAAGACTTATAAAACATGTAGATAACAAACTAATTGTATGTCACTTATAACCGAACCAACATAAACGATTAATTACCAAATAGTGTGACCTCCAAAGAGTAATCCAATCGACATCTCGAATCCGACGGTCTACAAGGGAGAAAATCAAACGAGGTAAGATTGCTTAAGGCTTAGTAAATTCGTAATAAATTTAAACATCAACTTACTATAAAGGATGTAATTTTAAATATTTTACAAGACAATTCAATATCTTGATCATAAGTACGTTAAATTACCTATACGCCACAAATCTCATAAGGTTAGTGAATTCATATGTAATATGTATAATTTTATCCTGATATTAAACTTATTCATGGAAGACATATTTGGTATATAAATCTATCATCATATTTGCCTTTAACACTCACAATACATTTCAAATATCTATATTCAATGTCTAAATTCAACACATATTTGCACATAGCCATTTCACATAACCATTACATAAATTCATTCCCTAAAACCATACCTTGTAATCATTTCATTTGCATATATAACACATAATCGCTCTGTACTATACATTTTGTTTCAACAATTAATCCATCATATACTCAATAATCATGCATTCCCATTTCAAACGTTTGTATCAACGTATTTAAACTCACCTACCTTGACCTTATAACATCTCATATATATATAAATTTATTTAAACCTCTAACACCCGTTGAACCAAAAGGATTAACATCAGATACTCAAGAAAATGCTCACGCAAGCTGTGACTGTAACATGTAACCATATATGCTCACAGGAGCTATGAAATGGACCTGCTCACACGAGCTGTGGGTCGAGATGTGGGGCTACATGATGCTGCTCACACGAGCTGTGGAGAATCCGTAATAAATGTCAAACCTTAGCCATTGGTAGGACATTTGAGACCAGTGCCCATATAACCTGTAATGCTCACACGAGCTGTGAGATGAGTCCGCTCACACAAGCTGTGGGTCTAGATGTTAGGCTACACGATGCTGCTCACATGAGCTATAGAGAATCCACAACCAATGCAGGACCTCAGTCATCGGTAGGACATCCAAGACCAACACCCATATAACCTGTAATGCTCACACAAGCTATGAAATTGGTTTGCTCACACGAGCTGTGGGTCGGGATATTAGGCTACACGATGCTGCTCACACGAGCTGTGGAGAATCCATAACAAATGCAGGACCTTATCCATCGGTAGGACATCCAAGACCAGCACCTTGAACTGTAAATAACCCTTAATGACATGTTATTTGTATCCTAAGTATTCACATGATTCGAACAAGACCTTGGTACATATCCAAACTTTTTCCTTTCAATCTGTTGTACCATTCCATTATACATTATATGAAATTCATATTTTTCATATATATATATATATATATACATTCGATTTTTAATTAACTTCATAACTTATTCCATTATACAAATTAACACATAATGGTTATAAAGTCTTATACATATATTTCTTTCTTCCATAATACAATATCTCTAGGCTAATGGATATCACATAGAAACATATAATTCAACAATTAATGTAACTTGTAATAATAACATATTAAGTATATATTTCATCCATCATATATTCACTAAACATTATTTCTCCTTTCAAGCAATTGTATCAATATTTTCCAACTCACATCCATATATTTCACATTTTTCCAAATATAATTGTTGAAGCCTAGATTTTGACCGGGCCCAAACTCATTTTAAATTTATTTTAGGATTAAATTTGTTTAAAAATTAAAATTTATTTTAAATTTAATTTAAGTTTAAATTTATTTTCAAAATTAAAATGATTATAAATTTAAAATAAAGTTCAAATACAAAATGTCCAGTTACAAAGCCCAATTGGGCCCAAATTCAGATGACCCAAGTTACAAAGGCCCAAATAAGACCAAACCAAATGACCCAAACTCGCCTAAAACAAAGTCAAATCCTAGCTGCTAAAGTGTTGCTGCTGCTGCCTCCACCTCAGCCAATCGGAAGCCGCCACGTCATCACCAAGTTGCACCACCAGCAACTTGCACTGCCACCAGCTGCTTCAACAGCCACTGCCACCGCCGAACCTGCAAAAAAAGAGAGAGAGAGGAGATTAGATGTACATTTAGTGGCATAGGACAAGAAAATTATTATAAACATAGGCTATAAAAGCCGAATTCATTTCAGTTGTAAGGGTTGAATTTTGAAGATTGAGAAATCAATATACAATATACATTAATATTTTCCAGAGATCAATACAGAGCAAAGTCACTCGAATAGTCACAAAGGCAACAAAAGCAAATTCAAGCCGATTCAAAGACCCAGGCACTAAGGCATTCAGGTATCCCAAACATATACATTTATTATTATTTATTATAGTTAACTAAAACCCTTCATATTTGTACTATATATATTAAATACATTAACTCCTTAGCTGTTATCATACACTTTTTTTGGTCATTTAAGGTATTAAATATCTGTTAATATTAATAATAAATGTTTTAATAATAATAATAATATTAATAATTATTAAATAAATAAATAAAAACGAAAAGTCAGAAAGATGCTTCCCTGGTCGCCGTTGCCGGAAGTCGAGCCTAGCCGAATGTCGCCTGTACCCCGTCGAGCATGAACCTGCAAAAAGAAGAATCAAAACGCTTAATAATAAAGAACAATAAAAACAGTTTCAAAAAAAAAGAAGAAATTTTAAAACCAAAAAATCAAAAAAATCGAACGGTTTTTACCTTCAACGGAGGCGTGTGGCGCAGGAAACGCAGCGACGGAGACATGGCCGGACCGGCGCGAGTGACCAGGTGCGGCGACAAGGCATGATGACACGCAGCCCTGGACGATGGCACATGTGGTCCCACGCGACGGTCGGCGATCGGACTGACTGGCTGGAGTATGGCAGACCATGGAAGGGGGGAGAGGTTTCTGGAGAGTTTTTTTTGGTTTTTTTTTTGAAAAAGGTTGAAAAGTTATTTTTTTTTCTGAGAAATGGCCTATTTATAGCCACCCAAAACGGAGTCGTTTTGGCATGGCTTCAGAATGCTCAAAACGACACCGTTTCATCCTATAACCCATGGTCGACCCGAAGTCCGACCCGACCCGACCTAGGATCCGCGTGTTTTTTAAAGGAGGGATTATTTATGCGTTCGATCCTTCCGCTTTTTCTAAAATTTTCAATCAGGTCCTTTTTGCATTTTTAATTAATTTTAAATTAGCCTAATGATTTTCATGATTTTTCAGTTTAATCCCTCGACCTTTTAAAAGCACCAGGAGCTGCCACGTGTCACGATTTTGGCTTATTTACGTAAATGGCCCCTCTTATTGTTAATTTGTTTTAATTTAATCCTCAAATCGAGTCTTATTTAAATATAAAAAATAACCCAAAAATTTTTAATGGATTTCAAAATGGTCCTCTAAATTCAGGATGCTTGAGGGGCTGCCACGTGTCACCTATTTTTGGTTTTACTGCCCTGAAGGTCCCTAAATTGTCCAAAAATTCCATTTTTACCCCCAAACTTCCAAAAATCCCATTTTTAACCCCAAAACTTCCAAAAATTTCATTTTACCCTCGAACTTCCAAGAATTCCATTTTTGACCCCAAAACTTTCAAAAATTCCATTTTTACCCTCAAACTTCCAAAAATTTCATTTTTACCCTCGAACTTCCAAAAATCCCATTTTTGACCCCGAAACTTCCAAAAATCCCATTTTTACTCCCAAACTTCCAAAAATCCTATTTTTGACCTTGAAACTTCCAAAATTTCCATTTTTACTCCTGACTTCCACAAATCCCATTTTTGACCCCAAAACTTCCAAAAATTACATTTTTACCCCCGAACTTCCAAAAATCCCTTTTTTACTCCCGAACTTCCAAAAATTCCTTTTTTGTCCCCCGAACGTCCAAAAACTCCATTTTCGACCTCAAAACTCTCAAAATTACTCTTTTATCTTGATAATCCAAAATTACCATTTTACCTCCGGGCATCCGAAAGGTTTCATTTTCAAACCTGATCACATCATTTTTCTTCATCATCAATATTTGCGTTTATTTTAACCATTCTGCACTCGTATTTTGCATTTTTAATTTTTTGCATATCATTTATCTTCTTATTTATCTTACTTCGTGTTATTTAGTATCCATTATCAACTGCTTATTCATATTAAACTCGCATATTTGCTTTCAAAATTATTTTTTATAAAAGTTTTAAAAATAGAGGAAATATTCTTTTATTTCGAGTTTCAAAAATTTGTGCCTTAACTCACTAGGTGCAATTTTTCTTCAAATCGAAACAATCGAATACCCTTAATCGAGGCAATGTTTCCTTATCTTCGATTCTGAAATATTGCGCCTTAACTTACTAGGTGCGACCTTTCTACAAATCAAGATAATCGAATATCCTCTTCGTAAATATTAAAAAAAAAAGGTTTTACAAAGGAAAGCTCGTTATTTCTGGATCTTGAAATGTCGTGTCCTAACTTACTAGACGTAACTTTCTTGCTCGATCACTTTGAAATAGCGAGGTTTCCAAACAAACTCAATTTCTTTTAAACTTAACTCATGCATTCAAGGATCGTATTTTAAACTTTATCCGAACTTTTAAATGTTACGAATTAAGACCCGAAAATAATCAATACGGTACCAATTTTAGGCGTATGAGGGTGCTAATCCTTCCTCACGCAGTAACTGACTCCCAAACTTGTTTTTCTGGATTTCGAAAACCTACGTGTTTCCAAAACGGTTTTTTTTAAAACATTTTGTGGTGATCCAATCACACCGAGTAAAGGATTGGTGGCGACTCCCATTATTTTTTTATTTTAAAACAATTTTCGAAACTCCATCTTAAAACAGTTTCGACAGCTGGCGACTCCACTGGGGACTTTTTAAATAAACGAGAGTCTAGCCAAAATTGATTATTTTCAGAGTCTTCCTCGAAAACTTTTAAGCTTCAGTCTTGTTTAATATGCAATCCTCGACATCTTTTGTGACATTATAATGCTAGTATAAATCTTCATACATCTGCATTTGATAATACCTTTTAAGTGGAAACCGGAAACTACTCCTTCGTGAGGTCTTCACCTCCGTGCAGGATAGTAGATCGCTTTCGGGATTACAAAGTACCCTTGTTTTCGTGAAATTTTCACTTTCGTGCAAACATGTGAGAAATACATCCCCCTAAATCGAACTTGTTCGTATGAGCCTGTAATGAGTGAGGACCGAGGAATCTGCTGTTTTGGGTACCCCTACTTTAGAACCTAAAACCACATATAGTAAGATGTAGAAACTTGCTTTAGAAGGAGTTGTACTAAACCGTTCAGCAACCTTCCAAGACAAACTCTTAGGTTCTATGTTATACTTGTATATTGATATTGTTGAGTTTCGCTAACTTGTTTATTTTGTCTTTTTTTACCTTGCATTTCATCATCATATAAAGAGAAGGTATAGACTCAAAAGTTCAGTTACTGATAAGAGAATTAATCATGGAAAACAAGTACTTTGATAAAGTGGAGGACAATATGGTCGTGAGCATGTGGTCAGAGGAGACTCAACGCCAAAAGGGGGACAACTTAGTGGAAGGATATGAGTAAGAGCTTTGGGATTACACTAGGGTTAGCACGGCTCAAAACAATGTGCTAGAGTTGAAAGAGATTTGGGACAGTTGAGACAATAACATGAAACAAACCTTTTACCAAGAATACGGAGATTTGTCATACTTGTGCAAAGTTAAGGTAGATAAATCTCTCTTTAGAGCCTTAGCACAGTATTGGAATTCGGCCTACAACTGCTTCACCTTTGGGAATATAGACATGACACCGATGATAAAAGAATACACCACTTTACTTCGTTGTTCGAAGATGTCAGTAGATAAGGCCTACTCTAGAGCTCCAAATCTCTCAACCATGGTTAAAAGATTAATAAACATCACGGGCATGAGCGAACAGTAGGTTGCAGCTCGAGTTAAGGTCAAAGGCGATAACATGTGCATCACGTGGAAAAGCCTACGATATTTTATATTGGCTCATCCAGGTACAAAGAAGAAGATCGACATTTTAGCCTTAAGTATCTACGGGTTGGTCATTTTTCCAAAGGCTTTGGGGCATATAAAAGACGCGGTGATAGATTTATTTGATAGGTTAAGTAAAAGAGTGACACCTGTCCCGGCTATACTAGCTGCAACTTTCAGATCCTTAAACACATGCAGAAAGGAGGGAGAAGGTCGATTTATTACTTGCGCACCATTATTGATGGTATGGTTTCATAGTCACTTCTGGAAAACAAAAAAAGTCTCCTATCAGTACTTGTCTAAAGATTACTCCCCTTTGAAAGAATTTGTGGCAACGCAAAGACAAAAAAAGTGGATGGCCATACTCCAAAGCCTCAAAGACGAAGATATAGAGTGGCGAGCACCATGGTTTATTCTTGATGAAATATTGTATCGGTGCGGAGATCTCGACTGGATCCCATTGGTAGGAATATGTGGAGCGACCGGGTATGCACCTTTGCTAGTTTCAAGACAATACAGATCAAGACAGTTCATACCCACGACTCAGGGGATAGCTCAGTGCGAATTCATGTACCGGGGAGAAAATAATAAGAAAAGGATTTGAGAAATCTCAAATGCATGGAACCAGGTTTGAAGAATGAAAGCATTCGGCGCCAATCCCATGATAACTGCAGAATATGATTGGTGGAGAAACAGAAGGATCAACGATAATATTCCTGTGCCAAACCCGGAGATTGTCCGCCCAATTAAAGAACACTTGCTGGTTATTCCGATTGAATTAGAAATAATTAAATAGGATTTCGAAAAGAAAAATGATGAGATGGGGAAAGTGATAGAAAAACTGGAGGAAGAGAAGGTGCTTTTAGGATTGGACGCTGATGTTCAGAAGCTAGAGGTGGAGAAATTAAGAAAAGGGAAGAATAAGGCTGAAGAAGATCTTAGCAGCCTAAAGAAGGACTATAAAAAGCTTCGATTGTCAATGAGAACCACCGGTTTAGGAAAGACATCAAAGCAATGGCAGCAGGAAATTCGTGAAGAGAAATAAAACAAGTCACTGGAAAAACAAATTTCAAGACGCCCAAGTTCAGGAAAATGCTATGAAGAGTAGCCTTCTGGAAAGCCAAGCCGAAATGACTGAATTAAATGCTCGAGTAGGAGAATTGGAGGAGTCCTTGTACAGGTATCGTAGCTGAAATTCAATATTAGAGTTAAAGGCAAGCCGAGCTGAGATCGAGAGACTAAATAAGAGGGTGGAAGAATTAGAGGCCTCTTTGCAGAATAGTGAAATACGAACTGAGATCTTGGAAAGAATGTTGGAGACAAATGATTGGCATCTTCAACAAACTCAAAAGGAAGTCAGAGAAAGGGATTATGTTATGGGTGAAGCTTTAAATCAAATCCGCGAAGTAACTGATCATGTGCAAACACTGATAGTTAAAGCAGAAGAGCTAAGCATACAGTACGAGACGAAGACGGAACGAGGTCAAAAGCTATCAAACCTCCTTAAGAAAGTCAAGGCTTTGAGCATCAAAACAAAACCGTTTATGTAATTTTCTTTATGTTAAGGAACTTGCTATCCAAATGAAGTTTTCTAAATAGAAAATGAATTATAAGTCAATACCTTTCTCTTGCATACATGCATCTTATTTGCATCATATTTTTTGCATAATAGTCCTAACTTACTAAAAAATTTATCATTCAGCTACATCAGTAACCATTGAAAACTAACACCGCTATAATACTCGAAAGAAAACTAAAGACATGGAACAAAGATTTAAACAAATCCAAAAAGAGTTACAAGACCAGATGCAAGAGCGCATCCAAGAGCAAATGAGTATGATGTGCAGAGAAATGAAGAATCAATTCATGGAGGTACAGAAAAGCCTAATGAATGAATTAGAGCAAGTAAAACAAAGCATGGCTGATAAAGGAAAAGGCCCTACTATTGAGGAAGAAGAGGACCCAATGGTCCCCTCAGGCTTTACACCCTTCCATAACCCGGCGTCGCATGAAATGCCGGCATGGGAGCGCACGATTACTATAAAGGCATAGTAACCAGCCACAAGCACGTCGCGACTAGCTAATTATCCAATTGGATCGAGGTCAAACCCAGAGGATAATACCGCGAATTTGAGTGTCCCAGACTTTGACGAGATGATAAGAGAAGATCTCCCCAGACAAATAGAAGAAAAATACAGGCGGTTAGAAGAGAAAATCGATGTGATGCAGGGAGTTGAAATTTCATATGGGGTAGATGCTAAAGAGCTAAGTCTGGTTCCGGATCTAGTTCTCCCTCCCAAATTCAAAGCTCCAGAATTTGAAAAATGTAGCGGGACGAGCTGCCCTGAAGCTCACCTAACCATGTTCTGCAGAAAGATGGCGGGGCATGTACATAACGACCAGCTGTTAGTTCATTATTTTCAAGATAGCCAGGCAGGGTCGGCAATCAGATGGTACAATCAATTGAGCCGATCAAAAATCCATTCGTGGGAAGATTTGGCACAAGCTTTCCTAAAACAAACTCATTTTAAATTTATTTTAGGATTAAATTTGTTTAAAAATTAAAATTTATTTTAAATTTAATTTAAGTTTAAATTTATTTTCAAAATTAAAATGATTATAAATTTAAAATAAAGTTCAAATACAAAATGTCCAGTTACAAAGCCCAATTAGGCCCAAATTCAGATGACCCAAGTTACAAAGGCCCAAATAAGACCAAACCAAATGACCCAAACTAGCCTAAAACAAAGTCAAACCTTAGCTGCTATAGTGTTGCTGCTGCTGCCTTCACCTCAGCCAACTAAAAGCCGCCACGTCATCACAAAGTTGCACCACCAGCAACTTGCACTGCCACCAGCTGCTTCAACCGCCATTGCCACCGTCGAACCTGCAAAAAAAGAGAGAGAGAGGAGATTAGATGTACATTTAGTGGCATAGGACAAAAGAAAATTATTATAAACATAAGCTGTAAAAGTCGAATTCATTTCAGTTGTAAGGGTTGGATTTTGAAGATTGAGAAATCAATATACAGTATACATTAATATTTTCCAGAGATCAATACAGAGCAAAGTCACTCGAATAGTCACAAAGGCAACAAAAGCAAATCCAAGCCGATTCAAAGACCCAGGCACTAAGGCATTCAGGTATCCCAAACATATACATTTATTATTATTTATTATAGTTAACTAAAACCCTTCATATCTGTACTATATATATTAAATACATTAACTCCTTAGCTGTTATCATACACTTTTTTTGGTCATTTAAGGTATTAAATATCTGTTAATATTAATAATAAATGTTTTAATAATAATAATAATAATAATAATTATTAAATAAATAAATAAAAACGAAAAGTCAGAAAGATGCTTCCCTGGTCGCCGTTGCCGAAAGTCGAGCCTAGCCGAACGTCGCCTGTACCCCGTCGCGCATGGACCTGCAAAAAGAAGAATCAAAACGCTTAATAATAAAGAACAATAAAAACAGTTTCAAAAAAAAGAAGAAATTTTAGAACCAAAAAATCAAAAAAATCGAATGGTTTTTAACTTCGATGGAGGCGCGGTAGCGCAAGAAATACGGCGAAGGAGACACGGCAGGACCGTCGCGCGTGACCAGGTGCGGCAACGACGCACGATGATACGCGGCTCCGGATGATGGCACGTGTGGTCCCACGCGACGGTCGGGGATCGAACTGACTGGCCATGGCATGGCTTCAGAATGCTCAAAACGGCACCGTTTCATCCTATCCCATGGTCGACCCGACCCGACCTAGGATCCGCGTGTTTTTTAAAGGAGGGATTATTTATGCGTTCGATCCTTTCGCTTTTTCTAAAATTTTCAATCAGGTCCTTTTTGCATTTTTAATTAATTTTAAATTAGCCCAATGATTTTCATGGTTTTTCAATTTAATCCCTCGACCTTTTAAAAGCACCAAGAGCTGCCACGTGTCACGATTTTGGCTTATTTATGTAAATGGCCCCTCTTATTGTTAATTTGTTTTAATTTAATCCTCAAATCGAGTCTTATTTAATTACAAAATTGACCCAAAAATTTTTAATGGATTTCAAAATGGTCCTCTAAATTGATGATGCCTGAGGGGTTGCCACGAGTCATCTGTTTTTGGTTTTATTACCCTGGAGGTCCCTAAATTGTCCAAAAATTCCATTTTTACCCCTGAACTTCCAAAAATCCCATTTTTGACCCTAAAACTTCCAAAAATTTCATTTTTACTCTTGAACTTCCAAAAATTCCATTTTTACCCTCAAACTTCCAAAAATCCCATTTTTGACCCCAAAAATTCCAAAACATCCATTTTTACCCCTGAACTTCCAAAAATTCCATTTTTACCCTCGAACTTCCAAAAATCCCATTTTTACTCTCGAACTTCAACAAATCCCATTTTTGACCTCGAAACTTCCAAAAATTCCATTTTTACCCCCGAACTTCCAAAAATCTTTTTTTTACCCCCGAACTTCCAAAAATCCCTTTTTACTCCCGAATCTCTAAAAACTCCATTTTTGTCCCCCGAACGTCTAAAAACTCCATTTTCGACCTCAAAAATCTCAAAATTACTCTTTTAACCCTGAATTTTCCCAAAACCACCATTTTGTCCAGGTAATCCAAAATTACCATTTTACCCCCGGGCATCCGAAAGGTCTCATTTTCAAACCCGATCGCGTCATTTTTCTTCATCATTAATATTTGCGTTTATTTTAACCATTATGCACTCGTATTTTGTATTTTTGATTTGTTGCATATCATTTATCTTCTTATTTATCTTGCTTCGTGTTATTTAATATCCATTATCAACTACTTATTCATATTAAACTCGCATATTTGCTTTCAAAATTGTTTTTTTATAAAAGTTTTAAAAATCAAGGAAATATTTTTTTATTTCGAGTTTCGAAAATTTGTGCCTTAACTCACTAGGTGCAATTTTTCTTCAAATCGAAACAATCGAATACCCTTAATTGAGCCAATGTTTCCTTATCTTCGATTCTTAAATATTGCGCCTTAACTTACTAGTTGCAATCTTTCTACAAATCAAGATAATTTAATATCCTTTTCGTAAATATTTAAAAAAAAAGGTTTTACAAAGGAAAGCTCGTTATTTCTGGATCTTGAAATGTCGTGTCCTAACTCACTGGACGTAACTTTCTTCCTTGATCACTTTGAAATAGCAGGGTTTCCAAACAAACTCGATATCTTTTAAACTTAACTCATGCATTCAAGGATCGAATTTTAAACTTTATCCGAACTTTTAAATGTTACGAATTAAGACTCGAAAATAATAAACTTAAATATCATCATCTCATAATCCACATCATATCATACAAATCTCAAGCATATGAACTAGATTACAACCTAAATAGATATGTATTATATCACAAAAATATTAAATAATTAATTTAATAAATTTACTTTTTCGACCATTCCATTTATTATCCTTCCGGATAATATTCTTTTCAACCTTTTCATCTATTCAAAAATACTGAATATATTACTATAGTGTCTTTCAACCATGGTCTTTTTTCTTTTCAAAAAATATATCATGACCATATATGACATAAATACAATTTATATAACGATTGCAATTAAAATTATAAATTCACTTATAAACTTTTAAAGTGAAATATGAACTTACCTAGACTAAAATGGTTGCCAAACAAAACCGACGAATATATCGAACTTTAACTTTTCCTCGAATTAAATCTAATTGCTTTGTTTCTTGATCTAAATAATAATTCTCATCAATTTAATCATTTCAATAATTTAAAAATATTAAATTCTAGCTTACAACCCATTGTTGAAGCCCAATTTTAACTGGGCCCGAGTGTTGGATTAAGCCTTTTATTTTAAGTTGGGTTTAAATTGATTTAAATTTATCTTCTTAAATTTAAATTTGCTTTAAATTTAAATTTAATTAAAATTTAAATTGACTTAAAACTTAATATTAAATTAAAAGTCCAAGACAAAGACAAAATAAAATGTCCAAATTACGAACCCAATTTTAAAAGCCCAGATCAACTGGTTCAGGTTTACAATTTGGCCAATTTACATACCAAACAGACCCATATCCCTAACCCATTACAAACAAGCCTAGATAGGCCCAATCACAAATACAGACCTAGATTGCCTAAACCTATTACACCATTGACCCAATTTATCCCACTTGCACTAGCCACCTCCACCTTCAGCCAATCCCATTCTGCCACGTCAGCATGGACAAATTCAACTTGCACTGCTGCTGCCACTCACCCTCAACTGGGATGGCCATCACCGCCACTGCGTTGTACCTGCAAGAAAAGAAGACAAGCATTTAGTTGTATAAGACAAAGAATAATCATTGTAATGCTGGATATAAAACCAGATTCAAACACTTAGAAAAGGACTTCTGGTTTTCTTTTTTGTACTTCTGAAACTTAAAGATCAATACAAGAATAGCCTATTTAATAATATTATAGAGTATACTAAAGAGTCAGAATCAAGAAGTAGTGTCCAGGCAAGAACAGACTATCAGACACACGAAACGACCAAGAACATTCAAGCATTGAAACATATCAGGTACCGTTTAATGCATAATTACTCATAGCTCAGCATTTAACCCCTTTGGATTTTCGAATATGCATTAATACACGCATTGAATACTCACCTTTCATCGGTTACATTTTTCTTATATTTATTTTTATTTTCATTTTTAAACGCATTAAAAAGGAAGGGCATTAATAACAAGGGTAATATTAAATACATTGTTCGTAATAAATATTAATAATAATAATAACTGTTTTAATAATAATAATAATAATAACATTTATTAAAAAAGAAATTGAAAGGATAGAAAAAGAAACTCCCTTGTTACGTCATCGCCGGAGTTCTGCCGAAGTCACATCCGATCGTCGCCCACGCTTTGACGTATACGAATTTGCAATGGAAACATGAAAAGGAAATAAAGGGCATATAAAAAAAACAAATATGAAACAAATCTAGAAAAAGGGGTAAAATGGTTAAAAATCAAAGCTTTCTTAAAACAAGAATTAAACCCAAATCCACGATTTTGAAAAGGGTGATAAAGCGAGTAATAATATATCTAAAAACGGGATTTATTTTCATGAAAATCGGAGTTGGATCCCTCAAGATCCATGCCCAAATCGGTTTTGTTTAAAAGAAATAAGGAAATAAAATGGAAGGGGACGATTTTCTCACCTAGACGATGGTCGAATGGAGAAGTGCGACGGTGCGTAACGGGGCGCGTGCGGTGGAGCCACGGCGGGCCAAGGACCGAACTCTAACCAGCCATGGAGAACTTCAGAGAAAACAAAGGGTGAAGAAGGTTTTTTTTTTTAAAAAAAGAAGAAAGAAAATGAAATTTTGTTTTAAATTTTAGAATTTATAGTGCTTACCAAACGACTGCGTTTTGGGGGGGAGTTTGGGTGCCAAAACGGCACCGTTTTAAGCATTAGACCCACAACCCATCTGACCCGATCCGACCCGCTCCAGAGAATCCACGTGTTTTTTGAAAAAAGGGATATTTATGTATTTGACCCTTCCACTTTTTCTGATCTTTACAATATAGTCCTTTTCATATTTTTAATTAATTATAAATTGGCCCAATAATTTTTAATATTTTTCAAATTAACCCCTTGACCTTTTGAAAGCACTAGGAACTGCCACATGTCATGATTTTGGTTTATTTATGAAAATAGTCCCTCTTACTTCTAATTTGTTTCAATTTAATCCTTAAATCAAGTTCTATTTAATTACAAAATTGGCCCATAAATTTTTCTTGATTTTCAAATTAGTCCTTTAACTTTTGAACACCTGAGAGGCTACCACGTGTCACCCATTTTTGGTTTATTTGTCTTGGAGGTCCCTAAACTATCCAGAAATTATATTTTGACACACGAACTTCTCCAAAATTATATTTTTGACCACGAACTTTCTGAAAATTATATTTTGACACTCAAACTTCTCCAAAATTATATTTTTGACCATAACCTTTTCAAAAATTAAATTTTGACCCTCGAACTTCTCCAAAATTATATTTTTTACCCTAAACATTTTGAAAATTACATTTTGATGCCTACACTTCCCTAAAATTATATTTTTATCCCTAAACTTTGTAAAAATTGCATTTTTACCCTCGAACTTTCTAGAATTCCATTTTTTACCCTAATTTTTCCAAAAATTACATTTTTAGCCCAAACTCTTTAAAATTTCATTTTTGACCTCGATTTTTTTAAAAATTACCATTTTACCATCGAACTTCCAAAAATTCCATTTTGATCCCATTTTTCCAAAAATTACCATTTTACCCCCGGATGTCTAAAATTTCATTTTTAACCATGAACTTCCCAAAATTACCATTTCACCCTCGAGAGTCCAAAATTACCATTTTACCCCCCAAGTATCCAAAAATCACATTTTCAAACCCCGATTATTTTATTCTTCTTCCTCATCATTATTTGTATTTAATTTTTAATCATTATGCCTTCATATTTCGTATTTTTTATTTTTGTATATCACTTATCTGCCTAATTACTTTATTTTGTGTTATTTAATCTCCATTATTAACTGTTTATTCACACTTAAAAATTACACGTTTGTTTCCAAAATTATTTTGAAATCGAGGCAATGTTTTCTTTGTGTGGAAACTTCGAGAAATCATGCCCTAACGTGTCGGGTGTGATTTTTTGTATAACTCACACAAATCGAATATCCTTTTTCAAGTTTTTTAATCCCTTTTAACTCTGAGATTCTGAGAACGTCGTGCCCTAACATGTTGGCACGACTTCAATTCTTCACGAAAATCGAAGTAAACGGGCATTCCATATTCAAATCCTTTAAGTCATGTGTCCGAGGATCTTATTTTAAAACTCAATACGAAATTTCAAGTTTTATATATATATAAATTTAAAGCAAAATCGAGGCAATGTTCTTTTCGTGTGGAAACTCCGAAAAACCATGCCCTAACGTGTGGGGTGTGATTTTCGTAATTCATGCAATTGGATATCCTCTTCAAAATATTTCAAAACGTCCTTTAATTTTGAAAATCCGAGAACATAGTACCCTAACACGTTGGGTACGACTTCCAGTTCTCATAGAGATTCGAAACACGGGGACAGATTTCTTCAAAAGAGCTTCCTTTGAAATCTTGCAAAGTTTTCTAAAGACAAAGGTCGTATTTTAAATTTTACTCGAGTTTTCAATGTTTTCACAAATCAAGACTCGAAAGTAATCAATGTGGTACCAATTTTGGGCGTATGAGGGTGCTAATCCTTCCTCATGCGAAATCGACTCCCGAACCTATTTTCTGAATTTCGAAGACCTACATGTTTTTCATAACGGTTTTTTAAATGTTTTGTGGTGATCCAATCACACCAAATAAAGGATTGGTGGCGACTCTCATTTTTCCTTTTTTTTAAAAATGAATTTTTGAAACTTTGTTTTAAAATGGTTTCGACAGCTTGGCGACTTCATTAAGGACTTTTTTTTAAAAATAAACGAGAGTCAACCAAAAATTGATTATTTTCGGGTCTTTTTTGAAAACTTTTAAACTTCTGTTTTGTTTAATATGCGATCCTCGACATCTTTGTGTGGTATTATACTATGAGATATTACTAGTGTAATTTTGCATCCATATGCATTGTGTTATTACCCTTTTAAGTGGAAGCGGGAAACTACCGTGAGGTCTTCACTGCCGTGCACGATAGTGAATCGCTTTCGGGATTACAAAGTACCCTTGTCTTCGTGAAGTTTTCACTTCCGTGCAAACATGTGAGAAATGTGTCCCCCTAAACCGAACTCATCCATATGAACCTGCAATGGGTGAGGATCGAGGAATCTACTGGTTTGGGTACCCTTTACTTTAGAACCTAAAACCACATATAGTGAGCTGTAAGTACTTGCCCTAAACGGAGTTATGCCGAACCTTTTTAGCATTTACCCGGGATAATTTCTTAGGTTTTGTGTTATATACTTGTATGTTAATTTCATTATTACGTTCTGCTAACCATGTTTTGTTTTGTCTTTTTTTTACTTGCATTTGTATCATCATGAATGAAAATGTGTTGATTTAAGTTCGATTACCAAATAGGCAGCTTCATCATGGAAGACAGATTTCTTGATAGAGTAAAGGATAATATGGTTGCACGCTTATGGTCAGAAGAACATCAGCGTGAAAAGGGCGATAGCTTGAAAGAGGGGCATTTGTTGGAGTTTTGGAATTATACTCGCATTAAGGTGACTCAAAACAATCTGCAAGAATTAAGAGATATATGGGGTCAGTGGGATAGCGATATGAAACAGTTGTTTTATCAGGAATATGAAGATTTGCCTTACTTGCTCGAAGTAAAAACTGACAAACATCTTTTCCGAGCCCTTACCCAACATTGGAACCTCGCGTATAGCTTTTTCACCCTCGGGAACCTAGACATGACACCCACGGTGGAGGAGTATACTGCTTTGATTCGTTGTCCCAGAATCCAAGTTGATAAAGCATATTCAAAGGATGCATGTGTCCCGACATTTCTGAAGAGGTTGATGAGTGTAACCAAGATGGGTGAAATGTGGGTCACGTCTCGGATAAAAGTAAAATGAGACAACAAGTGTATAAACTGGAAGAGCTTGCGAGACCTAATTGTGACACACCCGGATATAAAGAAACACATTGACATCTTTGCTCTTGACATATACGGGTTGGTTCTGTTCCCAAAAACATTAGGACATGTGGAAGATGCGGTGGCAGTATTGTTTGATCGACTTAGTAAAGGAGTCACGCCCGTCCCTGCTATCCTTACCAAAACTTTCAGATCATTAAGTGTCTGTCGAAGAGAAGGGGAAGGAAGATTCATCGCTTGTGCGCAGCTTTTGATGGTTTGGTTTCAAAGCCATTTCTAGAAGGTAGAAAAACTTTCCTGCAAGGTGTTCGCAGCTGAGTTCTCGTCTTTGAATGATTTTGTTGCCACGCAAAGGGAACAAAATGTATCTGAGAAAAGATGGATGGCTATCCTCTAGAATTTTTAAGACGAAGACGTCGAATGGTACGCGCCTTGGTTCATCCCAGATGAGATCCTTTACCGTTCTGGTAACTTCGATTGGGACCCTTTACTTGGGGTATGGGGTGCCATAAGATATGTTCCTTTGCTTGTATTAAGACAGTACAAGACGAGACCATTCATTCCTGCAATATATAGTCTAGCGCAATGCGAGTTCTCCTACAAAGGGAATAACTACAAGAAGAAGGTCCGAGAGGTAGCAAATTCATGGAAGAAAGTGCATAGAATGAAGAAAATTAGTGCTAACCCATTAACAACACCGAATTATGATTGAAGGAGTAAAAGAGTTAACGATAACATTCCTGCGCCAAATCCTGAAAATGTTTGTCCATTAGAGGAATATCTGCAGGAAGTCCCATTAGAAATAGACATCTTAAAGCAAGATTTTGAAAGAAAGAGCTTAGAATTTAGTAAGAGAATAGAAGTATTGGAAGAGGATAAGATGAAGTTGGGGCTGAATATAGACATTCACAAGTTAGAGGCTGAGAAGTTGGGAAAAGGGAAGAATAAAGCCGAGGAAGACTTGGAAGACCTAAAGAAACACTATAAGAAACTTCATCAATCCATAAAAAATGTCGGACTTGGTAAGACTTCTGAGCAATGGCGACAGGAAATCCAGATACAGAAAGACCAAACAGAACAATGGCAAAAAAGATTTCAAAACGGTCAGGCTCGTGAAAACGCCTTGAAAGGAGAGTTGTTAGAAAAACAAGTTGAGAAGGCCGAGATGAAAGCTCAGATAACTAGCTTAGAAGCGAGAATAGAGGAGTTGGAGGAATCGTTACGGAGGCACCGCAATCGGAATTCTATACTGGAGCTTAAAGCATGTATGGCTGAAAGACAATAATTAAGGGAGAGAGTACAGGAATTAGAGGCTGCACTCCACAATAACAAAATTCGACTTGAGATCATGGAGAGAAATCTAGAAACTAGCGAATGGCACGCTCGTCAAACTCAGAGACAAGTTGAGGAGAGAGATTATATAATGGGAAAAACACTGACTCAAATGAGGGAAGCTGCTATTCACATGCAAGAGTTAGCTGCTAAAGCTGATATTTTGAGCCTCCAATAAGAATCAAAATCAGAACGATGATAGAAGCTAGTTGGACTCTTAGGAAGGATCAAAGCTGTAGGCAATAAGGCTAAGCCATTTGTGTAACTTTACTTTATGTAAAGAAGTTTTTCTCCTAGAGAAGTTGCTATAATGGAAAGTGGACTTCAAAATCAATGCCTTTTATTGCATTGCATGCATGCATCTTATTCGCATCACATTTTTGCATATTTCTGCATAACAATCCTAACTAATTAAAATTATCCAGTTATATCAGTAATCATTGAAAACTCGCATCACTATAATACTCGTAAGAAAACTAAGGCCATGGAACAAAGACTCGAACAAATCCAAAAAGAATTACAAGATAAAATGCAAGGGCACATCCAAGAACAAATGACAATGATGTACAGGGAAATGAAAAATCAATTTATGGAGGTACAAAAGAATTTAATGAATGAATTGGCACAAGTAAAACAGAGCATGACCGATAAAGGAAAAAGCCCTGCTATTGAGGAAGAGGAGGACCCTATTGTTCCCCCAGGCTTTACATCCCTCCATAACCCGGCTTTACATGAAATACCAGCGTGGGAGGCTACCGTTACTATAAGAATACAATAACAGGCCACGGGCACGTCAAGACCAGCTAATTATCCAATTGGATATGGGTTAAACTCAGAGGATAATGGTGCAAATCTGGGTGTCTCAGACTTTGACGAGATGATGAAAGAAGATCTCTTTAGAGAAATGGAGGAAAAATATAAGTGATTAGAGGAGAAAATGATGATACAGGGAATTGAAAATTCTTATGGGATAGATGCCAAAGAGTTAAGTCTGGTTCCGGATCTGGTTCTCCCTCCTAAATTCAAGTTCCTAGAATTTGAAAAGTATAACGGGACGAGCTGTCCTGAAGCCCAGCTAACCATGCTTTGCAGGAAGATGGTGGGGCACGTTCATAATGACCAATTGTTAATTCATTTCTTTCAAGACAGCCTGACCGGATCGACAGTCAGATGGTACAATCAATTGAGCCGAGCAAAAATCCATTCATGGAAAGGTCTAGCACAAGCCTTCTTAAAGCAAAACGGCCATGTGATGGAAATAGCTCCTGATCGGCTTACATTACAAAATATGGAGAAGAGATCCGACGAGAGTTTTAGGCAATATGCGCAGAGATGTCGAGATGTGGCAACTCAGGTACATCCACTACTAACAGAAAAGGAAACAACGATGTTGTTTGTTAATACCCTCAAATCTCCTTACCTTATTCATATGTTAGGAAACGCCGTAAAAAGTTTCTCTGATATGGTTATATCGAGGGAGATGATTGAAAATGCAATCATGACTGGCAAGATTGAAGCCGGAGAAAACACTAAAAGGCCTACCCCCAAAAAGAGGGGTAATGAAGTTAATAACGCAAGCATGTACAGACCTAGCTACACCAAACCATTCATGACAAGTCAACCTAAAGCTCTAACGAGCAATTACCAAAATGCCCCAAGGCAGGAACCGAGCATCAAGCCAAATAGAGGAAGAATTCAATATACTTCCCTTCCGATGTAATACGAAAAGCTCTACAAGATACTGTATGACGTGCATGAGGTAGCTCCTCAGCGTGTGAAACCATATAAACCTCCATTCTCGGCTTGGTATGATGCGAAGCAACTAAGGCGTATGGGATTAATCGCCCAAAGGTGATTATTTGTAAACCAACAAATGGCGCGGCAAGAGAACAAACAACACCTCGCATCATCATACAAAAGCCTACAATGTTCCCTTATAGGGATAGTAAAAAGGTCCCATGGAATTACAATTGTAACGTAACCATACCAAGAGAGGGGAAGCCTAGGAAGGACGTGAATCTTGTTACCCGTAGTGGTAAAAATTATGACCCAATAGATAAAGAAAAAGAGATCAGCAAAGGGAAAGCAATAATGTGTAAGCCCGAGGAAGAAATAGCTAGCAAGCCCGAAGTACCCATGAATGAGCCTGTATTTGAAAAGGAGGCGAAGGAGTTTTTTAAGTTTTTAAGGCATAGTGAATATAATGTAGTAGAACAATTACACAAACAGCCTGCTGGGATATCAATCTTGTCATTGTTCCTAAGCTCGGAAGCCCATCGAAGCGCACTAATGAAGGTGCTGAACGAAACATATGAAGCAAATGACATCTCTGTTAGTAAGCTAGATCGATTGGTCAATAATGTGAGTACTGATAACTTCATCTTCTTCAGCGATGATGAATACCGACGGGAGGAATAGATTCCACCAAAGCCTTACACATCACTACCCGTTGTAAGGGGTATACGTTACCTGGAGTACTCATAGACAATTACTCAGCCTTGAATGTGCTACCACTAGCTACACTGCAAAGATTGCTAATTGATAGCTCTCATATGAAGGGGTGTAATAGCATAGTGAAAGCATTTGATGGGACTGAAAGGAAGGTAATGGGCAAGATCGAAATACCTCTTCAAATTGGGCCAAATACATATGAGGTGGATTTTATAGTGATGGATATTAGGCCTACTTATAACTGTCTGTTGGGAAGACACTCAGCTGGAGCAATACCTTCTTCTTTGCACCAGAAAGTGAAGTTAATAAATGAAGGGCGATTAATCACGATCAATGCTGAGGAGGAAATATTCGCTTCTATAACAAATGATTCACCCTACGTGGGAATAGACGAGGAGGCTGTGGAATGTTCGTTCCGCTCACTAGAGTTCGTCAATGCAACCTTCATTTCAGAGAGGAGCAAGATACCTGTGCCTACAATATCATCGACCACCAGAATGGGCTTACAGTTAACAATCGAAAATGGAGTTATGCCTAGGAAAGGACTAGGAAAATACCTCTAGGGAAGAGTTAATGTGCCAATGCTGATAGAAAAGCGGGATCGTTATGGCCTGGGGTACAAGCCGGACGCAAAACAAAAGAAGGATTTAGAAAAGAGGCAAGAAAGAAGGAATGTCAGACTGTCTAGAAAGGAAATCTCATAGGAACCCATGGTCTTCCCATACATCTATGATACTTTTGTCTCAGGAGGGGTGATCAACCAGGAGACAGAGCAAAAAAAAAAGCGAGCAACAATTGAAACCGGAGGGAGCATCATGAAAGATCTAGGCATCAATGCTATATCAAATGAAGGAAAGGAAGGGAATCTATCAAGAATTGGTCCGTGTGCACCTGGAAGCACCCTGAATAATTGGACCGTGGAGGAACTCCCTGTAATTTTTAAGATCTCCTCAGAGTAATGCTCGAAAATACCTATTGCTTTAGGCTCGAAAGCAATATGGATCTTTTTGTAAAAGGGCTCATGGTCTTTATCCTGTTATTTTGAATGAAAATGCATTTCCCATCTTATATTCTTCTTCCTAATTATTCTTTCATTTCTTAATTCACCTTAGTAAACTATTCGTACATATCCAATAAACAAGATTAATTATTCTTTAATACATACATTCTTGCCCAACTTGACAAACATACTCATACACATACCACATAATCATTCTTTCGTAAATTTATTTTGTTCTTTGGACCTCCCTTTCATCCTTTAATAGGTCCTCGAATATCAATAATATGAGCAACCCTGACGCTAACTTAGAACCTCACTTCGAGCAAGATGTGTGTTTGGAAGAGCTTCAGGACCTCGAAGATGATTAAGACTGTAATCTACCTCCGGATTTGTTAAGAATGATGGAGCAAGAAGAAAAACAAATCCTGCCTCATTCGGACCCAGTGGAAGTTATTAATCTGGGGAACGAAGATGAAAAGAAAGAGGTGAAAATTGGGACAAGCATCTTCGTAGAAACCAGAAAGAATCTTATTGAGTTGCTTCAAGAGTTCCAAGACATTTTCGCATGGTCTTACCAAGATATGCCTAGCTTGAGCACTGACATTGTGGTGCACAAACTCCCTATAAAGGAAGATGCAGGCCCGTGCAACAAAAACTCCGAAGGATGAGACCGGATGTGTTATTAAAAATAAAAGAAGTCAAGAAACAATTTGACGCCGAGTTTTTCCAAGTAGTTAAATACTCTGAATGGGTAGCTAAATAGTCTCTGTTCCCAAAAAAATGGAAAGGTGTGCATGTGTGTGGACTATCGAGATTTAAATAAAGCTAGCCCAAAGGATAATTTCCCCTTACCTCACATCGACACTTTAGTCGATAACACAGCAGGCCATTCTTTGTTTTCATTTATGGATGGTTTCTCTGGGTATAATCAGATAAGGATGAACCTTGAAAATATGATCAAAACCACATTTGTCACGCTATGGGGAACATTTTGCTACAACGTGATGCCCTTCGGGCTAAAAAACGCAGGGGCAACTTATCAAAGGGCCACGGTGACCCTGTTCCATGACATGATGCATAAGGAGATTGAAGTTTATGTTGATGACATGATTGCGAAATCCAAAACGGATGAAGAGCATGTAAGAATCCTAAGAAAGTTGTTTGGAAGGTTAAGGAAATATCAATTAAAGCTAAACCCAGCAAAGTGCACTTTTGGGGCTACGTCAGGAAAACTGTTAGGCTTTGTAATCAGCAAAAGAGGAATTGAAATTGACCCGGATAAAGTCAAAGTCATACAAGAGTTACCACCACCAAGCACGCAAAAAGAAGTTCGAGGGTTTTTAGGAAGACTAAATTACATTGCTCGATTCATTTCACAGTTGACTGAAAAATGCGATCCTATCTTCCGCTTGCTTAGAAAGCGTAACCCGGGTGTATGGGATGATGAATGTCAAGAAACCTTTAACAAGGTCAAAGATTATTTATCCAAAGCTCCCATCTTGGTACCTCCAATTCCTAATAAGTCATTAATCCTGTACTTGGCAGTCTTTGAAAATTTCATGGGATGCGTACTAGGCCAACACGAAGAATCCGAAAAGAAGGAAAGGGCGATATATTACCTCAACAAGAAATTCACTGATTGCGAGACTCGATATTTGCCAATTGAAAAATTATGTTGTGCACTAGTTTAGACCACACGCAGATTAAGACAATACATGCTGTACCATACCACTTAGTTGATCTCAAAATTAGATCCTCTGAAGTACATGATGGAATCAACTGCATCGAATGGGAGATTGGCTTGATGGTAGATCTTGCTCTCGGAGTTCGACATAGTCTATGTCAATCAGAAGGCAATAAAAGGGAGTGTGATAGTAGACTTCCTAGCCAGCAGGGCTTTACAAGATTATAAGCCGATAAACTTCGATTTTCCGAACGAGGATTTAATGTACGTTGCGACTACTGAAGAGGCAACCACAGTAAAACAACATTGGAGATTGAATTTTTATGGAGCTTCAAATGCAACGAGTAATGGGATCAGGGCAGTCTTGGTATCACTAGAAGGAGATCACTACCCTTTTACCAGCAAACTCGATTTTGATTGCACAAACAACATGGCTGAATACGAAGCATGTATCTTGGGAATATGTGCGACCATAGAGCGGGGAATCAAAATTTTGGAGATTTATGGAGACTTTGCACTAGTAATCTATCAACTCAAAGGAGAACGGGAAACAAGAGATTCTAAGCTAGTGGATTACCGCAGATTGGTTCTTGAGTTAATCACGGAGTTCAATGACGTCACATTTCATTATTTCCCACGAGAGGAAAACCAGATGACTGATGCTCTTGCCATTTTAGCCTCGATGATTAAAGTAAGTAGGTCAAAAGATGTAAAGCCTATTCAGATGAGTATCTATGAAGCTCCTACTCATTGTTGTAATATTGAGGAATAGGAAGAAGAAGAAAAGGATGATCGCCCATGATACCAGAATATTCTTCAATTTGTAAGAGATCGAAAGTACCCCGAGCAAGCCTCAGGAAATGAAAAGAGGACATTAAGAAGATTGGCTAGTGAATATGTCCTAGACGGGGAAATCTTGTACAAAAGGAGAAAAGATCAAGTGTTGCTGAGATGTGTCGACGCAGTTGAAGCTAAGAAGATCTTAGAAGAAGTTCACGAAGGCATTTGTGGGACACACGCCAATGGTTTCACGATGGCCCGACAAATAATGAGATTTGGGTGTTACTGGTCAACTATGGAAGGCGATTGCATCAATTATGCCAAGAAGTGCCATAAGTGTCAGATCTATGGAGACAAGATTCATATACCTTCATCACACCTTCATGTCATGACTTCTCCCTAGCCATTTTCCATATGGGGCATGGATGTCATTGGACCAATTTCTCCAAAGGCTTCCAATGGTCATAGATTCTCTTTGTGGTGATCGACTACTTCACCAAATGGGTAGAGGCAACCTCATATGCCAACATCACCAAGTCTGCGATTAGCAAGTTCCTGAAAAAAGAAATTATTTGCTGATACGGGATGCCAAAGATGATCATATCCGATAATGCCTTGAATTTGAACAATAGCACGATAGCAGAAGTTTGAGAACAGTTCAAAATCAAGCATCATAATTCCTCTCCCTATCGCCCAAAAATGAATAGAGCTGCAAATAAGAACATCAAGAAGATCGTGGCAAAAATGACTAAGACTTACAAAGACTGGCACGAAAAACTACCATTTGCCCTCTTTGCCTACAGAACTTCAGTCAGAACTTCTACTGGGGCAACACCATTCTCATTGGCATACGGTATGGAAGCAGTCTTGCCTATTGAGGTTGAAATACTTTCTCTCCGAGTCTTAACTGAGCTTCAACTAGATGAGGCAGAATGAATCCAAGCTCGGTATGATCAGTTGAATTTAATCGAGGAAAATAGATTAAGAGCCATCCGCCATGGCCAGATGTACCAGAAAAGAATGATGCGAGCTTACGACAAAAAGGTTCTCCCTAGGGAATTCCATGAGGGATATCTAGTTTTGAAAAATATACTTCCCATACACAAAGATTTCCGTGGAAAATGGATGCCCAATTGGGAAGGACCTTATGTAGTAAAGAAAGCTTTCTTAGGAGGAGCTCTTATCCTAACAGAAATGGACGGTAAGGATCTGTATAACCTTATCAATTCAGACTCGGTGAAAAAATACTTTGCCTAAAAAAAAAGGGTTCAAGATGAAAACCTGCAAAGGGCGTCCTGGAACCAAGGAAATTTTGAGTTGAAAACCCGCAAAAGGCGGCTCAAACCTAAGAACGGGTCAACGAGATGGAGGGAAATTACAGCTTGAAGCATCAACAAAGCACTCTAGGTCTTCTAGACACACATCTGAGTTAAGAGTGATTCTTAGCGAGTCGGTGCAGAGAAACTCATTTTGCAATATCCGGGGCAATTAATTATCCTTTATTGTATACTTGGCAATTTTTGACTAATGTTGCTTCCGTTGATCCTCTTTGTTGAATAGAATTTTCAGATACGACTTTATTTCTGCACAATTTTGTTCAAGGCATTTCACATCTAAATAACGGATAATGAACTAATAAATCATACAAAGATTCATGAGAATTATTTTGGAATTTCTGGAAATTACAATGGTCCGAAACAAGATCACCAATGGGAAGACAAACTTAAAAACAAGCAGTTCAAGATCAGCCTAGAAGAAGATGGAGCAACACATCAATGACAGAATTTGGACGGGCGATAGATCATGCTGACCTGAATAATAATAAATGAATTTCACATTCATCATACACATTCATGCAGTTAGGAGCATTTAATTCATTCTGACCATGGCTTTCTTATTTAAGCTTACATAGAGGTCCATAGAAGCATACTTCACAAGTCACATTCCCGCAAAATGGCGAGATGAATCATTGAGATCACCAAGGAAAATCTGAAAAGGAGCAGGACTCCAATACCCTACCCCGATCATGGGGCGGATTATGATTATCCACAAACAGTGAGGCGGTCGTCTTCCTGATGAGATACAGAGAAGTATACCAACTAAAGGTTCAATACGAGCAAATCTTTGAACCCTAGCTTCCTGATGAGATACTGAGAAGCAGGGCGAAGTAATAAAAAGGTTAGCTTCCTGATGAGATACTGAGAAGTGGACCAAATTCGTCTTCCTGATGAGGTACAGAGAAGCGGATTGAAACAAGTGAGGCGGTCATCTTCCTGATGAGATACAGAGAAGTATACCAACTCAATGCGAACAAATCTACGAACCCCAGCTTCCTGATGAGATACTGAGAAGCAGGGCAAAGCAATAAAAAGGTTAGCTTCCTGATGAGATACTGAGAAGTGGACCAAATTCGTCTTCCTGATGAGGTACAGAGAAGCAGATTGAAACAAGTGAGGCGGTAATCTTCCTGATGAGACACAGAGAAATATATCAACTCAATGCGAACAAATCATCAAACCCCAACTTCCTGATGAGATACAGAGAAGCAAGGCGAAGCAATAAAAAGGTTAGCTTCCTGATGAGACACTGAGAAGTAGACCAAATCCGTTTTCCTGATGAGGTACAGAGAATTGGATTGAAACAAACGGGGCGGTTATCTTCCTGATGAGATACAAAGAAGTATACCAACTCAATGCGAACAAATCTTCGAACCCCAGCTTCCTGATGAGATACTGAGAAGTAGGGCAAAACAATAAAAAGGTTAGCTTCTTGATGAGACATTAAGAAGTGGATCAAATCCGTCTTCCTGATGAGGTACAGAGAAGTGGATTGAAACAAACGGGGCGATTATCTTCCTGATGAGATATAGAGAAGTATACCAACTCAGGACTCGAAGTGAGCAAATCTTCGAATCTCAGCTTCTTGATGAGATACTGAGAAGTAGGTCGAAGCAATAAAATGGTTAGCTTCCTGATGAAATACTAAGAAGTAGACCAAATTCGTCTTCCTGATGAGGTACAGAGATGCGGATTGAAACAAGCGATACGGTCATCTTCTTGATAAGATACTAAGAAGTAGACCAAATCAACGACACCAAACCATTGAAGTTGTGAGCGAATCGAGTGAAGCTACAGTAGCAAATTTTATCTTTTTTAAGATTACCTTAAAGTAGGATGAAACCACCACATTGAAGAAGTGGAAAGGTGGATGCAGTGAAGATTAGATGATTGACAAAACGAAAGGTGAGCCGGTTGAAAGAAGAGCATCAAAGGGAGGAGACCTGACAAATTGGGCAAAATTGGTCTTCTTTTGGTCTTTGTCTCGTTCCCGTTACTCAGCAACGAGCAAAGAGGGGCAGCTGTTGAAGCCCAATTTTAACCGGGCCCGAGTGTTGGATTAAACCTTTTATTTTAAGTTGGGTTTAAATTGATTTAAAATTATTTTTAAATTTAAATTTGGTTTAAATTTAAATTTAATTAAAATTTAAATTGACTTAAAACTTAATATTAAATTAAAAGTCCAAGACAAAGACAAAATAAAATGTCCAAATTAGAAACCCAATTTTAAAAGCCCAGATCAACTGGTTCAGGTTTACAATTGGGCCAATTTACATACTAAACAGACCCATATCCCTAGCCTATTACAAACAAGCCTAGATAGGCCCAATCACAAATACAGACCCAGATTACCTAAACCCATTACACCATTGACTCAATCTGCTGCCACTTGCACTAGCCACCTCCACCTTCAACCAATCCCATTCTGCCACGTCAGCATGGACAGATTCAACTTGCACTGCTGCTGCCAGTCACCCTCAACTGGGATGGCCATCACCGCCACTGAGTTGTACCTACAAGAAAAGAAGACAAGCATTTAGTTGTATAAGACAAAGAATAATCATTGTAATGCTGGATATAAAACCAGATTCAAACACTTAGAAAAGGACTTCTAGTTTTCTTTTTTGTACTTCTGAAACTTAAAGATCAATACAAGAATAGCCTCTTTAATAATATTATAGAGTATACTAAAGAGTTAGAATCAAAAAGCAATGTCCAGGCAAGAATAGACTATCAGACACACGAACGACCAAGAACATTCAAGCATTGAAACCGATCAGGTATCGTTTAATGCATAATTACTATTATTCATAAGTCAACATTTAACCCCTTTGGATTTTTGAATATGCATTAATACACGCATTGAATATTCACCTTTCATTGGTTACATTTTTCTTATATTTATTTTTATTTCCATTTTTAAACGCATTAAAAAGGAAGGGCATTAATAACAAGGGTAATATTAAATACATTGTTCGTAATAAATATTAATAATAATAATAATTGTTTTAATAATAATAATAATAATAATAATAACATTTATTAAAAAAGAAATTGAAAGGACAGAAAAAGAAACTCCCTTGTTGCGCCATCTTTGGAGTTCTGTCGAAGTCACCTCCGATCGTCGCCCACGCTTCGACGTATACGGATTTGCAAGGGAAACACGAAAAGGAAATAAATGGCATATAAAAAAAACAAATATGAAACAAATCTAGAAAAAGGAGTAAAATGGTTAAAAATCAAAGCTTTCTTAAAACAAGAATTAAACCTAGACCCACGATTTTGAAAAAGGTGATAAAGCGAGTAATAATAGATCTAAAAAGGGGATTTATTTTCATGAAAATCGGAGTTGGATCCCTCAAGATCCATGCTCAAATCAGTTTTGTTTAAAATAAATAAGGAAATAAAATGGAAGGGGACGATTTTCTCACCTGGACGACGGTCGAATGGAGAAGTGTGACGGCGCGTGACGGGGCGCATGCGGTGAAGCCACGGCGGGCCAAGGACCGGACTCTGACCGGCCATGGAGAACTTCAGAGAAAACAAAGGGTGAAGAAGGCTTTTTTTTTAAAAAAAAGAAAAAAGAAGATGAAATTTTGTTTTAAATTTTAGAATTTATAGTGCTTACCAAACAACTGCGTTTTGAGGGGGAGTTTGGGTTCCAAAACGGCACCGTTTTAAGTATTAGGCCCACGACCCGTCTGACCCGATCCGACCCGCTTCAAAGGATCAGCTTTTTTTTTAAAAAAGGGATATTTATGCATTTGGCCCTTCCGCTTTTTTGATATTTACAATTTAGTCCTTTTCATATTTTTAATTAATTGTAAATTGGCCCAATAATTTTTAATATTTTTCAAATTAACCCGTTGACCTTTTGAAAGCACCAAGAGTTGCCACGTGTCATGATTTTGGTTTATTTATGCAAATGGTCCCTCTTACTTCTAATTTGTTTTAATTTAATCCTTAAATCAAGTTCTGTTTAATTACAAAATTGCTCAGAAATTTTTCTTGATTTTCAAATTAGTCCTTTGACTTCTGAACACCTGAGAGGCTGCCACGTGTCACCCATATTTGGTTTATTTACCTTAGAGGTCCCTAAACTGTCCAAAAAATATATTTTAACCCTTAAACTTCTCAAAAATTATATTTTTGACCTCAAACTTTACAAAAATTACATTTTAACCCTCAAACTTCTCCAAAACTATATTTTGACCCCAAACTTTCCAAAAAATACATTTTGACCCCTAAACTTCCTCAAAATTATATTTTTGACCCTAAACTTTTCAAAAATTACATTTTTACAATTGAACTTTCTAAAAAAAAATTTTTGACCCGCTTTTTCCAAAAATTACATTTTTACCATAAACTTTCCAAAATTCCATTTTTGACCTCGATTTTCTAAAAATTACCAATTTACCCCTGAACTTCTAAAAATTCTATTTTTGATCCCATTTTTCCAAAAATTACCATTTTACCCTTGGATTTCTAATTTTTTTTAACCACGAACTTTCCAAAATTACCATTTTACCCTCAAGAGTCCAAAATTACCATTTTGCCCCTCGAGTATCCAAAAATCACATTTTCAAACCCCGATTATTTTATTCTTCTTCCTCATCAATATTTGTATTTAATTTTTAATCATTATGTCTTCATATTTCGTATTTTTTATTTTTGTATATCACTTATCTGCCTAACTACTTTATTTCGTGTTATTTAATCTCCATTATTAACTGTTTATTAGCACTTAAAAATTACACGTTTGTTTCCAAAATTATTTTGAAATCGAGGCAATGTTCTTTTCATGTGGAAACTTCAAGAAATCATGCCCTAATGTGTCGGGTGTGATTTTTCGTATTGCTCACACAAATCAAATATCATTTTCCGAGTTTTTTAATCCCTTTTAACTTCGAGATTCCGAGAACATCGTGCCCTAACGTGTTGTCACGACTTCAATTCTTTACAAAAATCGAAGTAAACGGGCATTCCATATTCAAATCCTTTAAGTCAGGTGTTCGAGGATCGTATTTTAAAACTCAATACGAAATTTCAAGTTTTCAAATACATATATATATATATATATAAATTTAAAGCAAAACTGAGACAATGTCCTTTTCGTGTGGAAACTCCGAAAAACCATGCCCTAACGTGTGGGGTGTGATTTTCGTAATTCATGCAATTAGATATCCTCTTCAAAATCTTTCAAAACGTTCTTTAATTTTGAAAATCCGATAACATAATGCCCTAACGCGTTGGGTACGACTTCCAGTTCTCATAGAGATTCGAAACATGGAAACGAATTTCTTCAAAAAGGCTTCCTTTGAAATCTTGCAAAGTTTTCTAAAGACAAAGGTCGATTTTAAATTTTACTCGAGTTTTCAACGTTTTCACAAATCAAGACCTGAAAGTAATCAATGTGGTACCAATTTTGGGCGTTTGAGGGTGCTAATCATTTCTCATGCATAACCGACTCCTGAACCTATTTTCTGGATTTCAAAGACCTACATGTTTTTCAAAACGGTTTTTTAAACGTTTTGTGGTGATCCAATCACACCAAATAAAAGATTGGTGGCGACTCCCATTTTCTATTTTTTTATAATGAATTTTCGAAACTTCGTTTTAAAATAGTTTCGACACCCATCTTAATGTAAAATTACAAAATTATCCATAACATCTTAATTTTCATGCAATTAACTCCTTTAACCAAAATTTTCAATTTAATCATCATCCATGCAAATGATTAAACTAGCCATTTTATTATGGGTTTATAACAACCCAAATTTTCTATCATTTCCTTTTTATTCATTTTACATTTTACTTATTTCTTCAAATAATTCCGTAAACTTAAAATCACTAAAAATCACTTAACAAAATACTTATATCTAACCATCAACTTAATTAATTCGTCCTTTAAAATAAAAAAATACTTTAAAATCATTAATAGTCTCTAAAACTTGAATAAATTTACAAATAAATCCTCAAATTAACTAAATTAATGTACCGAAATTCAAAATATATAAAATTATATAAAAAAAAAATGACTTAATTAAGCTTACCAATTTAAAGCTTGACTTATCAAAAACTCTAAGCTTTCTCTCAAAATTTTCTCCCTCATTCACTGTCGAATTCTGGTTTTGAAAGAAAGAACATTATTTTCTTTCTTTCTCACCTACTCCACTTATTTAAGCCATACTTTCTAGTTCTCTTTCTTAATTATTTTAACTTAAAATTTTAAACAAAGGTGAGCCACATGCCAACTAATTCGGATTTCAAAGGGGAAATTTGTCCCTTTGGTCCTTCCTTTTAATTTCAATTAAAAATCTTTTTATAAATGGTACATTTACTACTTATGCAATTCAATCTTCATCCCTAAATAAACACTACACCATTAGAATTTTTTATTCAAAAATTCATTATTCTATTAATTATTTTTCGTAAATATTTTTATTAAATATTTACGGGTTTGATTCACAATTCAAGTCGTTACATATTCAATCAAATTAATCCTAATTCTAAACAATTCAATAAATTAATCCTTTACATTTACAGCTTTTAACTTTTAACGAATTTAACTTTTTGCAGTTAATTATATATTTTTTTTATGTACTTTTAAAACTTTTGAAATTTAATCTTTTACTTTTAATTTCAAGAATTTAACTCATTCACAATTGATTTTAAATTTAAAATTTTATTGTTACCCTCGAAAAATTCAATTGAAAGTATTTTGGACTGATTTTGAATATGTTGCATGCTAATATTTAAAGGTTTGATTTAAAAATGAGATTTCAATGATAAAACATTCAAATATAATAGAAATCAATTAATAATATTATCAATTGAATTCAACTGATAATACTTTATTTTTTATTCTTCTTTCTCTTTCATCTACACCTGATCATAAGTCGAGTCACCCGCTTAGATCCGAAAGCTTACATGAAAAGTAGGAGAATTTGGAAAAAAAATATAAGTTCGAAAAATGGTCTTGGACAAAAAATAAAACTCTTTTTTTAAATAGGTCGAGCTTCAAGTAAGTTTATTTTTGCCTGACCTAAATTTGCTTAAATTTATTTCTAATTGTTGTTTGCTGCTATTTTACTAGTGTTTTGCTATAATTTTGTTATTATATTATTACTATTTTATTATTATTATTATTTAAATATTGTATAACTTTTATTTTATTATTAATATGTGTCGAAAATCTAGCTATATATAAATAGGTTGTGAGTAGTAGCATATATCCCCTTGTTTCAAGAAGGAACTTGCATTTAATATATGAGTTTAGAATGAGTATTAACATACACTTATTTATGTTATACAATAAATTTTATTTCGTTTCCTAAATGTTTTCCTAAACTTCTTGGGATGCAACCAATTAATTGATTATTAAAATAAATTTTGATAAGATTTTTTAACCAATTAAATTTTAAAATATTCTTTTGAGTGGTTTATATGGTTAAATAAGAGGAAAGTGCTGTTTTTGAAAAATAATTAGGTCTTTACGTCGATTTTAAATTTAATTAGGTTTTTTGAGTGATGTTTCTTTCGGTTTGATGACAGTTATCCTTATTAAACAACTCATTAATAACTATAATCATTATCGTATCGATCCGAGTTTGATCTCAATTGTGTCAGGAATCCGCTTTCCATTTGAGAGTCTTCTTCTGTACACCTCAGTGTCAACATTCGGAGAAGAATGAAAGGTTAAAGATACTAGCTACTTGGAAATAGAGAAAAAAATTATGTTGATTACAAAGGAATCTTCAAAGTTCTTTTTGTACGAATATGGCCTCAATCTTATGTATGATATTTATAAGACATCATTTAAGGATATCCAAAAAGCTTGAACTCATGACCACGTAACAACTGTCACCAGGACCCCGGTATACCCAAACTCGTGACCGTATCACGACTGACGACTGAGACCTCTAGATGGGCTTCAACCCCTGATCGTATCGAGCACTGTCGCCCCCAAAACCAGACTTCTTGATGATGAGTTTCGCAGGTAATGGTCCTATCTCACCATGACATACGAAATGTATGTGTTCTGATTCGCGTTATCACATCCCCAACCCCACAAAATTATCTAAGAACTTCCGTCGTTCGAGTCGAAAATCCTAAACCCTACAAAACCCCTCAACCCTAAACCTAATAAAGTATAAAACCTAACCCTTAATAAAATATAAACTGTAACCCTAAAAAACTTTATAAAGTAGAAAACGTGTTCAACTGAAGAAGTTTTCCTTCAAAATTGACTCATTATCTTAATTAAATTTAAAACCGATCTAAAAACCTAATTATTTTTCAAAAGCACTTTCCTCTAATTTAGCGGGTTTATATTTTATTTTTTTATACACATTGAAGCTCAATAACGTTATGTTATTCTTTATGTTTGGAAATGTGGCAATATTCTACAGCTCTAATCATTTTGAGTTACTGTCGAAGTGCTGCTGAGATAATGATTATTTATAGTAGATACTGAATTCATTTCAAAATAAAAGTGAATTTTTAGATATCAAATTTAAATTTATTAGATCAAAATTAAAGATAACATAGATGGGTGGAGTCGAGAGGTTAGTAGAGATTTCGATCATTAAAATGAATTTTATTTTATTTAAATTCTTTTATAATTATAAAAATTTAAATGAAATTTTATTTTTACTATGATAAATATATATTTTTTAATTTTATCCTTCCAAAATTTTTTTTTGACTTTCCCTGATAACATATGAGTAATAGTATTATTTTGTTAACAGACATCATGACGATGCCAATATCCTCCTCAAATGTAACTTTACTCTCAAACTCAATTTTAGTTTTGTAAACTAAAAATTTATCTTTTTAATAAATTTGATTAAATGGATATATTTTTATTTTTTAAATGACCAATCGAAATTAAATAAAAAGATCGGTAAAGACTCTATATGTTTTTTATTTGTGAATAGACTCCATATGTTTTTAAAGATACTTAAAAAAAAATTATTGTTCATAATAGATGTTGAGTTTAGGGTTGAATTTTATTCTCCATTGTTCTAAAATTAAATTAAAATTTACCGTTGAAACTTTAAATATTTCACAATCAACTTAACATCTATAAGTGTCAAGGTGTTGTAATCATGTGTGATAATTACTTTGATTCCTATGAGGCATGAAAAACTCCATGATATTGACAACCCATTGAACTCAACACTCATAAGTGTGGAGATATACTTAAAATAACGAATTTTAATAATGATTTAATATAATATTTTATATTTAAATTTTATATTTTTTCTTAATTTGATATTAAATTTTTTTTTTGTTCAATTTGATACTTAAATTTAACACTTTTTCTTAATTTGATATTTAAGTTTGACACTTTTATTAAGTTGATATTTAAACTTTTTAGGAATACATGAACTTAACTCTTTTTTCTAATTACATACCTAATCTTTTTTAATATTAATTCGTTAATATCACTCAATACATATTTTTAATATGAAATTTTTTTTAAACTGACAATATTTTTGTCGTATAACAAAAAAATTTCAACACCGTTATTGTTTTGCATAATCTTTATAATATTTAATAAATTTAGGTATCAAATTAAATCTTAAAAAAAACTTAGGTATCAAATTAAGAAAAAAAATATATAAAATTTAAGTATCAAATTGGGTTCAAAAAAATTTAAATACCAAATTAAAAAAAATTATCAAATTTAAATACCAAATTAAATTTAAAAAAAAATTAAATACGAAATTTAAAAAATCAAATTTAAATACCAAATAATATATTAAACCTTTAATAAACAACATTTGAAGATACATATTTTAATAAATAATCATTACATTCGTAATATCAAAGTAAAAGAACTAGAATGAGTAGTATAAATTTAAACTCTAAATTAAAAATATTAATAAAAACTCTAATAAAAATAAGTAATAAATAAAAATTTATTAACTCAAAAAGTAATGTATATATCTAAAAATTATTGAATAAAATTAATTTATTGTTAATTTACTGAATTGATTTAGCTGGCGAAAAATCATAAAGCAAAAGATTCTTACTTTGATTAAAGCATTTTTCGAAGACTGTGACGTGTTTTTCACTTAGCTTGTGTTTTCCCATCAATGCTAGCCCTTCAACAAGCATTTGGGGTCTACTTCAAGTCATTGCCTGTTAACCCCAATTATACACAATCCATCTCAATTTCTTTCCCTGAATTTCCCTTTTGCTTGTTCGTCTCTCTCTTTGCTTTCTTTGTCGTAATTCCACCATGTCTGTCATTGGCGAGGCTGCTCTTTCTGCTTTTCTGGAGCTGTTGTCTGGCAAGTTGGTTGGCTTTGTACTAAACTTTGTGGCCGATCACAGGCAAATCCACCAGCAACTAAAGCAGTGGCAATCCATATTACCCGAGATCAAAGCAGTGTTGAACCATGCAGAGGAGAAGCAGATCAAGGACGAGGACGAGGGTCTGAAGAATTGGTTGGACGATCTCCAAGACTTACCTTACGATGTGGATGACATCTTGGACGACTTCGCTTACCAACAGTTACGTCTCCAAAAACCTCAAGCTCAAGCCAGCACTAGTAAGTTACAAAAACTCATTCCTACCTGCTGTACTGGTGCTAATTTCTCTCCAACCTCTTTTAAGTTCAATACTAAGATGTTTTCAAAGATAAAAGAAATCACCAGTAGACTGAATAGTTTGAACACTCGAAGAAGTAGTTTGGGGTTGAGGGAGATCATGTCTCAAGGTGCAACTTCCAAGGGAAAGAAACCCAGGCTGCAACCAACTTCCTTGATGGATGGAGCTGTGGAGTATGTTGGTAGGGTTGATGAGAAGCGAGAAATGCTTGAGTTTCTCAACAGTAACAACTCCGATGGAGTTTGTGTCCTTTCCATCGTTGGCATGGGAGGGATGGGGAAAACAACTTTTGCTTAGCTTGTTTACAATGATCCCAGCATTAAGGAGTCTTTTGATCACAAGGCCTGGGTATGCGTTTCTGATGACTTTGATGCAGTTAATATAACAAAGACGATTTTAAAATCCATCGATGCTGACTCACGTTGTCAAAACCATCTTTTCTTTGGCGAACGACGTGTTTCGAAAAAAAAATCATTTAAAATTGATAAATAATGGGAGTCGCCACCAATCCTTTATTCGGTGTGATTGGATCACCACAAAACGTTTTAAAAACCGTTTTGAAAACACGTAGGTCTTCGAAATCTAGAAAAATAGGTTCGGGAGTCGATTACGCATGAGGAAGAGTTAGCACCCTCATGCGCCCAAATTGGTACCGTATTGATTATTTTCGGGTCTTAATCTGTGACATTTAAAAGTTCAAATAAAGCTTAAAATACGATCCTTGAATGCACGTGTTAAGTTTAAAAGAAATTGAGTTTGTTTGAAAATCTCGCTATTTCAGAGTGATAGAGGAAGAAAAGCTACGTCCAGTGAGTTAGGACACTACATTTCAAGATCCAGAAATAATGAGCTTTCCTTTGTAAAACCTTTTGAAACTTTTGCGAAAAGGATAATTGATTATCTCGATTTGAAGAAAGGTTGCACCTAGTGAGTTAAGGCGCAATATTTCGGAATCTGAGATAAGGAAACATTGCCTCGATTAAGGGTATTCGATTATTTCGATTTGAAGAAAAATTGCACCTAGTGAGTTAAGGCACAAAGTTTCGAAACACAAAATAAAAGAATATTGCCTCGATTTTAAAGTTTTTATGAAAAAAGACAATTTCGAAAACAAGCATGCGAATTTAACAAGAATAAGCAATTAATGATGGATACGAAGCAAAATAAATGAGAGGATAAGTTATTCATGAAAGAAAACCAAGATACAAAATACGAGCGCAAAAAGTTAATGAGAGAGAAGAATGATGTAATCGGAGTTCAAAACGAGACTTTTTGGATGCACAAGGGGGGGCAAAATGGTAGTTTTGGAAGGTTCGGAATCAAAAATGAGATTTTTGGAAGTTCGAGGGTAAAATGGTAATTTTCGAAAGGTTCGGATCAAAAATGGGATTTTTGGAAGTTCGGGGGTAAAATGGTAATTTTTAGAAGGTTCGGGGTAAAAAATGGAATTTATGGAAGTTCGGGGGTAAAATGGTAATTTTTGGAAAGTTCGGGGTCAAAAATGGGATTTTTGGAAGTTCGGGGGTAAAATTGTATTTTTTAGAAGGTTCGAGGTTAAAAATGGGATTTTTGCGAGTTCGGGGGTAAAATGGTAATTTTTGGAAAGTTTAAGGTCAAAAATGGGATTTTTGGAAGTTCGAGGGTAAAATGGTAATTTTTGGAAAGTTCGGGGTCAAAAATGGGATTTTTTTAAGTTCGGGGGTAAAATGGTAATTTTTAGAAGGTTCGGGGTTAAAAATGGGATTTTTGGGAGTTCGAGGGTAAAATGGTAATTTTTGAAAGGTTCGGGGTCAAAAATAGGATTTTTGGAAGTTCGAGGGTAAAATGGTAATTTTTGGAAGATTCGGGTAAAAAATGGGATTTTTGGAAGCTCGGGGGTAAAATGGTAATTTTTGGAAGGTTTAGGGACCTCCGGGGTAATAAAACCATAGACGGGTGACACGTGGCAGCCCCTCAGGCATCCTGAAGTCAGAGGACTATTTTGAAAACCATGGAAAATTTTTGGGGCAATTTTGAAATTAAAGCGAACCTGATTCAAGGATCAAATTAAAACAAATTAGAAATAAAGGGGACCATTTGCGAAAATAAGCCAAAATCATGACACGTGGCAGCTCCTGATGCTTTTGAAAGATCGAGGGACTAAATTTAAAAAAAAAAAGAAAATCATTGGGCCAATTTAAAAGTAATTAAAAGTAGGAGAAGGACCTGATTGAAAATTTGGAAAAAAACGGAATGACCAAATGCATAAATATATCATTAATCAAAAACACGCGGATCCTGAGTCGGGTCGAATCGGATCCGGGCCGGTTTTAGGGAAACTGCGTCGTTTTCATGCCGAATACCCTCACCAAAACGCTGCCGTTTCGGTGAGGGTATTTAAGGATTGAACCCTTTGAAAAAAAAGTCTTTCTTTCATTTTTCCAGATTTCAGAAAAAAAATGAAACCCCCCCCTTTCATTTTCTCTCAAGTCCCCTCCGCGGTCGGCCGAGCTTCGGCTGGTCGATCCAAACGTCGACCGTCGCGTGGGACCACACGCGCGCCATCGATCCCCGCACGTGGTCATCGCGTGACGCTGCCTGGGGTTCTCCGGTACACGAGCCGCGGCCTTCGCCAGTCACGGGCGGTCGTTCGCCTCTGTCTTCGACCGTCGATCACGGTTTAGAGGTAGAAACTTGTCCTTTCGTCTTTCTTTTTTTTAAAAAAAAAACCTTTTTAAAAACTTTTGTTCCTTCTTTTTGCAGATCCATGCACGACTAGGCGATGACGGCACTCCCGCGCGAAACTCCGACGATGGTAGAATCGGCAGAGGGTAAGTCTTCTGTCCTTTCAGTTTATCCTTTATTATTATTATTTATATTTTATTAAACCACCTTTTTTTAAAAAAATCCTTTATCAATTTTTGGTTTTTTTTTGTGTTTTGCAAATCTATGCGCGACAAGGCATAGGTGGCGTTTGGCTTTCGACGACGATGACCAAGGAAGTGACTTTTCGGCTCTTGGTTTCCCCCTTTTTTTTTATTAATTATTAATTATTAATTATTAATAATATTATTATTAATATCAAAACATTTATTATTATTAATGACCATTAAGAAACTTATTTAATATTAATAGGGTCATTAATATTATTATTAGTATTAAGACAGTTATTAATATTAATAAAAGCTATTGAAATGTTTTGAAAAATAAAAAGAAATAAATGACAATAGGGGGTATTGAATGCATGCATTGAAACTGAATAGGGCTTTAAATGATAGTAAACATTTGTTGAATATACCTGGATGCTTTAATGCTTAAGTATTGTGATCTGATTTGCTTTCCTTTGCCTTTGTGACTATTCAAGTAACCTTTGCTCTGAATTGATCTCTGAAAATATTAGTATATACTGTATATTGATTTCTCAATATTCGACTTTTAACCTCTAACCCTTACAACTGATAATTCATTTGGCTCTTATAGTCTGTTTTACAATCATTCTGTTTTGTTTTATGTAACTAAATGCATATCTAATCTGCTTTCTCTTCTTGCAGGTTCGGCAGTGGCGGTGGCAGTGCAAGTTGGGGCTGAAGATGGTGACCAGCTGCTGATGACGTGACGGCCCCTAGTTGGCTGAAGGGGAGGCAACAGCATCAGCACTTAGTAAATTCGGGCCAAAACTGTAGTTTGGGCTTTTGGGTAGTTTGTAATTGGATCATTTGTATTTGGGTCATCTGTAATTGGGCCATTTGTAATTGGACTTTGTTTTGGACTTTTTAATTAGACTTTCTAAATTTAATTTTATAATAAATTTAAATTTCAAATAAACTTAAATTTAAATAAACTTAAATTTAAATAAATTCAATTAAAAAATAACTCCAGACAAATTTGGGCTTCAACACACGTGATGAGAATGACTTGAACTTGCTTCAAGTCAAGTTGAAGGAGAAGGTATCCGGAAAAAGGTTCTTGCTTTTTTTAGATGACGTTTGGAACGAGAGTTACAGTGATTGGACCATCTTACGGGCTCCATTTGGAGTAGGAACCAAGATTATTGTAACAACTCGACTCCAAAATGTTTCATCTAATGTGGATTCGGTGAAAACTTTTTACTTGGATAAACTGTCGCATCATGATTGTTTATCCATATTTGCTCAGCATGCATTGAACGCAAGAAACTTTGATGGGCATCTCCAATTTAAAGAAGTTGGAGAGAACATAGTGACAAGGTGCAACGGCTTACCTTTGGCAGCAAAAGCCATTGGATGCTTATTACGCACAGTGAAGGATCATCGTGAATGGGAAAAAGTATATGAGAGCGAGATATGGGACCTACCAGAAGATCGATGTGGCATCATTCCCGCTTTGCGATTAAGCTACCATTATCTTCCTCCACATTTGAACGATGCTTTGCATACTGCTCCATATTTCTAAAGATTATGAATTTTAAGAAGAAGAGATAATCTTGTTATGGAGAGCAGAAGGTTTCCTGCAACCAAAAGCTAAAAGTCAATCCAAAGGTCTTGGAAACCAATATTTTCAAGACCTAGTGTCAAGGTCTTTTTTCCAAATATCTAGTAAAGATAAATCCCATTTCGTGATGCATGATCTTATGAATGATTTAGCTCAATTAGTTGCAGGAGAAATATGTTGCAGACTGGAGGGTGATAAGCAACCAAAGTTTTCGCATAGCTCTCGTCACTCGTCTTATGTTAGCGGTGATTGGTTTGACAATGAAAAGAAGTTTGAAGCATTTTATCAAATGACTTCTTTATGTACTTTCCTACCCTTGATGCTTGGAAGACATTTAGAAATATTTTTAACTAATGTTGTCTTGGATGACTTGTTGCCCAGACTTCGCTACTTAAGGGTTCTTTCTTTGCGTGGGTATGAGATCCTTGATTTGCCTGATTTTTTGAAAATTTAAAACATCTACGCTACTTAAATTTTTCTGGCACCAAAATCAATTGCTTACCTGATTCTTTGTGTAGTCTTTATCATTTGGAGACTCTACTATTAAGAAATTGTTCAAAGCTTAAAAATTTACCCTCGAAGATCGGAAACCTTGTCAGCTTGCATTTTCTTGAAATTAGAGGTGCGGATTCAATAGAAAGGATGCCCTCCGGATTTGATCGGCTAACCAAGCTTCAAACATTATCTAGTTTTATTATAGGGGAAGGTGATGGACATGTTATTAGAGAATTGAAAAATTTGTCAAACCTTAGAGGTAATTTTTGCCTTTCTGGGTTGGAGAATGTTAATGGTAGAGATGCAAGGGAAGTTAAGTTAAATGAGAAGCTAGGGATTGATAGGTTAGAACTACATTGGAGTAGAGACTTGGAGAATTATACAAGGAAAAAAGAAGTTGAAGAGCGGGTGTTGGACTTTCTTTGTCCTAAAAAAATGCTTGAGCAACTCATTATTGAGAATTACGGCGGTGCAAAATTCTCGTCTTGGATACATGATTCTTCCTTCAAGAATTTGTGGTCTTTGAAGCTTCGTAATTGTAAAAATTGCAAATCACTACCATCAGTTGGAAGGTTGCCATTGTTAAAAGATCTTTCAATTGTTGGTTTGGATGTGGTACAAAAGATTGGTGTTGAGTTCTTTGGAGAAAATGAATTGAAACCATTTGCCTCATTAGAGATTCTATCTTTTGAGAGTCTTCCAAACTGGGAGGAGTGGGACACTTGTGAAGGAGACGAGAAGGTTTTGAAATTCCCCAGCCTCCGTGAGCTTTAAATCGTAGACTGTCCTCAATTGTTGGGAAGGTTGCCTACCCATGTTTCCTCCTTGCAGAAACTTGAAATTCATACATGTACGAGTTTGGTAGTTTCAATATCAAGTTTCCCATCACTGTGTGAATTAAGTACAGAAGGGTATGCAGAAGTGGTGGATGATTGCTCTTCTCCTGCAAAGGTCTCCGCTTTGCAAACTTTGTCTCTTTCTAACATTTCAAAGTTCAATATTCCAGCAGGTAGGACAATGTTGAGGTTTGGAGACTCAGAACATTTTTTGATTCGGGATTGGAAGGAGTTGGCATCGTTATCGCAACATGGGTTAAGTTTAGTTGGACATCGTTTCATTGAAGTTTTGGGTTGTCCTCAATTGAACTCTTTGGAAACTGAGGAAACCGAATTGCAGCTTGACAAGGTCTCACGTGTTGAATCTCTGGTGATAGGTTCTTGTGGTAGACTCAATAGACTGCCAAAAGTCTTACATGAGCTCACATTCCTTATAGTGATGAACATTTATGGTTGTCCAGTCTTGGTTTCTTTTGCAGAGAATAACTTACCTCCTAATTTAAAAAAGCTGAGAATTAGAAACTGTAAGAATTTGGAGTATTTGGTTGATGAAAAAGAAGATAATAAGAGTACGAGTAGTACCCTCAGTGTTCTTGAGGAACTGAATATCTATAACTGTCGATCTCTAATGTCTTTGTCATCGAAGAGGCACAAAAATATTTGCAATCAGCTTCAATTTCTCCGAATTTGCCATTGCTTAAAGCTGAGTTGCCTATTTTCAAACACCAAGTTACCCACAACGCTCAAGTATCTGAGAATTGATGAATGTCCAGAGTTGGAATGCATAGCCCAAGAGTTTGACGAAACCGCTTGTCTTGAATCTATTCTAATTGATCGTTCTGGAATTAAATCTCTACCACGAGGGCTAGACAAGCTCATCCATCTCCAGTTTATTCGATTGGGAGATTGTTCAAACTTGGTTTCTATTGAAGAAAGCGGGTTGCTCACCACCAACCTGAGAGCTTTCTCATTTGTTGGTTGTGGAAATTTTGGATCCCTTCCTAAGTGCATGGTCAGCATCACCTCCCTTCGACAATTACGTGTGTCCAAGTGTTCGGCTGACATATCATTTCCATCGGAGGGTTTCCCTATCAATCTCACAGCACTTGACATCTCAAATGCACCCAAAATTTATAGCTCACTTGTGGAATTGGGATTACATAGACTCACCTCTCTTCAACGACTCAGCATCGGAGGTGGAGGATGCTCAAACGTGGTGTCGTTCCCAGAAGAAGAGATTGGAATGATGCTGCCTCCTTCTCTCGCTTCTATCTTCCTTTTCGATTTCGAGAACCTCGAATTCATGTTCTCCGAGGGCTTTCAAGACCTTGCCTCTCTTCGAACTTTGTCCATCAGTTTCTCGCCCGGAGAAAGACATGCTTCTCTCGCTTATTTATCTATTTCCAATTGTCCGTTGCTGAAAGAAGAGTGCTCAAGCGATAAAGGACGAGAGTGGTCTCAGATTTCTCACGTACCCCTCGTTTATATTGATAGTAAAAGAGTCATCCCGAGGGAATGAGATAGAGAGATCTGATTGGTTTCACGAGAGTGATGGGAGAGGTACAAAAACCATTTCAAACATTTCAGAGCCTTTCAGTTTCATACATCTAACTTTCCTTAGGGACAAGATAATTATTTTATTGACTATTGCAGGCATTGAAAGCTAAGTTGGTGTTGAAGTGGGCATTCGGAAAGATCAGCTTTGGCTTATTTGATTTAATATTGTTGACATGAAATCATGCAAGTTTTATTTGATTTAATAGAAGCTGTAGCCATTTCAACCGCATAATGGCCATTTTGCTGTCTCGTTGGAGGCCTCTGTAATGTTGCTGAAATCTATTTTAATTGGTTTTTCCAAAACTCAGATCATAGTTAGCACAAATATAAAATATTATTACATATTAGTCCAAAATATTTTATCATCAATCAAATTGTGAAAATGAATGTTGAAATAAATTCGCTCTAATTGATAAAAGTGGATAATTGAAATTTGATAATATTTTAAAAAAAATATTAAACAAATATAAAAGACTATCAAAGATTTAATTTTAAAAAATAAACATTAGAGGATCCAAAACATAAAATAAAAAATTAACAATTTAAAAGATAATAAAACATAATTAGAATTGAAAAGGTAAAAAAATATTCATTTTTTATGTTATCAAGGTTTTCGCCCCTAAGTGTTCAAGCACTCTTATTATATATATAAAAAGAACTTACTAAAAGTGGAAAGATTAAAATTAAAAAACAATAAAAATATTAAAATATATTGTAATATTTTTTTGGTGAAAAAATATAAACTTAAAATGAAATTATCTAAAGCTACCAATCTAACTCCCTAATATTCTTATAATTTCCTAAAAGATATTCAAAATCTAAATTATTATTCCTACATATCTCTTAATTGTTGATTGTATTGTACTGTTCTGCTCAGTTTACCGACACTTTAATGGTCTCCAAGAGATTCTTGAAAATGAAAAGGTTCCTATATTTCCTATCAAGTCAAAAAGGATTGGCCAATGGACCTCAGGTCTCGGTAACGATCCAAAATTTCCTAGATTTATCTTGATCCATTCTAAGAGATTATCAAAGAAGAACTAGGATTGGTGATTTTTTGGTACTGTGTACTTTCAAATTTCTTTAGTCGTTGGAAATCCCTAAGGACATGCAAAATATTTTTTGTGTCGTGATGGCATATTGGACAAGCTGCATTTTGATTGATACCTCTTCGAACTCGTTCCAAATTAATAAGCAATTGTTCCTTACATAAGAGCTATAAAAAGAAATGCACTTGTTGCGGACCCTAATATTTCCAAACGATTTTCCACCTAGCATCTTGCTCATTCCATGTGTTCTTTTTAATCATTCGATATGCACTCTTGACAGTAAAATCCCCATTAGAAGTGTGCATCCAAAACACTTTATCCGAACCAACTAGGGGACGAGGGGGAAGGATGTTGACGATCTTTCTAACAATATCATCTGGTAACCGTTCTCTAAATATCGAAAGATTCCATGAAAAAAGTCCTAAAGAACAAAATAACTCATGAAAGTAGTTGAAATAAATTAAAATTCCTATGTAGAAAGTCATGAAGTATTTTCATAAAAATAAATTATTTGTATAAAATTTGAATGTGAAAAATATTTATAGAGAAGAAAATTTTATATTAATCCCACAATAAAAACCAAGTAAAAGGATGTAATGTTGATATGTAGTAATGAATTATTCATAGAAGCCATTTTATTCAAATTTAGTAATTTATAATATGTTATTGACTTAATTTAGTTTTCAAAACGAAAATTCAGAGGACTTGATAACCAAAATGATAAAGAATAAGAGGTGAATTGTAAATTGTAAAAGTAGTCACTTACGACAAGTACTAAGAATCGATTGGTTCCACTTTTCGAAAATATTTACAATCTATTACAGTAGAAACAATGAGAGTAATGAAACTCGTGTGTTGGTCTGATGGTCAACGTGTTCATCGCTTCAGGTGTGATCTAGGTTCAAGTCGCATTGTTGGTAAGATTTTTACCTTCCAAAAAAATTAAAAAAAAACATCGAAAATAATCATTAGTTTTGAACCTCGTGTGTTGATCTAATGATTAAAAATGTTCATTGTCTCAGGTATGGCCTAAGTTTGAGTCGCGTCATTCGCGTTGCAATTAGAGCTTTGCCCTATTCTTATAATTCAAAAAAAAATCATTAGTTTTCCTTATTATCAAGTTGCATAAATTTTATACATCTATGAGAAAATAAACAGACACCAAAACCTATCAAAACTTTTTAATTAAAAAAAAAAACAATTATTAACTTAATTCTAACTTGAGCAGCACTAAGATAAATTGGAATTAAGTTAAAAAATTGGATTTAAGTTAAAAAAGAGAAACAATTATTTTGAGGGGTCGGAATTAAATTGTATATTTTTATAATAGTAAAAAAGTAATTTTATTATATATTTATAATTTTTAAAAGATTAAATCAAACTTTTATCATTTTAAGAGAGTCAAAGTGTAATTTTACCATTATTAATTTAAAATTTTTTTATAAATGATGAAGGAGAAAATTTTCCATTTACTAATTTAATTTTTAATGATGTATTAAATAAGTTGATCATGCAGTAAATTTTTTTTTTTTTTTTTATGAATTACAATGATTACCACGTCTTTTTTTATATTAAATTCCAAAGATTTTAAATTTGAGCCATTGAATTGGTACGTGAAAAAATATAAGATGAATCTAATGATTTTGAAAAAGATGTTTTTCAATTATCTTGGGAATGGCATAGCTTTTTAGCAAGTTAGAAGAAATTTTTTTTATTTTGTATAATCATGTCATTTTTACCAACCTTTTCAAATATGTTTTATATTCAACGATAGAGGTTTATCATAAAATGGAGACGATATGGAGGGATTTTTCAGAGTTAAGACAGATTTTGTAGAGAAAATTTACATGTTGAGGAGAATAATGCCGATGTTGACAATATTAAGTCGTTTTTGTTCATTTTCTCGAAAACATTTCTTAGTTATTGCAGAATAATTATGAAGTAAGTAAACAATTACTTGTCATTGTTACTCTATTTATAAGATTTTGTTCAAAAATTTGATATGTTAGTAATTTTATGTTGTAACAAAATATCAAAATAATAAAATAATAAATTTTTATTTTTTTTATAATATCCTCGCATTTATTTTTTATAGTTTGTATTTTTAAACATGTTTTGTCATGAAAGATGAGTAAAAGAATTTGACTCATTATTTATTATGACTGTCAAATTTGTGACACCAAAATTAGGGTCATATTTGCATCCACTCAATTTATAGATTTCGCTTTCAATAATAGCATCAAACTGAATGAATTTTTGTCAAGAATTAATATAAAAGTCTTAAGTTAGAGGAGAATATCGAATTTAAAATATGGATACATATCTACAATAAACCCTGTAAAATATATTACATTTGAGTTCAATGACGATACGAATATCGACTTAATGATTTATGCACATTGCTCAACCAGGAATGATGTAATAGAGTTATATGCTAGCTTGAAAATGTACAGGCAGATGGTTTGATTTGAATGTGAGGATGCTGAAAATTAATGATGTTCTCCATAACCCCTCGAAAGATACTTAAAGAATAGTGGACACAGTCACATGATGCAGGTCTATGATACAATCATATGACATTTTTCAATAACCCGTTGGTGAAAGAAACATATGACCGCTTAATGGTTTTGTTTTTGAAGATGGGATAAAACAAGTTGGACAAATGTGTTGGAAAAATCGACTTAGAAAATAATATTTTTAGGTACAGCGGAAGTCCGAATTTTTTTTTTAAAATTGATCCTTGTGGTATTTATAGTAAAAAGTCATAAATTAAATTATTATATGTGTTTTGTGTGAGGCAGCCTAAGTCATTTCTTGGCTTTCTACCCAACGATTTTTTCTACTATCCTTGAATCTCGAATTGCATTGAGCGTGAGCTCAAACAAAAAAAACCAAATACATAGAATGAAAATTTTGATTAACTTTCAGTGGGAAAGTTAATTTCTCTCTATGAGAAATTGAAAACTTTGAGCTTTTCTGAAAATATAATTTATTCTTGTAATTAAATTAACACTATTTTTTGACAAAATAATGACGCATAATTGATTATGTGATTAGGTCATCTCGTAGTTCTTATTTATACGAAAAAGATACAACAAATTTACCTAAACAATGATAATTAAATAAAAATATTGTAATAGAAAAATACATTTTCCCTACCTGGAAACCCTATAGTCGTAACCTTATTTGAGATTAGGGTTTGTCGCTCCTCATGTAATGAGATGGGCTCTCAAGTTTGTCTCGTGTATTGATTATAATTATATATGTTATTTAGGCTTTTAGTCAACACTTATAATTTATTTGACCCATTTTTTTTATTTCTCGAAATATTAATTAATTAATTTACCTAATTAAATTACTGTCTTAACCCAATTTTAATTTTGTTAAACTCGTGACAATTTTACCATATTAAAATCTATGAGGAAATATATTTAATTGTCGCCTTTAATAAAACTATGATGATTAATTAACTTAATTCTCACTTCAAACTTCAATTGTTTAATAATAATCTGTAGAAATTAATTTAATTTTTAAGTCATCTTTGTACTTAGTCAGAAAATCCATTCACTGTGGATCGTGATCTCTTTCTCTTAGTCATCGTTTTTATTCATTTCATTGTAACCCCCTAAACCTGGCTTAGAAGATATTACCGAATCTAGAAGGTCACTATCGTAATTTCACTCTTAGAAATCATTTAAGCAGATTTATAATTTAGTTTGTAAATAAATTAAGTCATAATAAAACAGTTAATTTTCCGTGTTTCTGAATAATTTCTCAACTTAAAATTATTAATCAAACACTTTAAACAACTAACCAAAATCCAAACTTAAAATTTAACATTACAATCCCAAAATAATTTAATAAAATAATAGTCCGCATAATAATAATAAAATATAAAAACATGAGATCTTTCGAGTATCAAGCCGCCTAAATCCACTGTATCTGAAAAATAAATGATGGGGGAATGAGCTAAAGAGCCTAGTGTGTCTTTAAAGTGTATACATCCACAATCATTCATAGTATTAAAAGTAACCATACAACATTTAATAGATAAATACTATGAAAACACAAGCATAATGCAATGCGCCCATTCTCCAGCACACCAACACAGTAAAGAAGTTCCCCAAAACCCCTCCCCAACCAATCTTCACCAATTGCAATGTGGTTTTATATCAGTCGTTTGAAGGGGTGATTACCACATCTTCCACCGTACAATCCCAACCCATGAACACACAATGGCGTGATGTCACATTTATCACAGTTTCAATCTTAAGCTCATGATACGATATCTGCATCTCAGAGCACACAATATTTTATTCACAGTATCCAAGTATTCCACAAACTGATAAGTATGCAGGCAAAATCATCATGCGATCACATAATACATCACAAGATCATGCCATTTTACATCATAGATTAATATCACCTAATTAATTCAACACAAATAAGATCACACAAAGAGATGTAACACAGATAGAAACACACCTCTAAGAAGCTGAACTCAAATGACGAAGAGGCCATCCACCACGCATTGGTCGAGTACCCGGTCTAACAGGATTAGATCTTACAAACACAAACTTAATATTAATAATATGCCTATGCCACCAACTAAACACAACACTAACTAAAATAACTCACGTGTAGCTCTCAGAACTGTTGTAGGAGCAGGTTGCACAAGAGGAGGAGGTAAATCATCAGCCTCGGAGTCATGATCACCTAAACACAAATATCTCACATTAGATTTCCCAAATTAAAACAATAAAATAGTCAAAATGAGGCTTTCTGGTTCGAATTTAACAAAACATACAGCAGAAATGGACTCAAGACCTCGAAAAATAGTAGGGTAGGGTTTCTTAGAAAAAGTCAACAGTCAACGACCAAGTCAACGATCAACAGTCAACGGTCAAGTCAATGATCAATGGTCAACTGTCAATGGGTTAACGATCAAAGCGGGTTCAAGTTGGGTCACACGGGTTTAGGTATTTGATTTTAAGGTTTGGGTATTGAGTTCAATTTGGGTTTAGGTTTTAAACATTGGGTCACTAACATTGGGCTTGGTTTCACACTAAAGTCACAAGTTGGGTCATGCTTTTGTTTGGCTAAGGTTGGGTATTGGTTTGGCTCATTAGACTTGGCATTGGATTTGGGTTTGTATCAAAGGCCCAACTTTCATCACACTTAAGCAAAGCAAAGATTAGGGTTTGCAAGACCCTTGACAGTGCCGATCATAGATCCTTTACGAATGGCGATGCAAAATCTCACCGGAATGACACAAAAGGAAGAAAAAGGCTCCCTTTCACATACCCACGTCAAGATTAAGAACAAAAGGGGCGGAGCTCACGATGGAGGGCGGCATAAAAGGGAGTTTCGAATTGGTTTTACATCGATCTCGTAAACGGTCGACGATAAGAGGCAAAAGGATAGGAGCTTGGCTCGCGATGAGATGAGGAACTCGAAGGTGCTGGCAGTGTGGTGCACGGACAGCCATGGGTGGGTCGTCAGGGGGTGGCTGAAGAAGAGAGAAAAAGAGTTTTTGTTTGAGAGAAAAAGAAAAAAAATTAAAATGGGAGATAAAAAGTTTTGAAACAAAGAAAAAGAGATTAAATACCCAACAAAAAGGATAAATTTCCCAAAAGAACCGAACTTAACTAGTGTTTTCAAAATATCCCCAAACTTGAATCACTTTACAAATTAGTTCTAAAAATTCCCAATTTGATCATAAAATTTTAATTAAACTCAAATTAGTCCCCAAACTTTATTAAAAATACAAGTTAGATCCCTAAATTTTATAAAATCATAACTTAGTCCTTATTCTCATATTTGGGTTGTTACATTCATAGTATCATAACTATATGCAATTCGTTTTAGGTTATATCGAGCTAGCGGAGGAATTGATTAGACAATTATAATTAAGGCTCAAATAATTTGTTACTAAGTTTCAACTCTTCACCTATTATTACAACATTATTTAAGCATGGAGTCATTCCACTTAAGTACCATGGTTGAACTCTCCCTTATTACATATCATTATGAAAACAGCTTAATATGTGTTTATGCAATGGCCTTGTCATAAGTATGTTACCCTTATAGGATATTGTTAATCTTTTTGGGTTAAATTTGTTCACCCAATATGATTGATCTTATTTTATCTTGTGGTAATCATTATATCTTCCTTCATGAAAAATTCAATTACTAAAAAAAAGTAATTAAATAATTTTTCTTAGACAAATGACTTATGGCCATGTTACTTTTTTATCTATCATGTAATGTCAATTAGAGGATATCATTTACCTTTTATTGGGCTATGACTTCCACTTGTAAATGAAGTTATGTCATGCAAAAGTCGTATACCCAACGTACTAGCTTTCGACTCTTTAGTTATTTGAACTCAGGCTTTTAATACATCAAAGTATATGAGTCACGTACACATAGTCAATAACTTATTCAAGATTGAGGTAAGCCACATTATGAATGTTAATTCATAAATGGATCTAGGAGTAATTCAACTTGGATCATGTTCGATGCATTGTCAATCCAAACAATCACATCTATGCATCTATCTTTCGGGAGCAAACCACTCTAATACCCAAGACAATATATCTCCCATTTGGACTTGATAAATGACATGATATTCCTTTAATCAATTTGTTCAATTTTGGTTTATCAGACAATGAACCTTTTAGATTACCTACTAATACAAGTTGTCTTCTCACATTACGATCCGACCATGTAATGTAACTTAGTATTAGTTAAACATTAGGTAATCAATGAGCCATTATTTGCTTACATATTATTTTTCGTGAAAAAACTATTGAGGATATATACAAACGATATTAATGTGAATAATGAAATTTTATTTAAACCAATCTATTTGAAAAATTACAAGTATAAATGGAGAATAAACTACACTTAGGGCACTGGATCGTAACAAGATGAAGGGCGGGCACATTTTGTAATGCCTCGAAAATTTTAGGTTGTTCGTTTTACTTTGTCAATAAATGTGTGTCTACTTTAGTGGTTATGTGTTCTGGTTGTTCATTTGAGATCTAAGGTTCGAGTCGTACTCTTGAAAATTTTGTTATTCTTTTGTTGGAACCTTAATGGGGGAACTTTCAATTCAAACGTATTTGTTCATTCATCTATGCCAATAATGAGCCTAATGATTCAATGGTTAATCATTTGTCTATTCTCTGATCTTATGTTGGAATCTTTGCTCATACAACAAGGAAATATATTTTTACACTTCTCTGTCAAACTGATTTATTTAAAAAAAAAATTAATTTGATGGTTTCCCCCCGACGTTTTGAACGTTTTTCTCTCTCTCTTTCTTTATGTTCTTTCTTTTCGTTTCTTGTCTTTTACTTTCATTCTTAAAATTCTCTTTTTATCTTTTCGATGTAATAATTTTTGGATCGTGTTGTTCTGTTGTTTGTTTCAGTGCCTTTTAAGGTAGGTTAACTTCAGTCGTTGTGAATTGAGAATTTCTTCAAAATTAAGAAGCGATGGTTTGATTTGCTCTATTTTTTTTGTTCATTATTTTGGTCCGTTAGGGGAAGATCAAGAGGCGGCTAATGTTCCTCCCCAGCACTTGTGTGCTTATTGTTAAGTACTTTGGTACTTTCTGTTCCGTTTATCTGATGGGTTCTATAGAAGTCTACTATGGGTCAAGTGAATAAATAAGCTAAGTGAGCTATGGTTAAGAAAGCTATGATGGCTGAATTGTGAAAAGTGAAAGAATGTGCAAATTATTACATTGAGGTAAGTGAAATGATAAATACATGAACGAGAAGTACTATATGAGTATGTGTAATTATATGTTGATAATTAAGTGAAATGACTAAGTTGTGAAAAAGGGATGAAAATGTAAAATCTACCTTTGAGGTAAGTTGGAATATGAGGATGAATGTGTGTTATGGTGAAATTATGGTAAGTTAAATGTTACATGCAAGAAAGATTAGAAATTTTATACGCATGAGTAATTAAATGTTTGATAAAATTAAGAAATAAATAAATAATCATCTATTATGCTTGTAGTGCTTACTAAGCCTTCACCGGCTTAACGCGTTTATTTTAATGCGTAGGTACAAAAGCTACGGAAAGCTAGAGTCGAGCAAGGGACCTCTCATCACATCACATCACTTTTGAAGCTCAAGTGTAGGTAATTTACTTTGACGAAAAATGACATGTACAAATGGTATACTTAGGTGTCCCTAATGAATAGGTTATCAATATTGTTTTGAAAATTTACTCGAACGGTCCTAAAAGACATCAATTTTTAAAGAAAATTTTCTGTTACTCGACTTTCTGTGCCGTACTGTAATGTAGTGCTTCTATATTGAGTTTATACGTATAAACTGAGTATAGAGGTGTTACATTTGTTGGTATCAGAGTGAAGGTTTTCTGATGTTTGGGGTCGGGAAATGAGTCCACGTGTACATTCCATTTTATATGTTGATGTGATGAGAGGGTGTTCAGTTATTTAATTGTTAAAATAGTGAATATTGTAGAAAGAAGAATGTCAAATAGGACTCGTGAAGAGTCTGAAGATGAAGTTGACAGTAGGACCTCAAATCCTATTAGAGTAGAGGAAGATGCTCTTGATGTAATCACCGGTAAATTTTCTTTAATTGTCTCTCCTTTAGTTGCATTAATTGATCCTGGTTATATATATGAAACTCATTAGTGAAAGAAAGAGAACTAGTAGTAGAACTCACTGAATATGAAGTGGTTGTTACTGATCTTTTAGGATAAAGTGAAAGAGTTAATAAAGTATGCAAGAGGTGCACCCTAAAGATTCAAGGTTGTGAGTTTCTAGTAGATCTTATGACCCTTATATTTCACGAGTTAAATGTGACAGTTGGAATAGATTAGTTGTCCGAAACGTGGGGTCATGGTTGAGTATAGAAGAAAAAGAATTTTTTTTTTAAAAATTTCGGATAGAAAAGAAATAATTATGATTGATGAAGATAAATGAATAAAATATTGATAAAAAGTATAAGTTTTAAAAATGAAGTGTGAGAACTATATTGTTTTATTAAGAGAAATAACATGAAATGTGAATAAGTTTAAATTCATAGAATAACTAAAGCGAAGTTTAAAATACTAGAGTTGTGATTAATTAGCTCGTTTAATGAAAGAATGAAATAAGCTAGGGTCGTGAATGTTTAAAGGAAGATGAACTCTGATTGCTAATAGTTACCTCGAGGTTTTATTAACGCTGCAGAGTCAATAAAACTAGAGGGAAGGATTAAGAGACGTCACTCCAGTCCGAACTAGACAGGGATCCGAGGATTCTTCTAAAACATTCATTGATCCTATCATTTTTCCTAAATGGTATAAATGAAAATAGTGATGAAAGTAGTCTAATAAGTAAAAGGGGAGTGTCCTTTAATAATGAAGGGTTAAGCTTTAAGTTATAAATGGAAGAAGGGAGCTAGTACGTTTTCTAAAATTGATTTCAGATTGGGATATTATCAGTTGAGGGTAAAAGAGTCGAATGTATCAAAGACTGCTTTTAGGACTCGATATGGACATTATGAGTTTTTGGTTATGCCATTTGGATTGACTAATGCTCCGGCTGCATTTATGGATCTTATGAATAGAATTTTTCAGCCGTATCTGGATCAGTTCATGGTGGTATTCATTGATGATATTTTGGTGTGCTCGAAAGGACAAGAAGAACATGAGAAACATCTCCGAGTTGTACTGCAGATTTTGAGAGAAAAACAATTGTTTGCCAAGTTGAGCAAATGTGAATTTTGGCTGAAAGAAATTGCTTTTTTGGGTCATATTGTATCAGCTGATGATATATGTGTTGATCCGAAAAAGGTTGAAGCTATACTTGAATGGAAACCACCGAAGAATGTGACAGAGGTAAGGAGTTTCCTTAGGTTAGCTGGTTATTACAGAAGATTTGTTCAGGGATTTTTTATGATTGCATTGTCATTAACAAGGTTATTGCAAAAGATGTGAAGTTTGAATGGAATGAGAAGTGTCAACAAAGTTTTGAAAGATTAAAAACAGCATTGACTGAAGCTCCGGTGTTAATACAACCAGAATCTGGTAAGGAATTTGTGATTTATAATGATGCTTCTTATAATGGTTTGGGTTGTGTATTAATGCAAGATGGAAAAGTAATGGCATATGCATTTAGACAGTTGAAGTCACATAAGAAGAATTATTTGACACATGATCTTGAGTTGGCTGCAGTAGTGTTTGCACTGAAGATTTAGAGACATTATTTGTATGGAGAAAAATGCTATGTGTATACAAATCATAAAAGCTTGAAGTATTTGTTAACCCAGAAAGAGTTGAATCTAAGACAAAGAAGGTGGATTGAATTGAATAAAGATTATGACTGTATCATTGACTATCATTCCAGGAAAGCGAACGTGGTAGCTGATACTCTGAGTAGAAAATCAATGGTAGCTTTGAAGGCGATGAATGCACATTTAGAGATGCAATCGGACGGTGAGCTATTAGTTGAGGTAAGAGTAAAGCTAACACTGTTCTAAGAAGTTAAAGATGCACAAAAAGATGATGAAGAGCTGATGAAGATAAAAAAAAAAAGTAGTTAGAAAAAGATAAAAGTGGTGAATTTGAAATTGATAGTGAAGGAAGTTTAAGATTTCATAATCGGTTATGTGTGCCTAATCAATAAGATTTGAAACAAAGAATTTTGGACGAATCTCATCATAGTTCTTTTGCTACGCATCCAGGAAGTAATAAGATGTATCATGATCTAAAGCCATTCTATTGGTGGAAATGATGAAACAGGATATAGTTGAATATGTTTCCAAATGCTTAACATGTCAAAAAGTGAAAGCTGAACATCAAGTGTCATCGGGGTTGCTTCAATCTATCACTATACCAGAATGGTAAGGGGAAAAAAATTACAATGGATTTTGTCACAGGATTACCACTTTCACCAAAGAAGAAAGATGCCATATGGGTGATCGTTGATTAGATTAACTAAGTCTGCTCGTTTCTTATTGGTAAGAACTGATTTCTCAATGGATAAATATGCACAATTGTATATAGATGAAATAGTTAGACTTCATGGTGTGTCTGTATCTATTATTTCTGATTGGGATCCTAGATTTACTTCAAAGTTTTGGGAAAGATTGCATGAAGCTTTGGGAACTCGATTGAACTTTAGTACAGCATATCATCCTCAGACAGATTGGCAATCAGAATTCAGATTCTAGAAGACATGTTGAGAAGCTGTATTATTGAGTTTGAAGGTAATTGGGAAAAATATTTGCCATTGATTGAATTCACCTATAATAACAGTTATCAGTCAAGTATTCAGATGACACCATATGAAGTATTATATGGAAGAAAGTGTAGGACTCCTGTGTGTTGGACAGAATTGAGCGAATGTAAGTTAGTGGGTCCTGATCTGATTCAAGAAACTGAAGAGAAAGTAAAGTTGATACGAGACTGATTAAAAGTTGCTTCAGATAGACAGAAATCATATGCTGATCTGAAAAGAAAAGATATAGAGTACGATGTGGGTGAAAAAGTTTTCTTGAAAGTGTCTCCATGGAAGAAAATTCTTCGGTTTAGTAAAAAGGGAAAATTGAGCCCAAGGTTTATAGAGCCATATGAGGTTTTGGAAAGAGTTGGTCCTGTGGCTTATCGATTAGCTCTCCCTCTAGAATTAGACAAGATTCATAATGTCTTTCATGTATCCATGTTATGAAGATATCGGTCTGATCCATCTCATGTGATTACTCCAGAGGTTATAGAAATACAACCGGATTTGACTTATGAAGAGGAATCGATAAAGATTTTAGCTCGAGAAGTAAAAGAGTTGAGAAATAAAAGGGTTCATTTGGTAAAAGTGCTATGGAGACATCATAATTCAGAAGAAGCAATATGGTAAAGAGATGAAAATATGATACAATAATATTCGCAATTATTCGTTACAGGTAAATTTCGAGGACGAAATTTATTTAAGGGGGGAAGAATTGTAACATCCGCGTTCTTGAACCGGATTTGGAATAATAATAGAGTAGAATTGAGAATTAGACTATATAGCTAAAATAAGAAAAAAAAAATTAGAATATTAAGGATTAATTAGTAATTGTGAGAAAGGAGGAAGGACTAAATAGTAATTTGTCCAAATTGAATTATGAGTCATCATGGGAATTAGATTGATTAAGGAGGGGCAAAAGAGTAATTTAGTGGAAGATATTTTTAGAGGCAATGATTTGGGCCAAAGTGTAAAGTTGGAAGGCCCAAAGACTAAAAGTGAAAATTTATCATTTTATTAAAGAGATATATTTTTAGTGGAGAAATCTAGAGAATTTGAGAAAGGTTAAAAATCAATTAAAATTCAAAAATATCAGCTGTTTCATAGTTCGACCGTTCATGCCATTCTCTCTTCCATCCAACTTTTGATTTTATTCCAAATAGGTCCTTCCACCATTGTTAAATCTTCCAAACTCCAAAATCTCCTATTTTCTTTGAAATTTTTGAAAGAAAAGTATACAAGGGGGTTTGTAGACACCCCAAATTTCTTATAGAATTCATTTTGAGGTGTTAGAGAGCATTGGGATTAAATTGAGACATTTTGAATTCAAGGGTTAAGGTAAGAAATGGTTAAATCCTCATGACATACATGTATTTTATTGTTATTTAGCATGGAAATCATTGAATTATAGCATTTAGCTTACATGTGTTTATGTGAAATTGAAGAGAAAGGAAAGAAGGAAAGGGACCAAATTGAAGACAAAAGAAAAGAGAAGAGCAAGGAGTAAAAAGAGGAGAAAACTAGTCTTTTTGTTGTAAGTACTACAAGATTTTAAATTGAAGATTTATTCTCTTTAAAGTATATGATTAATTGTGATAAAAATGAGTAAAATGATATGTTTAGTTATAAATATGGTGATTAGGTGTGATTAAATGAAATTTAGTGCAAAGGAAATATGAGAAGAGAAAAATTCACTTCAAAACAGTTTGGACAGTAACAGGGGACTAACTTAAAAAATTCACAAAAAAATGTATATAATGAGTTAAGGGTCGAATTATATATGTAATTAAAGCTTATTGAGTTTAGTTTCATATGGAAGAAACAGTGAATTAAAAGGAATTGTATATTTCGAGATATACTAGTTTTTGTGTAACAAGGTCAGAGTAGATTCGAGTTCTCCTGTTCCGACTTTGAAAAATTATAGAAAAATGTATAAAAATTATTAGAGACTGAAATTTATATATTTTAATCCTTAATGACTATATTTTTAAAATAAATGGGTGATAACATTATTGGTTCCCTGTACTAAAAGATAAATAATTTTTAGTGAAGAAAGGTCGAAACTGTCAGGCTGCAGCGAAGGGGTAAATTGAAAGAATTTACTGTACAAATTGGCTAAAGTAAAAATTCTGAAACTTTTATGATAAAAAGATGATTGAGTCTAGTTTCAGAAAAATCAAGCAGATTATAATTTTGAATTCTGTAGCTCGAGATTTAAATAATTTAGTGACTGTGACGCAAGTGGACGGTTTTGAAAATTAATGTGAAAATAAAAGTAAAGAGGTATATGATGATATATATGTGATGAACAATATATATGTGAAATATTACGTGTTTAATTATGAATATTGATTATATGATAAAATGGTGATATTGTGTAAGCCTTTGAGTAAATAAAGGTGAAAAATACATGATTATGTATATGTGAAGAGAAATGTAAATGTGATATATGAAATTATGAGAAATGATGAATATGAGAGATTATACCCATGTAGACAAGTTAGAACCATTATGATAATAGTGACATGCCATTAAGGAACGCTAGCGCGCTTACTGTATCGCACTTCGTGTGCTTACTGTTTCGCACTTCGTGTGCCTACTGATTTGCGCTATGTGCGCCTATTGATTGCACTGTGTGTGCCTACTGGATTGCACTGTGTGCCTACTGTTTCCCCAGCACTTGTGTGCTTATTGTTAAGTACTTTGGTACTTTCTGTTCCGTTTATCTAATGGGTTCTATAGAAGTCTACTATGGGTCAAGTGGATAAATAAGCTAAGTGAGCTATGTTTAAGAAATCTACGATGGCTGAATTGTGAAAAGTGAAAGAATGTGCAAATTATTACATTGAGGTAAGTGAAATGATAAATACATGAACGAGAAGTACTATATGAGTATGTGTAATTATATGTTGATAATTAAGTGAAATGACTAAGTTGTGAAAAAGGGATGAAAATGTAAAATCTACCTTTGAGGTAAGTTGGAATATGAGGATGAATGTGTGTTATGGTGAAATTATGGTAAGTTAAATGTTACATGCAAGAAAGGTTAGAAATTTTATACGCATGAGTAATTAAATGTTTGATAAAATTAAGAAATAAATAAATAATCATCTATTATGCTTGTAGTGCTTACTAAGCCTTCACCGGCTTAACGCGTTTATTTTAATGCGTAGGTACAAAAGCTACGGAAAGCTAGAGTCGAGCAAGGGACCTCTCATCACATCACATCACTTTTGAAGCTCAAGTGTAGGTAATTTACTTTGAAGAAAAATGGCATGTACAAATGGTATACTTAGGTGTCCCTAATGAATAGGTTATCAATATTGTTTTGAAAATTTACTCGAACGGTCCTAAAAGACATCGGTTTTTAAAGAAAATTTTCTGTTACTCGACTTTCTGTGCCGTACTGTAATGTGGTGCTTCTATATTGGGTTTATACGTATAAACCGAGTATAGAGGTGTTATAACAAGCTCCAGCTTCGGGTTCCATTTAGTCTCCGAGAGTAGCCCCACTGCCACCTAGAGGCCATGGCATGGCCAGAAGTGGTAATGCCAGTAGAGGATAGAGAGAACCAAGTAGAGGAATGATTTAGACTAAGGCACGTCAGCTTGCGCTTGTGTACGAGGCGAGGCACCACGAGGATAGGGACGATGCCCATGTTATCGCGGATATGCTCTTTATTCATTTTTACCATAATTTCCTTTTACTAATATAAGTTCTACTCACTCCTATGTATCTAATATTGTATATGTAAATGTGGGTACTTTCGCTAAGTATATGTCCAGAGAGATTTCCGTGATTAGTCCTTTGGGTCAGTCGATTCGGGTTGGCAAGGTCTATAAACAGGTTCCGTTAGAGATCCAAGGTGTAGCTTTTTGTAACAGCCCGTTTTTCAGTGGTGTCAGAAACAGTGATTACGGGATCACAAACCCAACGAGAAATTTTTATAAATGAGTGATTAAATTAAATTAGTCAAAAAAAATTTTATTTGGAATTTTGAATTGAATGATTTTAATTATTGAATTAAAATTTTGTATAAGTGGTTTGGTTCAAAAGTTAAGTGGCTTTAGAAAATGAGGTATCGAGACCTCATTTCTGATGTTAAAGGCCATAAATATTTTTATTAAATATTTATAGTCTTATTAAATGTGAATTGAAGTTTGGCTGCATAATTTTGATGATTAATTGTTTAATTAAGGAAAAAGGAGAAATTTGTAAAAAAGGTAAAAGTTAATTGCTATTGATTAAAATATAAGGGACCAAAGTGGTAATTACACCATGGTCAAAAAGTAGAAGCGGTGAAGGATATGATTATATTCCACTAACTTTTGGGTTATTTATTTATTTAGTCTTTTTTAGTTTAAGGCTAATTTGTAAACAAGTTGGTTTAATTAGAATTCAATTATAATTGAAGGATCAAATAGATAAATTAACCTATGGTATTTTAGTGGACGAGTTATTTTGAGGTAAATTGATCATAAGTATAATTAATTAAGGCTAAATAAATGATTAATTAAACTAATCATGAAAGACTAAATATTTACAAAATTGTCATTAGATATAAAAATGGAATTAAAGAAGAAAAATCACATTTTTTTCCTAATTTCTTCTTCTTCTTCACGGGTAAGACAAGAAAACCTAGGGTTTTCCATTGATGAACTTTGAGCTTTGATTTAGGTAAGCAAACCTTAACCGTTTTTAGTAATTTTTATGTTTTTGAGTCTGTGTTAGCCTGATCTAACTAATCTAAGGACTAATTCGCGAATCTGTCAAACATTGTGAATTTTACCAATTATGAATATGCTTGTCTTTGAAGGTTTTTGATAGCTTTGAATGCTTGATGATTAGGTTGGATCTTTTTGTAAAGTGATTTTTGATAAAATTAGGGTTTAAGGACTAAAATGCTAAATGATAAAGTTGGATGTACTTTAGGTGAAATAAATGGATTATAAGGGCTTCTATGTGATCAATGTATATTTGGTTGGTATGGGTTGAGGAGAAAATGAGTATTTTGCATGTTTTGTGTTGAAAGGACTAGATTGAATAAAAAGAAAGTATTAGGGGTAAAATTGTAATTTTTCCAAAAAGAGCAAATTATTTTAAATTATTTGATTATGTGTTTTAATGTGAAAATTGAATGAATTGTTGATTTAGATTACAACCATACCACGGATCACGGAAAAGAGAAATTAGCATAATAGTCCCTGAAGTTTAGCCAACTGTAATTTCATTTGATAAGTTCGTACTATTAAATTTTAAATTTGATATTTGCAAGTATATATTTATTTTGAATATATTCCTAATGACGGATCGAGACTGAAGGCTTAAGGAGTAATCTGATTCTGGCTCGAAAGAGCGTTATTCTGATTCTGGGCTTGTAAGAGCTAACCATTCTAGGCTCGTAAGAGCTAACCGTTCTGGGCTCGTAGGAGCTAACCATTCTGGGCTCGTATAGGCTAAATATTGTCTGTGCTCGTAATGAATTAAAGTCAGGAGAATTGAAAGAGATTAAGTTCGTTACTAGAGAATTGAAAGAGATTAAGTTCGTTATTGTATACATGATTATGAATACATACTCGTTATCATCTTTTAACCGATTTGTTTATTCTGTAAGAAAAAAATATTGCCGAACTTACTAGGCTTAATAAGCTTACTCGTGAATCTGTTGTTGTTTTGTAGTTACGTTTTGTTGTCTGAAGATCGGATCATCTCAAGGAAATCACACTATTGCGGAGCTTCTATGGTAGAATTTACATCACTTGGCCTTATGGCATGTACTAGGATAACATTACCTTTTGCTTATATATAATGAGTTTGTGGAAAACATTTTTATGTTTGATGAAATGTTGAAAGTAGACTTTAAGTGCTTTGTATTGACATAAAAATCATGTATTATGTTGACTTAAATTCTTAATTAAAGCTATGTATGTATGAAGTTAATGAACTTGTGTTTGGTATAAATATTTAGATCTTGCATACTTGTTTCGGTAGAACTCATGTATGTTTCGGTAGAAGTACAGGGTAGGAGAGAAGTTGCTCACTGACTTGCTTTGTATCGGTAGTTGAATTGTGAGTACCGGTAGTTATATGTATAGATGTATCGATAGTTTGCATACTTATGTCGGTAGAAGTTCCAAGGTGAGAATCATAGCTCTCTGGAGTTTTTAGTATCGCTAGAAGTATGAATTATTTCGGTAGTTGTTTCACATGTATCGGTAGAATCATCTCGGGTATCAGTAGAACTCTGCAATATTTTGAACTATTTCCTGACTTGACAACTATCGATACTTGTTCATCAGGTACCGGTAGAAATGTCCAAAAATCATGGAAATGACCTTTTTGTCTTTGTTGAGTTGTGATTATATTCGATTGATGATTTATGATATGTTGGATGCACATATTTATTCAAATAAGATTTAATGAAATAAAAAAAAATGATGATCAATGATAGATGAACAGTAAGACACCGGGACCTTGACCGGTGACAATTTCGGGTTTGGGTGTTACACTTTCCCAGCTAACTTAATGGAATTATGTTTTGGGGAGTTTGATTTGATTATGGGAATGGATTAGCTCGTGGAGCATCGAGTCAATCTTGACTATGCTTCTAAGAGGTTTACTCTAAGAACCGATGAGAACTGTGAGATTGTCATGATTGGGGACTATCGAGATTACATTTTTAATGCAATCTCTGCCCTGGTAGAAAAAAGGTTAGCCCGTAAAGGTTGCAAAGCATTTCTTACTTTTATATCTGACTCTGCTTCTACTAAGCTTTCTGTTAAGGATATTTGGACTATGAACGACTTCTCGGATGTTTTTCTTGAGGAGTTACCAGGTGTACCATTGACAAGGGTGGCCGAGATTGGTATTGATTTGTTACTGAGTGCTACTTTTGTGTTCATAGCACCCTATCACATGGCATCGAAAGAGCTTGCGGAGTTGATAGCTCAACTCAGGAATTCTCGATCGAGGATCCATTAGATCGAGTGTGTCTTCGTAGGGAGCACCGATTTTGTTCATTAAAAAGAAAGACGACACGATAAGGATATGTCTAGATTATAGCTGAACTAGTTGACCATCAAGAATAAGTATTCGCTTTCGAGGATTGATGACTTGTTCGATCAATTCTGTGGGACATCTATGTTCTTCAAGATTGATCTCCATTCCGTTTACCATCAGCTCAAAGTTAATGAGATGGCTGTGTTTAAAACTGCTTTCAAGACTCGTTATGGACATCATGAGTTCCTAGTTATGCTTTTTAGATTAATGAATGCCCTAAATGTGTTTATGGATATGATGAATCGAATGTCTTACCCGTATCTAGATCAGTTTATCATGGTCTTCATTGACGACATTCTGATTTACTCAAAGATTGAGAACGAGCACGACGAACATCTCTGTATTGTTTTGCAGACACTCCGTGAGAAACAACTATATGCTAAGTTTAGCAAGTGCGAGTTCTAGTTATCTGAGGTTGCTTTTTTAGGGCATGTTGTAATTGTCAAGGGGATCTGAGTTGATCCCAAGAAAACTGAGGTTGTGGTTGAGTGGAAACAACCGAAGAATGTGTCTGAGCTTTATAGTTTCCTAGGCTTAGCGAGTTACTACCAGAGGCTTGTCAAGGGGTTCTCTCTGATACCATAAAAGTTACCCTTAAGGGTAATATGGAGCGACCTTAAAGTCCTTAGTGTGTCCCTCAGCAGTTATCGAGTCATCCTCGCTTGTGCCATAAAATTTCTCCATCTTACATCTGCAAAATCTATCTATCGGAGTCTCTTATGAAACGACAAGTGGTGGTAGAGCAGGTAGGGTAGGCTAAACTCTCGGGATTACTCAAATATCTGATGCAACACAAAATTAATATTTTGGAAGTAAGTTTCCTCATCCACGCCCGGACCCATTAGAATGTCAAAGTCGTCGGTGTTCGGGACAAATTCATCTCCTGTATCATCCATCAGAGAAACATGACTCTCCTCCCTATCCTGATGGCTACGATATGAATCGTCGGACACGTCGAATTTAGAAACAAAATAGAAAAGAGAAAGCATTATCATACTTCCAATCTTAGAAGAGTACACTCTTAAACTTAAAGGCATGTATTCATTGACACCTTACCACGATTGACCAGCTGGTCTTAGAATTGACTAAATCTAAGCTCTGGTATTACTAAATGTAATGCCCTAATCTCAAATATGGAGTACCCGAAGACTAAAGCGCTACATTGGGTCACTAGACCAACCCAACAAAATTTTCAAATAATTTAGAACATTGAAATACATTTTATATAAGAGAAAATACCATGCCCTAAGAATACAATGCCCACTAATAGACAAAATTTATACAAAATATTTGGAGTTCCAATATCATCGTATATCAAAATAGTCAAAATAACCAAAATAATAAATACGTTACATTCCTACAAAATACAAGTAAGGCCCTAGGAATACAATGCCTACTAACAAATAAGGTTCCAATATCCCTCGTCGATGATGATCACAGGACACGAATAGAAGTCAGTTGATCTAAAAATGAAGAGAATTCGAAGGCTGAGCTTTACAGGCTCAGTGGTACACAACTACTTTGAAATGAAGAGAAATTCAGAAATATAAGCATGCAAATCAAATGTATACATAGAAGTTTGACATGAGTATCGAATAATCAAATCACGAGTCATCTCAATCTACATAACCAAATCACTTGAATATCAAACTTGCCAAACTTGTTAGATTGCACATGTGCTAAAAAAATTGGGTATCCGGATAGTCTCGTGCCAGTCATGGTCGTTAGTCAAATAATCCCGGATGTCCATAGTGTTATCCCAAGCGCCACTCATGGTCGCTAATCAAATAATCCCGCATGTCCATAGTGTTATCCCGAGCGCCACTCATGGCCACTAGTTAGGTTAGAGCCTAAAGGCTAAGCGCAAACAAGGCATCAAATATATAATCACAAATATACAACCATGACATTCGAGTCTCATACTCGTTTCAACTTGCTTACCAATCTAGCTAAAATATTAACTAATGAAATATAATAGTCTGCTGCCTTGACATTTTGACCTTTGCTCATTAAAAAATTAACAACTCTTAATATATAGCCCTAAATCGAGCACCGTTTGTTGATGGAAGAACACCAACAAAGCTTCTTGCCTAACTCTCTACTATTTTGCCTTTACCCTTAGCTTTAGAAGATTCACCACCCTTTTTAACTAATAATCATGCACTACACATGATTTCCCACATAAATAACGGTCTATAGGAAGTAAATACATGTTTTAAATAAAAATAATGAGAAGATGGGTAAAGACTTCCTCAAACTCAAACCCTCCCAAAACCAAATAACCTCCACCTTCATCGTTGAAAAACATAGATTTATCCATGAAACTTTAAAAGGTTAGATCAAGACCCTTACCTTCTTTGAAGTTTGGAGGATGAAAATAGTGAGAAAACTCACTCAAATCTCTCTCCCTCTACACGGCTTGCTAAGGAAAATAAATGGAAGAAAGAAAAAAAAAATGAAAAAGTGTAGAAAGAAGTGTGTAGAAACTATGGAAATGAAAGGGGAAAAAAAGAAAAAAAGGATGACTATTTTTTTTGAGGAAAAAATAGGGTGATTATAATATAGGGAAAATGGAGACAAATCAACTTTATCCCTCACCTCAATTTGCCGAACAATCTTTTCCCATTAATTAGGAGATGATTTTTATTCAAAAATAGTAAAATCACCATATGAACCATCCATCTTCCCTCCATTTCATACAAGCTTCCCAACATCCTTAATTTCTTTTAAAAAGGTCCTGAATTCACCCAAATTAATTCCAACAAAACCCGATCCCTAAATAAATTTATCAATCGCTAACCCGGATAAAAGCTTGAATGTTTACTCGAGAATTTGGACCATTACAATATGATTAATGAAAAATAAATATGTTAAGTTATCAGTTTTTAACGAAAACTATTAATGATGATAACAATTAAAAAAAGAATCTTTAAATTACAAAATAAGAGGTTTACAATAGAGATGTTTAGGTCAAGTCTAGGCTTGGCTCTAAAAAAAAATCAAGTCCAAACCCATCCAAAAAAATCCATTTACTATTCACAATGTTGGAGCCCAATTTGTCCGGGCCCAATTTGAACCGAAGAATGGATTTTAAATTTAATTTTATTAAGTTTAAAAGTCCAAAATGTCCAATTACAAAGCCCAATTGGGCCCAAATTCAAAATGACCCAAACTAATCCTAAATGGCCTAAATAGGCCCAAAGCAATTAACCCAAGACCTAAATCTGCTGCTGCCTCCACCTCAGCCAACCAGAAGCCGCCACGTCATTGACAACTTGCCACCACCGCAACTTGCTTCTGCCACTGCTACCGCCACTGCCACGAGCCACCATAGTCGAACCTGCAAAAGGAAAAGAAGACAGACATTAAATTGTAAAACAATAAAAAATCATCATTGAAACACTGGTTATAAAAAACCAGTTTCAAATTTGTAATAGGTTACGAACCTTTGGTTATACATTCTAGAATCAATACAATGAGTTTTTTTAGTGATAGGCATTTACAAGTTAGAAGTAGAACGCAGCACATAATAAGCAAGAATAGACTACCAGATACATGAAGCAACCAAGAACACCCAAGATCGCAACTGATCAGGTACCATTCAATGTATAATTATTGTCATTTTACGTTTCAAGTTTCCAAACCAACTGGTTTCTAAATACATTAATACATGTATTTAATATTCCTGTCAATATTTATTCCCTTTTACTGTATTAATGATTATCATTAATATTATTATTAAACATAATATTAATTATTATTAATTACCACATCCATAATAATAATATTAATAATATTAATTAATAAAAAAAAAGAAACGAAGGGACTCATCTTTGTTAAACGGTCACCACCGGAATCGCCCTCGGAGCCGTCCAAGTCGTTGCCATTGTAAAGCCCCGAATCTCATCGATGCTTCGTCATCCGTGGATCTACAAAAAAAAAAAGAATCAAAACGATCAATAATAAAATAAAAAACAGTTTAAAAGAACGGGGAGTTTTAAAGAAAGGTTTAAAACAAAAAAAAAAAGAGAAAAAGGAACGGTTTTTTACCTTCGACGGAGGCGCGTGGCGTGTGGGAGGAAACGCAGCGACGGAGACACGATCGGATCGGCGAGCGGCCACAGACGGAGGCGTGGTAGCTACGTGCGATCGACGGCGACCAGACCGATCGACCGGAGCATGGCCGGCCATAGAGGGGGGAGAGGATTTTTTTGAAGGGTTTTTGGTTTTTTTTTTTAAAAAAGGGGTGAAAAGTGACTTTTTTTTTTTAGAAATAGCTTATTTATAGCCATACAAAACAGTGTCGTTTTGGCATGGCTTCAGAATGCTCAAAACGGCACCGTTTCATTCCATAGCCCATGACCTACTCGACCTGACTTAGGATCCGCGTGTTTTTTAAAGGAGGGGTTATTTATGCGTTCGATCCTTCCTCTTTTTCTAAAATTTTCAATCAGGTCTTTTTTGCACTTTTAATTAATTTTAAATTGGCCCAATGATTTTCATGGTTTTTCAATTTAATCTCTCGACCTTTTAAAAGCACCAGGAGCTGCCACGTGTCATGATTTTGGCTTATTTATGCAAATAGTCCCTCTTATTGTAAATTTATTTTAATTTAATCCTCAAATCGAGTTTTATTTAATTACAAAATTGACCCAAAATTTTTTCATGGATTTCAAACTAGTCCTCTAACTTCAGGATGCTTGAGGGGCTGCCACGTGTCACCTATTTTTGGTTTTATTGCCCTGGAGGTCCTAAAACTTCCAAAAATTTTGTTTTTACCCTCGAAACTTCAAAAAATTCTATTTTTACCCCTAAACTTCTAAAAACCCCATTTTAAACCCTAAAACTTCTAAAAATTCTATTTTTACCCCCCAAACTCCCAAAAATTCCATTTTTACCCTCGAACTTCCAAAAATCCCATTTTTAACCTCGAAACTTCCAAAAATTCCATTTTACCCCCAAACTTCCAAAAAATCTCATTTTTTACCTCGAAACTTTAAAAAATTCTATTTTTACCTCCGAACTTCCAAAAAATCCCATTTTTAACCATAAAACTTTCAAAAATTCCATTTTTACCCTCAAACTTCCAAAAATGCCATTTTTGACCTCAAAACTTCCAAAAATTCCAAAAATTCCATTTTTGCCCTTGAACTTCCAAAATCTCCATTTTCGACCTCGAACTTCCAAAAATGCCATTTTTTACCTCAAAACTTCCAAAAATTCCATTTTTGCCCTCGAACTTCCAAAATCTCCATTTTCGACCTCGAAACTCTCAAAATTTCCCTTTTACCCTCGAATGTCTAAAAATTCCATTTTTAAACCCCAAAATTTCCCAAAATTACCATTCTACCCTCGGGTATCCGAAAAGTCTCATTTTCAACTCCGATTGCATCATTCTTCTTTTTTATCAATATTTGCACTTAATTTTAAAATTATTATGCACTCATATTTTTTGCATTTTTAATTTTTCGCAAATAATTTATCTTCTTATTTATCTTATTACGCATTATTTAATATCCATTATTAACTACTTATTCGTATTAAACTCGCATGCTTTTTTTCAAAATTGTTTTTTTTCATAAAAGCTTTAAAATCGAGTCAATATTCTTTTATTTCGAGTTTCGAAAATTTGTGCCTTAACTCACTAGGTGCAATTTTTCTTCAAATAGAAATAATTGAATACCCTTAATCGAGTCAATGTTTCCTTATCTTCAATTTTGAAATATTGCGCTTTAACTTACTAGGTGCAACCTTTCTTCAAATCGAGATAATCGAATATCCTTTTCGCAAAAATTTAAAAAAAGTTTTACAAAGGAAAACTCGTTATTTCTAGATCTTGAAATGTCATGTCCTAACTCACTGGACGTAACTTTCTTCCTCAATCACTTTGAACTAGCGGGATTTCCAAACAAACCCGATCTCTTTTAAACTTAACCCATGCATTCAAGGATCATATTTTAAACTTTATTCAAGCTTTTAAATGTTACAAATTAAGACCCAAAAATAATAAATACGGTACCAATTTTGGGCGTATGAGGGTGCTAATCCTTCCTCATGTGTAACCGACTCCCGAACCTGTTTTTCCGGATTTCAAAGACCTACATGTTTACAAAACGGTTTTTAAAGCGTTTTGTGGTGATCCAATCACACCGAATAAAAGATTGGTGGCGATTCCCATTATTTTTCGATTTTAAAATAATTTTCGAAACACGTCGTTTTCCAAAAAAAGGATAGTTTCGACACACAAAATATTAAAATATATTTTTACTTAATATTTTATATATTTTTATAATTTAAATTGAATTTAAACTGGACTAGAGTGCAAAATTTTTTGTTCAAGCCTAATTCCAAGTCTGGTACAATCACTATCATGTTGGCAGATTTCCTTCTTAATTAAACGGTATTTTAGGGTCCGTTTGTTTGACTGGAAATGATTTTCGAAAAATGATTTATTTTTTTAGTGTTTGGATGAATTAATATAAAATATATTCTGTTATTTGACAGATTTCCTGAAAATATTTTATAAAAGCTATTTTAAAGGAAATATACATACATTTGAGAATTAATTATCTTTTCATTATTTAATTGAGTTTATTTTATATCTATTAAATTTTTTATTTTACATTGTTTTTACATATATTGCAATAATTTAATCATAAATAAATACATCAAATTAAATATATAATAATACTCAATTATTAAGCTAGAATATTAACCATCATAAATTGAAAACAATTAAAGCGAATAGATGATTCTAATTGTGTTCTTAAAAAAAACAAAGATTGAATGATAATAATAAATTAACTTTCAAACCACAATTAATACTACAAATTAATAATATTATCCGAGTGCATAATTAATAGTACACCACATGATAATTACAATATTGTCCAAATGCATAACTCGTATTACATCAATTCCCATGCTTTGATCAAGTTTTGCCAGTGACAACCAAACTGATGAGGATATGTGGCATCAAGCAAGCCAAAAGGAAGGCACATAGAGAGAGGCATATCTTAAAAAGGATAAGGATACCTATCAGAATTGTTCCTTGTTTGTTTGGAAATCTGAACAAATAATTCTACAGAAAATGCTTTTCATTTGCATGTTTTTCAAGCATGATAAAAAAAAAGGTGATGCCTTTTCATTTGCAGAAAATGGTTAAAGCTAAAAAATACAGTTGTCCACCTAAAATCTATCAATCAAGGGTGTTACACCAGCAAATTCTGCAAGAACTGCCATGGACAATTGCTATGCTCTGAGAATTGAAACTACTATGTATAAAATGAAGACTTACCCATAAGGGAATCATTGCTGGAAAGTTGAAGGGACAAATCCCAGCACAAACACCTAGCGGTTCTCTAACACTATATGGTTCGATTCCACTAGCTACATTGGGGACATACTCTCCCATTTGCTGGGTTGTCATTCCACAACTCTGTTCCATCACCTCTATATAAATTTAAAAAAAAAAAAAAAAAAAATCTTTAACACTGTTAATGTTGAATTCTTTGTTTTGGTCATTTTGGATTGTTAGATGTGATGAATTTGGTATAATATGAGCTTGAAATTATATTTAAACCATGTGATATAAGCATCTGAAACTTTACATATTTCCATCATTTTCCTGTCTCATCTTTCTTATTTATTTTTGCAGGTGATGAAAGCTAAATTGAGGAGGTAGTCTTCATTTCAAAACATCCTTTCTCATATATATATATATATATATATATATATTTTTTTTTTTTTATTTTGCATTTTGCAGTATTTCCCATATTGTGGATGGTTATCGTAATTGAGTGTCCCTTTGCAAAATTACCTCGTATTGGAACAAGGTTGGAATTTGGCTGAAAATTTCACTCAAGTCTTGGGTGGGTGGTGTTTTGGTACTTTCAGAGAACTGATGATGTTTGTAAATATCTTTGTTCCGTAATGGGTAGCACCACTTGCTAATATCGGTTTTTCTATGATCTAAGCTTTGTTGTTGTAGTTAGGAGTGTAAATGAACAGAACATTCAATGAATTGTTCGTGAACCGTTTGTATAATGTTCGTTTATGTCCATTTATTAAGCTAAATAATGAACAAAATTGTTATCTTCGTTTAACAAACAAACAAACACGAATAGAAGTGTGTTCGGTTCGTTTATGTTCATGAACAAACTCATTTATAAGCTCGTTTATGACTCATTTATTTATTAATGAAATTTTCTTATAAAAATATTAAAATAATATTTGTGTTTATGTGTTTATTTATTATTCATTAATATTGTTCGTGAACATGTTCATTTAATGTTCGTGAACATATTCGATTAAATTAAATGAACATGTATCGAACATGTTCGTGAACATTAAAACAAACGAACATGACCGCACATAATTTTATATAAACGAACATGAACAAAATTTTTGAAATTCTTAACGAACACGAACCGAACATGAACAACATAAAAAACAAACAAACAAACACGAACATAAATTTATTCATTTAAGCTCGATTCATTTACAGCCCTAGTTGTAATCTCTCGTTTTTTTATAATGAGTTCAATTTTTATCCTGCCTGTGGATGTAGGGAGTGTTCCCGAACCACGTATATCGTTGTGTTCTTTTTTTCTATAGTTTCATTTCAAATTTCTTATTTAATTTCCGATTTGATAATCAATTATAACTTGGCAATATAAAATATGATGTAACACTAAAGAATAATATGAATATAAATATATAAATGAATTTATAAAAAATTATATATAATATAAGTGGTTAATATCAGGTGTGTATCTATGAGGGTTGGCAGTGACCTCGACTCTTTTAAAATAGAAAAATTTCCACTTAGGTCTTTTAAATTTTTTAAAATTTTAAATTAGTAAAGATAAACTGTACTTTGATCTCCCTAAAACGAATAAAATTTTAATTTAATCTTTTAAAAATTATATAAAAAAATAAGTTATCCAAATGGTAAAATTATATTTTTACTATAGTAAAAATTACCAATTAATTTTAATACCCTTAAAAAAAATTTGGCATCTTCCGTAATTAACATGTTAAAATTTTACATTAAATTTCACATTTTATAACATTTTCCTTTGAATAAGGAATGTATTTTGGTAACTTGAATTTGAATGAAGGTTTTTGTTTTCACTTAATAAAAATCTATTTTTTGTTTAAATTTAATGATAAAATATATAATTATTAATATTTTAGTATGTTTTAATTTTCAAATAATGGACATGTTTAATCTAAAATTTAACCAAAATAAAATAAAATATTTTAAAATACAAGCAATAACTTTGGATGAATCATGACAATTGAAAAAAAAAACAATTGAACTTTAGCTCAATTGGCATGGTTATCATTGCAACAATAAAAAATGTGTAGGTTCGAGTGTACTTAAACATATGTATTATTCTCCAATTTAAAAGCTAGAGGTATGATTGTTTGAATCAAACCAGCCGATCGAAACTAGAATTAGTTGGGGTATCAGTCTAAAGAAACATTGTACTAGTTGACTAGTAAACTGGTACGAACAAATTGAATCGGACTAAAAAATCGATCGATTTGACAATTGAATCGATTAAAATAATTTTAAATATTTTCATGATTTTTAGTAATTTACTTTATCAAACCAATGGCTTGACTATTTCAACCACATGTTAAGAAATTGTTACATCCTCCAAATGTTACCCTCCACGATAGAAAACCTTGTCAACTTTCATGTTATTGATATTAGTTAATGCAAAGTGAAATAATGTCACTTTTTTTTTTAAAAAATTAACTTCAAGAAACATATTCAATTCGAATTCCATCTTATTCGACTTGATTCGAGAAATTTTCAATCGAGTTAGGATGATAAAATAAGATGCATCAACTCGATTAACTTGAAATATTTTCATTCGATTTGATCGAATGCTTATCCCTAGTATGTGATGTCACAACGTCAGGTGGCTTGATGTTATGAAGTGACAAACTGTTTGGTAACGTCATGACATGGAGAAAGTGATGTCACGACATTGGCCCTGAAATTTCGAAACTTTGTAATTTGGTGTTATTTCGTGATCAGGTCAATAAAAGAGCTTTCGTAAGCTCGATTAAGACTCAATTTAAGTTGTGAATCATTATATGACTGTGTGTTTGACATGATTTAATAATTGGATGATTTATTTATAATATATTTGACAGTAATTGTTTTGGCAACGAATGTGACATTTCGTAACTTGGATCCGATGATAGAGTCGAATAAGAGGTGTTACAACTAATTTTTTATACTAACATAATACATATGATTATTTAATTTTAATTTTGTTATTTTTTAGAAATTATTTTTATCATACTAATAATTTTTGAAAATATAAATTATATAATTGTGTAATTACAATTTATACTACCAAACATGACATGAAAAATTACTATGTAATTAAACTCTCTCAACCAAACACGTCTAGAGAATTTCAATTTTTTGTAATTATAAGAGAATATAATTACTCCTCATGGTAATTGAACTTTCATTTAATTACATTGTATTGTCGAAATAGATGCATAATTTGTTTACACTTTACAACAATAGAGTATTACAACTAGATTTTATTTATCGCAGTAAAAAATTATTACATATTCTCAAATATTTATTTCAATAAATGGGTCAAAATTTTCAATCAACATTTAAATTTTGAGCAAAAAAAATATTTTATGTTATGGTTGTAACACCTCGCACCCAATCCGATCGCTAGGTCCTAGCTACGAAATATCACATTCGTTTTTCAAAACAATTATAATCATCGAAATTCAATTTATAAAGTTAAATGGTTAAATACAATCAAATCATGCACAAATCATGATATTAAATCATTATTGAATTTTACTAAAACTTACGAAAGCTCAAAAATCAAATAAAAAATGAATAAAGACCAAAATGCAAAAAATTTCAAAAGTAGAATTGACGTTGCGTTGTGAGAATATTTCTCGTCACAACATGACATACTAACTTGACCTCGTCACAACGTGGAAGCTCCTCATCACAACGTGAATTGAGGTTCAATCCTCGTCATGACGACAAATATGTGACATCGTGACGTCACACACTGTTAATTGCTTACAGAATTTACACCCAAACTCACCTACCTAGCTTGATATACACAACACACATGCATAGGTTACAGAGCGACAACATTACCAACATCAAGCATACTACAAGTGTTATTGCCTTTCAATTATTGAAACATGTTATAGTCTCTTCTTCTTTTTTTTTTCAATTAAAACTAGCATTAATAGAAAATAATTAAAATTAATTAACTTTATAGATTATAAATTCTTTATGCATGACGGTTAGAGTTTTAATTTGTATTTAAATTACTTTCCTTTTATTTGTTAAGCAATCAATCTTTCATTTTCATTTTATTTTTGTAAGTAAGTAAATTGATTTTATTGTCTTCAATTTCATTTACTGTTACATTTGTATATATTTTTATTGTAGTCATATTTTTCCCTTGTTTCACCTTTTAGGACTAAAGTTCGTAATAATTGAAAGATAATTAAAAAATCATTTGCAATGAATCTCGTATGTTGATTTAATAGTTAAAGATGTTTTAATAATGTTATATGTTCGATCAATATCGATCAAATGTTAATTGAAGTTAAAAATATTTTTTAATGTTTATATATTAAAAAAATAATTTTAAATTATTGAATTTAAAAAATATATTCAAATCACATCATTTTAAATTTTAAAAGAAAATGACTGTTATTTTTTATATTAAATTATGTGAGTGTCTAACAAAATAATTGTAATAAATTTCTGTTTTATATTATTATATTAAATCATGTGACTTCAATTTTCCAACGGATGTATGAATCTCCTCCCAATGCATAAATTTGGCTCTATTTAAATTCAAAACATTGGGGGACCAACTTCAACAATTATTGTTTTTCTTTTGCTTTGAAAAAATGTTTATAGAAATTGGTGAGGCTGTTTTCTTCTGCAAGTAAAGTGAAGCAACATTTGGATCTTCGTGCCATTTTGTACGACTACCAGCTCATTCTAAATCTTTTAATATCATAAACCCAGAGATTCCATAAAGAAATTGGACTGCAACAATTCCAACAACTGTCACCTGTTTTCCACTTTCCTTGTGTTCTCCAATCTCATTTCTCACTATTCCTTCACTTCTACTCCCTTTCCTGTTAACAACAATCCTTCTCCATTTCTTTCCCTCCATTTCCCTTTTGCTCTCTTTGATTTCTTTGTACTCATTCCACCATGTCTTTCATTGGAGAGGCTGCTCTTTCTGCCCTTTTGGAGCTCTTGTCTGGCAAGTTGGTTGACTCTTTATTCAACTTTGTGGCTGATCACAGGGAAGTCCACCAGCATCTCAAGCAATGGCAATCCATGTTACCCGAGATCAAAGCAGTGTTGAACCATGCAGAGGAGAAGCAGATCAAGGACGGGGGTGTGAAGAACTGGTTGGACGATCTCCAAGACTTAGCTTACGATGTGGATGACGTCTTGGACGAGTTCGCTTACCAACAGTTACGTCTCAGGCTCCAAAAAACTCAAGCTCAAGCCAGCACTAGTAAGGCACACAAACTCATTCCTACCTGCTGTACTGGTGCTAATTTCTCTCCAGCCTCTTTTAAGTTCAACACTGAGATGATTTCAAAGATAAAAGAAATCACCGGTAGACTGAATAGTTTGAACACTCGAAGAAGTAGTTTGGGGTTGAGTGAGATCATGTCTCAAGGCGCTACTTCCAAGGGAAAGAAACCCAGGCTGCAACCAACTTCCTTGATGGATGGAGCTGTGGAGTATGTTGGTAGAGCCGATGAGAAGCGAGAAATGCTTGAGTTTCTCGGCAGTAACAACTCCGATGGAGTTTGTGTCCTTTCCATCGTTGGCATGGGAGGGATGGGGAAAACAACTCTTGCTCAGCTTGTTTACAATGATCCCAGCATTAAGGAGTCTTTTGATCGCAAGGCCTGGGTATGCGTTTCTGATGACTTTGATGCAGTTAATATAACAAAGATGATTTTAAAATCCATCGATGCTGACTCACGTGATGAGAATGACTTGAACTTGCTTCAAGTCAAGTTGAAGGAGAAGGTATTCGGAAAAAGGTTCTTGCTTGTTTTAGATGACGTTTGGAACGAGAGTTACAATGATTGGACCATCTTACGGGCACCGTTTGGAGCAGGAACCAAGATTATTGTAACAACTCGACTCCAAAATGTTTCATCTAATGTGGATTCGGTGAAATCTTTTTACTTGGATAAACTCTCGCATCATGATTGTTTATCCATATTTGCTCAGCATGCATTGAAAGCAAGAAACTTTGATGGACATCTCCAATTTAAAGAAGTTGGAGAGAACATAGTGAGAAGGTGCAACGGCTTACCTTTGGCAGCAAAAGCCATTGGAAGCTTATTACGCACAGTAAAGGATCATATTGGATGGGAAAAAGTATATGAGAGCGAGATATGGGACCTACCAGAAGATCGATGTGGCATCATTCCCGCTTTGCGATTAAGCTACCATTATCTTCCTCCTCATTTGAAACGATGCTTTGCATACTGCTCCATATTTCCGAAAGATTATGAATTTGAAGAAGAAGAGATAATCTTGTTATGGAGAGCAGAAAGTTTCCTGCAACCAAAAGCTAAAAGTCAAGCCAAAGGTCTTGGAAACCAATATTTTCAAGATCTAGTGTCAAGGTCATTTTTCCAAATATCTAGTAAAGATAAATCCCGTTTCGTGATGCATGATCTCATGAATGATTTAGCTCAATTAGTTGCAGGAGAAATATGTTGCAGAGTGGAGGGTGAAAAGCAGCCAAAGTTTTCGCATCGCTCTCGTCACTCGTCTTACGTTAGCGATGGTCTGTTTCACAGTGTAAAGAAGTTTGAAGCATTTTATCAGATGGCCTCTTTACGTACTTTCTTACCCTTAACGCTTTTAAGATATTCGAGCTTCTATTTAACTAATGTTGTCTTGGATGATTTGTTGCCAAGACTTAGCTGCTTAAGGGTTCTTTCTTTGCGTGGGTATGAGATCTATGATTTGCCCGACTTTTTTGAAAATTTAAAACATCTACGCTACTTAAATTTTTCTGGCACCAAAATCACTTGTTTACCTGATTCTTTGTGTAGTCTTTATCATTTGGAGACTCTGCTATTAAGAAATTGTTCAAACCTCAAAAAATTACCCTCGAAGATCGGAAACCTCGTCAGCTTGCATTGTCTTGATATTAGAGGTGCAGATTCATTAGAAAGGATGCCCTCCGGGTTTGATCAGCTAACCAAGCTTCAAACATTATCTAATTTTGTTATAGGGAAAGGTGATGGACATGTTATTAGAGAATTGAAGAATTTGTCAAACCTTAGAGGTAATTTTTGCCTTTCTGGGTTGGAGAATGTTAATGGTCAAGATGCGAGGGAAGCTAAGTTAAATGAGAAGTTGGGGATTGATGGGTTAGAACTACGATGGGGTAGAGACTTGGAGAATAATACAAGGAAAAAAGAAGTTGAAGAGATGGTGTTGGACCTTCTTTGTCCTCGGAAAAAGCTTGAGCAACTCATTATTGAGAATTACGGTGGTGCAAAATTCTCGTCTTGGATACATGATTCTTCCTTCAAGAATTTGTTGTCTTTGAAGCTTCGTAATTGTAAAAATTGCAAATCACTACCATCAGTTGGCAGGTTGCCATTGTTAAAAGATCTTTCAATTATTGGTTTCGATAAGGTACAAAAGATTGGTGTTGAGTTCTTTGGAGAAAATGAATTGAACCCATTTGCATCATTAGAGATTCTGTCTTTTGAGTGTCTTCCAAACTGGGAGGAGTGGGACACTTGTGAAGGAGACGAGAAGGTTTTGAAATTCCCCAGACTCCGTGAGCTTTCAATCCAAACCTGTCCTCAATTGTTGGGAAGGTTGCCTACCCATGTTTCCTCCTTGCAGAAACTTCAAATTCATTCGTGTACAAGTTTGGTATTTTCAATATCAAGTTTCCCATCACTGTGTGAATTAAGTATACATGGGTGTGCAGAAGTGGTGGATGATTGCTCTTCTCTTGCAAAGGAGGTTTCCTCTTTGCAAACTTTGGCTCTTTCTAACATTTCGAAGTTTAATATTCCAACAGATAGGATAATGTTGAGGTTTGGAAACTCAGAACATTTTATTATTCGGGATTGGAAGGAGTTGGCATCTTTATCGCAACATGGGTTAAGTTTAGTTGGACATCGTTTCATTAGAGTTGTGGAGTGTCCTCAGTTGCACTCTTTGGAAACCGAGGAAGCCGAATTGCAACCCGACAAGGTATCACGCGTTGAATCTCTGGAGATAGTTAGGTGTGATAGGCTCAATAGATTGCCAAAAGTCTTACACGAGCTCACATTCCTTATAGAGATGGAAATTTCTAGTTGTCGAGGCTTGGTTTCATTTGCAGAGAATAACTTACCTCCTAATTTAAAAAAGCTGGAAATTAGAAACTGTGAGAATTTGGAGTATTTGGTTGATGAAAAAGAAGATAATAATAGTATGAATAGTACCCTCTCTGTTCTTGAGGACTTGAATATCTCTCTGTGTCGATCTCTAATGTCTTTGTCATCGAAGGGGCACAAAAATATTTGCAATCAGCTTCAAATTCTCCGAATTAGCCACTGCTCAAAGCTGAGTTCTGTATTTTCAAACACCAAGTTACCCACAACGCTTAAGTCTCTGGAAATTTTAGAATGTCCAGAGTTGGAATGCATAGCCCAAGAGTTTGACGAAACCGCTTGTCTTGAATCTATTCTAATTTTCAGTTCCGGAATTAAATCTCTACCACGAGGGCTAGACAAGCTCATCCCTCTCCAGGGCATTCGGTTGATAAAGTGTTCAAATTTGGTTTCTATTGAAGAAAGTGGGTTGGCCACCACCAGCCTCAGAGCTTTCTCGGTTGCTTTTTGTGGAAATTTTGGAGCCCTTCCTAAGTGCATGGTCAGCATCACCTCCCTTCGAGAATTATGTGTGTCCGACTGTTCGGTTGAGATATCATTTCCATCGGAGGGTTTCCCTGCCAATCTCACATCACTTACGATCTCAAACGCACCCAAAATTTATAGGTCACTTGTGGAATGGGGATTACATAGACTCACCTCTCTTCAAGAATTGACCATCGGAGGTGGAGGATGCTCAAACGTGGTGTCGTTCCCAGAAGAAGGGATTGGAATGATGCTGCCTTCTTCTCTCACCTCTATCAGCCTTTCAGATTTCGAGAACCTGGAATTCATGTTCTCCGAGGGCTTTCAAGACGTCACCTCTCTTCGAAGTTTAGTCATCAAGAATTGTCCCAAGCTAACATCTCTTCCGGAAAAAGACATGCTTCTCTCGCTTGGTGCTTTATATATTTACAATTGTCCGATGCTGAAAGAAGAGTGCTCAAGCGATAAAGGACGAGAGTGGTCTAAGATTTCCCACTTACCCCTCGTTTATATGGATGGTAAAAGAGTCATCCCGAGAGAATGAGATAGATGTGATTGGTTTCATGAGAGTGATGGGAGAGGTACAAGAAACCATTTCAAACATTTCAGAGCTTTTCAGTTTCATACATCTAACTTTCCTTAGGAACAAGATAATAATAATAGCAATTATTTTATTGAATTTTGCAGGCATTGAAAGCTAAGTTGGTGTGGAAGTGGGCACTCGGAAAGGAAAAGTAAACATATTCAACACATCAGCTTTAGCTTATTTGATTAAATATAAGAATATTTTGGATGTGTAGATGTGATGAATTTGGTATACTTTAAACCATATGATATAAGCATGTGAAACTTTACTTATTTCCATCATTTGACAGTATTCCTTTCTGATATATTTATTTATGATTACAGGTGATGAAAGCTAAATTGAGGAGGTAGTGATAATTTATACAGGCTATGTGAAGCTTCAAAGCTAAATCTGTCACAAAAGGCTTTCTTCTATTGCTTCACCCTCCTTTGTTATGATATGGAGAAGTTGTTGAGATACTTCCATCTGAACTTAAATTCTAATGATTCACAGTCTCATGCTCTTTTAACTACCTACATAGGCCACTTCAAAGGATCCTTCACAGAGCCAAAGATTGCTGGGGGGTTAAAGGAAAGGAGTGGTAAGTTAATTTTCTATTGTTTAAAGTCTCTTGGGATGATTGATAGATGCTATTAGATATTGAAAAAGAAATGTTATTGGCAGGTATTTCCCATATTGTGATTCAGTGTCCCTTCGCAACATTACCTCACTTTGTCCCTTATGCTAGTAGAAGGGTGGGTGGTGTTTTAGTATTTTCAGAGTGTTAGAGTTGTGTTACTCGAATCTCATCACTTGTTAAAAAAATAAAACACAAACAAATTAAGGTTTCAGGTGGGTGCTACTAATAGAGTTTTTTCAGCCTGTAGTCGAAACTCCTCTTGTATTATTCGTTTTCAACATTAGTGAATTTCTCTTCTTTTGCTCGTGGTTTTTCTTGAAAGAGTTTTCCACATAAATTTGTGTGTTATTTTTTTCTTATTGTTTTACGATTATTTTATTGCCATTATCGACATTAAGTTTAACACAGAGAGCTGAGTTGATGATGTTTGTAATAATCTTTGTTGGGTTTGGGGTTTAATTTTGTAGTAGCATTAGGTAATGAGTAGCATCACTTGTAAATATCAGATGTGAGCTTTGTCTGTAGTAATCTATTCAAAATTTTACAGGGAATTTTCTTTTAAATAAAGTTCAATAAAAATATATATTATTTGTATACATATTTAATCAATAGATTGTAGCATATTTAGAACATATTTTAAACATTTATTTAAACTTTTATAAAATTTGAAAAAAAGAGTTTTTTTTTATATTTAATTTTGAAATATGCTTATTAAACCATTTTAAAATGTTTCTTTTTTAAAAAATATAGATTTAGCTTAAAAAGTAAAAGAAAAATCACTATTTTTTAATTAAAAAGGTGTTTTAATTAAATAATAAAATTAATTGTTATTATAATTTTAAAAACTACATTTTTTTTGTGTGTAAATGGTATATATAGTTAAATGTTTGTAAAGAAGTGATATAGCTGAAAGAAAAAAATTAAATAGAAAAAACATGTTGGAGGATTGAATATAGGGTAAACTATTAAAATAGTTATTTTTGTTTGTCTCAGGTTACGTTTTAGTTACTTATGTTTGAAATATTACATTCTAGTCACTTATATTATCGTTTTGTTACAAAATGATCACTCTGCCTCGTGGCAGAGCCAAAAAATTATTTTTTTTGCGGGGGAGACGGAATTAAATTGTATATTTTTATGATAGTAAAAATGCAATTTAACTATTTTGATAGTTTATATATTTATAAATTTTTATTTATAATTTTTAAACGATTAAATTAAAATTTTATCATTTTTGTGGGTTAAAATATGATTTTACCATTACTAATTTAAAATTTTATAAATTATAAAAGGCCTAAACGAAAAATTTTACATTTTAAGGGGAGACCAGGGCCCTACCAGCCACCTTTGGCTCCTCCACTAACTTTACCATTAAAATCTATTACCTCTCAAATGGCAGTTCAACGTGGCAGTGAAAAAGAGTTTTAAATGCCAACGTGAAAGTCCAGTTGGAATGAGAAAAGTTGAATTTTTTTTATGAAAACAAAATGCAAAATTTTGGGATGTTTAGCGTGAAAGATTTGGGTTTTAAGGTAAATTTTGTATTTTATTTTCATAAAAAAATTTAATTTTTCTCATCCCAACTATATATCCACGTTGGCATTTTAAACCCATTTTAATTGCTACGTCAGACTGCCGTTTGGGAGATAACATATCTTAACGGTAGAGTGACTATTTCATAACAAAACAATAACGCAAGTGACTAAAACGTAACATTTCAACTATAAGTGACTAAAATGTATTTTGAGGCAAACAAAAGTGACTATTTTGATTGTTTACCCTTGAATATATAATAGAAAATTTTTTAAAGGTATTGGAGGACTTATTCTTAAACAAAATTTAAAAGGTAGCAAAAATTGTAGGTTGAATTATTGAATATAAGCAAATTGAAAAGATTTACTATGAAATATAATTTGTAGAACACTATTAAAAATTATATAAAAAATGAGGAGGGATTTGTGTTGTAATTTTTCCCTCCATAAATGCTTTATTTATTTTCATGCCACAAGCCAAATTTTTATAGCGTAAACACATTTGAAAATTAAGTACCTTATAATATATATAGTATTCAAATTACGCTTCGCATTGAATTAATTATTTATATGGGTCAAATTATAAAGTAAGTTTTAAAATAAAAAGAATTAATTTTTTTTTGGTGAATTACAAGAGGAGAGCGAAATCCTAATTAGCAATGCGATTAGCGCGATTTAAACTCAGACCACATCTAAGACAATGAATACTCTAACTATCAGGTCAACACACGGGTTCTTAATTTTTCTATTTTTCAAGTTTTGTCGAAACTCCTCTTGTATTATTCATTTTCAACATTAATGAATTTTTTTTCCTCCGTCCGTGATTTTTCCCAAAGAAGTTTTCCACGTAAATTTATGTGTTTTTATTTTTATTTTCTTATTGCTTTGCTATCGTTTTATTACCATAATCGACTTCAATTTTACTATAATGAGTTATGCTGATGATGTTTGTAAAAATGGGTAGCAACACTTGCTGATGAGTTGTGCTGATGTGAGCTTTGTCTGTTGTAATCTCCCCTTTTTTAGAGTAACTGTAATAAAATTCAAAATTTTGCTTTAATAAAATTCAAAATTTTACTTTAATACAATTTTAAAAAGAATTTTCTTTTAAATAAAGTACAATAAAATATAGTTTATTTCTATACATATTTAATTAAAATTTTTAGCATATTTTGAACATATTTTTAACATTTATTTGAACTTTTATAAATTTTGAAAAAAAATAAAGTTGTTTTAAATATTTAATTTAAAATATGCTTATTAAACCATTTTAATTTTTTTAAAAATAGATTTAAATTAAAAAGTAAAAAAAAATTAATATTTTTTAATTAAAAAGGTGTTTTACTTAAACATTAAAATTAATTGTTTTTAAAATTTTAAAAACTATAAATTTTTTGTGTATAAATTGTATATTTAGTTAAATGTTTATAAAGTAGTGATATAGCTTAACTAAGAGAATAATGTGCTTCAATGTATTCAAATTCACGTCGTCTTACACTAACAACAATGTCAATACTAATTTTTTAATATTGTTTTTCTATCAAAGAATGCATCATTTTATAAATACATTTTTATTAATTATTTATATACATTTTTCAATATTTATACATTTAATATAGGAAGGAAGTGAAACGATGACAAGAAAGTAAATCACCAAATTTGGTTAAAAATAGGTTTAATATAATTTTTGGTATTTGAATTTGACACTTTTTCTTAATTTGATACTTAAACTTTTTTTACCCAATTCGATATTTGAACTTGACACTTTTTCCTAATTTAATACCTAAATTTTTTGGACCCAATTTGGTACTGAGTTTGACATATTTTCTTAATTTGGTATCAAAGTTTTTTTTTAAGATTCAATTTGGTATCTAAATTTATTAAATATTATAAAAATTACGCAAAACAATAACGATATTGATTTTTTTTTATTATGCTATAAAAATATTGTCAGTTTTAGAGAAAATTCATGTTAAAAATAGATATTGAGCTATGTTTAACGAATTAATATTATAAAGGCTTAATATAATATTTAGTACCTGACTTAACACTTTTTTCTAATTTGATACTTAAACTTTTTTTTGACCCAATTTGATACCTGAACTTTTTTTGGACTCGATTTGGTAACTGAACTTGACATATTTTCCTAATTTGGTACCTAAGCTTTTTTAAGATTCAACTTGATACTTAAATTTATTAAATATTATAAAAATTACACAACAATAACTGTGTTGAATTTTTTTTTTTTGTTATGCTACAAAAATATTATCAGTTTTAGAGAAATTTTATGTTAAAAATAGATTTTAAGCTATCCTTAACGAATTAATATTAAAAATATTAGGTACCAATTTAGGAAAAAGAGTAAAGTTTATGTACCAATTTGTAGAAGTGAGCAAAACTTGATTCGAATCGAAAAATTCGAAAAAAAATTCGAATTTCAAATTATTCGAATCTAGTTATTCGAGTTAAACGAATCGAGTTGAATTTTTTTCAAATTTCGAGTTCGAATCGAGTTTAATTTTCGAATTCGAATTATTTGAATAATTCAAATAAACCAAATAAAACTATATTATTTTTAATTTTAAAATTATATTACCCAAACCCAATACCCAGACCCAATTTACTATAACCATTTTCCCCCAAAACCCAAACTTTTTATCTTACCTAATTTTTTCCCTTAATATTTAAAACCCATCAATAGACTAAACCCAAATTTAATTTCATTTTTAAAAAACACTCATAAACTAAACTCAAATATAATTTTATTCTAATAACACTCATAAACAACTCCTTTTCGTGTCCAAATTTATTGGTCCTTTTTATTTATTATTATTATAGTTAGGTGTACTTATTTAGTTTTTATTTGGAAAAGAAATTGAAGATATTAACTTTGTAAACTCAAAATCTATTTTTTTTCTTCTTAAAAAAACGTAAATTAAGCTCCATTCTTTTCTTCTTCTTCTTTGCTGTGACTGCTCTCGCACTGAATTGTTGTGGCTGCTCTTGCACTGAACCAGCAAGCAGCAACTCCTTTGCTTTTCATGCCCAAAAGTAAGATTTTTTTCAATGAGTATTCTTTATCAATCTAAAATATGTTTTGTCGCGTACTTCATTCAAAGTTTCAAACTAAGATTTTCTTTTTCTTTCCTTTTATTCTATAATTTATTATTCATAAAACATATTTATTTATGTTCATTACAAATTTTTTTGAAGGAATTTTCATGTTCTTCAGAAACATGTATTAAAACATTAGAGCTGTATTTTGAACTTTTACTTATGTTTTTTTAAATCTTGTTGTGTTATTGTTGTTACTTGAGCTTATGTTGTTTACTTGAACTTTTGATTTTTTTTGTATTATAATCTTGTTGTGTTTTGTTTACTTGGATTTTTTCACTTATTTATTTCAATTTTTCTTTGTATAGTCATGTTTAAAAAATTTAAATAAAAATATTTTTTTAAAAATTACATAAAATTAAACAACACCAAATTATATTTTTTAATTTAACTCGAATAAATATATTCGATTCGATTCAATTCGAATTCTATCTCACTCGACTCAATTCGTAAAAATTTCAAATTGAGTTAGGATGATGAAATAGGATTCGAAAACTCGATTAACTCGAAAATTTTTCATTCGATTCGATCGAATGCTCACCCCTACCAAATTGGACCCCAAGAAGTTTAAGTACCAACTTAAAAAAAAGTGTTAAATTTAAGTACCAAATTAGAAAAAAATGTCAAGTTTGAATATCAAATTGAACAAATAAAAAACGTTTAGAAACCAAATTAAGAAAAATTGTCACTTTAAGTACCAAATGTTATAATAAGCCTTAAAAATAAGTGAAAAGGAAAGGAAAAGACCCCAACGAAGCCTTTCAATGTGTTCTCCAACTATAAATAGCATCAAAATATGCATTCCAAAGTTGCTTAACTTCGATCCCTTTCTGTACACACTTAATTTCAATCACAACTCTAACCAAAAGCTTTCATCTCATCTACTCTTTACATTCCTATATATAGTGATGGCTATAAAGTTGGATGAGATGTTTTTCCCCTCAATTTCCATTTGATTTCTATATATGAATACTCGAATTTCAACTATGGATTCGTATTTGATATATTAGTAGTGTATTATTTTTATTTCATAAGCTACTTTAAAAAATCGTCATGCGTCTCCTTTTTACAAATATTTATTTATTTAATATTTTAATATATTTTTATAGGACACTTGTTAACCCCCTTAATCCTGTTTGTGGAGTCTAAAAACTTCACTAATAAGGTACCAAATATTTTCCCATAAAATATATGTTATAAATATTTATAAGTGGCTGCATATAAATGTCAATATCATTCCCGGGAGTTTTTTCTCCAAGGATAATCGTAGATAAGATAAAAGAATATTGCTTCATGCAAATCCATGGAGGCAAATTATAAGGAACAAGCACTACAGACCAAGTACTGTACGAAGTACTCATGAGTTTAAATGGATTAAATCCATCAGATGCTAGCCCAATCCTTTTATATATATTTGTATTTTTAATTATTTTTTAATTTTATTTTGCTTCCAAAAATTTTAGAAATGTTAAAGAGGATGTGAAACTGTGCGTTTAGATTTGGTAATTTAAATTAAAGTTTATGTTATTGTTTCTAAAACTTTGAAAGGCCATAACTTTGCACTCGATTGTCCGATTAAGATGAATTTTTTTATTTTGAATAATTTTTCAAGATTTGTCTTAAGGAGACTGTTTATACAGGCCTCAATTGATTTATATTTACAATCCATCTACAAATACTACGTAAAGTATACTTGTTATTTGTTTTTAAATTTATTATTAAATTTAAATTATATTTATTTTTTTATATATTACCTTTTGTCTAACAATTGTATTGTGGTCCGAAGATAGCGTTGGAGAGATAAGGGAATGTCAAGCATAGTTCCATTCACCGTAGATAACGTGGTGTCTTTGAAGAGTGTGAGCATTTGTGTTACACTTACATGGAGATAACGTACGAATTTACAAGTCATGAGGAGTGCTTGAAGATCTGCTTATCCAATGCATTACTGATTATATATATGTTCCATGTCACATTATGCCAATATATCATTGTGTTTGCTTTTTGATATGTTTGATGCTATGCCATGGTTGCATGATTTAGTATGCTTTCTTTCAAATATAAATTTTATGTTTAATCGTGGCAATTCTTTGTGCACTCACTGAGCGTTACCAAGCTCACACTCCTTACTTTGCCTTGCAGATAAATAGTTCACGGGCTAGCGAGGAGGGTGATAATTTGGTGATCCATCGCAAGGCATTTTTTATAAGGTATGTGTGTTGGGCTTTTAAACTCCAAAGTGAAGGCAGCGTGGGTCGTTCCAAGGGATTAGTACTAGAATTAGACTTAGATTTTTAAAAAAAATAAATTTTCAATGGTTTGTAAATGGACATTTCAAAGTGTTTAATTTTTTTTTGGGATTTTAAACATTTTAATTGTTTGTTTGATTGCTTGTTTGGATGGTTTTATTACTAGTTTAATGTGATGGTAATTAAATGAACTAACAATTTTTTGCAGCTAAGGGAGAGCGCCAAGTATTAAGGTACGCCCTATACCTTTTGATTGTGTGAATGAAATAATTAATTTAGAAAAGCATGTACTTAGGACTAATTCCTTTATGAAATATTCTGCAAATGTGTGGTGTGTGTGGGTGGTTGGTGTGGTTCGTAAAGTTTTACATGGAGAGTCAACTCAGTGATTAATGTGACGTTCAAAATTCGGGTCGGACCGTTCCCATCAGGTTTGGAGTGTCGCAGTGTCTTTGATAACAAAGAAATAAAGAAAAATACTTAAGAATATCTCATACTTTTAAAACCATTACAACTTTAAAGTTTGTTAAGAATGGACTCAAAATGGCGTAAAGTACTAGCGCTATGTCCCTATAGAGCCCTTGTATGCACAATATTGCCACTCAAATCACCTCTTTGACCCACTCCTAGCTTGATCCCTCCTGGCGAATTCAAACGTACAACAAAACCTGTTACAAGAACACACACTTGTAAGTTCAAGCGAACTTAGTAAATTTTAACATAGGATACCTTGGAGCTTATCAAGTTGAACTCCACATCTTGAAGATTTTGAATTACATCTCTATCGTTGGTGGATACTTTCAAAATATCAAATATATGCCTATGCGCCAGCTTTCATACTTAACGTATCAACTCTCACTTCACTTCTTGGCTGACTCCAAATCTTACCAGACAATATATATATATATAACAAAGGTACTTCTCAAAAGAATTTCTATCCAGAACCTACTTTCAACGGATTCTTCTTCAAACAAATATTGAATATCTTTCCCTATGATGGTTATTCACATATGCTATTCTTTGGTGGATAATTTAACTATATGATCTTATACGATGAACACCCTACTAATATTACATTTGGCGAATTCTCATACTCGGTTTGATAACTATCTGATTACCCATCAAATCATATCTTCAATTAATCACAAATCAAACTTATATTGATGATGAAACGTTCCAGATCTTCTTGAAGAATTCCAGATGCTTATATTACATAACATGAGAGCAACCAAATTAACAAATGGCTTATATTCCATATAACCTCTAAACGAGACATGAAAACCATTCAAATATGGTGGATACCAAATTATCAAAGTTCGTTCTTATTTATAAAATGTTAATCTAAACTTATTTAAGTTTATATATACTTTTTATATTTTAAAAAATAATTTTTTATATTCAATATTTTCTAATTATATATTTTTTTACTATTATTATATTTTTTCTTTTATTAAATTTCAAAATATAAACAACTTAACATATTTTATAATACTTAAAGTATAATATAGTATATTTAATTTTTATATGATATAAATTTAATAATATAAAAAAATTTATATGTCATAAACTTAAAAATAAATCGAATGAAACCGGACTTGATATTTAAATATAAATACGATTTATATTTTAAATAGATATAATAAATATTTTACTTCAACTCATTTTATTAACTTAATAATTTTGTTCTATTCCTTTTAAATATTGAAAAGATGTTTGAAATTGGACAAGTAACCCAACCCTTTACCATATATATTTATTAACTAGTATTTTAAATTAGATTTATTGAACCCATAGAAAATAAGATCCATCGATATGAAATGTCGAAATAAATCGATAATAACTTAAAATCCGAATATTTTTTCAATTTTTTTTAAATTTAATTTTTTATTTGTTCTTATTATATTTGTTCTTTTTGATATAATGTCTAGAACTACCTATAACTTCTCTCAAACTCTTAAATAAGAGGATAACGCACTTCAATATACTCGAACCCACATCATCTTATACTAACAACAATATCGATACTAATTTTTTAATTTTTTTTCTATCAAAGAATACATCATTTTCTAAATACATTTTTTTTAATTCTTTATATACATTTTCAATATTTATACATTTAATATAGGAGGGAAGTGAGACATAATTGATGACAAGAAAGCAAAGCACCAAATTTGGTTAAAAATAGGCTTAATATAATATTTGGAACCTAAACTTGAAATTTTTTTTCTAATTTGGTACCTAAACCTTTTTTTTTATTCAATTTGGTATTTGAACTTGACACTTTTTCTTAATTTGGCACCTAAACTTTTTTTAGACCCAATTGGGAACCTGAACTTGACATTTCCTAATTTGGTACCTAAGCTTTTTTTTTTAAAGATTCAATTTGGTATCTAATTTTATTAAATATTATAAAAATTACGTAAAAAAATAACAATGTTGAATTTTTTTTTTATGCTACAAAAATATTGTCAGTTTTAGAGAAAATTCATGTTAAAAATAAGTATTGAGTTATGCTTAATAAATTAATATTAAAAAAACATTAGGTACCAAATTAGGGAAAAAAAAAGTCAAGTTCAAGTACCAAATTGGACCTCAAAAAGTTTAAGTACCAACTTAAAAAAAGTTGTCAAGTTTAGGTATCAAATTAGGAAAAAGTGTCACGTTTGAGTACTAAATTGAACCAAAAAAAAAGTTTAGGTACCAAATTAAGAAAAAATGTCAAGTTTAAATACCAAATATTATAATAAGTCTTAAAAATAAGTGAAAAGAAAAGGAAAAGTGGCCAAAGAAGCTTTTCAATGTGTTCTCCAACTATAAATAGCATCAAAATATGCATTCCAAAGTTGCTTAACTTCGATCCTTTTCAGTACACACCTACTTTCAATCCAAATCAATCACAACTCTAACCAAAAGCTTTCATCTCATCCTGTAAATCCGCGTTCTTGAACCAGATTTGGAATAATAATAGAGTAGAATTGAGAATTAGACTATATAGCTAAAATAAGAAAAAAAAAGTTAGAAAATTAAGGATTAATTAGTAATTTGTCCAAATTGAATTATAAGTCATCATGGGAATTAGATTGATTAAGGAGGGGCAAAAGAGTAATTTGGTGAAAGATATTTTTGGAGGCAATGATTTGGGCCAAACTGTAAAGTAGGAAGGCCCAAGGACTAAAAGTGAAAATTTACCATTTTATTAAAGAGAGATATTTTTAGTGGAGAAATCTAGAGAATTTGAGAAAGGTTAAAAATCAATTAAAAGTCAAAAATATCAGCTCTTTCATAGTTCAACCGTTCATGTCATTCTCTCTTCCATCCAACTTTTGATTTTATTCCAAATAGGTCCTTCCACCATTGTTAAATCTTCCAAGCTCCAATATCTCCTATTTTCTTTGAAATTTCTGAAAGAAAAGTATACAAGGGGGTTTTTAGACACCCCAAACTTCTTATAGAATTCATTTTGAGGTGTTAGAGAGCATAGGGACTAAATCAAAAAAATTTTGAATTCAAGGGTTAGGGTAAGAAATGGTTAAATTCTCATGATATACATGTATTTTACTGTTATTTAGCATGAAAATCATTGAATTATAGCATTTAGCTTACATGTGTTTATGTGAAATTGAAGAGAAAGGAAAGAAGGAAAGGGACCAAATTGAAGACAAAGGAAAAGAGAAGAGCAAGGAGTAAAAAGAGGAGAAAATCAGTCTTTTTGTTGTAAGTACTACAAGATTTTAAATTAAAAATTTATTCTCTTTAAAGTATATGATTAATTGTGATAAAAATGAGTAAAATGATATGTTTAGTTATAAATATGGTGATTAGGTGTGATTAAATGAAATTTAGTGCAAAGAAAATATGAGAAGGGAAAAGTTCACTTCAAAACAGTTTGGACAGTAACAGGAGACTAACTTCGAAAATTCACAAAAAATTGTATATAATGAGTTAAGGGTCAAATTATATATGTAATTAAAGCTTATTGAGTTTAGTTTCATATGGAAGAAACAGTGAAAGAAAAGGAACTGTATATTTCAAGATATACTAGTTTTTGTATAGCAAGGTCAGAGTAGGTTCGAGTTCCCCTGTTCTGACTTTGAAAAATCATAGAAAAAAAATTAGAAAAATAATTAGAGGCTGAAATTTATATGGTTAAATTATTAATGAGTCTATTTTCCTACTGATTGCACTGTGTGTGCTTACTGTTTCCCCAGCACTTATGTGCTTACTGTTAAGTACTTCGGTACTTTCTGTTCCTTTTATCTGATGGGTTCTATAGAAGTCTACTATGGGTCAAGTGGATAAATAAGCTAAGTGAGCTATGGTTAAGAAAGCTATGATGGTTGAATTGTGAAAAGTGAAAGAATGTGCAAATTATTACATTGAGGTAAGTGAAATGATAAATACATGAAAGATAAGTAGTATATGAGTATGTGTAATTATATGTTGATAATTAAGTGAAATGACTAAGTTGTGAAAAATGGATGAAAATGTAAAATCTACCTTTGAGGTAAGTTGGAATACGAGGAAGAATGTGTGTTATGGTGAAATTATGGTAAGTTAAATGTTACATGCAAGAAAGGTTAGAAATTTTATATGCATGAGTAATTAAATGTTTGATAAAATTAAGCAATAAATAAATAATTATCTATTATGATTGTAGTGCTTACTAAGCCTTCATCGGTTAACGCGTTTATTTTAACGCATAGGTACAAAAGCTACGGAAAGCTAGAGTCGAGCAAGGGACCTCTCATCACATCACATCACTTTTGAAGCTCAAGTTTAAGTAATTTACTTTGAAGAAAAATGGCATGTACAAATGGTATACTTAGGTGTCCCTAATGAATAGGTTATCAATATTATTTTGAAAATTTACATGAATTGAAAGAAAAATTTTATTAAACTCGTTTTTAATTCTCTGACATTGTATGTAATACTCTTATGCCGAGTTTATAAGTGTGAACCGGGTGTAGGGGTGTTACATTTGTTGGTATCAGAGCGAAGGTTTTTTTATATTTGGGGCCGAAAAATGAGTCCACGTGTACATGCCATTTAATATGTTGATGTGATGAGAGGGTGTTCAGTTATTTAATTGTTAAAATAGTGAATATTGTAGAAAAAAAAATGTCAAATAGGACTCGTGAAGAGTCTGAAGATGAAAATGACAATAGGACCTCAAATCCTGTTAGAGTAGAGGAAGATGCTCCTGTTGTAATCACCGGTAAATTTTCTTTAATTTACTCTCCTGTAGTTGCATTAATTGATCCTAGTTATATATATAAAATTCATTAGTGAAAGAAAGAGAATTAGTAGTAGAACTCACTGAACATGAACTGGTTGTTACAAATATTTTAGGACAAAGTGAAAGAGTTAATAAAGTATGCAAGAGGTGCACCCTAAAGATTCAAGGTTGTGAGTTTCTAGTAGATCTTATGACCCTTATATTTCACGAGTTAAATGTGACAGTTGGAATAGATTAGTTGTCCGAAACTTGGGGTCATGGTTGAGTATAGAAGAAAAAGAATTTTTTTTAAGAATTTTGGATAGTAAAAAAATGATTATGATTGATGAAAATAAGTGAATAATATACTGATAAAAAGTTTAAGTTTTAAAAATAAATTGTGAGAACTATATTGTTTTATTAAGAGGAATAACATGAAATGTGGATAAGTTTAAATTCATAGAATAACTAAAGCGAAGTTTAAAATACTAGAGTTGTGATTAATTAGCTCGTTTAATGAAAGAATGAAATAAGCTAGGGTCGTCAATGTTTAAAGGAAAATGAACTCTGATCACTAATAGTTACCTCGAGATTTTATTGACGCTGCAGAGTCAATAAAACTAGAGGGAAGGATCAGGAGACGTCACTCCAGTCCGAACTAGACAGGGATCCGAGGATTCTTCTAAAACATTCATTGATCCTATCATTTTTCCTAAATGGTATAAATGAAAATAGTGATGGAAGTAGTCTAATAAGTAAAAGGGGAGTGTCCTTTAATAATGAAAGGTTAAGCTTTAAGTTATAAATGGAAAAAGGGAGATAGTATGTTTTCTAAAATTGATTTCAGATCGAGATATTATCAGTTGAGGGTAAAAGAGTCGAACAAAGACTGCTTTTAGGACTCGATATGGACATTATGAGTTTTTGGTTATGCCATTTGGATTGACTAATGCTCCGGCTGCATTTAAGGATCTTATGAATAGAACTTTTCAACCGTATCTGGATCAGTTCATGGTGGTATTCATTGATGATATTTTGGTGTACTCGAGAGGACAATAAGAATATGAGAAACATCTCCGAGTTGTACTGCAGATTTTGAGAGAAAAATAATTGTTTGCCAAGTTGAGCAAATGTAAATTTTGGCTGAAAAAATTACTTTTCTGGGTCGTATTGTATCAGCTGATGATATATGTGTTGATCCGAAAAAGGTTGAAGCTATACTTGAATGAAAACCACCGAAGAACGTGATAGAGGTAAGGAGTTTCGTTGGGTTAGCTGGTTATTACAGAAGATTTGTTCAGGGGTTTTCTATGATTGCATTGTCATTAACAAAGTTATTGCAAAAAGATGTGAAGTTTGAATGGAATGAGAAGTGTCAACAAAGTTTTGAAAGATTAAAAACAGCATTGACTGAAGCTCCGTTGTTAATACAACCAGAATCTGGTAAGAAATTTGTGATTTATAGTGATGCTTCTTATAATGGTTTGGGTTGTGTATTAATGCAAGATGAAAAAGTAGTGGCATATGCATCTAGACAGTTGAAGTCACATGAGAAGAATTACCCGACACATGATCTCGAGTTGGCTGCAGTAGTGTTTGCACTGAAGATTTGGAGACATTATTTGTATGGAGAAAAATGCTATGTGTATACAAATCATAAAAGCTTGAAGTATCTGTTAACCCAGAAAGAGTTGAATCTAAGATAGAGAAGGTGGATTGAATTGATTAAAGATTATGACTGTATCATTGACTATCATCCCAAGAAAGCAAACGTGGTAGCTGATGCTCTGAGTAGAAAATCAATGGTAGCTTTGAAGGTGATGAATGCACATTTAGGGATACAATCAGACGGTGAGCTATCAGTTGAGCTAAGAGTAAAGCCAACTCTGTTCTAAGAAGTTAAAGATGCACAAAAAGATGATGAAGAGCTGATGAAGATCAAAAAGCAGTTAGAAAATGATAAAAGTGGTGAATTTGAGATTGATAGTGAAGGAAATTTGAGATTTCATAATAGGTTATGTGTGCCTAATCAAGAAGATTTGAAATGAAGAATTTTTGGATGAAGCTCATCATAGTTCGTTTGCTGTAGATCCGGGAAGTAACAAGATGTATCATGATCTAAAGTTATTCTATTGGTGGAAAATGATGAAACGTGATATAGTTGAATATGTTTCCAAATGCTGAACTTCAAGTGTCATCGGGGTTGCTTCAATCCATCACTATACCAGAATGGTAATGGGAAAGAATTACAATGGATTTTGTCACGGGATTGCCACTTTCACCAAAGAAGAAAGATGCTATTTGGGTGATAGTTGATCGATTAACCAAGTCTACTCATTTTCTTTCGGTAAGAACTAATTTCTCAATGGATAAATATGCACAATTGTATATAGATGAAATAGTTAGACTTCATGATGTGTCTGTATATATTATTTCTGATCGGGATCCTAGATTTACTTCAAAGTTTTGGGGAAGATTACATGAAGCTTTGGGTACTTAATTGGATTTTAGTATAGCATATCACCCTCAGACAGATGGGCAATCAGAACGAGTGATTTAGATTCTAGAAGACATGTTAAGAAGTTGTATTATTGAGTTTGAAGGTAATTGGGAAAAGTATTTGCCATTGATTGAATTCACCTATAATAACAGTTATCAGTCAAGTATTCAGATGACACCATATGAAGTATTATATGGAAGAAAGTGTAAGACTCCTGTTTAGTGGGTCTTGATCTGATTCAAGAAACTGAAGAGAAAGAAAAGTTGATACGAGACTGATTAAAAGCTGCTTCAGATAAACAGAAATCATATGTTGATATGAAAAGAAAAGATATAGAGTACGATGTGGGTGAAAAAGTTTTCTTGAAAGTGTCTCCATGGAAGAAAGTTCTTCGGTTTAGTAAAAAAGGAAAATTGAACCCAAGGTTTATAGAGCCATATGAGGTTTTGGAAAGAGTTGGTCCTGTGGCTTATCGATTAGCTCTCCCTCCAAAATTAGACAAGATTCATAATGTGTTTCATGTGTCCATGTTATGAAGATATCGGTTTGATCCATCTCATGTGATTACTCTAGAGGTTATAGAAATACAACTGGATTTGACTTATGAAGAGGAACCAATAAAGATTTTAGCTCGAGAAGTAAAGGAGTTGAGAAATAAAAGGGTTCTTTTGGTAAAAGTGCTATGGAGACATCATAATTCAGAAGAAGCAATATGAGAAAGAGAAGAAAATATGATACAATAATATTCGCAATTATTCGTTACAGGTAAATTTTGAGGACGAAATTTATTTAAGGGGGGAAGAATTGTAACATCCGCATTCTTGAACCAGATTTGGAATAATAATAGAGTAGAATTGAGAATTAGACTATATAGCTAAAATAAGAAAAAAAAAAAAAGGTTAGAAAATTAAGGATTAATTAGTAATTTGTCCAAATTGAATTATGAGTCATCATGAGAATTAGATTGATTAAGGAGGGGCAAAAGAGTAATTTGGTGAAAGATATTTTTGGAGGCAATGATTTGGGCCAAAGTGTAAAGTTGGAAGGCCCAAGAACTAAAAGTGAAAATTTACCATTTTATTAAAGAGATATATTTTTAGTGGAGAAATCTATAGAATTTGAGAAAGGTTAAAAATCAATTAAAAGTCAAAAATATCAGCTCTTTCATAGTTCAACCGTTCATGCAATTCTCTCTTCCATCCAACTTTTGATTTTATTCCAAATAGGTCCTTCCACCATTGTTAAATCTTCCAAGCTCCAATATCTCCTATTTTCTTTGAAATTTCTGAAAGAAAAGTATACAAGAGGGTTTGTAGACACCCCAAACTTCTTATAGAATTCATTTTGAGGTGTTAGAGAGCATAGGGACTAAATCAAAAAAATTTGAATTCAAGGGTTAAGGTAAGAAATGGTTAAATTCTCATGATATACATGTATTTTACTGTTATTTAGCATGGAAATCATTGAATTATAGCATTTAGCTTACATGTGTTTATGTGAAATTGAAGAGAAAGGAAAGAAGGAAAGGGACCAAATTGAAGACAAAGGAAAAGAGAAGAGCAAGGAGTAAAAAGAGGAGAAAATCAGTCTTTTTGTTGTAAGTACTACAATATTTTAAATTGAAAATTTATTCTCTTTAAATTATATGATTAATTGTGATAAAAATGAGTAAAATGATATGTTTAGTTATAAATATGGTGATAAGGTGTGATAAAATGAAATTTAGTGCAAAGGAAATATGAGAAGGGAAAATTTCACTTCAAAACAGTTTGGACAGTAACAGGAGACTAACTTCGAAAATGCACAAAAAAATGTATATAATGAGTTAAGGGTCAAATTATATATGTAATTAAATCTTATTGAGTTTAGTTTCATATGGAAGAAACAGTGAAAGAAAAGGAACTGTATATTTCAAGATATACTAGTTTTTGTATAGCAAGGTCAGAGTAGGTTCGAATTCCCCTGTTCTGACTTTGAAAAATCATAGAAATATTTATAAAAATAATTAGAGGCTGAAATTTATATGGATAAATCCTTAATTAGTTTATTTTCAATAGAAACAAACTAGAACATCATTTGATCTGTGTACTAAAAGATAGATAAGTTTTAGTGAAGAAAGGTCGAAACTGTCAGACAGCAGAGAAGAGGTAAATTGAAAGAATTTACTGTAAAAATTGGCTTAAATAAAAATTTTGGAAATTTTATGGTAAAAATATGATTGAATCTAGTTTCAGAAACATCAAGCGGATTATGTTTTCGAATTATGTAGCTCACGATATAAATAATTTAGTGACTGTGACTCAAATGGACAACTTTTAAAATTAATGAGAAAATAAGAGTAAAGAGGTATATGATGATACATATATGAGAAAAATATATGTGTGAGATATTATGTGTTTAAATATAAATATTGATTATATGACTAAATGGTGATGTTATGGAAGCTTTTGAGAAAATAAAGGTGAGAAATACATGATTATATATATGTGAAGAGAAATGTAAATGTGATATATTAAATTATAAGAAATGATGAATATGAGAGATTATGCCCATGTAGACAAGTTAGAACCATTGTGATAATAGTGGCATGCCATTAAGGAACGCTAGCGCGCTTACTGTTCAGCACTGTGTGTGCTTACTGTTTCGCACTTTGTGTGCTTACTGTTTCGCACCTTGTGTGCCTACTTATTTGTGCTATGTGCGCCTACTGATTGCACTGTGTGTGCTTACTGTTTCCCCAGCACTTGTGTGCTTACTGTTAAGTACTTCGGTACTTTCTGTTCCATTTATCTGATGGGTTCTATAGAAGTCTACTATGCGTCAAGTGGATAAATAAGCTAAGTGAGCTATGGTTAAGAAAGCCATGATGGTTGAATTGTGAAAAGTGAAAGAATGTGCAAATTATTACATTGAGGTAAGTGAAATGATAAATACATGAAAGATAAGTAGTATATGAGTATGTGTAATTATATGTTGATAATTAAGTGAAATGACTAAGTTGTGAAAAAGGGATGAAAATGTAAAATCTACCTTTGAGGTAAGTTGGAATATGAGGAAGAATGTGTGTTATGGTGAAATTATGGTAAGTTAAATGTTACATGCAAGAAATGTTAGAAATTTTATACGCATGAGTAATTAAATGTTTGATAAAATTAAGCAATAAATAAATAATTATCTATTATGCTTGTAGTGCTTACTAAGCCTTCACCGGCTTAACGCGCTTATTTTAACGCGTAGGTATAAAAGCTACGGAAAGCTAGAGTCGAGCAAGGGACCTCTCATCACATCACATCACTTTTGAAGCTCAAGTTTAGGTAATTTACTTTGAAGAAAAATGGCATGTACAAATGGTATACTTAGGTGTCCCTAATGAATAGGTTATCAATATTGTTTTGAAAATTTACTCGAACGGTCCTAAAAGACATCGGTTTTTAAAGAAAAAAAAATTTTGTTACTCGACTTTCTGTGCCGTACTGTAATGTAATGCTTCTATATTGGGTTTATACGTATAAACCGAGTATAGAGGTGTTACACATCCTCCCTATATGTTCCTATATATATAGTGATGGCTATAAAGTTGGATGAGATGTTTTTTCCCTCAATTTCCATTTGATTTTTATATATGAATACTCGAATTTCGATTATGGGTTCATATTTAATATATTGGTAGTGTAATATTTTTATTTCACAAAAAACTTTCAAAAAATCGTTATGTGTCTCCTTTTTATAAATATTTATTTATTTAATATTTTACTATATTTTTGTAGGACACTTGTTAATCTCCTTAACAATGTTTGTGGAGTCTAAAAAATTCACTAATAAGATACCAAATATTTTCCCATAAAATTTATGTTATAAATATTTATAAAATTTAAAAATATAAAATATTTATAAAATTAAAGGGTAAACTACAAGAATAGTCAACCTACCTATGACTTTGGTTCTATTTTGGTTACCAAATATCAATTTCTTAATTTAGTCACTCAAATTTTCAAAGTAAATATTTTAATCTTTGTAACATCCCAAAAATAGTGTTAGAAGAAATCGGGTTACTGGAACCATGAGTGGTTATCTCTCAATTTTGAAGCTAGATTTTCGAAAATTTTGACAAGTGATTTGATCTGATTCAGTGGTTAAGATCTAGTTATGTGTGTGAGGTTCTGGATTCAAATCCTACTTCCTGAAGTATTATTTTTGTTTTTATCCATTTATTAAACCGCTACCTTTAAACATATGTGTTATAAGATATTGCGATAAACTAATGTCAATGATGAGCCTAATGGTTTAATGGTTATGCGTTTGCCTGTCTAGTCTTTGGTTCCATGTTTGAGTCTCTACATATGCAACAAGAATTTATATTTTTGCACTTCTCCATAAAAACTTATTTTAATTTATATGGTTTCTTCCCTCAACTGTTATTTGGGACGTTCTTTCTCTTTTCTTCTGTAGCGCACCGAATTTTTAACATTTTCTTTGCGAAGTGTGTCACTGAAACTGTCTTTGCTTCTATCGTTAAATGCTTTAATTGTTTATTTGAGTTTTGAGGTTCGAGTCGTATCTTTTTCAAAATTCTGTAAATTTCCTTTTGTGAACTCGAGACTTTGAACGTGCTGTGTAAATTAGTTTCTGTGCACTCTTGTTCCAATGATGAGCCTAGTGGTTCAATGGTCATGTGTCTGTGTGTTTACTCATGGGTTGTGTGATCGAGCCTTAGCGTAAGTGATGAGTATATTTATTATTTTGTTTTTATTTTTTTTTGCTTCTCTTAATTAAAAGGAAGTTAAATAATTAGATAGTTCTCTCTTAAGTAACAGAACGTTTTTTTTTTTTTTGCTTCTTCTTCCTTTTTGTGTTTCTTCTTAGTTGGGAGTAATTACTGCAAATTAGTTTTAAACTGTGGGAAAACACTTTTGGCTTGATTGTGGGAAACATCGTCGAGCAATTTGCTTTTGGTAAACATTGCGTATAGAGGTTTATCTCGTAAGTTATTAGTTTCCATCAAGTAATTCTTATTCTTAATTAATGTGAAGATGTATTTGAATTATTGAGATTGTTGTTTACGAGTGCGAGTGGTTTTCTCTAAGCGAAGACCATACCCTTGATGATATACCAACTCGCTAGTTCAGCGAGTCCGATGTTGTGCAAAGGTGAGCGCCTTTTTGGAATCGAATTGGGAACTTTAGTTGAGGTTCGATTAAATGTTGAATGTGGTAAAGATTTGTTGAATTATTATTGATTGGTTTAGTAAACTTTCTGTTTAGGCTTTGGATAGGACAGGAACGTTTCGTATCAACTTCTCTTAGCTAGGGTTCCAAATCCCTTGTGTTTCTTTGTGTTTTTTTGCAACTTTTTGCCAAAATACTGCTATTCGAGGGCATACGGGCTAGCACATGGGTGTGTGTCCAGACCATGTGCCATTAAAATAAGCTTCAGAGGACACACGGGCTAGCACATGGGTGTGTGTCCAGACCGTGTGCCATTAAAATAAGCTTCAGAGGACACACGGGCTGTGCCCACGGTCGTGTGCTAGACCGTGTACACATATTGACTTGAGACACACGGGCTAGACATACGGGCGTGTGTCAGACCCCGTGTGTGCATACTGTTTGAGAAATAACATACAGAGGATACACGGGAAGGACCCACGGGTGTGCCCTAGATCGCGTGTACATACTGACTTGAGACACACGGGCTGGACACATGATCTTGTGTCAGACCGTGTGTACATACTATTTTGCACTTTCAGGAACAGTGGCCACACGGGCTGGGAACACGGGTGTATGCTAAGCCGTGTGTTACCCACGGGCGGGCACATGATCGTGGGCTAGGCCATGTGCAGTGTAAATTTAAGCGTAAACTAGGTATAGTAAGACGGTAAATCGACCGTAGGGCTTGTATGACTTAAATGGGTTACTAGAAGTTGTTATGTATGTATACAACATGTATATGAACGTGAGACTAGTTAGTGATTGGACTGTTATCGTGGATTATCCACATCGAAAATATTATCAAACTGGTAATGACACTGTAAACATTGCAATGATATACTAAACTAACAGTGACACTGTAAATGCTGCAATGATATATATTGAACTAGCAGTGACATTGTAAACACTGTAATGATATACTGCACTAGCAGTGACACTGTAAACACTGCAATGCCAAACTAAATTGGTGGTGACACTGTAAACATCGCAATGTTATACTGAAGTAGTAATGACACTGTAAACACTACTAGACTATCATTGTATTACAACGCAACTGTCTCTGTGACTTGCATACTTATATCCTACGCTTTACGAGTTATCATTGTACTATATGTTGATATATTGAATGTGATTTTAGGGTCTTCCCATACGTGATGGCCGACGATCGTGGAGCTCGGTCACTTTAGGACACGTATGACTTCTATTTAGTAATCTTAGGCTAGGGTGGAAACTTAATTGTGGGATTTCTGAAATTATGATATTATTTTTAACTTGACGTTGAACATGTTTGATATACATATTTGACTTAATTATGTGATTGTTTTTCGTGTTTTTATCTTCGTTCCTATGATAACAATGTGACATTCCTGACTTAACTATTTCTCTTAAGCTGGGTTTGGGGTGTTACACGGATTCTCCATAGCTCGTGTGAGCAGTATTGCATAGCCTAACATCTCAACCCATAACTCGTGTGAGGAGGCCCATTTCACAGCTCGTGTGAGCATTACGTGTTATATGGGTGCTGGTCTTAGAAGTCCTACCGATGGCGGAGGTTCAACATTTATTGCAGATTCTCCACAGCTCGTGTGAGCAGCATCGCGTAGCCCCACATCTCGACCTACAACTCGTGTGAGCAGGCCCCTTTCATAGCATATATGTTACATGTTATAATCACAGCTTGCGTGAGCATTTTTCTGAGTATTTGATGTTAATCCTTTTGGTTTTACGGGTGGTAAAGGTATAAATAAATTTATATGTATATGAGATGTTATATGGTCAAGGTAGGTGAGTTTAAATGCATTGATACAAACGTTTGAAATGAGAATGTATGATTACTGAGTATATGATGGATTAATTGTTGAAATAAAATGTATAGTTCAAAGCGATTATGTGTTATATATGTAAATGAAATGATAAAAAGAAATGATTACAAGGTATGGTTTTAGGAACTGAATTTATGTAATGGTTATGTGAAATGGCTATGTGCAAATATGTGTTGAATTGAGACATTGAATATAGATAATTGAAATGTACTGTGAGTGTTAAAGCAAATATGATGGTTGGTTTATATACCAAATGTGTCTTCCATGAATAAGTTTAATATCAGGATAAAATTATATGTATTACATATGAACTCACAAACTTTATGAGATTTGTGGTGTATAGGTAATTTAACGAACTTACCATTTAGATATTGAATTATCTTCTATAATGTTTAAAATTATGTCCTTTATGATAAGTTGAAATTTAAGTTTATTACGAATTTACTAAACTTTAAACAAGCTTACCTCGTTTGATTTTCTCCCTTGTAGACCGTCGGATTCAAGCTGTCGATTGGATTGCTCTTGAAGGTCACACTATCTGGTAATTTATTGTTATGTTTTTCAGGTTAAAAGTGGCATGTAATTAGGATGTTATCTATATGTGTTATAAGTTTTATGGATATGTTCTATGTCAATTGAAGCATGAGATTTGCATATGGATATATTTTTGAAGTAATTTTGGCTACTGCTTAGGGCTGTTTCGGTAGAAAACAATAGGGTACCGGTAGAAGTACAAGGGATATTGAACTTTGGTTACTGACTTAATTTGTTTCGGTAGTTGGTGTTGGAGCCCAATTTTGACTGGACCCCTTTTAAATTTGTTTTAAGATTAAATTTGTTTTAAATTTAAATTTAATTTAAGTTTAAACTTATATAAATTTAAATAAATGTCCAATTACAAAGTCCAAATACAAATCAAAGACCAAATTGGGGTTAAATTTCCAATTGACCCAACTCTAAATGACCATAATCCCTAACCCAATTACACTGGCTCATTTCACTCAAATGACCCAAATCTGCTACTGTTGCTGCTGCCTTCATTTCAGCCTATCAAGACACGCCACGTCAGCCAGCAACTTGCCCAGCACGACCAGCTTCAACTTGCACCTCTAACACCGCCACTGCCATCCCCGAACCTGTAAAAGAGAAAAACAAGACAAGCATTTAAATGAAAAGAACAAATTAGAATGATTGTAAACAGGGCTTCCAGAATGAAAATCTTGTAACAGGTTACGAACTTTTGTTTTTTTGAAACTTACAAATCAATAAAAGAAAACAAACTTTTAAAGTGTCTTAACAATTTGGAGTATTTATACTCACCTGCTTAGGAGCATTTGATTCATCCTGATCATGGCATCCTAACAATTTAGTCTACATAAAGACCCATTAGAAGCATATTCCACGGGTTTCATTACCGCGAAATGGCGAAATGAGCTGGGAAAAACATGAAGATTTGAAGGGAAAGGTTTAAGTCGCAATAGCGAACTCGGTACCTCAGAAGACATGCAGGGAAAATCTAAGCCGCCACGGCAGATCCAGTACCACGAAGACACAAGGGAAAGATCTAAGCCGTAACGGCGGATCCAATACCACAAAGACACAAGGGAAAGATCTAAGTCGCAACGGTGAATCCAGTACCACGAAGACACAAGGGAAATATCTAAGCCGCAACGGCGGATCCAGTACTGGAAAGACACAAAGGGAAAGGTTTAAGTCGCAACGGCAAACCTTGTACCTCAGAGACATGAAAGGAAAGATTTAAGCCGCAATGGCGAATCTAGTACCACGAAGGCACAAAGGGAAAGGTTTAAGTCGCAATGACGAACCTTATACCTTAGAAACCTAAAAGATCGAACCCACGACGGTGAAACTTCCACCTCGAAGTCATAGTGGATCAGATCTAAACTACAAGAACAAGTCTTTGTCTCTCTGAAGTTGTAGTAAGAGAGAGATGAAGCTTCAACGTCGAATCCTACCATCCTGAAGTTGCAGCGAAGCTGGATTAAAAATACAGTAGCGAATCTCAATCTCCATGAAGTTGCAGTGGAATGTAGTGAAGTTACATCACCAATCTTTTACCCCGAACCTGGGGCAGATCATCATCAACTAATCTCCTACCCCGAGTCTAGGACAGATTACAGTTATCCAAAACAACGAGGTGGTCATACTCCTGACACTGAGAAGTATAGCAAATCGATGATACCAAACCATGGGCATTACAAGCAAATCAGATGAAGCTACAATGACAAAATTTTTAAATGGCCTTAATACAAGACGGAATCACGACATCACTTCCCATTGCAGAAAAGCGAATATAGTGAGTTGAACGACCGACGAAGCTAAAGATGGGTCAGTTGGAGGAAGATCGTCGAAGAAGTGAGACATGACCAAATTGGGCCTCCTTTTAGTCTTTGCTCCATTCCTGTTACACAGCAACGAGCAAAGAGGGACACCTGTTGAAGCCCAATTTTGATCGGGCCCCTTTTAAATTTGTTTTAAATTTAGATTTATTTTAAATTTAAATTTAAATTTATTTTAAATTTAAATTTAATTTAAGTTTAAATTTATTTTTAAATTTAAAATTATTATAAATTTAAATAAATGTCCAATTACAAAGTCCAAATACAAATCAAAACCCAAATTGGGGTCAAATTTCCAATTGACCCAACTCTAAATGACCATAATCCCTAACCCAATTACACTGGCCCATTGCACTCAAGTGACCCAAATCTGCTACTGCTGTTGTTGCCTTCATTTCAGCCTATCAGGACACGCCACATCAGCCAGCAACTTCCCCAGCACCGACCAGCTTCAACTTGCACCTTTGCCACCGCCACTGCCATCGCCGAACCTGTAAAAGAGAAAAACAAGACAAGCATTTAAATGAAAAGAACAAATTAGAATGATTATAAACATGGCTATAAAGCCAGAATGAAAATCTTGTAACAGGTTACGAACTTTTGTTTTTTTGAAACTTACAAATCAATAAAAGAAAACAGACTTTTAAAGTGCCTTACAAACCCAAACAGAAGCAGTTAATAGCAACAGAGGTATTCGAATAGCCACAATAAGCAACAAGGAAATTCAAGTCAGATTCTATTAAGTTGCCCTGGTACTTTCAATTTGTATTTATTATCATTCATGAGTTAAAAAGGTTTTAATTAAATCAATTTCAAAAATGTATTCATGCATGCATTGAATCTCATTTTCTCATTTATTGTTTTGACCCGTTTAAAAAATATAATAAATACATTAAATACCTTTAGTCATAATAATAATAATATCGATAATAAATAATAATAATAATAATAATAATAATAACATTAATAATATTAATGACGGTAATAATAATAATAAATATTATTAATTATTATTAATTTTTTTTTAAAAAGGAAGCGAATGGACAAAAAGCACGTCCCTGGGTTGGTGCCACCGTTGCCGAAAACACGTCGAGTTTCGCTACGATTGCCGTCAACCCTTCCTCACGGACAGATTTGCAAAACAAAGACAAAAAAAAAGAGAGTTTTAGAACTGTGAGTCTAATCTATAACAGATTTCGAAACCTAAACAACAAAGTCTAAAAATAACAAGGATAGATTCGAAGAGATCAAGAGTAAAAAATCTGGATTTCAGCCCAGATCATTTTTTTTGAGGTTTTAAAATAGGTGTTTAAGAAAAAAAAAAAGGAAAATGATTAAAAGTTTCAGATCTAGATTTTTTTTTTAAAAAAAAAAAGGGAAAAAACAAAACAAAAAGAAGAAAGGGAAAGTTTTACCTTGCTACAACCATTCAGAACGATGATTGGACGACAGATGTGGCGGTGCGTGACTGCTACGCGCGGTGAACGGTGGCCGAAGGTGGATCGAGGCTGGCCGGCCATAAAAGGAGGGTGGTGAGAGAATTTGAGAGTGTTTTGAAGGTTTTTTTAAAATGAAAGATGAAAATGAAAAAAAAGGGGTTAAAATGGCTTTTATAGAATATCAAAACGACGTCGTTTTGGTCAATGCTCTTAAGCCTCAAAACGACGCTGTTTCAAGCTAACCCATGCCCATTCGCCCAACCCGATCTGACCCGCTAGGATCCGCGTGTTTTCAAAAAAGGGGTTATTTGCCCATTTGGTCCTTCCGCTTTATTTTCAATTTCCAACCAGGTCTTTTCTGTATTTTTAATTAATTGTAAATTAACCTAATAATTTTCATTGCTTTTCAATTTAATCCCTTGACTTTTTGAAAGCCCAGAAGCTACCACGTGTCAACATTTGGTTTATTTATGCAATCAGTCCTTCCCCTTTCATTTTTGTTTCAATTTTACCCTTAAATCAAGTTTTATTTTATTACAAAATTGGCCCAGAAATTTTAAATGATTTTCAAATTAGTCTTTTGACTTCAGAATGCCTGGAAAGCTGCCATGTGTCACCATTTATTGGTTTTATTACCCTGGAGGTCCTTAAACTATCCAAAAATCATATTTTTACCCTCGAACTTTCTAAAATTTCATTTTTAACCCTAAACTTTTCAAAAATTAAAATTTTACCCCAAAACTTTCCAAAATTCCATTTTAACCCCTATCTTTCCAAAAATTACCATTTTACCATCGAACTTTCCAAAATTCCATTTTTACCTTGAACTTTCTAAAAATTACATTTTTACCCTCGAAATTTCTAAAATTCCATTTTTAACCCCGATCTTTCCAAAATTACTATTTTACCCTCAAACTTTCCAAAATTCTATTTTTGACCTTGAACTTTTTGAAAATTACATTTTTACCCTCGAACTTCCAAAAATTCCATTTTTAGACCTTGATTTTTCCAAAAGTTACCATTTTCCCCCCGAACTTTAAAAATTCCATTTTTGACCCCATTTTTCAAAAAATTACCATTTTACCCCTAAACTTCCTAAAATTCTATTTTTGACCCCGATTCTTTTCATAATTACCATTTTACCCCCAAACTTCCAAAAATTTCATTTTTGATCCCGATCCTTTCCAAAAATTACCATTTTACCCCCGAACGTCTAAAATTTCATTTTTTAACCCCCGAACTTTCCCAAGATTACCATTTTACCCTTGGATACCCAAAAATCTCATTTTCAACTCCGATTGCTTTATTTTTTTCCTCATTAATATTTGTATTTAATTTTTTAATTATTATGCCTTCGTATTTTGCATTCTTAATTTTTTTGTATATCATTTATCTGCTTAATTATTTTGCTTCGTGTTATCTAATATCCATTATTAACTGCTCATTCATATTAAACTCACATATTTGTTTTCGAAATTGTTTTCATAAAAACTTTAAAATTAAGGCGATATTCTTTATTTTGAGTTTCGAAAATTTGTGTCTCAACTTACTAGGCGCGATTTTTTCTTCAAATCGGAATAATCTAATACCCTTAAATCGAGGCAATGTTTGTTTATCTCTAATTCTGAAAATTTGCGCCTTAACTTACTAGGTGCGACTTTTCAAAATCGAGATAATCGAACATCCTTTTCCAAAATTTTAAAAAAAGATTACAACAAAGGAAAGCTCTTTATTTTTGGATCTCGAAATGTTATGTCCTAACTCACTGGACGTGGCTTTCTTTCTCGATCACCTTGAAATAGTGGGACTTCCAAACAAAATCGATTTCTTTGAAACGTAATTCAGGCATTCAAGGATCGTATTTTAAACTTTATTCGAGTTTTTAAATTTTACAAGTCAAGATCTGAAAGTAATCAATGTGGTACGAATTTTGGACGTATGAGGGTGCTAACCCTTCCTCATGCATAACCGACTCCCGAACTCGTTTTCTGGATTGTGAAGACCAAAATATTTTTCAAAATGGATTTTAAACATTTTGTGGTGATCCAATCACACCAAATAAAATATTGGTGGCGAGTCCCATTTTCCAATTTTAAAATAATTTTCAAAACACGCTTTAAAAAAAATGGTTTCGACAGTTTGTACCAATGTATCGGTAGTTACCTTGGTTGTACCGATAGTTGTCTGAGGTGTATCAGTATAACTTAGACTTGAATCGATAGAACTACCAGTTCTACCGGTAGGACTTTGTAGCTGTTTTCGAAATTTTTACTCCTTGAGTTCTACCGATACTTGCTCAATTAAGTATCGGTAGAAGTCACTAAAACTTTAAAAACTCAATTTTAAATCGAGATAATTCATGATATTTGTAAAGGTTGATTTTTCCCAATATTTAATAAAAAAAAGGGGTTTTAAAGATCATTAAATTGTTCCCAAAATGCATAATGAATGTTGTAACAGGCACTTGCTCGGGTCTGGTGATCGGACCGGGTAAGGGGTGATACAAGTGTAATAATGTGAATGTACATGTCTAAGGATTTGATTTTTCAAGAAAAACTTGGTACTTAAACAGTCTTCATGACTCACCTCTCTTTTTTAAAATCCTACCTGGTATACAATTTTCATTCACTTCTTTGTTATTTTGAAATGAGGATATTACTTCTTTTTAAAGGGGGGTAAGGGTCAATCTTATATGATATTGTTAATTTTTCAATTTACATATAAGTATGTTGAAGTAAGGTACTGTTCAGAAAAAAACTTTGTTAATAACTTATCTCATATGCAAGTATAATTTCTAATTTTATTTTAAGTTCTTTTTATATGTTAGCTCAGTTATGATATGCTTACATTTTTCATTAGTCTTATATTGTCTTTTCCATGAAAAATTACTTTCCTTAGAAATAGACATGCATGAAGGTTTAAGTCTTTAGAATTGTCTTAGTTGAGGCAAAATCCTAAGGGGCATAAGAATCTAAATATGATTTTGGCACATTTTCTTTGAATTTTTTGAGCCTTTCAAGCCTACCATATGAATTTAACCATTGAGATTTACCTAAATCAGAAGTCATTGTCATCTTTTAAATTTTTACACTATTTTGCACCAATTTTAACTATATTTGTCTTGGTGATTAAAATTTGGTGGAGAATTCAGAAAGACGTATATGCTTCGAGAAAAAAAAATCTCTACTCAAGTGTTAGATATATTATTGAGCATAAGTTTTAAATTAAGTTTTGGGGTGTTAAAACCCATTAGTAGAAAGACTGTGCCCCAAAAGATCCAAGACAAAGTTAGGGTTAAGATGATTTATCCCTACCTTGAGCTTAGGTTCATTATAACCTTATAAAAGACCTATTCGTTTAGATAATTATGCCGGCTACATTTGTGGAGAGAAATTACTAAGTTCAACATATGAAGACCATTAACTAGATCTTAGGATTGTTTTGTCTCATTAGATAAGGAAATTTTGTTAAATGGTGGATTTTATATATGACTTTGAAATGCATGAAAAGTATTATTTATGGTACCATTTTCTTTTACTTAATATAAAATTTCAAAATAATATCTGTATGTGAGCGACTTACCAACAAGAAGAGTTTGTGAGCATAACTTTGTTGATGCATGATTTTGTAAAAATTTAATTTTATGTAAATATTGTGCAAGATTGCCCTAAATTTTTGTTTTGCATGAAACATTACTCGGGACGAGCAATGAATTAAGTTTAGGGGTGTGATAAGTCTAAATTATATAGGTTTATTTAGCACCTTTTTACTTAGAATTTATGCAAATTCGGAGCATGTAGATAACTATTTGTGTAATTTTAGTTCATATTGAGAAATTGGGCATAATTTAAGTAAAGTTTGTAATTATACATAAGTAGGTGTTAATTTTACATAATTTCACTAAATTATGCTACATGAAAATTCTTTGTTAAAATGTTGCAGTACGGACTATTAAAGTACTCAATGTTGGGAGCAAGTAAGAGAACACATGCAAGTGAGCTAATTATTCAAGATTATGGATGGGCAAAGTTGATGAATTGAACTCATAAAAATTGCCTTGACCTAGCTTGGAAGATGGTTGCTAAAGAGAATTAAATTGCTTTTTAATTAGGTTGCCAAATCGTCCAATAAGGTGTAGAGAAGCCCAAATTCGACAAGACATCAAGAGTAGCCCAAAATCAACTTTGGAATAATTAAATGGAGGTCCCTTGATGTATGAAAAAAATCACAAATCAACCCCCAACTAATGCCTTGATTGTCGTCCAACTCCATGCCATGAATCAAAGACGAATCAGTCACAAATCAAGCAACCAACAACCCTTCATCCCACAATTCATGACCGACCATGCAAGGGAGATGATCAAGGGATGTGCATGCTATTTTCAGCAAACTCCCAAGCTCTCCCTCAAGTATAAATAACACCTCTCATTTCACTCTTCATTCATCCCTCATCCCACACATCTCTCATTTTCTCATCTTTCTCTCCTCCCTTCCACACCTAAGCTCTGATCTTCCCATTTTCCTTTAGCTAGCATTTCCTTGAGAAAAACTCTCTTGGCCGGCCACCTTAAAGAGCAATTTTCGAAGGAACAAATTGGAGGAAGCCACCGCAATCAGTCTTCAGGAAATCACTGAATTCATCAGGAGTTTTTTCTTCCTTTATCTTTAAATTGTTCTTAGTTATTCAAACATGATTGCAAATTGTTTGTTTTTTTTCCATTAATGATGATGACTTAATTTGTTTTAGTTAGAATAATTGCAATGATTTGATTAAATTTATTTGATTCATGTTTATGTTGTTTTGTGTCTTAGTTGTTAATGCTTCCTACTAAAATCATTCATGTTATTCATGCCTTAAAATATGTTTGGATGCATTAGAATTAGTTGTTTAATCCTACCTGTATGGTGATTAATGGACACAATAATTGGAAGGTGCATGCTTAATTTATATCTGACACAAAATAAATTAAAGGTTTGTAATAATTCGTGAGAATACTATTACCTTGCATAATTTTAGGTTTATGTGATTAAATTGTTTCAAACCGACCCAGTCCATGTTACTTCACATAAATTCTAAGGAATCTTTAGTTAAACACGGACATAGAAATATACATGTTTTTTTAAGTATAAGATTTTGAAAGAACTTATATTAGATTCCAAGTTAATGAATGATCGAGTTGTCATTGATTTTTTTCGAAACATTGTTAAACAGGATAAAGAATGAATTGAGTCAAGTGTTGTAGTTGTTCTAGCTTATTCATGTTATTGTTGTTAAAAGTTGTGAATTGCTGCTAAAACCATTCCATTGCATTTAAGTTAATTTGCATTTAGTTGTTTAATTTAATTTTAACATCCATCACCTCAAAATGTTGTATTTTCTTAATCAACTTGTAATTTCTTAATTTTACAATTACTGATTAACAGATACAATCCCTGTAGGGACGAAAACTCTTTTACTTATTACTTGATAACGATTGTGTACACTTACACATTCGTCGTGGAACAGTGATCCAAACATATCAGTGGCATTGTCATTTTTAAGTCTATAAAATGTTTCAAATGAAATGTATTACTATACAAATATTTGACAAAGTAATAAATTAAATAGATTATAACAAAATTTATAATCCTTTTAACATATCATTTAATTTACTATAACAAAATAATAGTTGCAAGCAACCTAAAATTAGATTAATCTAATATTAAAACTACATAACAGTTTGAAAACAAATAACTTACATTAAATTATTTGATGACTTAGATTACTAAAGTTTTGATGGAAAAAATTGAACCAAGACAATATATTACTAATTGAAGAAGAAAAAACCTTTCAAGTTTATTTAGAAAATGAAATTAATAATAGAAGGAAATATATTTTATAAAAGAATGAAATTGAGAGAATTAATTTAGATGATTGGTTTGTAAAGAATGATACAAGAGTTGTAGTATATATGATGGGCAATGGTACCATTTTTATTTGTTTTTTTTTATTGTTGAATTATATTCGTTGAGCCGAATATCAATGTGATAAAAAAGTATCTTATAAAATGTGTTTTTACTGAAAACGCATCCTAAAATATCATTTTTGCTATGATGATATTCGACTCGACAAATATAATTTAATTTTTAAATTAATCCAATAACCATCTTATTTTAAAAAGAAAATTCTCTAAAATCCACCTTTTCCACTAATTTTTTTCTTAAAACAAATCATAAATAAGCAAACACATTTGTAGGGGTCCATGCAAAATCTTTAAAAGGTTATTTAGTCGGCAAAATCTTTCAAAATATTATATTATTATTTAATTAAAATAGTACGAGGGCTCCACTTCCTATGATTATACCTCTTGAAGTGTGGTGGGAAATGTGAAATCATATATAATATATATTACCTATTTTCAAAGCCATCCTCGGTGATTTGGAAGTGTGGCCGCTCAGTACTCAAGTTTAAAAAAGATTTAAAATTTTGTATTTTTAAAAGGTTAAAAAATAATTGCTAACTTTTAAATGTCAAAATTTATTTTACCAACTTTTAAGAAGTTTTAAATTTTTTTTTAGCTTTTAAAGATCCAAAATTTTTTTATAAACTTTTAAAAGACTTAAATTTTTTTCCAACTTTTAAAAAACTTAAAACTCTATTTTATTGTTTTGTCTAGGACCTCAAAAATGTCAAGAATGAACCTGCCTATTTTAATATAATATTAAATATTCTTATACATTCATAAAAATTTGATCTAATTCAATATGAATCTTAAAAATATATAATATTTTAATATTATTGATATATTGTATAATAAGGGAGAAATACAAAAGAAAGAAGAGTGGTTGCTATAAAGGTTGGTTCATCTAGTTAGGACAGAGAGTTGGAGGTTATGGAGAGTGAAGATGAAGAGAACGTAAAAGCTAAGAGTTGAAGGAATGTTGCCAAAGTGTAGGCTTCCTATTCTTGAATAGTTTATCTTTTTTTCATCATTCTTAGAGGTATTTATAAAGGAAGATATCGTGCAAGATAATGTTAATGTATTGGACTTAGCATTTGGCCGTCATTATGGAATGTATGGGAAAGTCTTTGATAGGATGAGAATGCCTGTGATAGGACAGATATTGTCATTCATTCTGACTTGATGAAATAAAGTAATTGAGTCCACGTGATGTTTGGTGACCAGCAACATTATGTTCCCAATGAAGATTAGACTATTCGTCGCCTGAATGGCCATCCAAGAAAGGTGAGCCTCAAAGGTCTTTTCAGCTTACCACATGTCTTAACGCAAAGGTGATATAACAAATATCAATTTAAAATTATAAACGATATTCAATAATTAGTGTTATATAAAGTTTAATAATTTCATGTCATATTGATGTTATATATTTTGTCATATAATATCGTGTTTAAAATTATCAAATCAAACATCAAAAAGTCTTGGTATAATTGATAAAAATTGAGGTCTCAAATATTTAATATTCAAGTTTAAGTCCCAACTTATTATATCTAATTGGTGTTTTGTAATATTTACTTCTACTTTAGAGATTGAGAGATAATTTTTGTATCAATTTCAATCGATTTTTCTCTTAGATGAATTAAGAGAAATTTATCGGATTAGATCTATATAAAATATTATTTTAACTAAGATTCTTGATTAATTATGCAATAACAAACTTTAATCTAAGTCATTTTCAATAATAATTGAGAGAGGCATTGTTTCACTACAATTATTAATATCACTCTCATATGATGAAATTGACAACACCATAAAACAAGTAGTATATAAAAGAAATTACATTCTGTATAATGCCCAAGATAGCGTCGACTTCGTCACTTTATAGTCCACATCTAACTTCAAGTTGTATTACTTTATTGCATTTAAGCAGTCCTTGTTGTCGAATTGTTGTCCAACGAACAACTCTTCTTCGTCAGTTTCTTGCTTAAGTTGGTGAGACGGAACTATGTTTGTATATTTCGAGAACTCACGAGCTCGACCCGCATGTGGATTTACATCGCTCATGAAGGCCTCGAGATTATTCCTAATAACTATACTGGGGCACGTGTTCCCTGTCGAATGAGGGTTAACATCTTCACCCTCTATTGGGCCCTCCTCTTCTACGTCTTTGGGGATGTCATCCAAATCGGGGTCACTGAATGAATCTGATGACGAGGCATTATTTTCATTATCGGACCTTTAGTCATCAACTTCTATGGTGGCCAACACCTTTGGACGAAATTGTAGACGAGGACACGTGTTTGGGATGTTATACGAACATCCATCGGTGTGGATTTTCGGGAGTTTGCATTGACCCTCCACAACCCGATTGATCTTCCCATCAGACGTTTAAATCAAAATCAATTCCAGAACGCTGGGTTACTGGATTTACAACTTGGATTGGTTCGGGTTCTGTTATATCCGCAAACAACTCAACCGGTTAGGGATTTTTAATCTCAGACGGGTAATAAATTGTTATCATTGCCCTAGATCATCATCATCTTCAAGCTCCATTTTCGAAAGCTTGATCAAATCTAATGAAACCGAAAATTTTTAAAACAATCTCAACATTTGATTCCCGCAATGGGAGCTATCTTTGTACTGATCATCAGTTTCAAATCCTCTAGCGAAACACGCTTGTTGAATCTCATTCCGATTTTTCCCGGCTTTGAAAGACACAACCTTCTTCATCTGTATTGAGAATTTCTCCATCAAAATGAACATAAACAAACAAAAACTGGAAACTCATCTTCAAAAAGTTGTGATTTTTTTGCAACAAACAAACTACAGACATTTGTAATCTCGAATTTCAACTGATAAAGCAAACAAAAAGCTTAAATGATAGACAAAACACTTATATCTATATATAGAGAGAGAGGCCAAATGAAAAAAAAATTAAATTTGATAAAGTTGATGCTGACCATCTCTAGCGTAAAAATCAGCAAAAAAAAATTTCGGGTACTGAAAAAGGTGGTGCCAACCATCAATAGGGAAAAAAACTAGCAAAAAAATAATTTTGGGTACTGAAAAAGGTGATGCCAGCCATCAATAGGGCAAAAACCAGAAAAAAAAAATCGAGTATTGAAAAAGGTGGTGCCGATTGATAGGTGTCAAAAACCCAAAAAAAAGTATTCATGTTTTTTGGTGTCAGCCATTAGCTGCCAAACACGCAAAAAAATAAATTTTTTTCGTGTTTTTTGTTGCCGGCCATTTGGTGGCAAACACCCAATTTTTTTTTCAAAAATTGGTATATTTATATACCAGTATAATATAGGGTCAAAAAAATACCATGGTGTCGGTCATTGGTTGTTTAGAAAAAAAATTGATTTTTTTAATGCCTGATACAAAAGTCAGACAATGATTGGGTATAATTTTGAGGGGGTGCCGGCCATTAGTTGTCCAAAATCAATTTTATTATAATATTAAATATTTTTATACATTCATATAAATTTGATCTAATCCGACATGAATCTTAATAATAAAATAATATTTTAATATTATTGATATAGTGTATAACAAGGAAGAAATACAAAAGACAGAAGAGTGGTTATTATGAAGGCTGGTTCATCTAGTTAGGATGGAGAGTTGGGGGTTATGGAGAGTAAAGATGAGAAGAACGTAAAAGCTAAGAGTTGAAGGAATGTTGACAAAGTGTGGGCTTAGTATTCTCGAAGTCTATCTTTTCTTTATCATTCTTAGAGGTATTTATAAATGAAGATATCGTGAAAGATGATGTTAATGTATTGGACTTAGCATCTGGCCATCATTATGGAACCTATGGGAAGTCTTTGATGGAATGAGGATGCCTGTGATAAGACAAATATTGTCATTCACTCTAACTTGATAAAATAAAACAATTGAGTCCACGTGATGGTTTGTGACTAGCAACATTATGTTCCCAATGAAAAATAGACCATTCGTGACCTGGATGGCCATCCGAGAAAGGTGAACCTCAAAGGTCTTTTCTACTTATCACGTATCAATTTAGCTTTTTTAGTAAATAATGAACAATATTCTATTGCCAACCATATAAGTGGTGGTTAAGGTGTCTTGTTTAACACTTAAAATATAAAGATTCAAACCCTATTGATATAATTTTCTTTCTCTAATTTGTAAGTGAATCGAAAAAATATTTTATTAATTCAAAATTTTTTAGCGACAATGATGCTTAATAGGAAGATTATGTGTATATATGTGTATGTACTTGTATCAATACGATGTTTTAAAAGTTTTAAAATCTTAAATTCAAATCTTATTATTAGTAAATATCATGTATAAGTTCTTAATCTAAGTTTATTTTAATTTAATTTTCGGATTATCTAACTTTATTTCTAACCAACTACAGATATTATCTCTATTATTTAAAATAATCATAATTTATAATAATAATAATTATTATTTATACTTGCAAATAATTAAAAATATATGTAGTTCATTTGATTGACGTTTTTCTTTTTGTTTCGAAAGTCCATTGATTGACGTTTTAGTTGGAGAAAAATCGAAGGTTTGATATAAAAACAAATATTAAAATATTTTTGGAGGATTAAATGTCAAAAAGGAAATATATATATTCCCGACATGGTGGTGAATTTGGTTGAAACTTAGACAATATCTTTACATTACATGTGAGCATTATTGGTCCATCAGCATTATTGAAAGTTACTCACTAATTGAATTGATTTGAAATGCTCCTCTAATTTTAATTTTTAAATTCGTGTTATTTATCGAATCACTTCAAAATAGATAGAAAAGTTATTTTGCGGGCATGACATCCATGCGGCAATACGTGGATACTATGTCAATAATTAATTAATTTTAAAAAATTAAAAATTAAAAATTATAAAAAATTATTTTTAATATTTTAATTAATTGTTAATGTGGCTCACGTGAATTAAACATCAACAAAATTATCAAACATTAAATTTTCCATCTATTTGAGGTGATTTGATAAATAATGTAAGTTCAATGATTAAATGAGGCGGAATTTTAAATAAAGGACTAAAATAACTTTTTATTTTTGTAAAATTGAAAGGCCAAATAAGTCATTATGCCATTTAAAATATATAACTTTATTTGATTGGCATATAAATTTAGTTATCAATGTGTACATTTTTATCAATTTGGTCCCCTATTTTTTTTAACTAAATTTGGTTCTCAACTTAAAAAAAAAGGTTAAATTTGATCATCAACCATTCAAAAAGAGTTGAATTATTGCTTTTCAATGGAAATAATGACAAAAACGTTAAATTTTAAGCAAAACAGCTCGCATGACGACCCACAAGTACTTTATTATTTTTTTGTGAATACTTTTATAATTTTTAAATTATTTATTGATGTGACATATAAGATAAATAATATCATGTCAACAAAAAATACATGTGAATTATTACGCGGATTGCCATAGTAACATCATTAAAAAATGTTTTAATAAGTATTTTTATTAAAAATGATTTGACACTTTTTGAAAAATTAATGATCAAATTTAATTTAAAAAAAATAAAAATCAAATTGAAAAAAATATAAACGTTGAAAATTAAATTTGACACCTATTTAATTTACCAACCTAATGTATTGATTTTTTTTTTATTTGTTACACATTGTAATCGCATTTAAACGAGTACGTATCTATATAGAGTTTAATATATCAATAATTAGTGTTATATAAAGTTTAATAATTTTATATCATATTGATGTTATATATTTTGTTATATAGTATCGTGTTTAAAATTATCAAATCAAACATCGATGAAATTTTGGTATAGATGATAAAAATTGAGGTCTAGAATTTTTAATATTCAAGTTTAAGTCTCAACTTGTTATATGTAATTGGTGTTTTGTAATATTTAATTTTACTTATAGTGATTAAGAAGTAATTTTTATATTAATATCAATATCAATCGATTTTTCTTTGAGATGAATTAAAAATAATTTATCGAATTAGATCTATATAAATATTATTTTCACAAAGATTCTTGATTAATTATGCAAAAACAAACGTTATAATCTAAGTCATTTTCAATAATAATTGAGAGAGGCATTGTTTCACTACAATTATTGATATCACTCTCATATGATGAAATTGACATCACCATGAAACAAGGAGTTTGTCAATTGAAATTTTACGTAAAGGGTTTAGGTTAAAATTATTCAACCTACAATTTTTTATATTTGTGACAATGGAATCAAAGGTGTGGATTTAAGTTTGAAATAATAACAAAATTTATTTGTCCAATATTTTGATCGTAATTTTTTTAATCATTATAAGTTTTGATTATATATGTTTTTTTTATACAATATTTAGATATAATCCCTTCCGACTCATAAAAAAGAGGATAATGCGTTTCAGCGTACTTGAATCCACATCCTTTTAAATTGGTAACAATAATCAAATCAATCGAATTAAATCTCAATCAATTTATGTTCGTTAAATTTAAATATTCATTTTATAATTTCTTTATATAACAATATATTTTATTAATTAAATAATCTAGAATTAAAATAACATATCTCAAACCCAGCTCGAATATATATATTTGCATTATGTGATACCTTTAATCATTAAGCTTTGTAATGGTTAGTTTCATTACCAAGGAAAAACATTACTTGATACTAAAGTTGGTTTCTTCCCATACATGAAATTTTTAAATAAATAAATTTAATTAATTAAAAATTTTAAATTAATTACAATTGAAATTTATTTGGATCGTCACATAGGATTTACCGTTAGGGAGGTAACGGAGCTTAATGGCAAAATGACCGATTCGTAACAAAACGATGATGTAACTGACTAAAATGTAATATTTCAAACATAAATTACTAAAATATAATTTGAAATAAACAAAAGTGATTAGTTTTGTAATTTATCCTTTAAAATATAAAAAATTTATCAAGAGCTGATAATTTTGTAATTTTTTATTATTTAAAAATAAATATTAAAACCACTTTGTAGATTTGAAAGTAATTCTTGTAAAAAAAACAAGTATTTTATAAGTTTCTTTTAATAACTAAATCTTAAATTTCCATATTTTAAGAATAATTATATTTCAATATTTCAATTTTTAAATTCTTATAATAATTTTTAATTTAAATTAAAAACAGTTTAATATTTTTAATTTAAAAAATAGCATACTATTTTTAAATATAATTGAAGGGAGTATATAAAAAAATTGATAAATTTTAAGGACTATATTGAAGATTTGACAAATTGTAGGGACCATCGATCGAAATACACAACCTCCAGCATACGATTTTGAGGTGAAAACTGGGTCCTCCAGACCTTGACTTCAATCCGTACACTGTAGCAAAACAAATAAATATATACTAACATATGCAGGGGGAAGCCAGGGGCTGGCAGGTACCCCTAAAAATAGAAATTTTCATTTTTTTCCTTTTAAATTTTACAAAATTAATTTAATTATTAAAAATTATTAAAATTATAAAATTACATTTTGATTCCTATAAAAATATACAATTTAATTTAATTTCAAAAAAAAAAATTATTTACCCCTAAATATATGATAATTGTATAATATAAATTATTGACCCACGAGAATTTATAAATATATTGATTTTGGGGGGAAAAAGCATTGAAGGTAGGTTATTTTTGACTTTTCCGAAGAAATATGTGAAGCATATTTTCTTCATAAACATAAATAGTGAAAGTCATGAGCTGAAAAGAATAAATGCAGCTTTATATCAAATAAATTTCTGTAAAGTATGTTTGAAATTATTGCCAATATTGATTGATTTGCTTCACTATTGAAGGGAAATTAAAATTTGTTAGTTAGTTTATGTTTTATACAATATTTTAAAATAATATATAATCTTTTTTAATCTATAAATAGAAATATAATACACTTTAATACAGTCGAATCAAAATTTTATTGTATTGGTAATAATGTTTATGTCAATCAAATTAAAAATCAATTGACAACTCTCTATATTAAAAAAAATACGCTTCAATACACTAAAATTCAAGTTCTCTAATATTAATAATATTATCTATACTAATCGAATTAAAATTTAATTTAAATAATTTAAATTTAATTAAATGGAGTTGGAAAAATAAATAAATAAAATAGGTCTGATTCATTATTAATGTAGCAAAATCATTAGTGTTTGGTGATTTATTGACAAGACAGTAGTACTACTTAGAATCCCACAACAACTTTGCTTCGTTTAGAGATAAATTAAATAGCTTTTAGGTGCGTTTAATTACGTTTTTCATCTAAAGTATTTTCACCCACACAAACTCCAATAATCCTTTGACCATTTACAGTTCCTTTTTTTAGGTAGACAAGACTTTTTTTTTACTGTACTAAAACTAATTTTGTCTTACTCTTACCTAAAAGTAATTAAAGTTCATTTCCTAATATTTTAGTTTTGTCAAAATTTTTATACAATTTTTACCTCTTTTGAAAACTTTAAATTGTATAATAATGTTAAAGTCGATTGAGTTTTAGTTTGATTGGTATTGATATTATTGTCAATGTAAGAAGACGTTAATTCGAGTTCGATGAAGCATATTATCCTCGTATTTAAGGATTGAGAAAAAATTATTGATAATTCTAAATATTGTGTCAAAAATAATAGATATTATAAGAACTTATAATAAGATTAATGTTAAAAAATAATGCACAATTGAATTTAGGTTTTACTGTATCAATGGAACTATGACTCAATTGGTAGTTTTGTAAAATTTATTTATTCTAGTGATAATGAAAAATAAGGATAGGTATTTTTTTTGGTGATATGGAGTAAAGTCTTAACAATAACGTGATTGGTGCAATTCGAATTTAGACCACACTTGAGGCATTTAACACCTTTAATCATTAGGCCATATACGAGGTTTTTAATTGATATTTTAGGAAATAAAAATTAAATAAATTAGATACATGATGGTTTTTTAATTCAACTGTTTAATTTTTTCAAAAAAAATTCCATTATCAATATATTTAGAAAATTTTATATATATTTTATAAGATCAATATAATTATCACTAATAATTATATAATAATTAAAAAATGGTTACATTGATTATGAACGGATTTTTAACTCAAAAATAAAGATTATTTGTATATTCTAATTTTTTAAAAATAATTTCATTATAGTTTTTGATGATAATATCTGTTTTTTTTTTATATAACTATCCATAATCTCTTTTCAACTCATAAATAAGAGGATAATTCACTTCAACATACTCAAACTCACATTCTCTTTAAAAGGCAAAACATCTAAAAGTTTATCAACAATTAATAAGATTATTTTTTAAAATGGTTACATTAATAATGATCAAATTTTTAACTCAAAAATGAAGATTGTTTGTTCTTTTTGACACAATACTTAAAACTATCAATAGTTCCTCTCTAACTCATAAATAAGAGTATAATGCGCTTCAGTGCACTTGAACTTACATCCTCTCTAAAAGACAAAACATCTACAAATTTACCAACAATTAATAAGATTTTTTTTTTAAATAATCCATGTACAAGAAACTTTCATATTATTATTACTAGTACTATTAATTATTAAATGCATAAAATATTTTATTTTATAATTTATATGAAAGAAATTAGGAATAATGAGATTTTTTGTTGTTGATATAGCAATTTTCCCCTATCAATTGATGAACTAAAGAAAAAAGAAATTAGAGAAGGGAAGAATGACAAGGTAGGAATAACACATAAAATAATGAAATAAAACTTGATTAACTATAACTAAAAATAAAAATACAAAAACTATAGTTTATAATGATGATATAATCATTACATTATTGATTTGTAATGATATTATGAAGTTATTATTTTGATATTTCCCCAAAAAAAGAGACTATTTTTATTGGCAAAATAGCTACTTAACACCAAGCAATTTTGGTAATTTATTATTATTTTTTGGTAAATTAAAAAATACAAAATAAATAAAGTTATGGTAATATTTTTCTCAACTTTGTTTTCGATCTTTGTTGTGGAACTGAGTTGCTAATTGGATTTGGTCCTGAGTGAACTTCATGCAATACTTTCCTTTGAAACTTATGATCATCATCTTCAACCCCAACAAATGACTGCATTTTTACAACAAGGTTTAGCAAAGATTATATAATTTTGCTTCTTCACTTATCATATTTTTGTAAAATAAAATAAAAGGAAAACTAGAAGATGATTTATCTTACTACATGCTGGTAATCATGAGTACCCATAGATGAATCTTTAGCTTCCTCAGTCCCAAAATCTGAAAACATAAACCATTTCAAGTTAATAAACTTATGAACTATATATATGTATGTATAGAGAGAGGGAATGGAGAGGGAGAGGGAGAGGGAGAGGGTACCTTGAAGATTTGAAATGGGCAAAGCTGAGTGATGAAAGAGAGAGGAGAGAAGTAAAATAAGAAGAAAAGGGGATAAAAAACTCATAGCTTTAATGATTGTGTTGTGTCATGAGGTTCAAGGAATTCAACTATAAGAGGGATTTTGCACATACATATGAAAGAAACAAAAGAGGGAAAAAAGTGGTGATTAATATTTTAATCAAAAAAGATGATGATGATGATGAAGAGGAAGATGAAGATGAAGATGAAAGTGACACAAGTTTTTGGAGGAAAATGAAGAAATAAAAAGTTTTGAGATTCTTCCTAGTTAATGCCAACCCATCATTGATGGGGCTCTAAAGCTGATATCAAGATAAACATGTATATCACCTTTCAATATTGGCCCCTCTTATTGCTTTAAATTACTATCTTGGAGAAATATTTACTAGTCAATGGAACCCATTGAGGTCCATTTCTTATTTCTTATAACAAACATCCTAGAGTCGGATAAACTTAGGTTTAAGGGTAAGTTTGGATGGACGGTAAGATATAGTGTGGTGCGTTTAGTTTATTTTTTATCTCACGTTACAGTATCGTTATAATATTTAATCTTACTGTCACTATTATTTTTAAATTAACAGAAAGTAAATATACCGTTTATCCAAATCCACCCTAAATCGATCCATAAATAATTTAATAGATTTTTTATTGCATGAATATGTATGTTTTCTTCAATTTTCTTTGGTGGTTAGATGTTGGTAGCAAAGTTGTCGCACTAAAAAAAATTGCCGACCTTTGTAGGAGTTCATAAATGATTAAATAATTATCAATATGTATGTAGCAAGATATTTTATATTTTTAGAAATAAAATTTAAATTTAAATATTAGAGATAATATTGTTAGGAAGAGTAATCACGTATCTCAAAAAAATTTAATTTTAATTAATAATACTGCTAGTGAATGAAATTCAATCCAGTCCATCAAATTTTTCAGTTGATTAAAGTCATATTTATAATAAATTGGGTAAATTACACAATAGCCACCTAATTGTAACTTTTTGGTTAGATTACTTATCTTTAAAAAATTACAAAAAACTCCTTCGATTTATCAATTTTTTTAATCCAAAACCGTTAAAATACTAACAATAGACTGTTGTGACAGTAAATGACAATAATTTTTAACCGTTGAATAAATTAACATAATTTTCATGTCATTTTATAATTAAAATAAAAACTATTTTAAACCCAAAATGAATGTCACGCCTAAATGCCTTTAAAGTCGGTAATTTGGGACAAATTTGGGGGTTAGATTGGAAGAGACCGTAAGCTGGCAGTTTTTATTAAAAAATCAATAAAAATTAGGAACGAAATGGGATATGGGTAAAAACCAATTTTGGTCTGGTTAAGATATAATCAGTTAGTTCCTTAGTGAGGGACAAAATGATTGTAAATGGGTGGATGTTGCATGGTTGAGGATGATGCGGGAAAAGTTATAAAAAATCGAGAAATGAATTTCCGGGAGACTACTTCAATCTGATTCATTTTCTTCTCTTCTTCATCGTCCATGGTTGCTCCGAGGAAGCAACGGTATTGAAAAGCTCTGCATGGATTAATGAACGTGAGGTTTAAGTAGGAAAAGTAAAGAAACCAGTAAGTTGGTAAGGTTCTAAGACCTTCGGTGTATGTAATGTATACAAAAAAATTATGAGTTTCCGGAAACCATTTTAAAGATTCTGCATGTTTTCTTTTTGAAAAACTAAGTTTAAACTGGGATTACTGAGTTTAACCTAACTTGATCACTTTTTTATTGCGTCATTGTATCTACTGTGATGAAAATGATCATTACTTAACTTAGTAATGATTAAATAATTTATTCTAGACAAATGATCCATGAGCATGTTTCATTTTCATAAATTATACAATATCGATGAGAAGATATCATTTATTCTTATTGAGCTATGATTCCACTATTTTGAGTGAAGCCATCTCATGTATTAGTTATGTACACAACATACCAACCTTCTGTTCACTACTTTGATAGGTTTTCAATATCAAAGTACATAGTTCATGCACAAATAGTCATTCACTTACTTAGGATTTAGATTTAGGTAAATTAGACAATGAACGTCACAAGTAAATTAATCCATAAACGAATATAAGTCTAATTTCTTTTGGGTCTTATCTGATGTATTGTCAATCCATACATATTCTAGGTGTCAATCCAATTCTAGTAGTCAAGAGAAGCTATCTTAACAATCCTAATATGAGTCATTTTCTCAATTTGACCCATGAACTACGGATCATTTAGAGTATGCACTAATTTAAGTTGTTTGTAACATTACAACCAATACATATAATGAAACTTAATATTAATTAAACCTTAGGTAATCAATAAATTAATATTTACTTATTCATTTTGTTTTTCATACAAGCGCCATTATATAAAGAATATTAAATAATCATGTGAAAATTTTATTTATCCAAACAATTCAAAATATAACAAGTAATTAATGATGAAATAACTATAGTAAGGGCATAAATCCTAACAAAAACTTTAGACATTCTTTTTAGAGCACGACGGATTCTGTCAGCCCTGGTTTTCTTAAAATGAAAAATTTATTATTTTAGTCTTTTAAAAATTTAAAAATTTTAAATTAGTAAAGATAAAATTATACTTTAATTTCTTTTAATATGATAAAAAATTAATTTAATTATTTAAAAATTATAAAAATATAAATAATTTAATTTCGATGCTACTAAAATCTTTTTTCTAATTTCACCCGTGTTTTAGAGATCGCCAACTTTGGTAATGATGTGAACCATGGAAACCTAAAAGATCTGTTTAGGTTGATTTGTTTTACATAGTGAGCGCGTCAAATGAAATAAAAGCTTAATTTCAACATTCAAATTCTCATTTCTAGCCATTTTAAGTTGGCTCATGCAGTTGGTGAGGTCAAAATATGCAATGATAAAATACAATGGTTGAATTTGTCCGATCTAGAAAACTTACCATTTTAGGAAACTATCATTTTTTGGCAAAACTTTCTATTTTAGGAAATTACTATGTTTGAATATTTTTTATTTTTTAGAAAAATATTATTTTGGGTAATTTTTATATTTTGGTAACTTTGCATTTGGAAACTTTTCATGTCCTTTTTAGATATTTTTGCCTATTTTTTTAGAAGTTCATTTTTGACCCATTCAGATTAGATCTGGTTATGGGTCGGGTTACTTGTTAAGGCTCAAAGGTCCGCTCGAAATTCGGGAGGATTTGGGTAAAAATATTAGGCCTGAAAAATGGGCTTGGGCAAAAAAAATTGGGCCCGTTTAAAATATGAGTTAGGCTCGGGGTTGAATATTCAAGGGTCAAGCCCCAAGCTCGATCCGACCCAACATGTTTTAAGTTTATAATACTTTATATTATGTTATTTTTATATATTATGTAATTTAAAACACATCAAGAAAATAAACATATACTAAATATATAATACTACTCTAATGTAAACATTAAAAAATGTTAAGATGACTATATAAAAATTTTCAATAATTAAAAAATATATAAAATTATTAAATATTAAATATTAAGATTAAACAATATAAATATATATATTTTAAATTTAAAAATAATATGGGTTGACCTAAAATAGGCTTGAGTTAGTCTTTCGCAAATATGGACGAGTTTAGATAAAATTTTAGGCTAAGTTTTCGGGCTAGGTCGAGCTTGTACAAGCATAAAGTATGTTATTGTCATTGTATAAGCCAAATTTTGTCCAGGCCAAATCGAAACCCAATGTTATTTGTTTTTAAAGCCCAATTTTGTTTTATTTTTATTTATTTTATAAATATAAATAAATAAAAATAAAAACAAACCGAAATTAACAAGCTCTTTACAAAACTCAATTTTATTTATTTTATATATATATATATTTTATTATTTTATAAATGTAAGTAAATAAATAAAATATAAAATAAATAAAATACCCAAAACAAAGTTTAAACTCATTTGCAAAGACCCAATTCCGTTTTAAGTTTATTTATTTATAAATATAAATAAATACAAATGAAAAATAATAAATAATAAAGTTAAACAAATACAAACCAAATACAAAAACCCAATACTACCTAAAAAAACCCAATACCTAAACAACTCATTTTAATAACTCAAAACTCAAACCTAACTACCAAATACCTAAACAAAATCAAACAATCCAAACTTAAGCCCAACCTTACAAACCCATAAATTAAACAAAAAAAGGGGAAACCCTAACCCTAACAAATTTGTCACCGTCCCCGTCGTCAACCTTTCATGTAGTTGTCGTCGCCATCGTCGTCATGATCCTTGAACGTCACCTCTCCACGATTTCCATGATTCCACAATCAAAAAATCTTAAAAAGTGATTGTAAAATAATGTTATAAATACATAATATGTACACAGAAAAAATGAGGAATTTGATATGAATACACACGAAATTAATAGAAAAATTAGCAGCAAAAGTTCTTTAGCAACCAAGCAAGATATTTTCTTGGGTTTTTTTTATATTTCGGTACTAATAATTTTATTTTTTTTCTTTTTTTCGTACTTTCGAAAATATAAATAAAAAGAGATTTTTGGGTCATTTTCTTTAACTTTTCACACCGATCTCCTTGCCCCGCCACCTTGGTTCTCCGTTGGAGGAGTTGTTGAGGGTACGGGTTTGAAACCCATGGCTAACCATTGAAAAGAAGGGGGTTCTGTTTTCATTTTGTGGAGAGAAAGAAAATAAAAGAAAAACCTTTGATTTTGAGAGAAAAAAAAAAAGAAATGAGATTTGGGCTTGTTTTTGAAAAATAAAAGGAAAATGATAAACATAAAAAATATGGGTTATATAATACCATTGAAATGAAGCCGTTTTGGGGGGTTACTGTGCATTTTTAAAAATTAGGAAAATTCCCAATAGATCCTTTCAAAATTTTAAAAGTTTCAATTTAATCTTTGATTTTTTTGTTATTTTCAATTCGGCCTTATAATTTCACTTGGTTTTCAATTTGGTCCTTGACCCAAAAGTGTTCATGAAGTTGCCACATGTCAAGATTTTTGGGTTTATTACCCATGAAGTCCCTACTCTATTTTAAAATTATGTTTTGACCTCTAAACTTTTTAAAAGTTCAAATTTAACCTCCTAACTTTTCAAAAATTCAAATTTGACTCCTAAATTTTCCAAAAAATTGAATTTGACCTCAAACTTTCCAAAAATTTGAATTTAACCCCAAACTTTCCAAAAATTCAAATTTGACCCCTAAACTTTCCAAAAATTCAAATTTGACCCTCAAACTTTTCAAAAATTCTAATTGACCCTCAAATTTTCCAAAAATTATAATTTAACCCTTAAACTTCCCAAAAATTCAAATTTGACCCGATTTCAATGTTTTTAATTTTTATCCTATATGTATATCTATTTCATGCTTTTAATTTTTCTCATTTATCTTGTTTTATTATTATTATTATTATTATTATTATTATTATTATTATTATTATTATTTAATCTCTTTTGTATGCATATGTATTTTATTTTATTTGTTTATTTTTTATTTATTCATTTATTCGGTTATTTATTTACTCAATTTATTATCTTATTGTATTTTATGTATATATTATTTTCTTATTATCTATACTTGTAAATTATGTACATATGTTTTGCATAACATGGTAATTTTTTTAGATACATAAATTGTTCTAATAAATCAAGACAATGTTTTCTTTGTTTCGGGAATTTGAAAGAATCATGTCCTAACTCAATAGGTGTCGTTTTTTTTCTTTGAACCGGGATAATTGAATATCCTTTTAAAAATTTAAATACGAGATTTTTTGAAAAGCTCATTATTTTTTAATATTCTAATTGTTATATTCTAACTTATTGGATGTGACTTTTTTCTCGATTAATTCGAAATAACAAGATTTTTTCGGAAACAAAATTTATTTTCAAAATAGAATAAATATGACATTCATGCATTTAAGGATCGCGATTTAATTTTTTCTCAAATTTTTCTCAAATTTTTAATTTTCAACAAATAAGATTTTGAATAATCGATTAGGTACTAATTTTGGGCGTAATCCTTTCTTATGCGTAACCGACTCCCGAACTCGTTTTATGATTTTAAAGACCAAAATTATTTTAATGATTTTTTTAAAAAAATCTCGAAAGTTGACTCAATTACACCTGTTTTAAAAAGATTATTGGTGACGACTCCATTTTTATTTTACAAAATATAAATCAAGACTTATTTTTTTTCAAAAAGGGTTTTTACAGCTTGGCGACTCCACTAGGGAAAATTTAAAATTCAATTTAATTTAATTCATGATTCTATACATTTTTGTGTTTTATATGTTTGTTGTGATAATAGCATGTTAATACTATATGTCTATGTTTTTGCATACATGCATTTGTTACTACATCGCTTAAGTGGAAGTGAAAAGCTACTTCTTCGTGAGGTTTTCACGTCCGTGCAGGATAGTGAATCACTTTCGGGATATATTTGTACCTATGTTTTCGTGTAGTTTTCACTTCCGTGTGAACATATGGGAAAAGTATCCCCCTGAACTGAACTCATCCATATGAGCCTATAATGCGTGAGGACTGAGAAATCTGTTGGTTTGGATACCATTACTTTAGAACCGAAAACCGCATATAATGAGCCCTAAGTGCACACCCTAGGTAGAACTATACGGAACCTTTAGAAACCACCTAATAGATGTGTAGGTTCTCTATGGTATATTTGTTGATACATTTTATAATTGTTGGTACTAACTTGGTTTTTTTCCTTATTGTGCATTTGCACCCTCATATTAGGAAATGTATTGACTTGAGTTCGATTACTAGTAAAGAACTGATCATGGAGAAAAGATATCTTGATGGGGTAGAAGACAATGTGGCCGTGTGTATGTGGTTAGAGGATAGACAGCGTGAGAAGAGTGATAGTCTAGCTGAAGGTCATTTATAGAATTACTGAGATTTCATTCAGATCAGTGTGATTCAAAATAACTTAGAAGAGTTGAAAGAAATTTGGGATCAGTGGGATGATGGAATGAAGCATATTTTCTACTGACAATATGAGGATCTACCGTACTTGCTAGAAGTTAAGGTAGACAAGCATCTCTTTCGAGCCCTTGCACAGCACTGAAACCCCAGCTTATAGCTGTTTCACTTTTGGGAACATGAATATGGTTCCCATGATTGAGAAATATACTGCTTTATTTCGTTGCCCCAAAATTTAGGAAAAAAAAGCCTATTCAAGAGCTGCTAATATGCCAACTTTCCTTAGGAAGCTGATGAACATTACTGGAATGAGTGAGCAATGGGTCATAGCTCAAATTAAGGTGAAGAGCGATAATAAATGTATTACTTGGAATAGCTTGAGAGATTTGAATTTAGCTTATCCTCATGCAAGGAAAAAGGTTGATATATTTGCTATCAGTTTGTACGGACTGATTATATTTCCCAAGGCGTTGGGACACATAGATGAGGCGGTCACTGATTTATTCGATCGGCTCGACAAGGGGGTTACACTTATTCCAGCAATTCTAACCAAAACTTTTAGGTCATTAAATGCATGCCGAAGAGAGAGACAAAAGAGATTTATTAGTTGCGTACCACTACTAATGGTTTGGTTTCATAGCCACTTTTGGAAAGTGGAAAAGGTTCCTTATTGAGTATTTTCTGGAAGTTATTCTCCTTTGAGGGAATTTGTTACTACACAAATGCGAGAGGACATTTTTGAGGAAAAGTAGATGGAAATACTTCATAATCTCCAAGAATAAGACATAGAATGGTGAGCATCGTGGTTCATTCCTGAAGAAATTATTTATTGATGTGGTGATTTCGACTGGGTTTCATTACTGGGATATAGGAAGCTGTAAGGTATGCTCTTTTGTTAGTAATGAGATAGTATCGATCAAGATAGTTCATCCCAGTAACTAGAGGTTTGGCTCAGTGTAAGTTTGTGTACAAAGGCGAGAATAATAAGAAAAGAGTCTAGGAGATATCAAATGCATAAAATCAAGTCCGCAAAATGAAGCCATATGCTGTAAATCCCATGAAAACCCAAGAGTATGATGAATGGAGAAGTATGAGAGTCAATGATAACATCCTCGTGCCAAATCTCGACAATGTCCGCCTAGTTAAGAAGCATTTGCAAGTAGTCCCATTGGAATTAGAGCTCATCAAACAAGACTTTGAAGAGAAAAGTTTTGAATTGGGGAAAAAGATAGAAGCATTAGAAGAGGAAAAGATGCAGTTGGGTTTGGATGTTGATGTCCAAAAGTTAGAAGCCGAAAAGCTAAGAAAAGGGAAGAGAAAGGTTGAGGAAGACTTGGATAGCTTGAAGGAGGACTATAAGAAGCTCCGCCAATCAATGAGAAATGCTGATTTGGGTAAGACGTCAGAACAGTGGCAACGAGAAGTCCAAGAGGAAAAGACTCAAGTAGATCAATGGAAGAGAAAATTCAAAGATGCTTAAGTTAAAGGAGATGCTATAAAAAGTGAGTTGCTAGAAAGCCAAGTCGATAAAACTGAGTTGAAGGCCTGAATAGTCGAGTTAGAGAAGTCTTTGCATATGCATCGTAGTCGTAACTCTGCGATAGGATTGAGGGCAAGTCAAGTTGAGAATGAAGGATTAAAGAGGAGGGTTGGAGAACTTGAAGCTTCATTATAGAATTGTGGGATTCAGATTGAGTTCCTCGAAAGAACTTTGGAGACAAGTAATAGGCAACTTCAACACTCTCAGAGGCAAATCAGAGACCGAGACTATGTCATAAGTGAAACATTAACACAAGTGAGAGAAGTTGCAGAATACTTGCAAAAGTTAGCTGCCCAGGCAGATGCTTTGAGCATAGAGTATGAGTCAATGTCTGATAAATGCCAAAAGTTAGCATGTCTCCTTTAAAAGATTAAGACTTTGAGCATTAAGGCAAGGCCTTAATTGTAATTATCTTATGTAAAGATATTCGCTTTCTAGTAATGTTATTCTATCAGAATTCGATTGAGAGTCGATACCTTTCTTGCATATGCATTCATGCATTCATAAAGTTTTGCATTGCATTTTCATGTATTAAAATTTCAAGAAAGACATTTCTAATTAATTAAAATTTTTCTCTAAAAGTTACTCTAAAAAAAACCACAATGTTACTACATTCGTGCTAAGATAAGAGCAATGGATCAACGATTGGAAAAGTTGGAGCAGACACAAAAAGAAATGCAGGATCAGTTGCATGAATAGTTAGCAAAAGTGCAGCAAGATATGAAGGACCAGATTATCGAGTCCTAGAAAGGCATTATCAATAAGTTAACTCAATTACTGGTTGGGAAAACTGATAAGAGAAAGGGGATTGTAATTGACCCAAAGGAAGGGGTGATGGTCTTTCGTGTCCTTCAAATGTTACCCTCACGCAGACCCAAGTTCCGCAAGAAACATGTGTTTGAGGAGCATTTGTCATTATTAACCCATAATCGTGCTTGTTTGGCACACTAAAACTGGCAAACTACCAAACGGGTTCTAGTTCTAACCGAGGAAATAACCCTGTCGACTTTAGCATACCATATTTAAATAAGGTGATGAAACCAGAAAAAATAAGAGCCGAACTTCCTAACCAGCTAGAAGAGCGTTGTAAATGGTTAGAGGAGGTTAAGAGCTTTAGAAGGAGCTGAGGGATGTTGTGGGATTGATGCTAAGGAGCTGAGTTTGGTTCCCAACCTGGTACTTACCCCCAAATTTAAAATTTGAAAGTTCAAGAAATATAACGAGACAAGCTACCAAAAGGCACATATCACCATGTTTTGTAGAAACATGATGGGGTATGTCCATAATGATCAGTTACTAATCCACTGTTTCTAAGACAGATTGACGGGATCAATTGAAAAGTTGTATAATCAATTAAGTCATGCCAAGATCAGTTTTTGGAAGGATTTGACACAGGCTTTCATGAGACAATACTGTCATGTCACCGATATAGCTCTTGACAGAATCACGTTGCAAAATGCTAAGAAAAGGCTAGGTGAAAGCTTTAGGTAGTATGCTCAAAGGTGGAGAGATATGGCTACCCAAGTACAGCCACCACTATTTGAGGAGGAGACAACCATGATCTTTGTAAGTACTTTGAAGGCACCGTATATCAATCATCTGTTGGGAAACTCTATTAAAAGTTTCTCCGATATGGTCATGTTAAGAGAAATGATTGAAAATGCAATCCGAAGCGAAAAAATTGATGTTGGAGAAAGTACCATAAGGTTCGCTCTTAAAAGGAAGGATAGTGAGGTAAATAATAAAAGCTTATATCGGACAAATGTTACAAAACCAATCATGGTGACACAGTTTAAAACCCTGACAACAGGTTATTAAAGTAAATCGAGACAAGAATCGAGCTCGAGGTCTGAACACTAAAAGAATCCAATTCACTCCCAACCCGATGACCTACAATGAGCTTTACAAGAGTTTATACAATGCCTGAGTGGTGTCTCCTTATTTTTTGAAACCAATGCAACCCCTGTTCCCGGAATGGTATGACAAAAATGCTCAATATGACTACCATGCAGGAATAACGGGTCACTCCATCGAGAATTGCACTACCTTCGAGAAGTTGGTTGAAAGATTTATTAAGACGGGGATCATAAGGTTTGATAAATTCGTAGGAACTAACATGACTGGAAATCCCTTGCCAAATCATCCGATCAGATGGTGAACGCAATAACGGAAGAGAGGAGCAAGAGGATTAAGAATGATGTGGGGGGAGGTCAAATCTCTATTGAAATGAGTTTGGCAATAGATGGTCAACAAGGGTTTGATCGTGCAAGAGAGAGAGGACATAGTGACAACAACTGAAAATTACTACGAGTTTCATGCCGTGGAGGGGCATAAAATTCAAGGGTGTGTTGAATTCCGAACCTTGGTACAGAAGTTGATGGATAATAAAGAACTTGAGTTCTTTGAGGAGAGGAAAGATGAAGAGACAAATGATATTTTTGCTTCTAAGAAAAGGGCACCGAGAGAGGCTTATAAGGTCAACCTACCAGTGGTAATTATATCAAGGCCAAGGGGTGAGATTGGAGGTCGAATGACACCACGGGTCATCATTCAAAAACCTGTGGCATTTTCTTATAAGGACAATAAAAGGGTACCGTGGGGATATGACTACAGTGTAATGGTACCGAATGAAAATGTAAGTCTTACAGATACAGAGAAGGAGGTTAATAAGAAAGCCCTGATGGTTGGGCTTGAGAAGAGAGAAAACAGGAAATTCGAGATGCTAGTGAGTGAGCCAGTAATTGAGGAGAAGGCTAAGGAATTTTTGAAATTCCTAAAGCATAGTGAGTATAACGTAGTGAAATAGTTACATAGGCAACCTCTGTTATCAAGTCAGAAGCCCACCGTAACATGCTACTGAAAATGTTAAATGAAACGTATGTGGTGGAGGATATCTCGGTAAACAAGTTGGACCGACTAGTTAATAACTTAATTGCAAATAATTTCATTTTCTTCAGTGATGATGAAATACCTCTAGGTGGTATGGGCTCAACGAAAGTTCTTCACATTATGACTCGATGCAAAGGATACACTTTATCGGGTGTATTGATAGATAATGGTTTAGCTTTGAATGTGCTACCACTAACAACACTGAATAGGTTACTGATAGACAGCTCTCACATGAAGGCATGCCACATAGTAGTAAGGGCCTTTGATGGAACGAAGAGACGAGTGATGGGCAACATTGAGATTCCACTCCTAATTGGTCCAAACACATATAAGATGACTTTTTGATGATGGACATTAGGGCCACTTATAATTTCCTATTGGGAAGACCGTGGATCCATTCGGCAGGGGTAGTACCGTCATCCATGCATTAAAAGTTAAAATTGGTGACAGAAGGTCGATTAATCACTGTTAATTTTGAGGAGAACAACATTGCATTAGTAACTAGCGATACACCCTATATAAGTACAGATGAGGAGGCCATGGAGTACTCCTTTAGATCATTAGAGTTTGTGAATGCTATCTTTGTGGTTGAAGAAGATAAGATCCTCACACTAAAGATATCAATGACCATCAAAATGAGGCTGAAAATGATGATTGGAAAATGAGCTTCACTTGGAAGAGGATTGGGGAGATATGTCCAAAGAAGGATTACAGTGCCAGTATTGGCAGAGAAACGTGATCAGTTTGGCTTAGGATTCAAGCCAAGTTTGAAACAAATAAAGGAAGAGCTGCAGAAAAAAAGGAGAAGAGAAGAGCACAAATAAGTGGGGAAGAGATCAAAAGCAAGCCAATGGTCCTTCCTCATATCTCAAGTTCATTCGTGTCGGAAGGTATTATCAACCCCGAGCGAAATATGAACATCAGTACTATTTTTTAATGTATGAGTGAAGAAAGGAATTTTTCAAGAATTTGCCCCTACGCCCTCAAAAGCGTTCTAGATAACTGGACTATGAACGAGCTCCATGTAGCTTTTAAGTCTTTTCTAGAGTAATGTTAATAACACTCTTGTTGCTCTAATCTCGAGAGCAATTGAGATCTTTTTGTAAAGGGCACATGTTCATTGGCTTTTTATTTTTAATAAAAAAGATGCACTTTTTTTTTACCCAAACTGGTAAAATTCTCATTATTCTTTTCATTCATCTCATATTGCAATAAACACTCTTAAATTCATTTATCTTTCGGATCTTTTGGTCCATATGATAGGTCTCTAGATGTCAACGATATGAGTAACGTTATTGCCGACTTAGAGCCTCATTTTGTGTAGGATGTTTGTTTAAAGGAGTCTCAAGATTTTGAAGAAGCCCAAGATTGTAGTTTATCTCCTGATTTGCTACGGATAGTTGAGCAAGACGGGAAACAGATTCTACCTCACAAAGAATCTGTAACATCCGCGTTCTTGAATCGGATTTGGAATAGTAATAAAGTAGAATTGAAAATTAGACTATATAGCTAAAATAAGAAAATAGTTAGAAAATTAAGGATTAATTAGTAAGTGTGAGAAAGGAAGAAGGACTAAATAGTAATTTATCCAAATTGAATTATGAGTCATTATGGGAATTAGATTGATTAAGGAGGGGAAAAAGAGTAATTTGGTGGAAGATATTTTTGGAGGCAATGTTTTGGGCCAAAGTGTAAAGTTGAAGGCCCAAGGACTAAAAGTATAATTTTGCCATTATTAAAGAAAGATTTTTTTTATAAAGAGAAATTGATAGAAAAGTCTAGAGAAATGAAGAAAAGAAATGATGAAAAGACTATAAAAGCCATCAGCCATGGTGCTTCACGTTGGCCACCATTTTTCCACCATTTCAACTTTTGCTTTTCTTACAAATTAGTCCTTTTTCACCAAATACAAACCAATTAAGCTAGTTTCTTCCAAATTTCTTCAAGATTAGTGAATAAAATTGATAGAGAAGTGTAGTAGCTATCCAATTGTTAAAAGAAATGCATCCATACTTTTCTTGGAGGAGAAAGAAAATGGGAATTAGTGTTGAATACAAGTGATTAAGGTAAGAAAGCTAAACTCCTCTTTAAATACATGTTAGTTTTGGTTTAGAAACATAGATTATGATATGTTAGAATGATTTTAATGTGAATATATGTGTTTTGTATGGAATTGAAGAGAAAGAAAAGAAGGAGAATGACTCAATTGAAGAGAAAGGAAAAGAGAAGATCAAAGAGGGAAAGGAAGCTTTCTACTAGAGTAGTAAGTACTACAAGATTTTAAATTGAAGATTTATTCTCTTTAAAGTATATAATTAATTGTGATAAAAATGAGTAAAATGATATGTTTAGTTATAAATATGGTGATTAGGTGTGATTAAATGAAATTTAGTGGAAAGGAAATATGAGAAGGGAAAAATTCACTTCAAAACAGTTTGGACAGTAACAGGGGACTAACTTCGAAAATTCACCAAAAATTGAATATAATGAGTTAAGGGTCGAATTATATATGTAATTAAATATTATGGAGTGTAGTTTCATATGGAAGAAACAGTAAAGAAAAGGAATTGCATATTTCGAGATATACTAAAATATATAAAAATCATAGAAAAATATATAAAAATTATTAGAGACTGAAATTTATATGGTTAATTCTTTAATGAGTCTATTTTCAATAGAAACAAACAAGAACACTATTTGATCTCTGTACTAAAATATAGATAATGTTTAGTGAAGAAAGGTCGAAACTGTCAGGCAGCAGCGAAGGGGTAAATTGAAAGAATTTACTGTACAAATTGGCTGAAGTAAAAATTCTGGAAATTTTATGGTAAAAAGATGATTGAGTCTAGTTTCAGAAATATCAAGAGGATTATGATTTTGAATTCTGTAGCTCAAGATATAAATAATTTACTGACTGTGACGCAAGTGGACAACTTTGAAAATTAATGTGAAAATAAGAGTAAAGAGGTATATGATGATATATATGTGATAAAAAAATGTATATGTAAAATATTATGTGTTTAATTATAAATATTGATTATATGATAAAATGGTGATATTGTGGAAGCCATTAAGGAAATAAAGGTGAGAAATACATGATTATGTATATGTGAAGAAAAATGTATATATGATGTATAAGTTGTGGATAATGATGCTAATTGAGATTGTGCCCAAGTAGACAAATTAGAACCATTTTGATATTAGTGGCATGCCATTAAGGAACACTAGCGCGCTCTCTGATTAGCACTGTGTGTGCTCTCTGATTAGCACTTTGTGTGCTCTCTGATTAGCACTTTGTGTGCTCAGTACTTTGTGTACTCTCTGTTTAGCACTTTGTGTGCTCTCTGTTGCCCAGCACTTATGTGCTCTCTGTTTAGTACTTCGGTACTCTATTTTTGTTCCGTTTATCTGATGGGTTCTATAAAAGTCTACTATGGGCTAAGTGGATAAATAAGCTAAGTGAGCTATGTTTAAGAAAGCTATGATGACTAAATTGTGAAAAGTGAAAGAATGTGCAAATTATTACATTGAGGTAAGTGAAATGATAAATACATGAAAGGTAAGTACTATATGAGTATGTGTAATTATATGTTGATAATTAAGTGAAATGACTAAGTTGTGAAAAAGGAATAAAAATGTAAAATCTACCGTTGAGGTAAGTTGGAATATGAGGATGAATGTGTGTTATGGTGAAATTATGGTAAGTTAAGTGTTACATGCAAGAAAGGTTCGAAATTTTATACGCATGAGTAATTAAATGTTTGATAAAATTAAGCAATAAATAAATAATCATCTATTATGCTTGTAGTGCTTACTAAGCCTTCACCGGCTTAACGCGTTTATTTTAACGCGTAGGTACAAAAGCTACGGAAAGCTAGAGACGAGCAAGGGACCTCTCATCACATCACATCACTTTTGAAGCTCAAGTTTAGGTAATTGACTTTGAAGAAAAATGACATGTACAAATGGTATACTTAGGTGTCCCTAATGAATAGGTTATCAATATTGCTTTAAAAATTTACATGAATTGAAAGAAAAATTTTATTATACTCGTTTTTAATTCTCTGACATTGTATGTAATACTCTTATGCCGGGTTTATACGTGTGAACCGGGTGTAGGGGTGTTACAGAATCAGTAGAAGTTATGAGTTTAGGGGATGAAGTTGACAAAAGGGAGGTGAAGATTGGAACCTGTATCTTTGCAAAAACGAGGTGAGATCTCATTGATCTGCTTCAAGAGTTTAAGGATGTGTTTACATGGTTATATCCGGATATGCCTGGTCTAAGCACTAATATTATGGTGCACAAGCTCCCTATAAGAGACGAATGTAAACCGGTCCAACAAAAGCTTCGAAGAATGAGATCGAATGTACTCTTAAAGATAAAAGAGGAGGTTCGAAAATAGTTTGACGTTGGCTTTTTACGAGTGGTAAAATACTCAGAATGGGTGGCCAACATAGTGTCAGTTCCTAAAAAGGACGGAAAAGTACGAATGTGCGTGGACTATCGGGACTTAAACAAGGCTAGTCCAAAAGATAATTTCCCACTACCTCATATTAACACCTTGGTGGACAATACAATAGGCCATTCCTTATTCTCTTTCATGGATGGTTTTCTGGGTACAACTAAATAAAGATGCATCCCAAGGATATGGATAAAACTACATTCGTCATCGTGTGGGGAACCTTTTGCTACAAAATTATGCTATTTGGACTGAAGAATGTAGAGGCAACATATCAAAAGGCTATGGTGACTCTAATCCATGACTTGATGCACAAGAGAATTGAGGTCTATATCAGCGATATGATCACAAAGTCTCGAACATAAAAGGAACATGTGAAAGTTTTAATAAAGTTGTTATTAAGATTGAGAAAGTTCCTGTTGAAGTTGAACCAAAATAACTGTACTTTTGGGGTTACTTCAGGCAAGCTATTAGGCTTTTTGGTTAGTAGAAAGGGAATTGAAATCGATCTTGATGAAGTTAGAGCTATACAGGAGTTGCCACATCTACGTACTCAAAAGGAAGTTAGAGAGTTCCTAGGGAGATTGAATTACATCGCTTGGTTCATCTCACAACTAACTGAGAAATGTGATCTTATCTTTCGTCTTCTCAAGAAGCACAATCCAAGAGTTTGGGATGATAAATGTCAAAAGACTTTTGACAAAGCTAAACGTTATTTATCCAATGCTCCAGTTTTGATGTCACTAAATCCAGACAAACCTTTGATCCTGTACTTGGCCGTATTCGAAAACTCTATGAGATGCGTATTAGGCCAACATGATGAATCAGGAAAGCAAGAAAGAGCAATCTATTATCTCAACAAGAAATTCACTGAATGTGAGATAAGATATTTTCCAATTGAGAAATTATGTTATTATTTGGTTTGGACTACTCGAAGGTTAAGACAATACATGTTATATCAAACGACTTGTTTGATTTCAGAATTGAATCCTCTCAAGTTTATGATGGGGTCGGTTGCATTGAATAGAAGGATAGTCAGATGACAAATGCTACTTTTTAAATTTGACATAGTTTATGTGAACCAAAAGGCGATAAAAGGGAGTGCAATAGCAAATTTTCTGGCTAGTAGAGCTCTCGAGGATTATGAGCCATTAGATTTTGATTTTCCAAATGAAAATCTAATGTATGTTGCAACCACAACAAAAGAAGCTTCAGAAGAGCAACCATGGAAAATACATTTTGACGATGCTTCAAATGTTACTGGCAAAAGGAATAAGGCAGTTTTGGTATCCCCAGAAGGAGATCATTATCCCCTCACAAGCAAACTTGATTTCGATTGCACAAACAACATGGTAGAATATGAAGCATGTGTCATGGGTATTCGGGCAGCTATAGAACACAAGATTAAGATTCTGGAAGTGTACGAAGATTTTGCTTAAGTAATTTATCAACTCAAGGGAGAATGAGAAATGAAAGATTCCAAGTTGATGGATTATCGAAAGTTAGTTCTCGAGCTAAGTAAAGAATTCGAGGACATCACCTTTCATTACCTCTCGCGAGAGGAAAATCAGATGGCCGATGCTTTGGCTACTCTTACCTCCATGGTCATAGTCAATAAGAAGATATGAAGTCTATTCAGATGAGAATCTACGAGGTTCCAACTCATTACTACAACATTAAAGGGGAAGAAAATGATAATCATCCTTAGTACCAAGAAAACAATATGTAAAAGACCGTAAGTACCCTAAGCAAGCTGTCGAGAACGACAAAAGAACATTGAGAAGGCTTGTGATTGATTATGTCCTTGACGGAGATATTCTGTATAAAAAGAGAAAATATCAAGTCCTGTTGAGGTTAAGAAAATCTTAAAATAAGTTAATGAGGGTGTTTGTGGAACACATGCCAATGGTTTCATGATGGCCAGACAGATTATGAGATTCGGGTATTACTGGTCAACCATGGAAGGAGATTTGCATTAAATACGCTAAGAAATGTCACAAGTCTCAAGTTTATGAAGACAAAATTCATGTACCTCTTTTACCTCTCCATGTTATGACTTCCCCATGGCCTTTTTTCTATGTGGGGCATGGATGTTATCGGACCAATCTTGCCAAAAGCTTCTAATGGGCATAGATTCATCTTTGTGGTCATCAATTACTTTACTAAGTGGGTGAAAGCTGCTTCCGATGCTAGTGTCACGAGATCAACGATCAGCAAATTCTTGAAGAAAGAAATTATATGTTGGTATGAAATGCCAGAGAAGATCATATTGTACAATGTTTTGAACCTGAATAATAGCACAATACTAGAAGTCTGCAGTCAGTTCAAGATCAAGCACCACAATTCAGCACCCTATCACTCGAAAATGAACAGAGCTGTGGAAGTAGCTAATAAAAAATCAAGAAAATTGTAGGGAAAATGATAGAGACCTACCAAGATTGGCTCGAGAAGCTACCTATTGCTCTTTACGCTTATCGAACGTCAGTTAGAACTTCTACCTGGGCAACACCTTTCTCATTAGTATATGGAATGGAGGTAGTTTTACCCATTGAAGTCAAAATTCCTTCCCTCTGAGTCTTGTCAAAAGTAAAGTTAGATGAGGCTGAATGGATCCAGTCAAGATATGACCAGTTTAACCTAATTGAAGAGAAGAGGCTGAAAGCTATCCAACATGGCCAAATGTACCAACAACGAATGATGTTGGCTTATGATAAAATAGTTCGTCTTAGAGAATTTCATGAGGGAGATCTAGTTTTGAAAAAGATCATTCCTATACAAAAGGACTTCCGAGGCAAATGGATGCCAAATTGGGAAGGCCCATATATGGTAAAGAAAGTTTTCTTTGGAGGAGCTTTGATTCTAGTTGAGATGGATGATAAGGATTTGTCAAACCCCGTGAACTCAAATTCAGTGAAGAAATATTTTGCCCAAAAAAATGTTGAATTGAAAACCCATAAAGGGCAACTAAAAGAAAAGGTGAGGTTGAGATGAAAACCTACAAAGGACATTTCGAAGCCTAAGGAGATTTGAGTCAAAAACTCGAAAGGGCAGCTTAGATTTGGATCAAGGATTGGGCATGGAATGAGCTTCTTTCTCAAAAGTAACAAGATGGAGAGATATGACATCTAGGGCATCGACAGAATTAAATAGCTTTCATGGGTACACATTAGGTTCAAAGTGGTCCTCATCAAGTTTGCTTGAAGAAGTTCATACGTTAATATATAAGGCATCCAATTTTATTTCTTTTTGCTCATTATTGACCAACATTTGTTATTTTGGCTGATGTTTTGATTAATATTTGATGTCTTCTTATTTATTTCCATTCAATCGTTATTGCCAATAAATTCAATCTTATCCATTTTTGTAACCTTTCTCAGAGCACTCTTTGCATTGAAACAACGGTTAATGAACTTGATGATATAAGGTATAAAAAGATTTTTACATATTACTTTGGAAAATTTTAAATAGTACAGGGACCTGAAACAGGACCACTAGTCAGAAATAGTCGAATCCGAGGGTTGAAGGGATCCTAAAACGAATAAGTTTAGCTTATTATTACCTCTTCGAATTTCGTATTGGGAACACCATACTTGAAGGAAAGACATGGTGATACATTAATTTTAGAACTTAGGCAAAAGACGATCAATGACAACCTAAGGACTAAAACAATAAAAAATCATTTTAAAAAGACAGCTTTGCATGCATATCAATATCATTCATGTGCATTTAGATTGGAGTATTTGATTAATTAAAATCATGGCATCCTATTCACATGGCCTAGATAGAGACCCATAAAACAGGTTCTATAGGTCATATCCTCAGAGAATGACGATAGAACAACGAGTTCTATACCTCTAAAGCTTTAGAGGAATGAATTGAAGCCGTAATGACAAATCTCATACTCCTAAAGTTATAAGGGGTCAGATTGAAATTGCAATGGTAAATCTCATTCACCTAAAGTTGTCTAGGGGCAGATTGAAGTCGTAAGGACGAATCTTATACTCCTGAAGCTGAAATGGAGTGAAGTTACAACCCTAAATTTTTTATCCTAATCAAAGGGAAGGTTGAAGACCATCCAATCTTCTACCCCGATCATGGGACAGATTGAAGACCATCCAATTTTTTACCTTGACCATGGGGCAGATTGAAGACCATCCAATCTTTTACCCTAATTAGAGGGTAGATTGAAGACCATCCAATCTTTTACCCTAATCAAAGGGCAAATTGAAGATCATTCAATCTTTTACCCCGACCATGGGGCAAATTGAAGCAATCCAATCTTTTACCCTAATCAGAGGGCAAATTAAAGACCATCCAATCTTTTATCCCGACCATGGAGCAGATTGAAGCAATCCAATCTTTTACCCTAATCAGAGGGCAGATTGAAGACTATCCAATCTTTTACCCCTAAAGCTATAGATGGGCAACTTGAAGCTACAAAAACAAATATTATACTCCTAAAGTTGTAGAGGGGCGGATTAAAACTCACAATAGTAGACCTCGATCTTCATTAAAGTTACAGAGAAATGAGGTGAAGCTACGAAGACGAATCCTTATCTCTCTGAAGTTGCAGTAGAGCAGGATAAAGCTACAAGAACAAAACCTATACCCTTGAAGTTGTAGTAGGTCGAATTAAAGTCATGAAAAGCAAATCTTTATCTCCTTGAAGCTGCAACATCAAATCATATATCTAGTAGGTTAGATGAAGATTACATTAGCAAATCCTATCTCCCTAAAGATGGAGTGGAGTAGGATAAGGCTACAACATTATATACAATCTTCTTGAGGTTGTAGTGAAGCGGATACGGTAAAATAAATCAGCTAATGAAGTGAAAGGACGAGTGGCTTAAGATAGAAACATCAAAAAATGAAATTCAGTAGGATCGAACGAAACTGGTCTTCTTTTTCTTTGTTTCGTTCCCGTTACACGATAATGAGCAAGGAGGAGCAGCTGTATAAGTCCAATTTCATCTGGGCCAAATCGAAGCTCAATTTTGTTTTATTTTTATTTATTTTATAAATATAAATAAATAAAAATGAAAACTAAACCAAAATAACAAACCCCTTTACATAACACATTTTTAGTTATTTTGTATTTTTATTTTATTTATTTATCATTTTATAAATGTAAGTAAATAAATAAAATATAAAATAAAATAAAATACCCAAAACAAAGTTTAACCCATTTGCAAAGGCCCAATTCCCTTTTAACTTTATTTATTTATTTATATATTTATAAATATAAATAAATACAAATGAAAAATAATAAATAATAAAGTTAAACAAATACAAACCAAATACAAAAACCCAATACTACCTAAAAAACCCAATACCTAAACAACCCATTTAATAACCTAAAACTCAAACCTAACTGCCCAATACCTAAACAAAACCAAACAGCCCAAATTTAATCCCAACCTTACAAACCCATAACTTAAACAAAAAAAAAAAGTGAAAACCCTAACCCTAACATAACTACCGTCAACCCTTCACACAACCGCCATCGCCACCATCGTTGTGATCCTAGGACACCACCTCTCCAAGGTTAGCACGATTCACAATCGAAAAATCTGAAAAAGTGATTGTAAAATAGTGTTATAAATGCACAATATGTAAATAGAGAAAAAGAGGAATTTGATACAAATACACACGAAATTAATAGAAAAATCATCAGCAAAAGTTCTTTAGCAACCAAGCAAGGTATTTTCTTGGTTTTTTTTTTTATATTTCAGTACTAATAATTTTCTTTTTTTCTTTTTTTTTTGGTATTTTTGAAAATATAAATAAAAAGAGATTTTGAGGTCGTTTTCTTTACCTTTTCACGCTGATTTCCTTGCCCCGCTACCTTAGTAGTCCATTGGAGGAGTCATCGGGGGTACAAATTTGAAACCCATGGCTAACCATTGAAAAAGAAGGGGGTTGTGTTTTGATTTTGTGGAGAGAAAGAAATGAAAGGAAAAAGCTTTGATTTTGGGAGAAAAAAAAAGAAATGGGATTTGGGTTTGTTTTTGAGAAATAAAAGGAAAATGAAAAACGTAAAAAATATGGGTTATATAATACCATTGAAATGAAGCCGTTTTGAGGGGGGTTACTGTGTATTTTAAAAATTGGGAAAATTCCCAATATGTTCCTTTGAATTTTTAAAGGTTTCAATTTAATCTTCGATACCTTTTTTGTTATTTTTAATTCGATCCTATAATTTCACTTGATTTTCAATTTGGTCCTTGACCCAAATGTGTCTGGCTACCACGTGTCAAGATTTTTGGATTTATAGCTTGTGAAGTCCCTGCGTTATTTTAAAATTACATTTTGACCCTCGAACTTTCTAAAAATTCAAAATTGACCCCTAAACTTCCAAAAATTCAAAATTGACCCCTAAACTTTCCAAAAATTTAAATTTGACCCTCGAACTTTCTAAAAATTTGAATTTGAACTTCGAACTTTCCAAAAATTCCAATTTTACCCCTAAACTTCCCAAAAATTCAAATTTGACCCGATTTTAATTTTTTTATTTTTATCCTATATGTATATATATTTCACGCTTTTAATTTTTTCCGTTTATCTTGTTTATTATTATTATTATTATTGATTCAATCCCTTTTGTATGTATATGTATTTTATTCGTTTGTTTCTTTATTTATTAATTTATTCGGTTATTTATTTACTCAATTTATTATCTTATTGTATTTTATGTATATATTGTTTTCTTATTATTTATAACTGTAAATTATGTACATATTTTTTTGCATAACATGGTAATTTTTTTAGATACATAAATTGTTCTAATAAATCAAGGCAAATATTTTTGTTTCGGGAATTTGAAAGAATCATGCCCTAACTCATTGGGTGTCGTTTTTTCTTTGAACCGAGATAATTGAATATCCTTTTAAAAATTTAAATACGAGATTGTTTGAAAAGCTCGTTATTTTTTAATATTCGAATTGTTTTGTCCTAACTTACTGGATGTGACTTTTTTCTCGATTAATTCGAAATAACGAGCTTTCTTCGAAAACAAATAAGATCGCGATTTAAATTTTTCTCGAATTTTTAGTTTTCTACAAATAAGATTTTGAATAATCAATTAGGTCCAATTTTAGGCGTGTGAGGGTGCTAATCCTTCCTTATGCGTAACCAACTCCCAAACTCGTTTTATGGTTTCAAAGACCAAAATTATTTTAATTATTTTTTTTTAAAAAAATCTCGAAAGGTGATCCTATTACACCTGTGTTAAAAAAATTTATTGGTGGCGACTCTATTTTCATTTTTCAAAATATAAATCGAGATTTGTTTTTGTTTTTTTCAAAAAAGGGTTTAAACAATCATGCTTAAATCTAATCTGAATTCAATCCAACCCGATCCGACCCTACCTATGAACATCTCTACCTCTAATCTTGTTTCAACATAATGAATAGTTCTTCAAAATCGTCTCGGAGAGTTCTATCTACATATCCACTCAAATTGAAAATCTGAGAAGTTGTCAAATTTAGCAATTTTTAGTGTAATTACTTTAAGGTTTAATTTAGTATTGTTTCTCAAAAAATGCTTTTTAAAAAAAAAACACTTTTGAAAGAAGCTAAATATTTTAGCTTCTGAAAAAAGCTTAAACAACAAAATGATACTTAGATTATATTACTTTTTTCAAATTGATACATAAATTTTTTTTTGGTCAAAATTGATACCTAAACTATTAAATTGTTACTCATTTTACTCCAATCATTAGCCTCGTTAAAAAAAATTAAATCAATCATAACTTGCCACGTAAACCTGTATTTATTTTACTCATTTTCTTAAATTTTCTTTTTATCAAATATTTTCTATCAATTTTCTCACACTTATTCGTCAACCAAACACCACAAAAAAATATTTATTTACTTGTACAAAGCTTTGCATTTACTTTCCTACTTTAAAATCCGATTTCTTCCTCTCTTCCGCATTCATTTCACTGCTGGTGCTACTGCAGGAACAAGACATGAGAGTCTCGTAGTAACCCAAGCTAACCGCCATGAACCCAAACTGGGTATAGTTTTGGAGGTGGTGAATGAGCCTATTGGCTCTTTCTTCGGTTTCCATGTCAACACAAAGAAGCCCACCATACCCATATTCCTTGTTGGCCATGAACTTCAATAGCTCGTGCTGTGGGTGATCCTCGAGGCCTGGGTATATGAAACGCAAAGCTTTTTCTTTTTCTTTTTTTTTTTTTTGTAATAACAATTGGGAAATTACTACGGCAGATTTCATAGGTATCAAACTAGGGTTCTTGGCTGGTTCCAAATTTTACTTAAATTACAGTGCAAACTACATCTTAAAAGATCAGTAAAGCTTGAAAAGGTAACACAATAAAGCAAGTATGGAGATGGGTTACATAGTCAAAATCAAGGGATTTCACTCTTATCAAACCAGAAAATCAATTGCTTCGGCTGCTACTTGTAGAATCTGCAGATGGGGTCGGTTTCTTCAAAGAACAAGAAGACTTGAAAGCTTCTATCTGAGATTGACATTTCACGTAATCTCGTTTGTTTTCTTGCAAACACTTCTTCAAAGCCTCAACGTTGCATGGCGATGGGATCTTCTTCGCCCGTTAATATCTCCTTCCTCTCCCATTTTCTTAAAACCTACTGTTTGAAGGTTAAGAAAACTGTGGAAACGCAAGGAGAAGATACGGCGAAAATGAAAAACGCAAAGTTTTGTACAATGAAACTAACATTTTTTTTGTGTTTGGTTGATAAAAAAGTGTGAGAAAATTAGTAAAAAATGTTTGATAAGAAAAAAATTTAAGAAAATTGGTAAAATAAATATAGATTTATTTGACAAGTTATGATTGATTAATTTTTTTTAACGGGATTAACGGTTGAAGTAAAATGGATAACAGTTTAATAATTTAAGTACAAATTTTGATAAAAAAAAAAAGGTTTAAATATTAATTTGGAAAAAAATAATATAGTTTAAGTACCATTTTGTTATTTAAATTTTTGAAGAAAATGATTTTGGGTCAATTTTCGACTTAAGAAAAACACTTCTTCTTTTAAAAAGCAAGTTATTTAAAAATGTTTTTGTCCCGATAGATCTTCTTAGAAGCAATACTAAATTATCCTTTACTTTTTATTTTTACTTGTTTGTAATTATTTTTTCTATTTTAGGACCAAGTAAATAGGCCTAATAATTGGGTTATATGGACACAGACTTTTATTAATATTTTCATAGTATGAAGAAGTTTTAAATTGGGCCAGACAACTAATGCACATGTTGCCCAAAATGGAAGAACATTTTGTTGGGTTTTTACATGCAAATTGGAAGGTATTTAAGGAGGTCCATTTTGTGAGCAAATGGGCAACATGGGAGCCCAAAAATTCATGAAGAAATTCGGCCACGACAACCCAAGAAGAATCGACCACAAAGCCTTTACTTATCTTGAAAGAAAAGAGTTTGAGATCATAGTCGAATAAAATGTTGCTTTATCAATCTAAATAATAGCTACTAGCTCTTCTGGGATGTCTTCAAGCACCTGCATAATTGTTCTCCTCTTCGAAGTCATTTTGGTAACTCGATCGACGACCTGATTTTTCTCTTTTGGGATATACTTGAATTGTCAGTGTTCTATGATTTATAAAATAATATGAATCTTTTTAATCAAAGTTGAAGTTAATTCAATCAAGTGAATATCTTGAAGAGATTTAACAACCTTTAAACTATCTGTATGGATCAAAACATTATTATGTTATGTCACTTTCATTGGATGAGGGTTAAACCATATAAAATTCTCCAGAGTTCAGCATCGAAAAATGAAGAAAATCCCAAATGTTGATTATATCTAAGATTCCATTCTCTATTTTGCTTGTACATCACCCTAGCAACAACCCACCCAATATTCAACTTAACAGCTCCATCAATATTTATCTTTTAATTCATATTTATGATATGAATTTTCCGTTTATCTTGAATATGATTCGTTGTAATGAATTAGAGAAAATTTTTACGTTCTTATCACTAATAGATGATTATATTAAGATAACTAGTTAGTTTTTTTTTTTATTAAGAGAACACACCACTTGTATTTTGGCTTATAAGTAGGGCTATGCCACCCACCACTCTTCATTAAATGAAAATTATTGTTTAGATGCTATTTTGTTCTTTCTTTATGAGATATAAAAAATGATATGGAGTTTGATTATTTGAATTTTGATTTTTTTCGAGCTTTTCAAATTTGCAAAATTTTCATCCTTCAGAATCCGATAATGTTTTTAGGGGTCTTCACTTACAGGTTTCGTAAGAGAGTTATCATTAAATGTGGATTTAGATGGACGGTGTATTTATTTGTAGTTAATGTAAAAATAACGATAGCGAAAAAATTAGTTATTGTAACGATACTGTAACGTGAGACAAAAGATAAACTAAACGCATTGTTTCGCAATCCATTGCCCATCCAAACTAATCTTAAATCATTATCACTTAGGGGGTTTCATTTATCTTTATTATTATATTTCAAATCCCAATCCCTAATATCTTAATCTTATTTTTCAATTTTGAAATACCTCATTAGGCATCTGAAAGCATTTAGAAACCTTGATTAATCTCCTTAGTTCAATCATACTTTTAAGACAATTTATCTTTTCTTGCTTTCTTTCATTTTCATTTTCATCACGTTTGAATTTGAGGTCGTTTGAAGGTGCGGTCGCTCAGAACCCAAAATTAAAAGGGTTCAAAATATTTTTTTTATTTTAAAGTTTTATGTATATAAAAGCATGGATTTGATATAATGTATGTATACATATGTATGATATTTATGTTCTATGTATGATTTTATTTATGACGATTGATGGATGATTTGTGTGTGATTCATATACGTTTTTACATATATGTATGATTTTAGCATGCTTTTCTTTATTCTTGTATTGATGTGTATAAAATAAAGTGAAATTATACATAAGAAATTTATGAAACTGTAGCCAAAAAAAAAATAGTCTTCCTTTGGATTACTAGCAAGATTACTTTTGAAGAAGTTAAAAATAATGATGACAGTGAGTTTAATTATTATAGCCATAAGATTGGATACGAAATTAAAATCAATAGTGAGATGTGTATTTAGATTTAATTGTAACAGTAAAATAAAAATAGAAAATGATTATTAAAAATAATATGTAACAGAAGATTTAAATTATTTTATTGTTATGATTTTTATGAAAGGAGTTTTATGGATTTTTTCAAAATATGTGAAATCATAATTTTATTTAATAAAACAATAATTTGTATCAAAATATTTTTATAAATATTTTAAATAATTATTTTAAATTATAAATAAATTATTTCAACGCATAACATAATTTTCACAAATAATAAAATCATATTTAAATCAATTTCTTTTTGTGTACAAATACTTGGATCAATTTTAAAATATCTAATTCCATATTATTTAATACACAAAAATATTTTAACATAAGACTTAACAAGTTTCTTTAATATTGAAATAAGAACCTAACATGAGGTGTAATAATTAAACATTAATGAAACTTGTTAAGCTTACACGTATAATAATCATATATTATTTAAAAACAACACGTGTAAAATGAGGTACACATTTTTGAGTGTTGTTATTTTCCTCACACGTGATCGACTCTTAAATTTAAAATTTTTTATTTCTAATTCACATACCAATTTTTAAAAGAAAATTTGCAAAATTTTACTTGTAAAAAAATTTATAAATATCCGATCAGACAAACAAAAAGATGAATGGCGGTTCCAATTTACTTAATAAAATCAGTATTAAAAAATTAAAATTCGTTTTTTGCAAGCTAATTGTCGGTTTAAATATGGTTTTGTCAATGGGTTTAAATTAATTTAATTAAAAAAATCATAATCAGAGTGATTTACATTTATGCCATGATGCCTATCAAAATTATTGAAGTTCCTTTGTTTTCCGGTATAATGGAGTTAATTAACTGACTTCATCGCTTTTATATAACTTCTATTAGGTTTGTTCACGAGTTGGATCATCTGATCAAATTTAAAGATCTGTTTGAAAAATAAGAAGATTTAGACAAAAATATAATGTCTGAAAAATAAATTTGAATAAAATTTAAGGCTCGTTTTTTTTATTTAAATCAAGACTTGGACAATATTTTTTTACTCGGACCTGATTCAAATATGTTGTGTTATAAAAATATTATATTAATTATATAAGTTAAATAATAATAATTATATATATTTATATTAATCCATCACTTAACTAAAAAAAATTATTCAACTAAATAGCTCAACCCAAAATATAAATTTTAAAAATGATATTTAATACAATAAATATTTACTATATTAATATTAGTGTTTTTTAATATAATAAAACATTTATTATATTTGGTAATATTTTTTAATATAAATAATTTTTAATGTGTTAGAAAAATTTTATCTTAATGTTTTTAGTGCATTATATTTTTAAATATATTTTTAAATAAAAACTAATATAATAGAAATCAAATATGGGCAAGTTGGCAATTGACTCTTACCTCGCATGAGTATTGTTGTCAATGTAAGAGGATATGTGTTTGAGTACGCTAAAATGTATTATCTTTTTATTTATGAGTAGTTCTGGATATTGTGTCAAACAAAATAAATATAATCAGAACTTATAATGAAATTGTTCAAAAAATATGGGTAGATCAATTCCAAATTTACCTTTCTTAAATTGAACCGGATTTAAACAAAAAAATAAGCTTATTTTTCAAATCGGCTGTTGTTAACCGGGCCCAAGCTTTGAATCAAACTTTTGATTTAAAATTAGGTTTAAATTGGTTTTAAATTTATTTTAAATTTAAATTTATCTATCTTAAATTTAAATTTGTTTTAAATTTAAATTTAATTAAATTTGAAATGATTTAAAACTTAATATTAAATTAAAAAAAGCCCAAAATAAAATACAAAATAAAAGTCCAATTACAAAATGTCTAATTACAAGCCCAATATCCATTTTCTACAAACCCAGTTGGGCCCAAATACAAATAACCCAATTCCACTTAACCTATTACACCATTGACCCAAGCCCTCAGCCACTTGCCACCAGCCACCTCCATCTTCAGCCAATCACATGCTGCCATGTTAGCATTGACCAGATTCAACTTGCACTGCTACTGCCACCCACCCTCAACTGGGATTGCCATCACCGCCACTGCATTGTACTTGCAAAGGAGAAGACAAGCATTTAGTTATGTAAGACAAAAGATAATCATTGTAATCTGGTTATAAAAACCAGATTCAAACATCTTGTAAAGGGTACTGACTTTCTGTAATACATCCAACATCAATACACAGACAGTTTTTTAGAAACCAATAGAGGCAATAGGCATTTTGCAAAATCAAAGTAAGAGCAATTAGCAAGCAGAGATATTCGAACAGACATAAGGCTCAAAAATACAGAAGCAGGGTTAAATCAGATTCACAGCACTTAGGTATTAAGGCATCCAGATATTTTCGATTATGATTAAAGTTTTTTTATTAAAACCCCGCCAGTTTCAATGCTTGCATTACACATGTATTCAATGCCCCCACTATTTTCACTCATTCTTTCTTATTTTCAAAACATACTTAATAAATAGGTTTAGTAATAATAATAATAATAATAATAATAATAATAATAATAATAAATAGAGGTAATAAATAGCATTAATAATATTAATAAAAATATTATTATTATTAAATAAAAAAGGAAAGTGAGGGGTCGGGTACATTACGCCCCTGGGGTCGGTGCCTCCGCTACTGGAAACCACACCGGGACCTTGCTTCGATCGTCGTCAGCATCTCCTCGTGGGCAGATTCTCAAAACAAAACATGAAAAGGTTTTCAGAAATGGAGTTGGACCCATAATTGATTCAAAAATGAAAACAAGACAAAGGCATAAAATAATGAACACAAATCCGAGAATATCATGAATCAAATATGGATTTTGACAAACGAAACCTAAACTTTCGAGTTTTGAAATAGAAATGTTTTAGAAAAAGAAAGGTGATTAAAGGTTTAAAAAGGGAAAAGAAAGAGATCTGGACCTAAAACCAGATCGGGCTTTCTAAAAAAAAAAGGAAGGAAAACTTTCAAACTTACCTGAACCACCGGAGATCGACCAAGCATGGTGCACGTGGCGACGAGTGACGACGCGTGCATCGGAGGACGACTGGGGGTGGGATGCGCACGATGACTGGCTACGAACCAAGCACGCGACGGCAGCGCATGACGACAACGGTGGTGGCCTGGACCGACGTCGACCGGACATGGGGGGTTTGTTTAGAGAAAAAAAGGGAAGGAAGGAGTTTTTTTAGAAAACAAAAGGAAGAAATGATTTTTTGTTGAAGTTTTTAGTTTAAATAATATGATGGAACAACGCCGTTTTGAGAAAGGGTTCAAAGTACCAAAACAGCACCATTTCATGACCTAACCCATGGACCGATCCGACCCGCCTCAAGATCCATGTGTTTTTGCTTAATGGTATAATTGTGCCCTCGATCCTTTCGCTTTTTCTGACATTTACAATTTAATCCTTTTCATACTTTTAATTATTTTTAAATTCGCCTTACAATTTCATCTTCTATTCAATTTAGTCCTTTAACCCTTTTGAAGCCCCAAAAGTTGCCACATGTCAATATTTTGGTTTATTTATACAATCGTTCCCCTTTCATTTTTGTTTCAATTTTGCCCTTAAATCAGGTTTTATTTTATTACAAAATTGGCCCAAAAATTTTAAATAATTTTCAAATTAGTCCTCTGACTTCAGAATGCTTGAGAAGCTGCCACATGTCACCATGTTTTGGTTTTATTGCCCTGGAGGTCCCTAAACTGTTCAGAAATCATTTTTACCCTCGAACCTTCCAAAATTCCATTTTTAACCTTAATTTTTCCAAAATTACCATTTTACCCCCAAACTTCCAAAAATTTCATTTTTGACCTCGATTTTTTCCAAAAATTACCATTTTACCCCTAAACTCTCAAAAATTCCATTTTAACCCCAACTTTTCCAAAAATTACCATTTTACCCTCGACTTTCAAAATTTCATTTTTAACCCCAATTTTTTTTCCAAAAATTAGCATTTTACCCTCAAACTCCCAAAAATTCCATTTTTGACCTTGATTTTTTTTCCAAAATTACCATTTTACCCTCGAGTGTCTAAAAATTCCGTTTTTTACCTTGAACTTCTCAAAATTACCATTTTTCCCCCGAATGTCCAAAATTACTATTTTACCCCCAGGTATCCAAAAATCTCATTTTCGACTCCGATTGTTTTATTTTTCTTCCTTTTCAATATTTATATTTCATTTTTAATTATTATGCCTTCGTATTTCGTATTTTTGGATTTTCATATATTATTTATATGCCTACTTATTTTGCTTCGTGTTATTTAATCCCCATTAATAATTATTCATTCATATCTAAAATTTCACATTCTTTTTCAAAATTATTTTAAAACCGAGGCAATGTCCTTTTCGTGTGGAAACATCGAGAAATCATGCCCTAACATGTCGGGTGTGATTTTTCGTATAACTCACACGAATCGAATATCTTTTTTCGAGTTTTTAAATCCCTTTTAACTTCGAGATTTCGAGAACGTCGTGCCCTAACGTGTTGGTCACGACTTCAATTCTTCGTGAGAATCGAAGTAAACTGACATTCTATCTTCAAATTTTCCAAGTCCTGTGTTCGAGGATTGCATTTTAAATTAAATGCGAAATTTTCAAAATTTTAAATATATGTATATATATATGTAATCCTAAACCAAAACGGGGCAATATCCTTTCATGTGAAAACCTCAAAAAACCATGCCCTAACGTGCTGGATGTGATCTTCGTATAATTCACGCGATAGAATATCCTTCTTAAGGTCATTCAAAACGTCCATCAATTTTGAAAGTCCGAGAATGTAGTGCCCTAACGTGTTGGACACGATTTCCAATTCTCTTAGAAATTCAAAATACATGGATGATTTTCCTCAATGTTTTATTTTGAAACTATATAAAGTTTTCTAAAACAAAGATCATATATTAAATTTTACTTGAGTTTTCAAAGTTTTAACAAACTAAGACCCGAAAGTAATCAATGTGGTACCAATTTTGGGCGTATGAGGGTGCTAATCCTTCCTTATGCGTAATTGACTCTCGAACTCGTTTTCTGGATTTCCATGACCAAAATATTTTTTTAAACGAATTTTAAACGTTTTGTGGTGATCTAATCACACCATATAAAAGATTGGTGGCGACTCCCATTTTTATTAATTTTCGATAATTTTAAAATATTGTTCGAGACCTATTTGTTTTCCCCCGTGAAAATAAAGGTTTCGACAGCTTGACGACTCCACTAAAGACTACTTTTTAAAATAAACGAGAGTCAAGCCAAAATTAATTATTTTTGGGTCCTTTTTGAAAGCTTTAAAATTTTCGGCTTTGTTTAATATGCAATCCTTGGCATCTTTTGCGTGACATTATATTGGGTGATATTGCTAGTGTAATTTTGGCATCCATACGCATTGTGTTATTACCCTTTTAAGTGGAAGCGGGACACTACTCCTTTGTGAGGTCTTAACCTCCATGTAGGATAGTGAATCGCTTTCGAGATTACATCCATAGCCTTGTTTTCGTGAAGTTTTCACTTCCGTGCAAACATGTGGGAAATGTGTCCCCCTAAACCGAACTCATCCGTATGAGCCTGTAATGGGTGAGGATTGAGGAATCTGCTGGTTTGGGTACCCTTTACTCTAGAGCCTAAAACCACATGTAGTGAGCCGTAAGTACTCGCATTAGACGAAGTTATACTGAACCTCTTAGCAATTACCCAAGATAATTTCTTAGGTTCTCTATTGATATTATTATATGTTGCTAACATGTTATGTTTTGTCTCTTTTTCTTTTGTTTGCATATTGCATTACCATACAAGAAAGGGTGTTGATTCATACTCGATTACCAAATAGAAAGCTTTGACATGGAAAGCGGGTTTCTTGATAGAGTAGAAGACAATATGGTTGTGCATTTATGGTCTAAAGGGAGACAACGTGAGAATGGAGATAGTTTAACAGAAGGCCATTTATCAGAATTTTGGGATCACACCCGAGTAAACGTGACTCAAAACAATGTGTAAGAGCTAAAGGATATTTGGAGACAATTGGATGATGAAATGAAGAAGTTATTTTATAGAGAATATGGAGATTTGTCTTATCAACGTGAGGTAAAAATAGACAAGCATCTTTTTCGGGCTTTCACTCAGCATTGGAATCCCGCGTATAGTTACTTTTCCTTTGGGAATTTTGACATGACGCCCACTGTAGAGGAATACACCGCGCTAATTTGTTGTTCAAAGATTCAAGCTGACAATGTTTACTCGAGAGCTCTGAATGTCCCGGCCCTTCTAAAAGATTAATAAATATAATTGGGATGAGTGAACAATGGGTGACGTCTAGAATCAAAGTAAAAGGGGACAATGAATGCATCACTTGGAAGAGTCTGAAGGAGCTAATAATAGCACATCCGGATATGAAGAAACGTGTTGACCTTTTCGCTTTGAGTATTTATAGGTTGGTTATTTTTCCGAAAGCGTTAGGGCACATAGAGGATGTAGTTGTGGATCTCTTTGACCGCCTTGGTAGGAATGTCACACCCATCTCGGTAATCCTTGTAGAGACCTTCCGATCGCTGACCGCTTATCGGAGAGAGGGCGAAGGAAGGTTCATTGGCTGTGCACCGCTTTTAATGGTCTGGTTTCATAGCCATTTTTGGAAGAAAGAGAGGATTTCATATAAAGCATACTCAGTGGACTACTCGCCTTTAAAGGAATTTGTAGCAACGCAGAAAGAACTAAATATCTCCGGGGAAAAATGGATGGCAGTTCTTCAAAACCTCCGGGAAGAGGACATAGAATGGAAGGCATCATGGCTTATTATCGACGAGATCCTTTACCGTTGTGGTAATTTTGACTGGGTTCCCTTTCTAGGAATATGGGGTGTCGTAGGATATGCCCCTCTACTTGTATTAAGGCAGTATAAGTCAAGACAGTGCATACTAGCTACACATGGTTTGGCCTAGTGAGAGTTCACCTACGAAGGGGATAACTACAAAAAGAGGGTCAGGGAGATAACCAATGCTTGAAGGCAAGCACATAGGATGAAGGTATTCACTGCAAACCCAAATGACAATGCCAGAATATGATTGGTGTAGTAAAAGAGTCAATGATAATATTCCAGCGCCGAACCCTGATGACACTAGATTGTTAGGGGAATGCTTACAAGAAGTTCCATCAGAATTGGACTTCATAAAGTAGGATTTTGAAAGACAAAGCTTGGAACTGGGGAAAGGGATAGAAGTTTTGGAAGAGGATAAGATGAAGTGGGGGTTGGATGTAGACATTCACAAGTTAGAAGCTGAAAAGTTGAGGAAAGGGAAGAATAAAGACGAGGAGTATTTGGAAGACTTAAAGAAACACTATAAGAAACTTCATCAAACCATGAAAAATGTAGAACTTGGTAAGACTTCTGAGCAGTGGCGATAAGAGATTCGGGAACAAGAGGACCGAGCAGAGTAATGGAAAAGGAAATTTCAGGATGGTCAAGCCTGGGAAAATTCCATAAAGGGAGAGTTGTTAGAAATCCAAGTCGAAAAGGTTGAATTGAAGCCCAGATAACCAAGATGGAGGCTAGAATCATTGAATTGGAGGAATCTTTGCATAGACATTACAGCCGGAACTCTGTCATGGAATTTAAGGCAAGTCAAGCCGAAAATAGAGAACTGAGGAAAAGAATACAAGAGCTCGAGGCTTCACTCCAATACATTGAAATAAAGGTCGAAATTCTAGAAATGAACTTAAAAGCAAGTCAATGGCATACCCAGCAGACCTCAAGGCAAGTGGGAGAAAGAGACTATGTCATTGGTGAAGCACTTACACATATGCGAGAAGCGGTTGATCACGTGCAGACGCTAGCCATAGAAGCAGACGAGTTAAGCCTACAGTATGAGTCAAAGTGGACACGAGGATAGAAATTGGCTGAACTTTTTAGGAAAATTAAGGCTTTAGGCGCTAAGGCAAAGCCATTTATGTAACTTGTTCAGTGTAAAGGAACTTGTTTTCTAAGTAAAGTTTATCTAATGGAATTGATTTCAGGATCAGCGTCTTCTCTTGCATTGCATGCATTGCATTCATTCGTATTACATTCTAATGTTTTAATACAATAACTCTCATTAAATAGAATTGATCCAGTTAAACCCGAAAAAATACAGAACTCACATCCTTACGGTACTCGGAGAGCCATGGACAGAGAATATAAAGGTTAGAGCAATTGCAAAAGGAAATGCAAGAGCAAATGCACGCTCAGTTACAAGACCAATTGGAAAGGGTCCAATGGGATGTGAGAGACAGATTATTGAGTCTCAAAGCAACATAATTAATCGATTGACCCAACTATTGCAGGAAGCGAAAAAAGGAAAAAATCTTGCAGTAAGTCCAAGGGAGGAAAATCAAGATCCCCGATACTCTCCTGGCTTTACTCCCGTGCACAACCAAGTTCCACCAGAAACAAACTCGCGAGGAGCTCCCATCTTCATTCGAGTACAACCACAGTCCATCGGTACCTCAGGCCAAGCTAATTATCCGACTGGATCAGGGTCTAATCTAGGGGAAACTGCTGCGAACCCCATTAATCCCGACTTTGATGAACTCATGGAGGCAGAGAGAACAAAATTAGAAGTTTCCAAACAGATAGAGGAGCGTTACAAGTGACTAGAAGATAAGGTCAAAGCAATGGAAGGGGCTAACACCTGTTGTGGCATGGATGCTAAAGAACTGAGTCTAGTCCCAGACTTAGTATTGCCTCCAAAATTTAAAGCTCTAGAGTTTGAGAAGTACAATGGGACAAGTTGCCCAGAAGTTCACATCACTATGTTCTACCGATAAATGGCAGAATATGTCCATAATGACTAGTTACTGATCCACTATTTCCAGGACAGTTTGGTGGGATCCGTAACAAAATGGTACAATCAGTTAAGCCGTGCAAGGATCAGTTCATGGAAGGACCTGGCCCAAGCCTTCATGAAACTATACAGTCATGTTACTGACATTGCTCTTGATAGAATCACTTTGCAAAATATGGAGAAAAGAACGAGCGAAAATTTTAGGCAATATGCTCAACGATGGAGAGATATGGCCACTCAGGTACATTCGCCATTAACGGAGAAAGAGACGACTATGCTTTTTGTCCACACGCTAAAAGCACCATATCTCAATCACTTGTTGGGAAATGCTACGAGAAGTTTCTTAGACATGGTTATGTCTGGAGAAATGATTGAAAGCACAATTAAGAGAGGTAAGATTGACGCTGGGGAAGGTGGAAAGAGAACAGCCCTCAGAAGGAAAGAAGCTGAGATAAACAATGCAGGTATGTGCAGGCCAAACTATGCGAAGTCAATCATGATGACGCAATCTAAAACCCCTGCAAGCAATTATCAAAATCCACCGAAGTCAGAACCAAGCTCAAGAAAAAACACTGAAAGCATTTAGTTCACTCCTATTCTGGTGACATATAAAGAGCTTTACCAGCAATTATATGACCAACATGCAGTAGCCCCGTACTACACGGAGCCAGTACAACCACCTTTTTTGAAATGGTACGACGCTAATGCTCAGTGTGAATTTCATGGAGGAGTAATCGGACACTCCATCGAAAACTGTTTCGCTTTCAAGAAAATAGTAGAGAGATTAATTAAGATGAAGCGTATAAGATTCGATTAGCCGTCTGGACCTAACATAGCTGGAAACCCTTTGCTTGCCCACCCTGATCAAGGGGTGAATGTGATTGTAGGAGTAAAAGGTAAAAGGGTTAAGACCAATATCAGAGAGGTCAAATCACCTTTGAAATGGGTATGGCGTCAAATGATAGATAGAGGAATAATCACGCGAGATGGTGGAGATATGACGATAACGACCAAAAATTATTGTGACTTTCACAATGCTGAGGGACACGAGATTCAACACTGTGCGAAGTTCAAGGTTTTGGTACAGGATCTGATGGACCGCAAAAAACTGGAGTTCTTTGAAGAAGAAGAAGAGATGGAGGATATTTGTGCCTCCGAAGAAAAAAGGGATGAACAAACCTAATCGCCCTATGATAATTATCTCGGCGTTCAAGGGTACTGAAACAAGAAGGCAAACGACACATTATGCCATCATACGAAGACCTGCACCGTTCCCTTATGAGGATAGCAGGAGAGTCCCTTGGAATTACGGGTGTAACATAATAACACCCAAAGAAGAGCAAGATGTAAACCTCGTTACCCATAGTGGGAAATGCTATGACTTGAAAGAAGGGAAAAAAGAAGCTGCAAAAGGAAAGACATTGGCAATAGAGCCAGAAGAAAAAGAAACTGACAAGCCTGAGCTAGTAAATGAGCCAGTAGCAGAAAGAGAAGCGAAAGAATTCTTGAAATTCTTGAAACATAGTGAGTACAATGTGGTCGAGCAGTTACATAAATAACCAGCATGCATATCAATCTTAGCACTGTTGCTAAGTTCAGAAGCTCACCGCAGTGCATTGATGAGGGTGCTCAACGAAACATATGTGGCTAATGACATATACGTGTGCAAGTTGGATCGCCTAATTAATAACATCAGCGCTGACAACTTTATTTTCTTCAATGAGGATGAGATCCCGTCTGGGGGAATGGGGTCGACAAAGGCTTTGCACATCACTACTCGCTGCAAGGGGTATACTTTGCCCGGAGTGCTTATTGATAATGGCTCAGCTTTAAATTTATTGTCATTAGCCACCCTAGAAAGATTACCAGTCGATAGCTCTTATATGAAGACATGTCACAACATAGTTAGAGCTTTCGACGTAACAAAAAGAAAAGTGATGGGTTGAATTGAAGTACCATTACAGATAGGCCCGAATGTCTATGAAGCGAACTTTTGGTAATGGACATTAAGCCCTCCTACAATTTTTTTTTGGGAAGACCTTGGATCCATTCAGCGGGAGCGGTACCATCCTCACTTCATCAGAAGCTTAAACTGGTAACCGAAGGAAGATTGGTTACAATAAATGTAGAGGAGGATATTATCGTATTTGTGACAAGTGACGCCCCGTACGTAGAAAGAAACGAAGAGGTGGTGGAATGCTCCTTTCAATCGTTAGAGTTTGTTAATACAACTTTCATCGCAGAAGGAAGTAAAATTCCTGAACCAAAGTTGTCACGAACCATGAAGATGGGGTTACGATGGACAATTGGAAAAGGGGCACTACTAGGAAAAGGGCTTGAGAAACATCTGCAAGGGGTAATCAATGCGCCAGCACCACTAGGAAGGTGGGACCGCTTCAAGCTAGGATACAAGCCAGATGTGAAGGAAAAGAAGAAAGAGTTATAAAGGAAGTGAGAGGTGAGAAAAGTACGATTGGCCCGGGAGGAGATCAAATGGGAACCGATGATCTTTCCCCATATATCGAAGGCTTTCGTTTCCGGTGGAATGAGGTTTAAAGAGGAAGAGAAGACTGGAAGAGTTGTGACGAAGTTGGACACTAATACCATCTCTGAATAACATGAATGAAGGTGTTTATCACAAATTTGCCCGTACGCACCAGGAAGCGTTCTAGACAACTGGATGGAAGAGGAGCTTCTTGTAGCCTTTAGGATCATTTCAGAGTAATTCTCGATGCATATCTATCGTTCTATGCCCGAGAGCAATAGAGATCTTTTGTAAAGGACATTTGACTTTTATCCATTATCTTAATGAAAATGCACTTTATCCCCTTTTGAAAAATATCTCTTTATATTCTTTTATTCTATTCAAATAATTTACCCTTAACTTACATAATTAATCATTATTGAATTTTGTATACATATACTCATACTCATACCATACAATCATTCTTAAATTTATTTTGTTCATTGGACCACTCTCATTCTTTCGACAGATCCTTCGATATCAATAATATGAGCAACACTAATACTGACTATGAACCTCATTTCGAGCGAGATATGTGTCCCGAAGAACCGCAGGACTTTGAACATGACCAAGATAGTAACTTATCTCCTGATTTGCTACAAATGATGGAACAAGAGGAAAAACAGATCTTGCCCCATAAGGAGTTAATCGAAATTGTGAGCATAGGGGATGAATATGAAAAGAAGTAAGTGAAAATTGGAACCAGCATCTTGGCAGAAACACGAAAAGATCTTATTGAGCTGTCAGAGAATTCAAAGATTTCTTCGCGTGGTCTTACCAGGACATGTCTGGGTCAAACATCGACATTATAGTCCATAAGCTCCCGATAAAAGAGGAATGCAAGCCTGTCCAACAAAAACTCCTTAGGATGCGACTAGATGTGTTGCTAAAAATAAAAGAAGAGGTTCAAAAGCAGTTTGACGCGGATTTCCTCCAAGTGGTGAAATATTAAAAATGGGTCACCAACATAGTCCCTATCCCTTAAAAAGATGGAAAAGGACGTATGTGTGTGGATTACCGAGACTTGAACAAAGCCAGCCCAAAAGACAACTTCCCACTACCTCACATTGATACCTTAATAGACAATACGATAGGTCATTCCTTTTTCTCTTTTATGGATGGCTTCTCTGGGTATAACCAAATAAAGATGGACCTTGAAGATATGGCGAAAACTACATTCATCATAATGTGGGGGACATTCTGTTATAAGGTGATGCCAGTCGGACTTAAAAATGCAAGGGCAACATATCAAAGAGCCATGGTGACATTGTTTCATGGTATGATGCACAAGGAAATTGAGGTCTATGTCGATGACATGATCGCAAAGTCTCAAACTGGGGAAGAACATGTAAAGGTCTTGAGAAAGTTGTTCTTGAGATTAAGGAAATTCTAGCTCAAATTGAACCCAGCCAAATGAACTTTTGGGGCTACTTCAGGCAAGTTGTTAGGTTTTGTGGTTAGCCAAAAGGGAATTGAGATCGATCCAGACAAGGTTAAATCCATATAAGAATTACCATCACCTCGTACGTAAAAAGAAGTTCGAGGTTTCCTCGAGAGGTTGAATTACATCGCTCGATTCATCTCATAATTAACTAAGAAATGTGATCCCATCTTTCATCTTCTTAGAAAGCATAATCCAAGTGTGTGAGACGATAAGTGCCAAAGAACTTTTGATAAGGTTAAACAGTATTTGTCTAATGCTCCGGTCTTGTACCACTAAGTCCTAACAAGACATTAATCTTGTACTTAGCAGTTTTTGAAAATTCTATGGGGTGTGTCTTAGGCCAACACGATGAGAGTGGAAAGAAGGAAAGAGCCATATACTACCTTAGCAAAAAGTTTACCGATTGTGAAGCAAGGTATTCTTCGATAGAAAAGTTATGTTGTGCGTTGGTTTGGACTACTCGAAGATTACGACAGTACATGCTGTACCACACAACTTGGTTAATCTCGAAATTAGATCCTCTTAAATACATGATGGAATCAACTACGTTGAACGGAAGAATGGCTAGATGGAAAATCCTGCTTTCAGAATTTGATATAGTCTATATAAGCCAAAAGACAGTGAAAGGAAGTGCAATAGCAGATTTCCTAGCCAGTAAAGCTCTGGAGGATTATGAGCTAATAAATTTTGACTTTCCAAATGAGGACCTAATGTATATTGCAACCACCGAAGAGGGGACCGCGTCATAGTATCCCTAGTGATTAAATTTTGATGGCACTTCAAATGCCGTGGATAATGGTATCAGGCAGTCTTAATATCACCAGAAGGAGACCATTATCCCTTCACAAGTAAACTCGACTTCGATTACACAAATAATATGACAGAGTACGAGGCATGCATTATGGGGATTCAAGTAGCCATAGAACAAGGGATCAAGGTCTTGGAAATATATGGAGATTCAGCTTTGGTAATTTACCAGCTCAAGGGGGAATGGGAGACAAGAGATTCCAAGTTAATTGACTATCGAAATACGGTCCTCGAATTGATCAAAGAATTCGATGAGGTTACGTTTCAATACCTCCCACGTGAGGAAAACCAAATGGCTGATGCTTTAGCTACTCTAGCCTCAATGATAAAAGTGAACAGGCTAGAGGATATGAAGCTCATTCAAATGAGAATTTACGAGACTACAACCCATTGCTACGAGATCGAAGAAGAAGAAAAAGATGAACATTCTTGGTATCAAGACATCCTCCAATATGTAAAAGACCATAAATACCCCGAATAAGCTATTGAAAATGATAAAAGGACATTGAGAAGGCTCGCAAACAAGTACGTCCTAGATGGGGAGATTTTCTATAAGAGGAGAAAGGATCAGGTGTTGCTAAGATGTGTTGATGCAATCGAGGCTAAAAAAATCCTAGAGGAAGTCCATGAAGGGATTTGCGGAGCGCACGCTAATGGATTCAAAATGGCCAGACAGATCATGAGATTTGGATATTACTGGTCGACCATGGAGAATGATTGTATCAACTACGCTAAGAAATGTCACAATTGTCAGATCTATGGAGACAAAATTCATGTACCTCCATCACATCTGCATGTCATGACTTCTCTGTGACCTTTTTCTATGTAGGGCATGGATGTTATCGGGTCGATTTCACCGAAGGCTTCTAACGGGCATAGATTCATCTTTGTAGTTATTGACTACTTCACCAAGTGGGTAGAAGCTGCCTCTTATTCCAATGTTACGAATTCTGCAGTTAGCAAGTTCCTAAAAAAAAATCATATGCCGATATGGAATGCCAAAAAAGATCATATCGGACAATGCCTTAAACTTGAATAACATCAAGATATCGGAGGTTCGTGAGCAATTCAAGATCAAACATCATAATTCATCTCCATATCGCCCAAAGATGAATGGAGCAGCTGAGGCAGCAAATAAAAACATCAAGAAGATCATTGCAAAGATGACAGAAACTTATAAAGATTGACATGAAAAATTACCATTCGCCCTCCTTGCTTATAGGACTTCAGTCAAAACGTTTACTGGGGTAACGCCGTTCTCACTTGTATAGGGATGGAAGCCGTTTTACCCATCAAGGTGAAGATTCCTTCTCTCTGAGTCTTATCAGAGCTAAGCTTGGACTAAGTAGAATGGACCAAGCCAGATATGATCAGTTGAACTTGATCAAAGAAAAGAGGTTAAGAGTTATCCGTCATGGTCAGATGTACCAAAAGCGGATGATGCGAGCATACAACAAAAAGGTCCACCGTAGAGAATTCCACGAAGGAGACCTAGTGTTGAAGAAAATACTCCCAATGCATAAAAACACTCGAGGAAAATATATGCCTAATTGGGAAGGGCCGTATGTGGTGAAGAAAGCCTTCTCTAGAGGAGCTTTAATTTTGACTGAAATAGATGGCAAAGAGCTATACAACCCAGTGAATTCAGACTCGATGAAGAAATATTTTACTTAAAAAAAACGAAAAGGTTAGGATGAAAACCCATGAAAGGGCATCTTGAAATCGAAAGGGTTTTGAGTTGAAAACCAGAAAAGGGCAGCTCAAATGAAAAACGAAGGCGAGCAATTATTCCCTCAAATACGACAGGATAGAAAAATTTTACATCTTGGGGCATCGACAAAGTACTCCAGGATCTCCAGATACATATCGAGCAAAAAAATGATCCTCTGATCAGAGAAACTCATACTTGATATCTAGGCATCTAGTATTGTCCCTTGTAATTATTTTGTTCCTTGTAAATATCCAGCAATTTTTCTTTAGCCAACATTTCTTCAAGCTTTAACTCTAATACAATCTCATTCTTTCCCACACTGCCCAAGTATTTTCATACCAAGATAATGGATAATAGACTAAAATCACATGAAAAAACAAAGATCCGCACGTATTATTTTAGAAAATTCCTAAATGATACAAGGACCCTAAACAAAACCACCAGTTAAAAGAATCAAACCAAGAAAGAATGGTTCAAATTGAGAAACTGCCAAGTCATAGATTTAATAAGACGTAAAGAGATGATCCCAAAAGCAGAAGAAACTAATCTTTGAAAAATTAACATTAATCATGTACATTCATCTAGTTAGGAGCATTTTGACTTATCCCGAGCATGACATCCTAAACAACCTAGCCTACCTAAAGGCCCATTTGAGCATATTCTACAGGTTTCATTACCACGAAGATGTGGAGGGAAAGGTTTAAGTCGCAACGACGAATCTTGTACCTCAGAATCATGAAGGGAAAGATTTAAGCCACAATAGCGGATCCAGTACCACGAAGACACAAGGGAAAGGTTTAAGTCGCAATGACAAACCTAGTACCTCAAAGACATGAAGGGAAAGATCTAAGCCGCAATGGCGGATCCAGTACCACGAAGACACAAGGGAAAGATTTAAGCCGCAACAGTGAATCCAGTACCACGAAGACACAAGGGAAAGATTTAAGTCGCAATGACGAACCTAGTACCTCAGAAACATGAGGGGAAAGATCTAAGCTGCAACGGCGGATCCAGTACCACGAAGACAGAAGGGAAAGGTTTAAGTCGTAATGGCAAACCTAGTACCTCAGAGACATGAAGGGAAAGATCTAAGCCGCAATGGCGGATCCAGTACCACGAAGACACAAGGGAAAGGTTTAAGTCGCAATGGCGAACTTACTACCTCAAAGACATGAAGGGAAAGATCTAAGCCGCAACGACGAATCCAGTACCACGAAGACACAAGGGAAAGGTTTAAGTCGCAATGGCAAGCCTAGTACCTCAGAGACATGAAGGGAAAGATCTAAGCCGCAACGGCAAATCTAGTACCACGAAGACACAAGGGAAAGGTTTAAGTCGCAATGACGAACCTAGTACCTCAGAGACATGAAGGGAAAGATTTAAGCCGCAACGACGAATCCAGTACCACGAAGACACAAGGGAAAGGTTTAAGTCGCAATGACGAACCTAATACCTCAAAGACATGAAAGGAAAATTTAAGGAACGACACATTTTGTACCATGTAGTTAAAGCTGTAACTGTAAAACTTCTACATCGAAGTTGTAGTAGATCGGGTCAAGATAGTGAATCTTTATCTCTTTGAAGTTGTAATAAGAACAAGATGAAGCCTCGACATCAAATCCTATTTGAGGGTGCAGCAAGTTGGATAATGAAACTTACTCTCCCCACAGTCGCAGTAGAGTTGTCATTTTGAAATAGTCGACAGTGGAAACGGGATTCAACAGGATTGGACAAAATTGGTCTTCTTTTGGTCTTTGCTCCATTCCTTTTACACAGTAATGAGCAAAGAGGGGCAGCTGTTGAAGCCTAATTTTAACCGAACCCAAGTTTTGGATCAAACTTTTGATTTAAAATTAGGTTTAAATTGGTTTTAAATTTATTTTTAAATTTAAATTTATCTTAAATTTAAATTTATCTATCTTAAATTTAAATTTAATTAAATTTGAAATGATTTGAAACTTAATATTAAATTAAAAAAACCCAAAATAAAATACAAAATAAAAGTCCAATTACAAAATGTCTAATTACAAGCCCAATATCCATTTCTACAAACCCAATTGGGCCCAAATACAAATGACCCAATTCCACTTAACCCATTACACCATTGACCAAAACCCTCAGCCACTTGCCACCAACCACCTCTATCTTCAGCCAACCACATGCTGCCACGTCAGCATTGACTAGATTCAACTTGCACTGCTGCTGCCACCCACCCTCAACTGGGATTGCCATCACCGCCACTGCATTGTACCTGTAAAGGAGAAGACAAGCATTTAGTTGTGTAAGACAAAAGATAATCATTGTTATCTGGTTATAAAAACCAGATTCAAACATCTTGTAAAGGGTACTGACTTTCTGTAATACATCCAACATCAATACACAAACAATTTTTTAGGAACCAATAGAGGCAATAGGCATTTTGCAAAATCAACGTAAGAGCAATTAGCAAGCAGAGATATTTGAACAGACATAAGGCTCAAAAATACAGAAGCAGGGGCAAATCAGATTCACATCACTTAAGTATTAAGACATCCAGGTATTTTCGATGAATGCTTACCATCATTTATGATTAAAGTTTTTTTATTAAAACCCAACCAGTTTCAATGCATGCATTATACATGTATTTAATGCCCCCACTGTTGTCACTTATTCCATCTTATTCTCAAAACGTACTTAATAAATAGGTTTAGTAATAATAAATAACATTAATAATAATAATAATAATAATAATAATAGTGTTAATAATAAATAGAGGTAATAAATATCATTAATAATATTAATAAAAATATTATTATTATTAAATAAAAAAGGAAAGTGAGGGGTCGGGTACGTTACGTCCCTGGGTTGGTGCCTCCGCTGCCGGAAACCACGCCAAGACCTCGCTCCGATCGCCATCAGCATCTCCTCGTGGGCAAATTCTCAAAACAAAACATGAAAAGGTTTTCAGAAATGGAGTTGGACCCATAATTGATTCAAAAATGAAAACAAGACAAAGGCATAAAATAATGAACACAAATCCGAGAATATCATGAATCAAATATGGATTTTGACAAACGAAACCTAAACTTTCGAGTTTTGAAATAGAAATGTTTTAGAAAAAGAAAGGTGATTAAAGGTTTAAAAGGGAAAAGAAAAAGATCTGGACCTAAAACCAGATTGGGCTTTCTAAAAAAAAAAGGGATGAAAACTTTCGAACTTACCTGAACCACCGGAGATCGACCGAGCGTGACGTACGTGGCGACGGGTGACAGCGCGTGCACTGGAGGACGACTGGGTGTGGGATGTGCACGATGACCGGCTACGAACCAAGCAGGCGACGGCAGTGCGTGATGGCAATGGTGATGGCCTGGACCGACGTTGACCGGACATGGGGGGTTTGTTTAGAGAAATAAGGGAAGGAAGGAGTTTTTTTAGAAAACAAAAGGAAGAAATGATTTTTTGTTGAAGTTTTTTGTTTAAATAATATGATGGAACGACGCCATTTTGAGAAAGGGTTCAAAGTGCCAAAACGACACAATTTCATGACCTAACCCATGGACCGATCCGACCCGCCTCAGGATCCGCGTGTTTTTGCTTAATGGTATAATTGTGCCCTCGTTCCTTTCGCTTTTTTTGACATTTACAATTTAATCCTTTTCATACTTTTAATTATTTTTAAATTCACCCTACAATTTCATCTTCTATTCAATTTAGTCCTTTAACCCTTTTGAAGCCCCAAAAGTTATCACGTGTCAATATTTTGGTTTATTTATACAATCGATCTTTCCCCTTTCCTTTTTGTTTCAATTTTACCCTTAAATCAAGTTTTGTTTTATTACAAAATTGGCCCAAAAATTTTAAATGATTTTCAAATTAGTCCTTTGACTTCAGAATGCTTGAGAAGCTGCCACGTGTCACCATGTTTTAGTTTTATTACCCTAGAGTCCCTAAACTATCCAAAAATCATTTTTACCCTCGAACCTTCCAAAATTCCATTTTTGACCCTAATTTTTCCAAATTTACCAATTTACCCCCAAACTTCCAAAAATTCCATTTTTGACCTCGATTTTTTCCTAAAATTACCATTTTACCCCTAAACTCGCAAAAATTCCAATTTTGACCTCGATTTTTTTCCAAAAATTACCATTTTACCTCGAGTGTCTAGAAATTTTGTTTTTGACCCCGAACTTTCCCAAAATTATCATTTTACCCTCGAATGTCTAAAATTACAAATTTACCCCCATGTATCCAAAAATCTCAATTTTGACCCTGATTGTTTTATTTTTCTTCCTCTTCAATATTTTTATATTTAATTTTTAATTATTATGCCTTTGTATTTCGTATTTTTGGATTTTCGTATATTATTTATCTACCTTCTTATTTTGCTTCGTGTTATCTAATCCCTATTATTAACTGTTCATTCATATCTAAAATTGCACATTCATTTTCAAAATTATTTTAAAACCGAGGCAATGTCCTTTTCGTGAGGAAACATCGGGAAATCATGCCCTAACGTGTCGGATGTGATTTTTCGTATAACTCACACGAATGAATATCTTTTTTCGAGTTTTTAAATCCCTTTTAACTTCGAGATTCCAAGAATGTCGTGCCCTAACGTGTTGGTCACGACTTCAATTCTTCGTGAGAATCGAAGTAAACGGGCATTCTATCTTCAAATTTTCCAAGTCATGAGTCCGAGGATTGCATTTTAAATTAAATGCGAAATTTTCAAGTTTTCAAATATATGTATATATATGTAATTCTAAAACAAAACGGGACAATATCCTTTCATGTGAAAATCTCGAAAAACCATGCCCTAACGTGCTGGGTGTGATCTTCGTATAATTCACGCGATCGAATATCCTCCTTGAGATCTTTCAAAACGTCCATCGGTTTCGAAAGTCCGAGAATGTAGTGCCCTAACGTGTTGGACACGATTTCCAATTCTCTTAGAAATTCGAAATACGTTGATGATTTTCCTCAAATAATATTTTCTTTTGAAACTATATAAAGTTTTCTAAAACAAAGATCGTATATTAAATTTTACTTGAGTTTTCAAAGTTTTAACAAACTAAGACTCGAAAGTAATCAATGTGGTACCAATTTTGGGCGTATGAGGGTGCTAATCCTTCCTTATGTGTAACCGACTCCCAAACTCGTTTTCTGGATTTCGAAGACCAAAATATTTTTTAAACGGATTTTAAACGTTTTGTGGTGATCCAATCACACCATATAAAAGATTGGTGGCGACTCCCATTTTTATTAATTGTCGATAATTTTAAAATATTATTTGAGACCTATTTGTTTTCCCCCGCGAAAATAAAGGTTTCGACACCGGCTAATCAAATCCTAACCTAAAAAAAATTATCTAGATAACTTATATAGACCCGACCCAATTCACGAGCACCGCTAATTGAATGTAAGTTGAAGATTAGAGTTTACCCCTTAAAGCATAAAACCAAAATCAAAGTTCAATATTATGGGATTATCTCATGAATAAGTTGTGACCTGACGTTGAAAAATAAGGTTTTGGAGATTTCTTTTTTCAGTTTGGTTCAATTTTAATTCCAATCAACAACTTAAAATTGTAAATATTCAAAACTTGACACATATCAACAGCGAAAAAAAAATACAAATATGACATAGATAATATATAAAAAAGTTAGAGGAATAAAACAATGTTTAATCTTAAATTTGATAACTTTTTTAATTTAATTGTTAAATTTTTTTTGAATATATTGATGTGATTACATGACAGTATCTGTTCATATTTTCTTAATCCTTTGACAATGCACACACACCTTGCACACATAAGTACTCGAACCCGGATCTCTTAGGATGAACAACATCTTTTTTATCACTGAAAATTGACTATTTTTCTAATCTTGACCCATGTTATGACGTGGCACAAATATTATAACACAGATAGGGGAAAATTTTCAAGTTCATAAACTAATCTATGTGGACAGAAAAAAAGAAATTGAAGGACTAAATTGATAAAAAAAATTTCAAACCAGCCATGCAAGAAGAAACGACAAACCCAAAGCTAAAAAATGGCGGTAGATCCAGAATGTAGTTGCTAAATTCCAGGCCTTAAATTTCTCCCAATTTTTTAGCTTTCGGTGTATTGAAAACCCTAACAATTCCTCAAAATCTTAAAATATTGCAATCATTTTCCCCTTATTTATTTCCACTAAAATATTTTATTTTTTCTAAATATATTAGTGTGATTACATAATAGTATTTGTTCATATTTTTTTAATCTTTTGACAACGCACACACTTTGCATACACATGTGCTTGAACCCAAGTCTCCTAAAATAATAACATTATCTTTTTCACTGGAGCCACTCGTTGGATTTATTTACACTAAAATACTTAAATACGCTTTACTTTGAAAACAAACACCAACAGTGACGGAGCGAGGCGTTGGCCCCAGAAAATGAAATTTTTTTTATTTAAGCTCTTTGTAATTTATTAAATTTTAAATTAATAATGATAAAATTACACTTTGACCCTCTAAAAATAATAAAAATTAATTTAACCTTTTAATAATTATAAAAATATAGATTAATAAAATAATAAAATTATATTTTTATTATCGTAAATTCCGACTAAAAACAATTTTTTAGCTCTGCCACTCAACACTAAATTGGAAATAAAAAAATACATTTACATGTCAGGGATTAATTCAATAAGCATCATTATAAATAATTTTTCAAAAATAAAATTTTAGATGAACTAAATTGATATGACAACTTGCGTTATTGTATAGCCGTTTGGCTTTCATTACTATTTTTGAGAAAAAAAAAGTTGTGTTCTTGTAAATTACCAGTTAATGTTCTTAAAAGAGCAGTAATTTAATATATTGAGAAAGAAAACACACATGAAAATAAATAAATAAATAGAAACTGAATAGAAATTTAATTGGTATAAACATGATTTTCAGAAATAGATTAATTGGATAGTAAATTGATTGGGCTATCAATTCGGAATAAAAAGCGTAGAACTGATTGAATCAATAGTTGAATTGATTTTTTTTTATTTTTTTTAACTTTTATATCTTTTTTTAATAATTTATTCAATTGAATAAAAAAAACTAATCGTCATCAAATTAAAAATTAAAGGTCTAACTAGTTTAACCATCAATCTAATTCTAAAAATTTACCTATCAATTCGGTATTCTAAATACTATAACACTGCATTGTACTCTTTTTTTTCGAAAGTGGTTCATCAAATTGTTACCTCTTAATCAAAACTTACAAAAATATAAAGTATTTAATCACCAATATTTATAACACAAAAAAAACATAAACGTTAATTGAGTTGTAATTTAATTGATATCAATATTGTTATTAGATAAAAATACGTGAATTCGTACACATCAAAACATATTTATTTTTTTATTTATGGATTCTAGGACACAGAAACATGTGGAATATTCAATGTAAGCTTTACGTTAAAGTCACTTTTGTTTCTCTTTTAAAATTTTCAGTCTCCCTTACAAACCTTCAGTGTTTCTCTGCTCTTTGCTTTGCTTTGCTCCCTTGAGTTTCAGAATGGGTAAACTAATTACACCACATCTCTCTTTCTTTCTCCTGCTATTCTCCTTCCTTTCAGGTATTTTACTTATCATTCGATATTCATTATAATATTACTACTAACCAAGTTTTCTATTTTGATTGTTGCTTATTGTTATACAATTATAATGAAATATGTAATAACCCGACTCGAATCTGATTCGATGATCCGTTTCAAAAATTCATGATTAATCTATGATTTAAATAGCCCCAAACACTTCGTTGAAGAGAGGGGATGGTATAGAAAAAAACCATTTTGATTATCTTCTTCTTCTCTTTTCCTGGACCAGAAGTCTCTCTCTTCCTAGATCTTCAATGTTGATATGATGTATCAACACTTACGTTGCTGTTTTACTGTCATGTTCATCAGCGTAGTTAATTAACATGAAATGTTAGACCTTTTTGGCAACATAAAGTGGTCTGGTTTTAGTATTTTTAAGACATTTTGGGTTTTTTTTATATTATAAATTGGACCTTTTTAATCTAAATTTATGGTTTGTGTTGGTTTCACCTTTTATTTGGTTAAATATATTATGAATTTGAAGTTATTTTCATGATTCTAACCACATTTCCTCTAATAACCCATTTCCAGGAGGAACCTTGATGAAGATAAATGGACAGGTAATGAAATTACATCAAGTTCTTTAATTAAACCCCCAGAAAACTCTGAGATCAACAAATTTGTTCACTTATTTTATAAGACAGTCCTCAAATGGATTTTGTTTTTGTTTTTTGCAGAAAACATGGTGCACAGCTAAGCCATCATCAGACCAGGCAACTCTTTTGACAAACATAAACTATGCATGTTCTAAAGTGGATTGCCAAATCATACAAAAAGGTTGTCCATGTTTCAATCCAGATAATCTCATCAACCATGCTTCCATTGCCATGAATCTTTACTACCAAACCATGGTTAGAAACGTTTGGAACTGCGATTTCAAAGGATCTGGTCTCATTGCCATCACTGATCCAAGTAAGTCACTTCCTTCACTTGTTATAGAGAATGATAAGCGGGCAAAATTAAAGGGATATGATGTAAATGTGGTAAAAGCTTAAGGTGTTTTGGTGTTGGTGCAGGTTATGGCAACTGCCTTTATGCGTAGCAAGCGGCCATTGATGCAAGCAATTACTCTGTATGTTTTCCCCTTTGGAAATCATTAGTAACTTTTGATGTATTAAGAAGTTTCATGTATTAAGTAATAAAAGGGTTAACTGTCGAAATAGTCACTTTTGTTTGACTCAAGTTACATTGTAGTCACTTACATTTGAAATGTTATGTTTTAGTCACTTATGTTATCGTTTTGTTACAAAATGGTCACTCTCCCGTAAGGGCAAAGCCAAGAAAAAATTTCAGCACGGGCCGAAATTAATTGTCTTTATCTTTACAATTTTTAAAGGATTAAATAAAATTTTTATCATTTTTAGGAGGCTAAAGTGCAATTTTACATTTACTAATATAAAACTTTTAAAAATTTAAAGGGCTAGAACAGTAAAATTTCCATTTTAAGGGGGTCGGAGCCCTTGCTAAATCTGCCTCTATCTGTCACTAAGATCTGTTACTTCCCAAATGACAATCCGACGTGACAATGAAAACGGGTTTTATATGTCAACGTAAATGTCTAGTTGGGATGAGAAAGTTAAACTTTTTATGAAAATAGAATACAAAATTTTTTTTGGATGTCCAACGTGAATGATTTTGGTTTTAGGGCGATCTTTGTATTCTATTTTCATAAAAAAATTAACTTTTCTTATCCCAATTGAATATTCACGTTGGCAATTTAAACACATTTTAATTGTCATATCAGACTATTATTTGAGAGGTAATATATCTTAACGACAGAGTAATTATTTCGTAACAAAATAATAACGTAAGTGGCTAAAATATAATTTTAGACAGATAAAAATGACTATTTTGATAGTTTACTCGTAATAAAACGGTGGGTTATTAGTTTATGATATTAAATGGGTGAAGATTCGAGAAAAGATATTCGCATGGAAAGCTTTTTATTTCAGAGAATATGCTTTTCGCCTTTAGTCTTTACAACCCAAGCTTGGAAAACCATTTAGAGGGAAAATTAATTAAAATACCATTTGAATATATAAACATATCAATACACACATCAATAATTTTTTATTAAATATAATATTAGTAAAAAAGAAAATTACAAAGTTTGAATAATTTAACTATTGCTTTGAGGAAATCTTAGCTTAGCATTCCGACATTTATATAAATAATTTTAAACGAATTGTATAAATACAATATTAATAATATTAATAAGCAAATGGTTGGATCTAAAGGAAAAAAAAAAGTGAAGTATAAAAGGAATTTGCAAGATTCAAATCAGAGTATCAGATCTTTCCACGTGGGAAAATAAATATGAGAAAAGAAAAACATGTTAGTGTTTTTTCGGTAAAAAAAAGTAATAAGATAAAGATAAATTAGACAAGGGGAATTCTTTTCAACTCAATCATCGTGTAATAATTGAATCACTTTTTTCGATGGTTGCATGTAAATATGGCTTCACAAAAGTCTTGAAAATATTATTTTTGTTTATCCATTTATTATTTTATTCTCTTCTTTGAACACAAGTCTAACGTAAATCATCCATGAACGTTTGAGAAGATCCTTGATGTCACGCCTTACATGTGAAAAAAACTGTTCATTTTCATTTGCTTGGATCACTTTGATAGCTTCGGTGCTATCCATTTTGAGTATCACCCACTCTAAACCTAAATCTCTTTCTAATTGGAGTCCCTCAAGAGTACCCAGAATTTCGCCAAAACCACATAACAACAACCAATATTAGTTGGGAAACCAACGACCCAAACCCCCTGATGATCCCGCATTAAACCTCCCGAGCAATTGACAAACTGCACCATCAATATTCACTTTGAACCAACCATCATCTGGCAGAGTTTATCTTGTTAAATGATTGATTAAAAAAAGTACAAATTTAAAAGTAAAAGAAAAAAAAAAAATACATGAAAGGTTAAAAATCAGGATGTGATCCACCCAAACGTGTTCTAAACCTATCCAAAAAACCACCCTATACAACTCGTGTACTTGTACATAGCTCATTTGTGTGATATTTAAATATTAAAAAAAATATTTTTAAAAAATACATTGCTTTAAATAATTTCAAATTAGGACTCATAATGAAATTTCAAAATGATGAATCATATTTTATTCATTAATATCAAAAATAAAATAAAACATATAATAACACTATTCAATTATTAATGAATAATATTGTTCAGATCTAATTGGATGTTAACAGCATTGCCTTCACCCATTTTCCTGAATAATTGTAAATAATGACAATATGATGAATAAATTTGAATGGTTTATGCAAATAATATTAAAAACAAATAGATTTATGTAACAAATTTTTATAGCTTCTTATTCCTTGTGGATGTTGATCCTATCTCCATCTTTATGCCAGAAGTCAATTAAAATATTTATTTTCTAATTTTCTTTAGTAATGTATACTATTCATTGGAAATAGAGTTGTTCATAGATTGGGTCGGGTCAAGTAAAAGATTTAGATTTGTTTTTTAGGCTCAAGTTTGGCTTGGCTCGAAAAATGGATCTAAAATTTTACCTAATCCCAGCCCGAATAAAAATATTAAAAATAGAGCCCAATCTGGCCTGCTAATATTAAAATTTTTATATAAAAAAAATTAAAAAATATAATATATCAAATATATTAAGATCATTAAAATAAATGTTTTTCAACAAATAGAAAAAAATTAAAAAAGATAAGTGCAACATATCAAATAAATACCTCTAAAATAGTAGTAAAATTAATAATAAAATGAGAGAGATACAATATTTAAATAATAACAATAAAATAGTAGCAATATAAAGTAAAATGATAGCAAAATAATGAAAAAACAGTGGCAAAATAGTAAAAACAGCAGCATTTTTCTTTTTGCAAATTCGTGCTGGGCTAGGCCGGGCTCAGGATCAAAAAAAGTTTACTCAAAGTTCGTCCCGTTTAGAAAATGGACATTATTTTTTATCCAAGTGTATTTTTTGGGTCTATAATTTTATTCAAACTTTATCACTTTTCTGGCGGATCCTCAGGCTAGGTCGGATGGACAAATCTAATCGAAAGTAATCTATTTGTAATTGCTGGGAAAGAAAAGCTTAAGTAAAAGTTACATAAATGATGTACACCATATGATATTCAATGTAGATTATCATTATTTGTAGGTCAAGTATATTTTTTTGGGATTTAGTTTAGTCCACATTATAATTTCCATTTCAATTTACATGTCTAACTTCAAATTTGGTAAATTGTAATATTTTAGGGTAAATTACATTTATAGTCACTCAATTATTTATTTTTTTTGTCAACGGCTATTAAATGACTGACAAAAAATGATGTGCAAGCTTTTAAATTGCAAGAGTATTTGAATAAATACTAGCCACGGTATTTTATTTATAACTCAAAAACATGGTAACAATAGAAGATAGTTGTAACGCTCTAAAAATTTGAGTCTTTGACTGTTTAATCTTGTCAATAAATGTGTGTTTGTTCAATGATGTTGAGTTTTGATTGTTCGCTTCAGGTCGAGTTGGGGGGGGGGGGGGTCAAGTCCTTTATGTGTTAGAAATCTTGGTTAAATTCTTTAATTGAACCTTAAGCTTTGGATTTTCCGTTTAAATTTATTTGCACCTTAATTCATGTCAACGATGATTTTAGTGCTTTAATGGTTAAGCATCTGTATACACTCTAGTTTTGTGTTTGAGACTCTACGTATGCGACGTGTATATATTTTTGCACTTCAAATTTTCTATTTTTATTTGAATTAATTGAATCTTCTCTTTCTTTCATTAAACACTCCCAGTTCCTTTTTGTTTAAAGAACTTTTTATTTCTTCCATTTTTTAGTTGCTTCTTTTTCTTTTGTTAATTGTCGTTTGTAGTTCTCTGATTTGTCTCATGGCTGTGTGGTTGGTTACTTATATCGTTCTGTTGATTGCATTTAGTCCGTAAGTGAGTTGTCGTGGATTTTCTCTTTTGTGTTTGGATGTGCGATATTGGGGTTTCTTGTTGAATTTCGTTGTTGGGATTTTGAATTGTTTGGTATTGTTGTTGCGTTAGTTCGTGTAGGGGGGAGATCAAGAGGTGCTTTGCGTTCTTTATTCCACGCAAGACAAGTAATCGGGGCTGTTTCCTGGTAAGTGTTGGTTTCGTCGAAGTTGGGTTGAACTTTCGGCGTTAGATAGATTGATCAATTAAGTGAATTCTATGTTTTAGTTGTTTAATGGTACAATTGATGGACGTTTTAGGTTCAAGGATCACTTTGGGTCACTTTTACTTTGGATCTCTTCAGGTGGTTACTGAAAACCCCAAATTTTACTTTTTTGGTCATCGAAAAACATGGTAGTCGACACCACACGACTGTGTGCTAGGCCGTGTGAACCACACGGCCGTGTAACTCATTGTTTTTTGAAATTGTGGCACATGGGTTGACCACACGGGCGTGTGGTAGACCGTGTGTGGGAAATTGAGGTGTAGGGTTCACACGGGTTGACACACGGGTGTGTGTTGTAACATCACAAAATTTAGCTCAATAGAAATGTAGAATTATATCAAAGATATGATGATGGTCCAATGTTTAATTTATCAATAATAACACATGAAAGTAAATAAGGTCTTAAGTTCAAGTCTGATATTTTACAAAATAAATTAATTTTTGCTAATTCCCTTGTTTTTAATTAATATTGTCGTGCAAGCCTTTTTAACCTAACTATAAATATAATTTTTAAGCAAATTTGTGGCATCCCAAATCTGACCAGGACGGACCGACCTAAATTCGAAGCGTTACATTAGCCACCGAAATGATTCTCCAGCTAACAACCACCCGACGCACACCCCAACCTCATAACACCTCATTTATGACTAATTAACTATCATTTATTAATGCAGAAGCAATTTGTAAACCATTTTTAAACTTTTGCTAAGTATTTATCTTAAGGGTATTTTTGGTCATTCTACCACCTAAGGTTAAACTATTCCAATTTTATTTCTAAATAGTTACCGACCTTCTTTTAGTCAAGTTATGTAAGCTCGAAAAATTTCAACTTAATTCGAGTTCATTTACTATGTTTAATTTTATTTCTAAATCGTAACTTTTACAAACTTTTAGTACATTTTTCAAATTTAAATTAAGAGTGTTTCTACTAAATATTAATAGTTACAAGTCTAATCCTAAAATATTACCAAGTTTACCTATCATTAAAGGCTTCAATTAATCTAATCAAGTTTTAGGACTAAATTATAAATTAAGCAAATTAAAATACTAGATTATAAAAACAAAAACTAAACCCCCAAAAACCCACACGCCTGTGTGCAAACCACTGCACCTATTTTGTCAAAAATTCATTTTAATTACTTGATTTTACATATTTTACTTACTTATTAAACTTAAAATAACTACACTTAATCACCATAAAAATCCACACATATCCAATTTAATTTATTAACAACAAATATGCAAAAATTAATCAAAATTTGACACCCAATTACATGCTTAGCAAACACCAATTAATTCACACAAGCTACATACCTTAGTCGCAAGCAATCCACTCCATGGTAAGCTTCAGTTAAACATTGTTAGTATAAAATACATGCCTCGTACACTATGTTATCAACCACCATACGAACACTTATCAACATACCATAAATGAAACATCAATTAGGCATAAAATCATGTATTAAAGCAATTATAAAATCACCAAAATTAAAATCCAAAATTTAGTGTCCAATGTCCATTACTAGTAAAATAACACTAGTCCCAAAAGCATCACAATGCCTCTATATAGTCTCTAAAGTAAATTTCTTAAGCCACTACTGAGCCTTATTCTTAGATCGCCCTTGCACTCGCTTCTCGACTCCTTACGCCCGAAAATTCTTTACTCGAAACATGAGGGTATGAGCTTAAAAAGTTTAGTGAATGATAGTAAAAACATCAAATAATTTGCACCTAATCATGCATAAATCAAAGCAATTAAGCATTAAATTTTTAGTCACAACATGTTAACATTTCACCATAACCTCACATGCTATTTCAAGAATTAAGAATCAAATTTTCCATGACGTGTTCAATCATCTTTTAATATATCAACATTCAATTATATTGTCACAATCAATCAATTATGTTGGGATAATACATTCATGGCAATAAGTAAACGTGTGAGTATACATTGGATAAACAGATCTACGAACTCCCACAAATCAAATACAATCATCCGAATTGAGTAAGCCGAAGCCACATGCTCCCTTATAACGCCTCAAATAACCCGATGAGTGGAGACTCAAGCTCAACACTCTCTTATCTACTCCAAACAAATCAGTCCACCATGAGTCATATGCTCACAATATCACAAATAATGGTGAGCACTCACAAACCCTATGGTATGCCAACTATATCTAATGGATCCACCATGCAATGTTGCCAATATAATCATACATACAAGCCATTAAATCTGTTGTTTAATCACTTAATTTAGGATGTTAAAATGCAAGTAAAAGCTGTTGCTAAACAATTTTAACATCAATAAATTAAGCATGACAAATATAATTTTCTTAACATTCATATACCAATTAGAACACCTTTATCAAATGTGCAATAATCAACAACTCATGCTCCAAATATCAATTTATTCCATACAATTTAATCATGCTAAAAGTATAATACACAACTTACCAAACCAATTACCATTTTGCTCTTTTATAAAATAAAACCTATTTTTGCAAATCCAACCATCCAATATGCAATTAAATCATTAATAATACCAACTAAACCTTTAATTTAACACATAATCAGGCCAATTTACCAAATTGCCCTTAATATCACTCAACTCAAACTTAGCTCTTTAAGCAAAAATGTGTTCAAAAAAGAAAGTTTGAAGTTCAATTCTGATTTGCACGTTCATCCTCTTGATGTGGAACTTTAACAGAGGCAAAGTATACATTACAAAATAACAATAGCAACAAGAAACACGAAATTTGATAAAGTATACAAATTTAAATTATTGCTTTAAACTACCTTACTGATGTTGCACAACTAAGCTAAATATGAAATTCCTCAACTAAACTCCCTTTTCAGCACCTCAAACCAGTTCTAATCTTCATTCCTAGTCCAATAACATGTATTCTATGTGTTAATTTCATCATTTAATCTGTTTCATAATTTTCCAGAAAAATCATCCATGTTCTTGATCAAATTTGAATTTCTCAAAATTGATCCATAAAACGTGTTTGATCTTTTGGTTTAAGATTAAAAACCTCATTAGACCTATTTTGAGCTTAGACATCCATTAATATTTGAATTCCAACTTAAAATTAAAGATCCACCATTTTTTATCTTCAAGTTCAAGAAATAAGAAATTAAAGTTGAAAATCCATTATAATCACTTTAATTAACAAATAATTATTGAAATCAACTTAAAAACAAGTTTAGAGATGAGGATTACCTTCAATACAATTCAAATAATTGATTTGGAAGTTTGAATCAAAATGCTTGAAGAAATTCAAATGACTTTTTGCCCAACATTGAAAATTATTTCAAGAGATTTTAGAGAGAATTTTGGAAGAAAAAAATGTTTAGATCTATTCTCTCATATTTGGTTTATGAAAACAAACACACACACACACACACACACAAAAAAAAAACGAGAGAAAAATCTCTTAATTCGACTTTAAGAAGTCTAGTTTATTTGGACTTTACTTTTATTTTATTTTACCACTGTATTTTATTTTAACAAGAATTCTAGTCACCCAATTCTAACAATCTCCATCTTGACAAGAATTCTCTACGAACAAGAACTTTCAACGAATAAGTTCTCCTCTTCCACAAAACCCCTTGAGGGGTATTCTTCAACAATGAACACTAACCAAGTCCAAACAATACTCAAACTTGGTTATGGGAAGTGACTTAGTCATTATATTTGTAGGATTTTCATGAGTACTAACTTTGCTCACAACAACATCTCCACGAGCAATAATATCACGCACAAAATGATACCGAACATCAATGTGCTTTGTTCTCTCATGAAACATTTGATCTTTCGTAAGGAAAATGAGACTTTGACTGTCACAAAATATTGTACCAATCTGAATATCTTTATTGAATTCACCAAAGAGTCCTTTTAACCAAATAGCTTCTTTACAAGCCTCGATAATCGACATGTACTAAGCTTCAGTGGTAGACAAAGCAATTGTAGTTTGCAAAGTAGCTTTCCAACTAATTGCACAACCCCCAATTGTAAAGACATACCCTATAAGAGATCTTCTCCTATCTAGGTCTCTAGCAAAATCAGCATCAACATACCCAATGACTCCATCTCTAGTTCTTCCAAATTGTAAGCAAACATCAGTGGTACCTCGTAAGTATCTCAAAATCCACTGAACTGCTTTCCAATGTTCTTTACCGGGATTCGCCATGTATCTACTAACTGCATTGACTGCATATGATAAATCTGGATGTGAGCAAACCATAGCATACATTAGAGAACCCACTGCACTAGAATATGAAACACGTGACATATAATCAATCTCATCATCTGATTGTGGAGACGAAGTCGATGAAAGTCTGAAGTGGGCTACTAAAGGAGTACTAACAGGCTTGACACTTTGCATATTGAACCTGCAATGAACTTTCTTAATGTACCCTTTCTGACTTAGGTACAACTTACATGCCTTTCTATCTCTAAGAATCTCCATCCCAAGCATCTTCTTTGCTGCTGCCAAATCTTTCATCTTAAATTCTTCACTAAGTTAGGTTTAACCTTTCTTATCTCTTCTTTATCTTTTGCTGCTATCAACATGTCTTCAACATAAAGGAGTAGATACACAAAAGAACCATCACCATTTTTCTTAAAATAAACACAATTCTCAAAACTACTTCTTTTGAAATCATGGGTAGTGATAAAAGAATCAAACCTCTTGTACCATTGCCTTGGTGACTGTTTCAAACCATAAAGGGACTTTTTCAACAAGCAAACATAGTCCTTCTTTTCTGAGGCCCTCTGGTTGTTGCATGTAAATATCTTCCTCAAGTTCTCCATGCAAGAACGCTGTTTTTACATCTAACTAATCAAGCTCCAAATCATACATGGCCATAATACCAAGTAAGGCTCGAATTGAACTGTGTTTCACAACTGGAGAAAACACATTTGTAAAGTCTACACTGAGAGTCTGATTGTAACCTTTTGCAACAAGTCTTGCTGTATATTTGGGTTCTTCAATTCCTGGAATCCCTTATTTCCTCTTGAATACCCATTTACAACGAACAACCTTTTTACCCTTTGGAAGCTTCACTAAGTCCCACGTTTTATTCTTATGGAGTGATTTCATCTCTTCTTGCATGTCAATCATCCACTTTTCTGAGTCTTCACAGCTTACTGCATCGGAATAAGTGGATGACTCTTGATTTGCATCAATATCTTTAGCCACTTTTAAAACATAAGCTACTAGATTAGCCTCAACGTACCTCTTCGGAGGTTTAATTTCTCTTCTAGGTCTATTTTTGGCAATAGAATAATGTGGTGATGAAGTGACTCTATTTTAAACTTCTGTACTAACTTGAGAAGTTGACTCTGTTGTAGATACTAGATCAATCTGAAACTCCACTTGCTTTTGTTGTTCTTTACTGGAAGAGTCTTTAAGAGATAAGTTAGGTAACATAGCAGTTTCATCAAAAACAACATCTCTGCTAATCACAACTTTTCTATTTTCAGGACACCATAACTTATACCCTTTTACACCAGCTTTAAAACCTAGAAAAACACATTTAATGGGTCTTGGATCCAATTTTCCATTATCAACATGAGCATAATCAGGACACCTAAAAATCTTTATATCAGAATAATCAGCAGGCTTACCAGACCATATCTCTTATGAAGTTTTTTTTCTCAATGGCAACGGATGAATATCGATTGATAGAAAAACATGTAGTAGAGGCTGCTTCAGCCCAAAACGACTTCGATAAATTAGCATTCGACAACATACATCGAACCTTCTCCATGATCATTCTGTTCATCCGTTCTGCAACGCCGTTTTGTTGTGGAGTATGACGAACTGTCAAATGTCTCATGATCCTTTCTGATTTGCATAATTCATTAAACTCATCAAAACAGAACTCCAAGCCAATATCTGTGCGGAGGTGTTTTACCTGTTTTCCTATCTATTTTTTAACCTTAGTTTTCCAAGACTTGAATGCAAAAAACACATCGCTTTTCTACTTCAGAAAGAATGCCCAAACTTTTCTGGAAAAATCATCAATAAAAGTTAGCATATAATTAGCTCCACCTCTCGAAGACACTCTAGATGGTTCCCAAAGATTAGAATGAATATAATCTAATATTCCCTTCGTGTTATAGATTCCTCTAGTGAATCGAACTCTCTTTTGCTTCCCAAAAATGGAATGCTCACAGAACTTCAGTTTGCTAATGCCTTGCCCATCAAAAAGTCATCTTTTACTTAATTCTGCCATGCCGTTTTCACTCATATGCCCTAGACGCATATGCCAAAGTCTAGTAATATCATCATCTGACAAGGAAGATGAAGCGACTGCAGCATCACCAATAATAGTTGAACCTTGCAAAACATATAATTTGGAAGTCTTTCTCTGTCCTTTCATCACAACGAGGGAACCCTTACTAATCTTTAGAACTCCACTTTCAGCTGTGTACTTGTGTCCTTTTGAATCAAGAGTACTCAATGAAATCAAAATTCTTTTCAATTCTGGTACATGTCGCACGCCACTAAGAGTTCTAACGACCCCATCAAACATCTTTATTTTGATTGTGTCAACACCTGCGATTTTACATGAAGCATTATTTCCCATCAAAACAACACATTCAAACACAACTTCATATGTTGTAAACCAATCCAGATTGAGACTCATATGGAAGGTGCAACCAGAATCGAGGATCCACTCCTCGCTCACTTTAGAATTGTTGATAGAAGAAACTAGGAGTTCACCATCACTGTAGTCTTCTACTACATCAGCTTCACCGGATTGTTCTGGTTGTTTTCCCTTTTTATTCTCTAAATCCATCTACGCAAGAACTGCTTGCATCTTTACCTGCCACAACGCGAATCTGGTGTTGCGATCCAACAACGGAATATTATACTTCAATGTCGCTATTATTGTAATCGAGGCTAGTAACCCGAAACGCTCTGATACCAATTTGATAAAATTAAATGTCGACAATGAAGAAATATCACAAAGAAAACGAAAAAAATACATATTTTACGTGGAAACCTTTTTGGGAAAAACCACGGGCAGAGGAGAAGAAGATTCACTCATGTCAAAAATTGAATAATTACAAGAGGAGATGACTACGCCTATTTATAGGTTGAAAAACCTTATTCCAATAAATAACTAATAGAAGTAACGTAGTAAGGTTGAAACACTTTATTCTAATTAAAATAAAATAGATGACTTATTCTAATTAAAATAAAAATAAAAGAAGTCTAGGTTATTTGGACTTTACTTTTATTTTATTTTACCACTGTATTTTATTTTAACAAGAATTCTAGTCACCTAATTCCAACAGATGATATTTAGGGTGTATGGAGTCGAAATCTAAGCTTGGAAATGAGATTACAGTGGTTGACCACCTATTTCGGCAAAACTAGTTAAGTTTTTTATATGGAGGTTAAGCAGCTTTTATATGTAATTTTAGAATAATTTAATTGTGTTTGTTTTTGTTTATAATGCCTTTTTATTATTTTTGATGTGTATGTGAAGTGTCAACTCATTTGGGAGCCTCTACAAGCAAGGATAAAGGCAAACAAAAGCTTACTAAAGCTTTGTTGTGCAAGCAAGTTATTAAGGTGAGTGGTCTTGTGTGCAACATTAATGCAGAAATCAGTGAGCTAAAAAGGGATTAGGGGGTCTAATCATTTAACCTAAGTCTTAAGAGTAAGTGTTCCTACTTAAACTTTGATATTTTATAAGCAGGCTTACATGTGTTGTGATATGTTCAAGTGTGTGATGTAAATATATGTGTTGAATATATGACTGAATATGCCTAGAGAACAACTAGTTTTATGCACATCAATTTGAAATGAAAGTGTATTTGTCTCATTGAGCAAAATTTTTGCACTTGAGGTGCATTATATGAAAGTGATAAGTATTATGAACACGATAAGTGTGAGTGTGCATACACTAGAAAATTAATGTGTGAAATGAATATATTGGCCTTTGATTACCTCCAAACGTATGGTCGCCCCCGAACGTACTCTCGTTCAGTGTAGATTTTGACTTTCTGCAAGTATACGGGTTAGATTGTAAATATAGTGTATTACAATGGAACACTTGATAGTATCTCGAGGATTGTACCCAAAGGAGGCGTAAAGCGATAGTAAATAAAAATCCCTGCAAAGAATAAAATTAATTAGTACTTATTTTAGGATCTATAGTACGAAGAGAAATTAAAGAGTTGGTTTTTGAAAACATACAATAAAATAAAAAGCAAAAGTTGAGATGCAGAGATTCTTATAAACGACTTTGGGGATATTAGGTCGTTTCTGTATGATTTCTTCAATTGTTGGATTTTGAAGATTTTCCTTCAATCAACTAGTCACTACCCTAGTTAGATCTCTCGATCTTCCGTCGGCATAGCAAGTCGATAGAGATTACTTGTTGTTAGATGTCACAATCTAAAACGGTTTGGGGAAAATGTGTTCACGGATGAGCAATACCAATTTTGGGTTCATTCCTATCTAGATGACTTTCTAGGGTTGTCAGACTTAGTGTTTGTTCAATGCTCTTCCTTTCTCAAATAGCTAATTTGAAAGGAAAAACCTTGTAAAACAACAATTAATTATTCATACGTCCACTCCTTAATTCCCCAAAATGGAATTAGTTCCTCATGATTTCTTTAAACATTGATAAAACAATATATGAAAACATATAATTGAAGAAAAGAATGAACAAGAAACTAAAATTGTATTAAGCAATCTATCGAAAAAATTCCTCAAATGTTTATACGAGTTTTTACAATCTCGTTTCAAAAACTAAAAAATAAAAGTAAAACTAAAAACTAAGATCTACCGAATGGTGTATCAACCCTAGTGCTAAAAGCCCTATTTATAGCCTTGGACGATTGTTTTCCTCAACCCTAGGTTAGCTACTGTTCCTCGTGTTTAAGTGGCATTGTAAAGACCAAAATACCCTTCATTTGGTGTAAAATCCGCATCTGGAGGTCGATGTCACGACGTACCAGGTTCTATGTCACTACATATAGGCAGTGCACTTTTTCGTAGATATATTCAGGGTTGGTCGCGATGTAGACATGCTATGTCGCGACATAGGGCATTGGTTGCAACATAGACATGCTATGTTGCAACAAAGAAGGCAGATTCATGATTTCTTCATTCTGATCCCTTTTTTGTGACATCCATTGTCCCGTGTCATGACATAGTGATCATTTTTTATATGGTACACCTTCTAATTGTCTCCTACACACTCACAAAGCATGTTAGCCAACTCTTAGGCCTCAATTGGCCTTAAAGACAATAAAGTAGCTTGTTAGCATTTGGTTTTCACAATTTATTCAAAGGTAAAAACTATGTAAAATACTATAAAATTATAAATAAAATGCTTAATTTCAAGCTCCTCAAGTGTGAAAACTAGTTCAATCTGCTAGGTATAAAATCGACAAATCAACATACTCCCGTTCGACATGTATTTTTGGGTTTTCTACAAGTATAAGGGTCGAGTTGTAATATATTTACAATGAAGTAATGAGTATTTCGAGGATCATACCCAAGGGAGGTGAAACAATAATAACTTCAATTTCCTTCATAGAAAAGAATTAATTAGTACACTTCTTAGAGTTATAGTACGAAGAAAAATGAAGTTTTTGGGTTTTTTAATAATAATAAAATCATAAAAATAAAATAAGGGAAATGATATGAGAAAATTAAATAAATAGATTTATGGGGGATTAACTTGCTTCGGTATGATTTCTTCAACTGTTGTCTTTGGGGTTTTCCGTCAATCAACTATTCGTTACCCTAGCAGGATCTTCCGATCTTCCACTAACATAATGAGTCAACAAGAGCTACTTATCTTTCGACCTCACAGTTCAAATTGGTTTGGGGTAAAGGTGTTCACGAATGGGTAATATCAATTTTAGGTTAATTCCCACCTAAATGACATCTTTGGGTTGTCAGGCCTAGGGTTTGTTTTACGTTCTTCCTTTTCCAAACAATTGATCCGTTTAAATCCTTGTACAACAATTAAATAATCATACTTCCACTTTTTATTCCCTACAATGGGATTAGTTCCTCATGGTATCTTAAAACATTATATATTCAATAAAAAAATCAAACATAATAAACAAGATCGAAAATATAATTGAATAAGAAAATTAGAGATTTGTATTACAATCTGTTGGGACAAATCCACAATCATTTATGCGAAAGTTACAAATCTCATTTCTTTAAAAATGGAAATAGAAATAACTTAAGGAAATGAAATGACTAAACCTAAATTACAAGAAAGAAATTAAACTAAAGAAAAGGTGTGTAAAACTAAGTGCCAAGTGGCCTATTTATAGCATTTGGGTGGTCGTTTTACATAGCCTTAGGTCAGCTTCCATTCTTCAGGTTTAAGTTGTGCTGTGAAGACCAAAACTCCCCTTACTCAGTGTAATCCCACGTTCAGGAGTCAATGTCACGACACATAGGGTCATGTCACAACAAGGAAGGTAGTTTACTCCTTGGTGTGTTTTACAGTTGTTGCAACACTTTTGGTCCCTTTGTTGCGATGTCGCTTTGCTTGTGTCATGACATAATGACCAGTTCCAATGTATTTTGTCTTCTAAAGGTTTCTTACACACTCACAAAGTCTGTTAGCCAACCTTTAGGCATCACTCAGCCCTAGAGTTAATAAATGACACCTTTTTACACTTTTTACACCTTTTATTCAATCTATGAAAATGCAAATAAATCTTAAGTAATTCTAACTAAAATTCCTAATTTCAAGCTTCTAAAGTATGAGAACCAGTTTAATCATCTAGGTTGAATTACGACAGATCAAACTCCTCCACACTTAATTCATTGCTTGTCCTCAAGAAAACAAAACAAACACAATGAAAGGTAAAAACATAAAGGCTTGAGGATATATCATACAAGGACTAGATTCGAAATATCTACCTTAGGCATCCTATATCTTCTAATAACTTTAGCATGACGAACAAGCAATCTTACCACTTTTGATTAAAATATCTAAGTTCAATAAGTTACAAAAGATACAAATATAAAAAATTTTATCTGTATAGCTCCATCAATGACTAATACAAGTACTTTAATTATCCTAGTACAATACAAATAGTTGTAGTGAAAATGTATAATGCCATATTCATGCATAGATTTATTTAGGTCACATAGGTCTTTCAAACTTGTAACGTTTGAGGCTTAGGATATGTATGAATTTCAAAGAAATGGTAAACACTAGAGGTTACAAACACAAAAATAGTTTGACACATTGCATTGTTCCCTATTCTTCCCTTTTAACATCCCGATTCCTACTCACCGCATTATTTCTCCTTCTCTCACCTTCCTTATCTCTTAAATTAGGAAATCTAAATATGGTCTAATCCCTTTACTTAGCCTATAAGTATTTCTCATTCTTGAACAAGGTTTTCTTTTGATTTTGTGACTTTGTCACCTTTCACTCTTTTTTCTTACTCAAGATTGTTTTTCATTTTTCTCATTTATTTATACTCGCCTTTTTCTTCTTTTGGATTTTTTTTGTTTCACAATTTTGATTATTCTAAAGTTTACATTCCACATTGATTTTCTTATTTCGCTCTTGTTTTACAGACTCCACCTTGATGTGTCTACTTACCCTTAATACATATGACCATATGTATATAATCATGCAATTTAGGACCAAAGAAAAGAGTAAACATAGATTGACTTTTTTGGCTTTATGGTTTGTCGGTTTATCAAAAAGGGTCAATAGGCTCAAAGATTGGTACTAATAGACAAAAACAAAAAATGATTTGCTTTTTGACTTTGATTGCTTCCAAACAATGCCTTAGGTCATCCCTAAATACCTCAATATGCATAAACTTCAATTTAATCACACAATCCCAAAAGTACCATTTATCATATATACTAGCATGTTTTTTTCCTCATATTACTCATGTCATTTGGTACAAATAATATCTTATGATCTATATTTAGTGTATCCTATAGAACTTAGTAGTTTCATTCTAAAAAATTTAAAAATTACTCATCATCATGCCAAATGTATTCCAAAATACAATCAACCAATGTACAAACTCCTAACCAATCACTTGTATTTCTACAAGCTCAAACACACGACAAAAAAAATAAAAACAAAAAATTAAAAAGCAAAGCAAAAATTTCTATGTTACTCCCCACACTTTAGAAAACACATTGTCCTCAATTTGTTACCCTTAAAAAGTAAGGAACGAAGTTACCCGATTGATCGTGATTGACTCTTCTTTTAATGGTGGGTTCCTCCTTTTGGCGTGAATAGCTTCAAAATGTTGTGTTTTCTTTGTATGGGGTTCCTACATAAAAATTTGAAATAAACATGTAAAAGATAAATCTAATATTATTCATAACCCTCCTCTAAATCATCTAAAGATATTGTGAATCCATTGAAGTCTTGCCCTTTTGATCTACCGGTTTCATACCAAGCGGATTGAACTATTTTTCACACTTGAAGAGCTTGAAATCAAGTATTTTTGTTTTGTTTCTTTAGGATTTAGTTTAGTTTTCTTTTATGAAACAAATTGTGTACAAGGTGCAACAAGGTGATTATTGTTGTCTCTAAGGTCGCTTGAGGCCTAAGGGTTAGCTAACGAATTTTGTGAGTGTGCAGGAAACATTTAGAAGATGAACAAATATGAGGCTAATCACTATGTCACGACACTGACTGATCTGTATTGCAACAAAGGGACCAAGACTACAGAATGTAAAAACTATCTCCTATGTCACGATGTGGGCACGACGTGTCGCGACAACGCTTGGAAAATTTACTTGATGGGTGAGCTGACTACTATGTCGCGACATAGGACTTGGTATGTTGCAACATCAACCCCTGGACGCGGATTTTACACCAAGTGAAGGCCGTTTTGGTCTTTACAATGCCACTTAAACAAGAAGATCGACAGGTGACATAGGGGTGAGGAAAATGATCGTCCAAGACAATAAATAGGGCTTTAGCACTAGGGTTTCACACACCATTACTTAGATTTTAGTTTTCAGTTTATTTGTATTTTTAGTTTTCGAGACAAGATTGTAGCTCCTCGCATAAATGATCGAGGAATTATTCCCGACAAATTGCTTAATAGAATTTTAGTTTCTTTTTCATTCATTTCTTGATTTACATGTTTTCATATATTGTGTTATTGATGAATAAAGAAACCATGATGAACTAATTCCATTTTAGGGAGCTAGGGATTGGACGTATGAATAATTGATTGTTGTTTTACAAGGGTTTTACCTTTCAGATCAGCTGTTTAGGAAAGGACGAGCACCAAACAAACACTAGGCTTGACAACCATAGAAAGTCATCTAGGTGGGAATGAATCCAAAATTCGTATTCCCCATCCCTGAACAGCTTTTCCCCAAACCGGTTTAGATTGTGACATCTAGCGATAAGTAATCTGTATCGACTTGCTATGCCGACGAAAGATCGAGAGATCTAACTAGGATAGTGAATAGTTGATTGGAGGAAAATCCCCACAACCCAACAATCGAGAAACTTATATAGAAATGAACTAATATCCCTAAGCCGTTTATAAGATTTCTACAACTCAAGCTTTTTCTCTTATTCACTTATTTTATATTTACCTTTTTATTTTTATGATTTCTCACAACTCCATTATTTTCCCTTGTACTATAAACCCTAGAACCGGTGCTATTTAATTTTATTATTTGTAGGGATTCCATTTACTATCGCCTTTGGATACGATCCTCGGAATACTTTCAAGTGTTTCATTGTAAACAACTATATTTACAACCTGACATGTATACTTGCGGAAGCCGAAATCTACACCGAACGGAAGTATGTTCGGGGGCGATCATGTTGTTAGTGTCATTGCCAGGGAGGCAATGCTTTAGAAAATTTTATTCTTTCTTTGTAAATAGAATAATTTTGAAAATTTTAGGCTATAAATATGATTTTTGTTTTTTTATTTTGTTTATTTTGTTTATGATTATTATTATTATTTAGGCTATAGTTATAAATTAACAATACTATTAGTTTTCTATATTTCAGATAAATTACTTTTAATCAAGATTCCCATAATATTTTTTTAAGCCATGGATGACTACTATTACAGGTGGTCAAATGAGAGGTACAATTACGATGATGAAATCTACGAGGATGGATATTACGAAGATTGGGAGATCATGGAAAATAAAAAATTATTCATGATAGAATAGAGCTAACACGAAAATGAAGCCTTAATACACTTGTAGGGTAATGATCAAGATATTGATACAGTTGAACATCCACATAAGCTCGTTGGTAATTTGTATGAGGTAATTAAAGAAGATCATGACCTGCCAAATTGTTTAGACGAGTCGTCTTCTGATTTGGCTAGAACCACCTCTAAGGTTGCATCAAGAAAGTCAGATAAAATGGAACCGACAATGAAAAAGCTCCAAGGTATATCTGAGGTGCTACGCTTAAGGCAAGAGGTCGTGAATGATGTTCCCAACTTTGATCCAAAGGAATTTGAATCTGGCCATGATAAGAATTGTAGTAAGATTGAATTTGAGCTCGTATTTAAATATCATGAGGAGGAGATTGAACATATTCTGAGCATTGAAAACGAGCTTCAATCTTGTGATGAATTAGTTCCTTTGAATAATTATGATGACCTTAACTTGCAAAATGTGTGTAACACCCCTATGCTCGATTCACACGTATAAACCCGGTATAGAAGTATTACATGCATTATTGGAAAATTTAACACGTGTATAATAAAATTTTTCTTTCAAACAATGTGTTTTAAAGTTAATTTATTCAAAACTCATCATTTAGATTCATCAACTCATAGTAATCCAAAACAACTTATAACCATCCATTGGAGATACATAATAGTACCATTTGTACATGCCATTTTTACCAAAAGTATTGTACCTAAACTGAAGTCTTCGAATGGTGATGTGATGTGATGAGAGGTCCCTTAGCTTGACTTCAACTTCTCGTAACTTTTGTACCTACGCGTTAAGCCGGTGAAGGCTTAGTAAGCACTACAAAAGTAATGAATGATCACTTAAGTAATCATGCATATAAACTTCTTGCCTTATTTACATGTAACCTGTAACTTACCACAATGGCACAATTTAAACTTTTATCCACTTTCTGTAGCTTAGCCCATAGACTATCATAGAACCATTAGGATATACGGAACAAATATAGAGTACCAAAGTACTAACAGAGAGCACATAAGTGCTGGGCAACAGAGAGCACACACAGTGCTAACCAGAGAGCACACAAAGTGCTAATCAGAGAGCACACACAGTGCTAATAACAGAGAGCATGAGACGTGCTAAACAGAGAGAGCGCTAGTGTTCCTTAATGGCATGCCACTAATATCACAATGGTTCTAATTTGTCTACTTGGGCACAATCTCAATTAGCATTATTTCTCATAAATAATATATCTCACATAAATACATCATCAAATACTTCACATTTATATTTTCAAAGTTGTTCACTTGCGTTATAGTCACTAAATTATTTATATCTTGAGCAACAAAATTTTAAATTATAATCCGCTTAATGTTTCTAAAACTAGACTCAATCATATTTTTACCATAAAATTTCCAGAAATTTTACTTTAGCCAATTTGTTCAGTAAATTCTTTCAATTTACCCCTTCTCTGCTGCTTGACAGTTCTAACCTTTCTTCACTAAAAATTATCTATCTTTTTGTACAGAGATCAAATAGACTCATTAAGGTATTAACCACATAAATTTCAGTCTCTAATAATTTTTCTATATTTTTCTATGATTTTTCAAAGTCAGAATAGGGGAACTCGAACCTACTCTGACCTTGTCACACAAAAACTAGTATATCTCGAAATATACAATTTCTTTTCTTTCACTGTTTCTTCCATATGAAACTACACTCAATAATATTTAATTACATATATAATTCGACCCTTAAATCTTTATATACAATTTTTGGTGAATTTTCAAAGTTAATCCTCTGATTCTGTCCAATTTGTTTTATCTGTTTTCAATGAAAACATTTTCTTTCTCATATTTCATTACACTAACCTCATTTAATCATCTTTATACCACATAATTAAACAAAAATTTTCATTCTAACAATTCAAATATATTATGAAAAATAGACTATAAACTAAAATTTTTGTAGTACTTACAACAAAAGGTTGATATTCTTCTCTTCTTACTCCTTGCTCTTCTCTTTGCCCTTTTCTTCAATTTGGTCCCTCTCCTTCTTTCCTTTCTCTTCAATTTCATATAAACACATATAAGATAAAGGCTAAAATTCAATGATTTTCATGCTAAATTATGAAAATACACATGTATATCATGAGAATTTAATCATTTATTACCTTTGTTCATGAAACCACAAAATTCTAATTCAATTCCTACACACTTTAACCCTTCAAAGTGAGCTCTACAAGGAAATTAAGATGACTACTAACTTCCTTCTATGCCTTTCTTAAATAAATTTCAAAGAAAATGGAAGATTTTGAAGCTTGAAGGGTTTAACAATGGTGGAAGGACTTAATTGAAATAAAAGGAAAAGTTGGAAATGAAGGATATAGGCATGGACGGTTGGTTATGAATGAAAAAGATGATATTTTCATCTTTTGTTTAATTTTTATTCCTCTCAAATTCTCTAGATTTCTCCACTAAAAATATCTCTCTTATAAAGATGGTAAAATTACACTTTTAGTCCTTGGGCCTTCCAACTTTATACTTTGGCCCAAAACATTGCCTCCAAAAATATCTTCCACCAAATTACTCTTTTGCCCCTCCTTAATCAATCTAATTCCCATAATGCCTCATAATTCATTTTGGATAAATTTCTATTTAGTCCTTCCTTCTTTCACACAATTACTAATTAATCCTTAAATTTTCCTAATCTTCTTATTTTAATTACATGTTCTAATTCTTGATTCAACTCTAATACTATTCCAACACTGTTTAAAAAACGTGGATGTTACAATGTGGGTCTTTAATTGACAACTATTACCGACAGAGATACAAAAGAAAAGTTGGAAATTGAAGAGTCCATAAATCAAGGGTTCAACCTTGGAAGGGAGGTAGCTATGATACATAACATCTCTGTTTTGAAACAAATTCCTAGAGAACTCAACGATATATAGGCTTTTTATATGCTTCAGATAACCAGTAAGATTTTCCTTTATGAGTCGTTATCTCACTTTTCAGTTGTCAGAGTAATTGAGCCCTCATTAAAAAGGGAAACAAATTCATGGGGAGTTCAAACCCTTCAATGGTTTTAAGAGACATGCACAGAGACACGATTCAACCCTACAGGAATATGTTGGGGATTGATATCTGATCCCACTAAAATAGATGAACTAACCATTAAGATAGAGCTTAAACCGATCGTTAATGAGAGTGTAGAAGAGCCAATACACTTTCTGACCATAATAGAGAAGGTGTCAACCGAAGAAGTCGGGGAGTTTGATTCATTCTCATTCGAAAATAGTAGCAAGGCTCGAGCAACCAAAACATTATGTGATACAGAAGGGAGAAACCTAAAGGCACTAATACCCGAAAAATAATTTGAGGTTGGCTCAGATTTGGTACCAAATGGCTTGTAATGTGGACGTCATGTCGGTCGAAAATAAGGGAACATCATTTGATTCAATAGAAGGGGATGGTTTATATATATCGACAAAGAAACAAATGAAGAATCAAAGTGTCGAGAACCAGTTAGAAGTTCTTCTACGGTGGCGACACGGATCGTCCTGTTTTTAAAGAATTTTTATTCCCTAAATTAATTTTTTTTTATTTTTAATTATTTGTTTTATTTTATCACTTGTTTATTTTATTAATTTTAATTGAGTTTAGTTTTTCTTTCAGTAGTTAACAAGAAATAGGGGTATGTTGCGACACACCATCATTTGTGTCGCAACATAGGTGACAGAACCAAGGAGAACACGACTAATGTCGATGTCACGACAAAGCTCTTCCCATGTTGCGACAAAGCATATAGATTCGACAGTCTCTGGAATTGAGGAGGATGTCACAACGATGCCCTATGTGTGTGGTGACCAAGAGAACCTGAAGTGTTTGTCTTGACAAAGACCCCTTGTGTCGAGACATCGACAGTAATATTTGCAAGGTCGACTTGACCTAGCTGCTCAACCCATCGACAGTAATACTTTTCGAGCACTGCTATTACTTGCAATTTTGCTGAAAAAGCAGGTTTGCTTAGGAAAATGAATTCACCAAAATATGAGTCATTGTGTAGAAAGCCAGAAGGTGGGCATTTTCTTTCCTCACGTAATCATGACTTTGTGTAGGAGGGCAAAAATGCCCATGGCATTCACTAAACAAACATTGAAACCATTGAAGAGTGTTATCGGTGACACCTTCTTCAACAATATAAGGAGTTTCACGCTAAACAACTAAAAGAGGGGAAGAGGAAATCACGAGATTTGATGGCTACACCAACTTCTACACAAAGGTTGACACCAGCCCAACACGAAGTTGGTAAAGGAAGTCATCCAAAGCTCGATTGGATGATCTAATAGATGCAAGAATCGGGATTGGTATTTCAAGAGGTTGCTCAAGAACATAACATTAGGGTCCCTAAACTACACACCGAATATGTTCGGGACGGTGGATGAGGAGCATAATGTGGAAGAACAAGAAGATGAGGATGATAGTGATAGTGATGATGAGGAGGAAGAAATGGATGAGGAGGAATAGTTGTTTTTAACAATTTTATTTTCTAATTTTTGGATAATTTTAGAATATTATTTTAGACTTATATAATTTGTAAGAGTAGGATTAGAATTTATCTTTGTATATATGCTTTAATTCTTTTTATAGGAACTCTACATTACAGAAGATGCAATAATTTCGGGCATTAAACGCCAAAAGGAGAGGGACAACCACCATAAAAAGAAGAGAACCTTCACGAGCAATCGGGTAACTTCTTTCATTTATTATTTAAGGGGACTACACATTAAGGACAATGTGTTTTCTAAAGTGTGAGAGGGGTAACATAAGAATATTTAGCATATAGTTTTATGTTTATGTGTGCTTGAGCTTGTAGAAATGCAAGTGATTGGTTAGGAGCATGTATAATAGGTTGATTGATAAATTTAGCATGATGATAAGGAATTTTTAATTTTTGAGCATGAAATTTTTTAGTTCTATAGGTTATATTAAGTATAAATAGAATGGTATTAATGATACCAAATGATGTACGAAATATAAGGAAATAAGCATGCTAGTGTATATGATAGATGATAATTTTGATATTATGTGATAAAATTAATATTTATGCATATTGAAGTGTTTAGGAATTACCTAAGGCATTGTTTGGACACACCTAGAGCTAAAAAATCAAACTCTATTATGAATTTCCAATTAGTACCATCTTTGAGCCTTATGACCCTTTTTTATAAACCACACTATAAGCCTCTTTAGCCTTAAATGAAAGATTTGTTTATACTCTTTTCTTTGGTCTTGTTTTGCATGAAAATAGACGCATGGTCATTGGTATTGAGGGTAAGTAGACACATTAAGGTGGAGGTTACAAAATAAAAATAGGAAACTCAATATAATGTATGAACTTTAGTTTAGCCAAAAAGAGATAAATAGAGAAAAATCAAAAGAAAAGAAAAATGAGTAAAAACAAAAGAATCATTAGTAAGAAAACGTGTGAATAGTGACAAAATTACAAAGTCACCAAAAAGAAGAAAAAGAGAATCTTACTCCAGAAACAAAAGCAAAAAATAATCCTAAGCTAGCTAAAGGGATTGCTTTATATTGAGATTTCTTAAAATGGAGAAAAAAGGATGGTGAGAGAAGGAGAAATAAGTGGGTGAGACATAAAGGGGAAGAATAGGGAACAGTACAATGTGCCAAACTATTTTCGTGTTTGTAACCTTTTGTGCTTAATTGTTCTTTAAAATTCATACCAAGTCTAAGCCTCAACACGTTACAAGCCAAAAAGCTTTATGTGACTTGAACAACTCTATGCATGAATAGATTTGGAAATTGCATGATCTCATTATGGTTGTTTGTATTGTACTAGGATAATTAAAGTACTTATATTTGGCATTGATGGATATATATTGATAAAACCTTAATATGTGTATTTCCTATAACTTAATGAACTTATATTGTTTCTAATAAAAAACAGGAAAGTTGCTTAATTATCATGCCAAAGTTATTAAGAGATATATGATGCCTAGACAACATGCTACAAGCCCATTCTTTCTATAACTATGAACTCAAGCTCTTCATTTTTACTTTCTTGTTTTGTTTACTTGAGGACAAACAAAGACTTAAGTGTGCAGGAGTTTGATCTGTCAGTTTCATACCTAGTAGATTGAACTATTTTTCACACTTGAAGAGCTTGAAATCAAGTATTTTCATTTTGTTTCTTTAGGATTTAGTTTAGTTTTTTTTATGAAATAAATTAAGTACAAGGTGGAAAAAGGTGATTATTGTTGTCTTTAAGGCCGCTTGAGGCTAAGGGTTAGCTAACGAACTTTGTGAGTGTGTAGGAAACATTTAGAAGATGAACAAATATGAGTCTGATCACTATGTCACGGCACAGACTAATCTGTGTTGCAACAAAGGGACCAAAATGCATAATGTCAAAACTATCTCTAATGTCGCTATGTGGGCATGACGTGTCGTGACAATGCTTGGAAAATTTACTTGAGAGGCGGACTGACTACTATGTCATGACATAGGACTTGGTATGTCGCGACATCAACCCCTAGACTATAATTTTACACTAAGAGAAGGGCATTTTGGTCTTTACAATGCCACTTAAACACGAGGATTGACAGTAGACCTAGGGTTGAGGAAAACAATTGTCCAATACTATAAATAGGGCCTTTAGCACTAGGGTTTTACACACCATTACTTGAACTTTAGTTTTCATTTTTCAATTTATTTGTATTTTTAGTTTCGAGACGAGATTGTAGAAACTCTCGTAAACAACGAGGAATTTTTCTCGACAAATCGCTTAATACAAATTTAGTTTCTTTTTCATTCAATTCTTGATTTACATGTTTTCATATACTGTGTTATTGATGAATAAAGAAACATGTGGAACTAATTCCATTTTGGGTAATTAGGGAGTGGACGTATTAATTTGATTGTTGTTTTACAGGGTTTTACCTTTCGATCAGCTATTTGGGAAAGGACAAGCATCAAACAAACACTAGGTATGACAACCCTAGAAAGTCATCTAGGTGGGAATGAACCCAAAATTCTTCTTGCCCATCCGTGAACATCTTTTCCCCAAACCGATTTAGATTGTGACATGTAGTGATAAGTAATCTCTATTGACTTGCTATGTCGACGAAAGATGGAGAGATCCAACTGGGTAGTGACTAGTTGATTGGAGGAAAATCCCCAAAACCCAACAATTGAGAAACTCATACAGAAACGACCTAATATCCCCAAGTCGTTTATAAGATTTCTACAACTCAAGCTTTTTCTCTTATTGACTTAATTTATTTTTATGATTTCTCACAACTCTAATATTTTCCCTCATACTATAAACCTTAGAACCAATACTAATTAATTTTATTCTTTGTAGGGATTCCATTTACTATCTTCCTTAAGCCTCCTTTGGGTACGATCCTCAAAATACTTCCAAATTGATAGCTCCCGAATGTACTCTCGTTCGATGTAGATTTTGGCTTTCACAAGTATACGGGTTAAATTGTAAATATAGTGTTTTAACAACGAAACACTTGGAAGTATTTCGAGGATTATACTTAAAGGAGGCTTAAGGAGATAGTAAATGGAATCCTTACAAAGAATAAATTTAATTAGTACTAGTTTTAGGGTTTATAGTACGAGTGAAAATAAGAAAGGTTGTTGGAAGCATAAAAATAAAAAGATCAAAATAAAATAAAATAAAATAAAGTAAAGATGAGTTGTAGAAATTCTTATAGACATATTTGGGGAGATTAGGTCGTTTCATATGATTTCCTCAATTGTTGGGTTTTGGGGATTTTCCACCAATTAACTAGTCACTAACCCAATTGGATCTCTCGATCTTCTACCGATTTAGTGAGTCGATAGAGATTACCTATTGCTAGATGTCACATTCTAAATCGGTTTGGGGAAAAGGTGTTTATGGATAGGCAATACCATTTTTGGGTTCATTCCCACCTAGATGATTTTCTAAGGTTGTCAGGCCTAGTGTTTGTTTGATGCTCTTCTTTTCCCAAACAGTTGACTCGAAAGGTAAAACTCTGTAAAACAACAATCAATTATTCATACGTCCACTCCCTAATTCCCCAAAATGGAATTATTTCCTCATGGTTTTTTTATTCATCAATAACATAATATAGGAAAACATGTAAAACAATAGTTGAATGAAATAGAAATTTAATTGTATTGAGCCACTTGTCGGGAAAAATTCCTTAATTATTTATGCGAATTTTTACAATCTCGTTTCAAAAAGCTAAAAACTAAAAATTAAAGGCTAAGTAAAATTGTGTTTAAACCTTAGTGCTAAAGGCCCTATTTATAGCTTCAAATGACCATTTTTCATAAACCCTAGGTCAGCTGCCATTCCTTGTGCTTAAGTTGCATTGTGAAGACAAAATGTCCCTCGCAAGATGCAAATATGGAGTTTGGGGTCGATGTCACGACACAGTAGTCCCTGTGTTGCAACGTAGCAGGCAGTATTGGAATTCCTTGCTACTAATCCATTTGTTGCGACATAGCTGTCTATGTCGTGATGAAGTGATTAGTATCACTCTGGCTTGTTGCTACTAGTCTCTTATGCACTCACGAAGTATTTTAGCTAACCTTTAGGCCTCAATTACCTTGAAAGCAATAATACAACCTATTTAGCACAATTTATTAGAAAAATGAAACTATATTAAAAATGCATAAAATATAAAGGAAATTACTTGGTTTCAAGCTCATCAAATGTGGAAATAAGTTCAATCTGCTAGGTATGAAATCGGCAGATCAAACTCCCCCACACTTAAGTCTTTGCTTGTCCTTAAGCAAACCAGAAAACAAGGTAACTAAATAAGGAAAAGAAAAGGATACGTGGGCTTGAAACAGTATCATACAAGGATAGACTTGTAACACTTATTCTATGTTTCATATATCTTTAGATAATCCTGACATGATAATAAAGCAATTTCACTATTTCGAAGTAGAGACAATTCAAGTTCAGTAGATTACAAAAAATAAAAATATCAAAGATTTATCAATATGGTTCCATCAATCCCTAACATGAGTACTTTGATTATCCTAGCACAATACAAACAATTATAGTGAGATTATGCAATGTTTATATTCATCTATGCATAGAGTTGGTTAAGTCACATAGAGCTTTTCAACTTATAACGTGTTGAGGCTTAGGACATGTATGATTTTCAAAGAATAGTTAAGCACAAAGAGGTTACATAGCACGAAAACAAATTGACACTTTATATTGTTCCCTATTCTTTCCCTTTACGTCTCACTCCATCTCACCTCCTTATTTCTCCTTCTCTTGCCTTCCTTATTTCTCCATTTTAGGAAATCAATGCAATGTACTCCTTCTAGCTAGCCTATGAGTATTCAATTTGCTTTTTCGAGTAAGCTTTCTCCTTTTCTATTGGTGACTTTGTTGATTTTGTCACTTTTCACACTTTTTCTTACTCTTGCCTTTTTGTGTTTTTACTCATTTTCTTTTTGTTCTTTTCATTTGTTTTTCTCCTATTTGGCTAGATCTAAAATTCATACTTTGTCATGATTTTCCTCTTTTGTTGTACAACCTTCATCGTAATGTGTTTACTTACCCTCAATACATATGGTCATACATCCATTTTCATACAAAATAGGACCAAAGAAAAGGATATACACAAATTATTATTTGAAGCTTAAAAGGCTTGTAATATGGCTCATTAAGAAGGTCTCATAGTGCTCAAAAATGGGTACTAATTGATAATTTAGAATAGGGTTTAGCTTTTTGGCTCTAGTTATGTCAAATAATGCCTTAGGTCATCCTTAAACAACTCAATATGCTTAAATGTTAATTTAATTACCTAATCTCAAGATTATCATTTATCTTATATACTAACATGTTCATTTCCTCATATTACGCATATCATGTGGTATTAACAAAACTTTCTTTATCTATATATAGTTTAACTTATAGAATTTCAAAAATCTCATTCTCAAAATGTAAATTTTCACATTATCATGCCAAATTTATCAAGAGAACACATTCAACATATTATTCATGCTCCTAACCAGTCACTTGTATTTCTACAAGTCAATGACACATAAAAAAGTCAAATAAAAAAATTTGCATGCCAATATTCCTTTGTTACCCCTCACACTTTAGATAACACATTTCCCTTAATGTGTACCCCTATCATTATTAAGGAAAGAAGTTACTCGATTGATCGTAAAGGTCCTTCTCTTCTCATTGTGGTTGTCTTTCTTCTTTTGGCGTGAACGCTCAGAATTGTTGTGTCTCCAAAATGCAAGGTTCCTACAAAAAGAATTAAAGCATACCAAAATAATTTCTAATCTTACTCCTACGAATTGTATAAGTCTAAAAATTAAAAGAAAAATTATCTCCAAAAATTACAAGTCTTTAAACAAAGTTTTAAAAAAATGAAAGTTCAATCATCATCCTCCTCCTCGTTGGATTGAGGATTCATGGGAGCCTTGCCTTTGTCGGTGTATTTTTGCTGGGAGCTTCCACCTATTGTCGTGCTGGGTTTCGAATCACCGGTCCTTTGAGAGTTGAGTATTGAGGTTGAAACATTGCTTTATGCTCGTCGCGGTGTCGGCTCGTCTTGCTCCTCATTTGCTCCACCCAACTTGGGTTCATTCTCGTCTCCTTCCTCCCAAAACATGTTTGGAGTGTAGTTCGGGGTTGGTAACCCATGTATACTCAAAAAATCTGTCAGCACTGGAGTTCTTTTCTTTCATCCAAGCTATCATCCCATTGAGCTTGGACTTAATGCTTCTTGACTCTTTGTGGTCTTCTCCCTTCTTTTCAACGAGGCCAGCTCATCCATCTTCTCTTTCCGTCTCTGAATCCACTCCTTGATTTGTTTTCTTTGGAGCTCAACATATTGCTTGTATAGGGAGTCTCCAATGATGCTTTGAGTCGGTTTAAGAAACTGTTAGTCATCTTTCATTGGTACTCTAGCCTTATTGCATGAAGCAATGACCAAGTGTGGGAAAAAGAGACCACTCTTTTGGCTCTGTCCGCATCTCTTAATCTCCTCATATATCCAAGAGCCTACACAAATCTGGTTGCATTGCAAAATACCATATAGTAGCAAAGCTCGTAAAAGATTAACGTTATAGACATTTAAAGCAGGTATAAGTCGTGTATCTAGAAATTACATCCACATCTTAGCTACTAGAAACATAATAGCTTGGTTAAAATTAAATAGTGTGCTAGTGTTGGATCTAACATTCCACACACCCCGCCCCTCTAATAAGAACTTAACTATTTCCCCCATATCAATATTTTCGAATTTATTTAAATCTACCCTCTACATATAATAATTTTCAAAGTAAGAAACATTATAGTATTAACATATATCTTTAGGGGTCATGTGAACCTCAATCTCGAACTATTACTATGCCTAAGGGCTTTCACTTAACTATGTCATCCTTAATGGATGCGTAGAATTCATGTACTATCGGGACTATGGCGTTACCTGTTGCGAGAACACAAAAGTGCTCTCATTTATGAAATTAAACCAAAGGCCATACTTCTTCGCACAGAATCATTAATGGTTCAAAACCCCATTCTTGTGTCATGAACATAGATTTTTCCCACGTAATCCGTGCGACCTTAGGTCGTTTGTTTGCTCCAATAATGCCTAAGTCAGCCTGATTTCCACGATTGAGGATTCACCGAGAGAATTCCTCCAAGGCATCAAATTTGTATAGCGGAAGCGAATAGCCAAATGAAGGCTTAAAAGACAACAGAAAGCCAAAGAAAATAAGAACAAGAGAGAAGAGTTTGAGTAAATGCTCTCGATTGTATCCACAAAGAAACAATACAAATAACGGAGTGTGTTACAAATAAGGGGAGGCTCCCTATTTATAGTTGAGCTCCCCCACAATAGACGGTCAAGATCGAAGAGTCCATGAGAGACATGAAGGAGACACTTGAGATTGCCATGAGCCCTATTGATGATCTAAGGGAAGATAGCAAAGAGTTTGTGATGGAGTCTCTTAGGTCCACTGCTGATAAGTTGACAGTAAGAGATGATGCTCTTGAGGCCTTGGTGATGGCCTTGAAGGAGGAGATTGCTGAGCTTAAAGGGGAGCTCACTATCTACAAGACTGCCTTGGGAAGTGGGATGATGACTTCAGAACTGAAGCAACGCAAGGTTGATGTTCCAAAACCATCAAGTTCAAGGGAGGTCTTTTGGCCCAATCGGACTGGACCAGTGCTTGGAGAGATTGAAGGTCCATCTACAAAGACGGTAAATATGGAATGCAATCTTCAAGATAGACAATCTTAGAAGATATGATCCTTGTGATCTTAGAGATTTGATTGTAATCTTAGAGATTCTTTTTGTAGATACTTTTCAATCTTAGCCATTAATGTACTTTAATCTGTACCGTTGATTTTGGGGAGGCTCAACTATAAATAGAGGCCTCTTCCCCTCATTGTAAATGACTTCATTCTTGAGCAATAAGAATTCTTGAGAGCATTCACTCAAAACTCTCTCTCTCTCTCTCTTTTGTGTTCATTGTTCTTCATTTGTTCATCTTAAGTTCTTCCACTTTTGTGTTGGTGCCTTAGAGGAAATTCTTTTGAATCCTTATTTGTTGGGAATCAGGCTGACTTAGGCATTTTTGGAGCAAACAAACGACCTAAGGCCGCACGGATTGCATGGGAAAAATCTAAGTCCGTGATAGTTGGTATCCAAGCTAGTGTTACGAAGGCACCCTGCAAGATGTCGAAAGAAATCATTGAACATGTTGAGCTTATGGAGACCCACGAAAGGGCCAGAAATGCTAGTTGATCGAGGGACATGCTATCGATCTTGGAGAATCGCGTGGTCAATCTCGAAGAGTCCATGGGAGACATGAAGGAGACACTTGAGATTGCCATGAGCCGTATTGATGATCTAAGGGAAGATAGCAAAGAGTTTGTGATGGAGTCTTTTAGGTCCACTGCTGATAAGTTGATAGTAAGAGATGATGTTCTTGAGGCCTTGGTGACGGCCTTGAAGGAGGAGATTGCTGAGCTTAAAGGGGAGCTCACTATCAACAAGGCTGCCTTGGGAAGTGGGATGATGGCTTCAAGACCGAAGCAACGCAAGGTTGAAGCTCCAAAACCATCGAGTTCAAGGGAGGTCTTTTGGCCCAATTGGATTGGCCCAGTGCTTGGAGAGATTGAAGGTCCATCTACAAAGACTGCAAATATGGAATGCAATCTTCAAGATAGGCAATCTTAGAAGATATGATCCTTGTGATCTTAGAGATTTGATTGTAATCTTAGAGATTCTTTTCGTAGATACTTTTCAATCTTAGCCATGGATGTACTTTAATCTGTACCGTTGATTTTGGGGAGGCTCAACTATAAATAGAGGCCTCTTCCCCTCATTGTAAATGACTTCATTCTTGAGCAATAAGAATTCTTGAGAGCATTCACTCAAAACTCTCTCTCTCTCTATCTCTTTTGTGTTCTTTGTTCTTCATTTTTTCATCTTAAGTTCTTCCGCTTTTGTGTTGGTGCCTTAGAGGAAATTCTTTTGAATCCTCATTTGTTGGGAATCAGGTTGACTTAGGCGTTTTTGGAGCAAACAAATGACCTAAGGCCGCACGGATTGCGTGGGAAAAATCTAAGTCCGTGACACTTGAATGAGCATCTGCCCTTATAGAAGCTAAGAAGTATTTCTCTATTTGAGTATTGGCGAATCGTTCAAAGTTCAAATCACTATCACTCTCTTAGATCATTTCTCTCTTCAATAAAGGCATTGTAATCTACACAGAGAATTATAAATAATAACAAATGGAACAGTCAAATAGTGAGAAATACCTTGATTTTGTCCTTCCAATAAGGGTCAATCGAAGTCTTGAAAGCTTTCCGAAAGAGGGAGAGATATATGTGAAGAAAAGTTTGAAGTTTTTAGGCTATTGATGAGGGAAGGTTAAGGGATTTTAGGAGGTTTGTTGATGAGTTTTAAGAGTGGTTTAATGAGGGGAGATGTTTAAAACTAGTGTTTTAGGTGTGTTAAAAAATAGGTGTTTTAGGGGTTTAAAATTGGGTAAATAGGGTTTTAAAATCTCGAGTTATGCAATTAGGTCAGGTCAAGTCTGTAAAAATTATAGACGATGTCACAACGTAGCCCCAAGTTGGTCGCAACATACTTTTCAATGCTGGTTTGTCGCGACGTAGCTCCCCCTATGTCGTGACAAACCCTTCAGTTTTGATGTTCTAGTAGCCTGCCCCCTGTGTCGCAACACAGGCATGTCCGTGTCGCAACAAACTTAGTAGTTATAATTTTTCAGTCATTCTGACCCCTTGGTTGCGACGTAGCAAAGAGTACTTCGCGTCATAGCCTACTTGAGTGCCTTTGGGGTAGTCTAGTTGCTTTGTCACAACGTGACCTATTTGTGTCACGACAAACCTGCCTGATTTGAAATAAATACCCTGAAATCAATGTTAAGTAATCATGTTAGTATGTTAGTGTCTAAAATATAAAAGTAAGGGTTAGCTGTTGTTAGAATTGGCTAACAAGAGTGTTAGGGTGCACTGTACTGGTCTATTTTATCGTTGTTCATCCAACAGTCATCGTGTCGAGCTATTCTCTGGCATTTATCTCTTTCTTGAAAATTTCCTTTCCTTACTGTGTAGATCACCGCCAGTTCCCTTTGCCAATCATATCGATTGATTACGTCTATAAATTTGTAGTACCATCTCTTCGTATCTTTATCGGTATTTACCTTGAGAAACTTATATACCTTCGTGTGGTGGCATAATAGCTGCTCAATCACGTTGTTAAGAGAAAATGATGGATTTACTGTGGATTCATGTTTGATGTTACAACAACTATTTGGCTTCTCTTGTAACTTCCATCACTTTGTTGCTCTGGTTCCTGTGGCTTATGGTACCCTTGCAGTAATTGCTTTTCTCATGAATGCGCACTTTCTTATTTCCCCAGATGCAATTATCGTGATAATTGATGGCTGGGACTCTATCTTGTAAATGTTTCCTGTTTTTTGCAAAAATTGAAAAATTTTCACATTAGTAATTCCTTTAGGGATTTATGGCTCTAGGAAAGTATTATACATGATAGCTAATTTCCATTAAAAATTGAACTTTTGATTAATGATGTTTTGAACTAATATTTCTTTTGCTGATGGTGTTGTAACAATCATTAATTGAAGTTCTAGATCTGGAGTGTTGGAACCGTCTTCTTCTTTTAAGTGAGTTGATCCAGTACTGATTTGGGACTCAATTTCAACTTCTATGTGATCGTTTGTTTCTCCTTCCAAAGGCGAGATCTCCTTTTGCTCAATAGCCTAGTCATTTGACTAACAACTTTCTTTATTTTGTTCCTCTTCCAACCATCGCTCCTGTTCTCGTTCTATCTGTTCAGATTCAAAACAATTTCTCTAAAAGACTGACCACCATATAGATCAGGGCTTTAGGTTTTTTCACGAAGTTGACTTAATTCTAACATTAATAACTTCTGATTTTCATGAATTTCCTAATCTTCATAATACCCGTCTTCGTAAATTTCAGCATCATAATCATCCTCATACTTGAGATCTGAACAATGTAAATCATAATCATCCATGGGTTTAGATATAATGAAAATTAAAAGAAAATTATCATATCTGAAAGAGAAAAAATTGTTAGTATAGTTAATTCATATTTGTAACCTAAAAGTTTCCTAATTATTTTAATACAATGAAAGAATAAAATTTACTAAAGCGTTGCCTCCTCGATAATGGCGCCAACAAATTGATCGCTCCGAAACGTACTCTCGTTAGGTGTAGATTTCGACTTCCACAAGTATACAGGTCAGGTTGTAAATATAGTGTGTTTATAACAGAATACTTAGAAGTATTCCAAGGATCGTACCCAAAGGAGGCTTAAGATGATAGTAAATGGAATTCCTGTAAAGAATAAAATTAATTAGTACTAGTTTTAGGGCTTATAGTACGATTAAAAATAAGAAAGGTTGTTGGAATCATAAAAATAAAAAGATCAAAATAAAATAAAATAAAGATGAGTTATAGATATTCTTATAGACGTCTTTGCGGAGATTAGGTTTTTTCCGTATGATTTCCTTAATTGTTGGGTTTTAGGGATTTTCCTCCAATCAACTAGTCACTAACCTAGTTGGATCTCTCGATCTTCCATTGATTTAGTAAGTCGATAAAGATTACTTATCGCTAGATGTCACAACCTAAACCGGTTTGGGGAAAAGGTGTTCACGGATAAGCAATACCAATTTCGGGTTCATTCCCACCTAAATGACTTTCTAGGGTTGTCAGGCCTAGTGTCTGTTTGATGCTCTGCCTTTCCCAAACAATTGATCCAAAAGGTAAAACCCCTTTAAAACAACAATCAATTATTCATACGTCCACTTCCTAATTCCCCAAAATAGAATTAGCTCCTCATGGTTTCTTTATTCATCAATAACATAATATAGGAAAACATGTAAATCAAGAATTGAATGAAAAAGAAACGGAATGCTTTGAGCGAACTGTCGAGAAAAATTCCTCAACCGTTTACGCAAGTTTCTTCAATCTCGTTTCAAAAAGCTAAAAACAAATTAACTAAAAACTGAAAATTAAAGGGTAAGTAAAATTGTGTTCAAACCCTAATGCTAAAGACCTTATTTATAGCTTTACATGGCCGTTTTTCAAAAACCCTAAGTCAGCTGTCATTCCTCGTGCTTAAGTTGCATTGTGAAGAAAGAGAAACACAAATGATTAGTGGATTTAAAATCAATGACCCAATGGCCTCTTGAATCTTCCACTAAACAAAATTCTAAAATAAAAAGTTCAATATCTTTTCCCTTGTTGGCTACGTAATCCTTCCACTCTTTGTAGTTGGCCTTGAAGTGTCTTTCTTGTTACAGAAGAAACACTTAATCTTAGATATGTCTTTAAGCTTCTTAATCCTCTTCCCTTCCACTTTAGGTGGCCTAGAGGACTTAGCCTTGTTTCTTTTACCGTGTTTTCTCTTCTGTTTGGAGGAAGAAACAACTTTTAAGTTTACTTCTACTTTTCGAACCAATTGGCTGCCATTCAACATCAACTTAGAGGATTGCAATTCTTTCATGAGTTGTATAAGCGTCAGATTCTTGTTCCCAATGTTATATGTGGCCCTAAAGTCTACAAATTCCTTAAACAAGCTTTTGAACACCATCTCTATTTTTGTGTTCTGGTCTAGTTTGACCTCAATATCTACGACCTCTACAAAGTACCTCATAAGAGTAATCATATGGTCTTTGAATGAGGTGTCGGGCTTTTACTAGCCATTCATCAAACTAATTATAGCTGACTATCGAGCCAAGGCAACTTGTCCCCTAAACATGTCCTTTAATTTGTCTAGAATTGCTTTTGCGGTCTTGCAAATATCTAGTTGCTTATAAAGGGTGTTGGTCACGCTTGCTAGCATTGAGTATCAAGGACAATTTTAGTTTCTCACAGCTCAAGACAATGATCTTTTTTCATTCTTTATATTTATTTTTGTTCAATTTGTTCTCAATAAGCATGTTTAGTAAGGGAGTAGGTGTTATTTTCGAAGTGAGAAATAAAATATTCATTCATTAATATCTTTGTACTTAGAAGATATGAAGAAAACATTTTGCAACAACAATATTCATTAAGATGATGCATGTGTTTAACACTAAGCTTTATAAACATTTGTAAGTTGTTCCAACGTTAATTCCTACACCCATTAAATTAAGTCATAATGGGACAATCTTAAGATTTCCATCCAATTAATACATAAACCTAGTTCTTAGACATTCTCATGTACTAATAATCGTTTAACGTTTGGCCATCATTCTTTAAACATTTAAAGAGTTTAGGCTTAAGTACTTTATAGTGTTTTTCACTACATTTTCGTAGTTATTATATTTTGTGATTAGTTTTAGCTTTTATTGCATTTTAAAGCTTTTTTGGAATAAAATGACAAGTTTATGCCACTAGGAATTTAACCTTTGAGTTTAGCTTGTTTCAGGCACTTGATTGGTGTGAAAATAAAGAGAAGAGCCTAAATTAGGGTGAAGATCGTGACACCAACCTTTTTGGTCACAACATTGAACTCGTAATGTTATAACATCTGCCACATCTCCAAAGTTGAATAAATTGAGCTACATGAGGACAAAGTCGCAACATGATCTATTGTAATTTGATATGTCCAATTAGACTCTCTTGAGTACTTAATTAGCCTGTTCCCAAGTAGTTTACAAGTTTTTAATGCTTTTTATCGATTCTTAGGTTTTAGTGTTAATGATAGCTTACCCAAACTAGAAAAACTTATTGTTGGGAGTCTAATTATTGATTTGAGTTAGTGTAAGGAGATGACTAAGGCCAAACATCAAAAAGGACCTTAATTATTGTGGGGGTGCGACACAGGTGCATGTGTCGCTACACTGACTCCCCATCACCTTGAGGAAGCAAACTTCAATGAAAACTCAAAGTAATCTGCCATTGAAGTCACAACACTAATCATGTGGTGTCGCAACACCAAGCCTTAAAGCCACAACTACAAGCCCTCGAGGTTATGACTCCAAGCCAATTGCTAAAGTGAAGGAACCTAGTGCAACTATTGTCGAGGTCGCGACACCGGATGCCCTCAAGCCAAGCTCGTGCCCATTGCCACAAATGTTGCAACACCAAAAGCCTAAGTGTTACAACACTGGAGTCTGACGGGTGAAGAAAAATTGTAGGGATAATTTTGTGTCCAAAAAAGCTTAAGTCACTTTTTATTTAAGGGCATAATTTTCAATGTTAGGTTAAAAAAATTACCTATAAATACCACCTTATATCAACTATTTGAATGACTAGGCCCGTGTAAAAAATCATGTTAGACATTGGATAAATTTTACTTTCTTTTCTTAGCTTAGGTTTTCATTTCTCTTTTTTCTTCTCTTCTCTTCTTTTTAATAGATTTTTATTGTAGTATTTTTGTTTCTTCATTTTTGCTAGAACCTTGTGGATGGAGATTAATTAAACTCTCGTGCTCCATCATATTTTTATCTATTAATAAACTTTTTCTTAACCCAACGTTGCTAGAACCTTGTGGACGAAGACGGATCAAGGTTTTTTTTTTTTTTTGAAACTTTGGTCGAACTTTTTGTTGGTTACTGGGGGATCAAAAGCAAGAAAGAGAAAGGGGAAAATGAAAGCAGATTAGTTCATTGTCGAGAAAGATATGAAGAAAATGAATATAGAGAGAAAGAAGATAAATAAAATAAAATAAATGGGTTTATAATTTTTTAATGTTTAATTGTATTAATATTTTTTGTTAAAAGATATATTTTATTTTTTAAATGATTTTGAACTTAAAAAAGGGAGGAGAAAATTTTCAACAAACCCTTAAATTCTATTCATTTAACGTTTTATCTTAGTCACTGTGCTATATGACACTCTTCCAGTAGTCCATGTGTCAATATCTATCAAAATTGAACACTGTTAAGTCAAAGTAGCAAAACATTCGACAAAATAAAAATAAAAACAACAAATCGAATAAATTAAAATACAAATACCACATTGACAATTTCCAAAGCTCGCAATTATCCCATTAAAACTAATTTTCAAATTGGAGTATGTCATTCCAACAACCTAAAAACATAAAATGACATCCAAAATCCTTAACTAATCCGAAAATCCTTGACATAAAGAAAAATAAAAACTACTCAAGGGTTGAGACCCATCTTCCAAAACTACCAACAAATGAGGGTGGCGGTTTAAGAAGAATGGAGACATCAATGGAGGATCTAGGCAATGAAAGTAAACCAAGAGCTGCCTTAGCTCCTTCACTGGAGCAGTCATGGTGGAACCAAATCTCTAATCTCTCCAACTTGGCAGCTTTCGTAATCAGATGCCTTGGGAATTCCATTTCCCTATCTTTCCCTTTGAATCCCTTAATGGATACTTGTCTTAGCGTGAATGTAATACAATCGCACAGCTCCCTTTTCTCCCATAGCTTTGACTCTGGATATGGCAGACGGCTGTAATCCATTGTTGCTTCCTCTATTTCACTTCTGCTTTCCTGAATATAATGCGTAAATCAAGGATCGTCACATTTCCACCACTTTAGGATGATCTAAATCTATATATATAAATTACCTGTATGTTGATTTGAAGTTGGTGTAGACTAAGGCAGCGTTGTAGAACGATACACAGGATCAACATTTCCCTGCTATCGTTCAAGTCTAAATCAATGGTTAGCTCCCTCAAATTCATAAACAGATTCAGGTCTTCCACTGGATCATTAGGTCTATCATTTACAGGTGTCTGCACAGGCCAACCAAAATAATTTATCAAGTCATCATGTTAGTTTTGCAGTTCACAGAGAATAATTTTTTTTTTTTGGATTTCATGATTATCGCTCTCAACAATTTCATTTCTAAGGTTCGAATCTAAATTCTTCCCTTAAAAATATAATACGTTTTGCAATTACAGCCAACATTTTTCAGTTATTTATATCTAGCTATTCATTTTTAACACCCAAACCTTTATAGAACAAGATAAAATAAAATACAAAATAAGTATTTCTAATAAAATAAAAGTTTATGTATAGTAAAGATGCAACATAAGCATTTATAAAGCACGTTGAAATATAAGCTTTAAGTATCGTTAAATCATATATAATTCAAAAACCATTACATTTACTAAAAAAAGCATCTATAATAAAATAGAGGTTTAGGTATAGTGAAAAATAAACATTTATATAATACTCATACAAAATAAATTGTAAGCATCGTTAAAAGATGTATAATCTGAAAACCAATTTAAGTATTAAAACAAAAACAAAATAAGCATCTATAATAAACTGAAATTTAAGTATAGCGAAAGGTGTATGATTTTGATAACAAAATCAAAATAAGGATTTATATAACACCCACGAAATATAAACTTTAAGTATCATTAAAAGATATACAATTCGAAAACCGTTTTACTTATTAAAACAAAAGCAATATAAGCATTTATAAAAAAAATATATAGGTTTAGGTATAGTGACAGGTGTATGATTTCGATAACCAAAGCAAAATAAGCATTTATATAATACTCATAAAATATAAATTTTAAGCACTGTTAAAAAATATATAGTTTGAAAACAACACTCACGACATATAAATTTTAAGCATCGTTAAAAGATATATAATTTAAAAGCTAATTTAGGTATTAAACAAAAACAAAATAAGCATCTATAATAAAATACAGATTTAAGTATTTGTGAAAGGTGTATGATTCCAATAACGAAATCAAAATAAGTATTTATATAACACCCATTAAATATAAACTTTAAGTATTATTAAAAGATATATAATTCAAAAATCATTTTACTTAGTAAAACAAAAGCAATATAAGCATTTATAAAAATATATATAGGTTTAGGTATAGTGAAAGGTGTATAATTTCGATAACCAAAGCAAAATAAGCATTTATATAACATTCATAAAATATAAACATTAAGCACCGTTAGAAGATGTATAGTTTGAAGGCAACACCCACGACATATAAACTTTAATCATCGTTCAAAGTTGAATAATTTGAAAGCCAATTTAGGTATTAAAACAAAAACAAAATAAGCATAAATAATAAAATGTAGATTTAAGTATAGTGAAAGGTGTATGATTCTGATAACCAAATCAAAATAAGCATTTATATAACAGCCACGGAATATAAACTTTAAGTATTGTTAAAAGATATATAATTCGAAAACCGTTTTACTTAGTAAAACAAAAGCAATATAAGCATTTATAAAAGTGTATATAGGTTTAGGTATCGCGAATGATGTATGATTTCAATAACCAAAGCAAACTAAGCATTTGTATAACACTCATAAAATATAAACGTTAAGCACCGTTAGAAGATGTAGAGTTTGAAAACAACACCTACGACATATAAACTTTAAACATTATTAAAAGATGTATAATTTGAAAGTCAATTTAGGTATTAAAACAAAAACAAAATAAGCATCAATAATAAAATGCAGATTTAAGTATAGTGAAAGGTGTATGATTCTGATAACCAAATATAAAAAAAGCATTTATATAACACCCACGAAATATAAACTTAAAGTATCATTAAAAGATATATAATTTGAAAACAGTTTTACTTAGTAAAACAAAAGAAATATAAGCATTAATAAAAAATTATATAGGTTTAAGTATAGTGAAAGGTGTATGATTTTGATAACCAAAGCAAAATAAGCATTTATATAACACCCACGAAATATAAACTTTAAGTATCGTTGAAATATATATAATTCGAAAACCGTTTTACTTAGTAAAACAAAAGCAATATAAGCATTTATAAATATATATATAGTTTTAGGTATAGTGAAAGGTATATGATTTCGATAACCAAAGAAAAAATAATCATTTATATAGCACTCATAAAATATAAACTTTAAGCACCGTTAGAAGATTTATAGTTTGAAAACAACACCCACGACATATAAACTTTAAGCATCGTTAAAAGATGTATAATTTGAAAGCCAATTTAGGTATTAAAACAAAACAAAATAAGCATCTATAATAAAATGCAGATTTAAGTATAGTGAAAGGTGTATAATTCTGATAACCAAAGTAAAATAAACATCTGTATAACATCCATGAAATATAAACTTTAAGTATCATTAAAAGATATATAATTCAAAAACTGTTTTACTTAATAAAACAAAAGCAATATAAGCATTTATAAAAAAAAAATATAGGTTTAGGTATAGTGAAAGGTGTTTGATTTTAATATCCAAAGCAAAATAAACATTTATATAACACTCATAAAATATAAACTGTAAGCATCGTTAGAAGATCTATAGTTTGAAAACCAAATTAGGTATTAAAACAAAAACAAAGTAAGTATTTATAATAAAATAAAGGTTTAGGTATAGTGAAAGATATATAATTTTGATAATCAAAGTAAATTATAAACCTTAAACATCGTTAAAAGATGTATAATTTGAAAGTCAATTTAGGTATTAAAATAAAAACAAAGTAAGCATTTATAACAAAATAGAGGTTTAGGAATAGTGAATGGTGTATGATTTCGATAATCAAAGCAAATTATAAACTTTAAACATCGTTAAAAGATATATAATTTGAAAACCAATTTAAGTATTAAAACAAAAATAAAATAAGTATCTATAAAAAAAAAAGATTGAAGTATAATGAAAGATTTATAATTCTGATAATCAAAACAAAATAAGCATTTATACAACACCACGACGTATAAGCTGTAAGCATCTTAAAAACCTATTTACTTATTAAAACAACAACAAAATGCTTAATTTATATCTAAATAGAAAAGAAAACAGGTAGTGAAATGAAATGCTTACCAAGAGACGAGTGCAATACTCTAGAATTTCAGCAATCTTGGTATGTTTTGAAGTAATGGTGAAACTGTTTGAATTTTGAGTTATGGGCTTGCGAGTTGCAGTAAAAACCCTAAGATTTGGAGCATGGATAACCAGATTTTTGGCTGGAAATCTCATAGAACGAAGCACCAAAACAGCAAGAGATTGGGTATATATATAAATCCCCTTCGATCTCAATGATTCCAGCTTCACAGTCTTAACTGTTTGGCTAAAGATCCGAACCTGTCTTAACCTGGAGGTGGAAGAACAAACGCTCAAATGTTCCAAAAGATCACAGCTAGAAACGATTGCTTCAAGGGTTTCACTGCTAATAGCACAGCGATAAAGTTTCAGAGTTTTGAGGTTGTGGCTATCGTGGAAAGGGGAATCGAATTGGATGCTGTAATTTGTGAACTCAAGTGATTGCACAGTTTCACATGAAAAAACCCCAGACGGTAAATTCAGATCGCATCCAGAACGGCGTCTTCGATTAAACTCTTGCTGAAAATCACCGCAGCGGAAAGCCAAATCTTGCACTTTCTTCTCGGATGTAAGATATTTAATCCACTTCTCAAGATCACCGTTTTTGCAACTCTCCGAAAGATGAACGATTCTGCAACTAATCAAGTTACGTTTGTGAGAGAGCAAAACATTTTCGATATTCTTAACAACTCGGGAAATCTCTTCCCTCGGATCAACAACATCATAACCATCATCGTCGATGGCTGGATCCGTAGATCTGCGTTGATTTGGTGACAATTTCCTCACTCCTTTTGGATCGAAATCTAAACGGGAACCATACCTCCATAAACCATTCCATCGTTTTGATAAAATAGTTGTTCTTACTGCTTCAATGGTTGGTAAGTCTGATAAAATCGCAGCCAAAACTCCGTCGGGAAGGTTACTGATGAAATCAATCGTCGCCATTGTTAAACAATTTGATTTCTTGCAAGAGCTTTAATGAATAATCATACCCTAAAAATGCTCTTCGATGGAACCTATGTGTGTATATATACATATGTTAAATAAAAAACAGCTCTGCTTGAAGAGATTCGAAAAACACTTGACACTTGTGAACCGAGTATAAATTTTTAACCTTAAATAATATATAGAAGGAATAATTTAAGCGTTTTGAATTTTTGATAATGAAAGTTTTATATGGAAAGGATATTTTTTGAGTAGGGCAAAGAAAAAATAACTCAATTTCATGTTCACTAATTTTCACTAATTTTTTTATTATACATACAGAGTTAAAAATTTATATAAAATGCTAGTTGTTATCAAGTTATATTGACGAAAAATATTTTATATTGAAATTATATTTGTAAAATTATGTTAACAAATTATTGTTGATGAAGTAATAAGATATTTTTATTTTAATTTATTGATTTTGTGTTCGATTCTCAAATAATATTTTTTTACTTAAAAGATAGGATGATTATTGGTGAAGTAGTGTCACATGACACTCTTCCAATAGTTCATATGTCGATACATGTCAAAATTCAACACTGTTAAACTGGAAGTATCAAAATGTTCGATAAAAAAATATATATAAATATCAAATCCAACAAATTAAAAGTGTAAATATCACATTGACAATTTCGTTAAAAGTATAAAGTAAACCTTAACATTATACCATTAAAAATCACTTTCAAACTCAATTGTTTCATTCCAACAATATAAAAACATAAAATCACACCCGGAATCATCTTTGAAAAACCAAGTATTAATTCCCCATCCTATTCAAAATCCTTTAACTAATCCGAAAATTCTTAACATATAAAAACTATTTTAGGGTTAAGGCCCATCTTCCAAAACTATCATCAAATAGGGAAAGTAAGAATCTAGGCAGTGAAAGTAAACCAAGAGTTGCCTTACCTCCTTGCCTGGAGCAGTCATGGTTGAACCTAATCTCTCCAACTTGGCGCCTTTCGTAATCAGATGCCTTGGGAATTCCATTTCCCCATCTTTCGCTTTGAATCCCTTGATGGATACTGTCTTAGTGTGAATGTAATACAATCGCACAGCTCCCTTTGCTCCCAAAGCTTTGACTCTGGATATGGCAGTCGGCTGTAATCCATTGTTCCTTCCTCTATTTCACTTCAGCTTTTCTGAATATAATGCACAAATCAAGGATCATCACATGTTCATAACATTTCCACCTTTATAGGATGATCTAAATCTAAATATATATATACAAATATAGATTACCTGTATGTTGATTTCAAGTTGGTGTAGAATAAGGCAGCGTTGTAGAACGATACAGAGGATCAACATTTCCCTCCTACCGTTCAAGACTAAATCGATGGATCCAAATTATATCATCACCATCGTCGTCATGGTAAACATTGGATCCAAATTGTATGACTCGCCCCGTAGATCTGCGTTGATTTGGATCCATATTTTCAATATCATCACCATCGTCGTCATGGTAAACAGCCTGTTTTCTTGGTGATAATTTCCTCACTCCTTTCGGATCGAAATCTAAACGGAAAATATTCTTCCAAAAATCCTTCAATGGCTGGTAAGTCTGATATAATCGTAGGCAAAACTTCATCGGGAAGGTTGCTGATGAAATCATTCGTCGCCATTTTTTCTTGCAAGAGCTTTGATGAAGAATCATACCCTAAAAATCTCTTGGATGGAACCTACATATATACTTTTTTTTCAACCCTAAATAATATGTAGAATGAATAATTTAAGCTCTTTGAAATTTTGATAATGAAGATCTTTATATAGATAGGGTATGTTAGAGTCGGCCGAAGAAAAATATTAAAAAATCATCTTATATTCTTTTTAAATATTTATTTTTAATATTATATTATAGTATTAAATATTTTTTTTGAAAAATACTGGGATCAGGGCTTTTATTAAATAATGCAAAGTACACTTACATATCAAGATAAAACAAAAGAGACTCGGCCTAGCTAGATCATAACAGGACCAGACCCAAACCAAACTGAACCAGAAGCAACAAAAAAGGAAACCAAAATATCAAACAAGAAATTAAATACTGCCCAATTCCCTTGAAGAACGGATAGCCCGTCATTATCACAATCAGAGAGTAATTAAATCCTGTTGTTCATACAACACAAACGCAGGATTTTCTTGCACTTCACCAGCATTGTTAGTAACTCTTGATGGAGGTATACTAGGTTTTGAAGTAAGAAACTGTTGTAACTTGTAAGTTTTAACAGCAAGCAATATCTGTTGACGCCATAGCAGGTAATTACTGTCATTAAGGAGGATATTACTCTTTTTTGTTGAGAAGAATTTGTTTTCAATCGACGTGTCTGCCGCCATTGCAGAAGTGAGTAAATCAAGAAAGAAAAAAAAAAAGAAAAAAAAAAAAACAATCCACAGGATCTCAATTATCTGTGAGGAAAAAGACTATTGATACCATGTTAAGAACTTAAACTGAAGCAATAGAACCTTTTCTGAATTTCAATCTTTGCTTAACTTTTATTAACACTAAGAATTGTATTTATACAACAAGGAACTGTTAATATCAGTTATCAATAACTACTGTTAACTGTTAACTGCTAACTGCTACTTCTACATTTACACTAACATTCCTTTGGCTTTCTTCATTCTTTAATTCGCATAACTTGAACAGCTTCTCTAAAACAAGCAAATTGCTTAGGTGTAATGGGTTTAGTCAACACATCAGCAATTTGACTTTCAGATGGCACAAAATTAACTTGAAGTAGACCATCAAGAACCTTTTCTCTCACAAAGTGATATTCGATCTCCACATGCTTCACCCTTGCATGGTGAGTGGAATTTGTAGCCATAGCAACTGTGAAGTATTGTCACACCACACTATAAGTGGTTGTTTGATGGACACACCAATTTCTTCAAGCAACTGTTTTATCTACATTAGTTTAGACACACAATTTGCCAAGCTTTTGTACTCAGCTTCTGAGGAGGACCTTGACACCACATCCTGCTTCTTCGAAAACCAAGCTACTGGATTTGATCCCAAGTAAATGCAGTAACCTGTTGTGGATCTTCAGTCATCAACAGTTGATGCCCAATCTACATCAGAATAACCAACTAACCCCCTTTGAACTGCAATCCATGGTTTAGGGTTCCTTTTAAGTACCTCAATACCCTTTTCACTACTTTCCAATGAGTGTCACATGTGGCAGTCATAAACTGACTGAGCTTGTTAATACAAAGGTAATCGTTGGCCTTGTTATGCACACATATTGGAGTTTACTAATCACACTTCTGTATCGATGGACATCAACCAGAGGGCTTCCATCAGAGGTAACCAATTTTGGAGTACCAACCATTGGAGTGGGTGTGGAGGATGCCTGTAACATGTCAGAACTCTGCAAAAGCTTAGAAATATATTTCTTCTAAGACAAGAATAAGCTACCACAGACAGATCTACAAACTTCAATGCCTAGAAAAAAATGTAGCTCTCTCATGTCCTTGAGAGAAAATTTGTTATGTAGTTGTATGATGATCTGAGTGATGACTTTTGCTGAACTTCCAGTCACCACAATATCATCTACATACACCATCAGTAAAGTGATTGTTGAGCTAGTCCTTTGATAAAACAATGATGGATCAACTTTGGATGCTTTAAATCTAAGTCCTTTTACTAAGTGTTGTCTTAAAGTGTGAAACCAAGCTCTAGGTGCCTGTTTCAACCCACACAAGGCTTTATTAAGTTTACACACCAGCTTTCTCCACCTGGCCTAGTCACTTCAAACCCTAGTGGTTGATCCATATATATCTCTTCTATCAAAATGTCATTAAGAAAAGTATTATTGACATCCACTTGTCTTAGTGTCCAGCCATTGATAACTACAAGTGCCAGCACAATTTGAATTGTTACTGTGCGAACCACTAGACTGAATGTGTCTACAAAGTCCATACCAGCATGCTGAGAGAACCTTTTAGCAACCAACCTTGCTTTGTACCTGTCAATTGAGCCATCAAGTTTCTTCTTTACTCGAAAAAGCCATTTGCATCCAAGTGATCTCCTGAATTCTGAAAGAGCACACAAAGTCTATGTCTTGTTATTAATCAGTGCCTACAACTTATTGTGAACTGCCTCCTGCTACTGTACTGATTTCATTGCATCATGCACATCAGTTGGAACAATATCATGGGAACTATCAAAGTGCACCATATTTAATGAAACTGCTACCTCAAAGATAGAGAGATTTGGTTTAAAGACACCTGCTTTACTACGGGTAACCATGGGATGAACGTTGCTTATTAGAGGTTGAGGCTGTGGAGAAGTTTGCTGTGGGGAGTAATGAGGTGATTGGCTTTCTGTAGGTTCAAAATTAGTACTATTAGTTGAGGACAAAATTAGAGATGTAGCTGGTGTTGTACTTGGTGTTGGTGGCAAAGTATAGAGGTTAGAATGACTAGGAGAAGGTAAGGCTATATTTGAAGACTCATTGGATAACTATGGTGTGTTTGAGTTTGCTGCAGATACTAAGACTAGCTTGGAGTTGACATTAGGTACAGGTGACATACCTACTAGTTTAACATTACTTTGTAAAGACTTAAATGGAAATTCATTTTCATGAAAAGTGACATGCCTAGATACAAAAATCTGACCTATGGGATCCCTACATCTATAGCCTTTTTGAGTAGGAGAATAACCTAAGAATGTGCATGGCACAGATCGAAATTGAAGTTTGTTAGAATTATAGGGCCTAAGATTTGGAAAACACATGCATTCAAAAACTCTAAGGTTAGATAATCTGGTTTAACATTAAAGCCTGTTAATCAAATATGTAGCATTACTGAAAGCATTATACTAGTAGCTCAGAGGTAATCCTGCATGTGCCAGCATTGAGAGCCTAGATTCCGCAATTTACCTATGTTTCCTCTCCACTAGGCCATTCTGCTATGATGTGTATGGACAGGTTCTCTTGTGAAGAATTCCTTCTTATGCCAAATATCCTTGTAAAGCTTGAAATTCACCCCTTCCATCTCTCTAAAGCACTTGCAACTTAACACCAAGTATCTTTTTAGCTTGCCTGTGAAAAATGGGAAAAAAAGTTGCCACTTCTAACTTCCTCTTCAAGAAGTAAAGCCAGGTATACCTAGTGTAGGCATCTGTAAAAGCCACATAATAGGTAATACCTAGTGTAGGCATCTGTAAAAGCCACATAATAGGTAAAACCATTAGAACACAAAGGAGCAGGCCCACATACATCTATTGTAACCATCTAAAGTAGAGCTTTGTAAATAGTTTGTGACATTGAAAAAGGCAATTTGTGTTCTTTTCCTAGGTGACAAGCTACATACTCAAGAACATTTTTATTATCAACAAAGGAAACATTACAATGAGCTAAGGCACTCTAAAGTGTAGTGAGACAAGGATGCCCTAGCCTAGCATGCCAAACACTTAAAGGTATTGACTTAACAGCTGAATGACACTGTGTTGTAGAGTTGATCTGAACTACCTTATCAGACTTAGGAATTTGCAACTTGTATAAATGATAGTGTTAGAAAGAACCATTGTTCTCTCTAGTTATTTTTTAAGTTGTTCCCATTTAGTTTTCTTTAGCACATATTTTAGCATATTTTTAGTTTAGTTAATTGCATTTTATGATTCAATGAACCTTAGCCTACTTACCCTTAAATTTGTCATTTTTGGTACTAATATCGCTGCATGAGTATTTCCAAATTGCGTTCACGATTGTCGCAGCATTCGACAACTGTCTGGATAAGAATAGAAATGTGTGAGCTGTCCAGTCTGGTATAGCCAATTTATACGACCAAAGACAACTTGATTCTGATGAAAGGACACTTGCACAATTTGGCTTAATGTAAATACTCACATGGGGTCTTTTTTTGGGTGCATTGTCGTCTTTAACCTAGCTTTTGAAGCTTTCGACTATGAAGGCTTAAGACTCTCACAGGTGAATCGACGTGGAAAGGATGCAGATCAGCTCTTGACGAGGAGCCCTAAGTGCGACATAAGAAGGAATCAAAAGATCAAGTCGAGTTCTTTTAGGAATAGTATTCTCCACTTGTTTCTTTTGCATTTCTTTTCTAAAAGTTGGTGATTGCTGTTTATTTCATGTTTGTATGGAAGTACATATGATTTCTGGACTAAATGTTATTTTATTCAATCTTGCTTCTACTATTTAATCTTTGGGTTTGAATGTTTTTAGCATGAAAGTGTTATTGCGATCACTGTCACTGGAAGGTGCAGCAACAGTTAAACTAACAAGCATGACAATGGAAGTTGCTTGGGGATTAGAGGAATTTAATCCACTTGTTCTTAATTGTGTTGTATTGCCATCATCGGAAGGTATGGTTAATGTGCATGTTTAAGTCTTCGATCGAATATAGAAGTAAGCTTGGTAAGATATTCATTGCACTTTATTGCAGCGACAATCACCTATCCTTTCATACTTCGTGAGCCGCACTTAGTATTCTGTTGAATGTCCACGTTGGGGACCTCATTTTATTATTATCACATTTCATTTTTATTTTGAAGTTATTGCTCAGACAGCTACTCTCACAATTTATTGCATTTTTACTTATTCATTGCATTGACATTAATAGACAAAAGACAACCACCCTTTGGGATCGATATCCGACAGACTCACATTTGTCTACTATACTTGCATCAACAGTGTACGCTTACACAATATTACTGTGACATTAAACAGTCGATCAATAAACCATCAAAGAACTTTCCTTGAAGCAAAACCTCCTTAGTGTGCAGATCACGAACCTGTCACTTAGTAGGTGAAAACTCAAAAAACACTTGATTATCCTTGGTGAATTTAGACATAGATAAAAGATTCTTAGTGATTCCTTGTACAAATAGCAATGATCTCAGGCATAGTGGTCGAGAATGTGTGAGCAAATATGTTTGTCCAGTTTGTAAAATAGGTAAGGAAGATACATTGCCAACATACACTTTACCTGAGCCATTGTATGGTGCAGACTGGTTCATTGTGGAGGAAGAGTTTGTGAGATGATGTGTAGCCCTTGAGTTTGGATACCAAGCATTATCACCAACAAATTCAGGGTTGCAATACAGGCTTGTGAATTAGGCTGACCTGTCTATGTTATTACACGAAAAAGATTAACCCGATTATTAGTAGAAGCTTGAGCAGCAGGATTATACACCCAGTTACCATACTGAGGACACATAGGAGATGGAACTGGTGAACTAAAAATAGTGGCTTGAGGTCCCCATCCTGGTACAGAAGTGTTGTTGCCAAACATACAGACATTGGCTTGGGGAGGTTTGAAGGTAGAGCTCATGAAGGATGTATTAAACCTATGATAAAAACGATCAACCAAGTGTCCCATTTTACCATACAGTTGACACTGGATATGAAATCCAGACATCCTTTCACGACCTCTACCTCAATTGATACTTGAAGAAGGTCTATAAGTAGGTGCACCATAGTCAGAGATGTCATTAGGTGACTGATGTGTAACCACATTTACTGCAATAGGAACCTCTAAATTTGTTGATTGCATTCTCGATTCAGCATCAAGAAGAAGAATGGTTATATTTTGAACATTAGAAGGAAGTTGTCCAGCAGTTATCACAATAACTACTGACGCAAATTCAAAAGAATGGCCATTCAAAATGGAAGTGACGTGTTCATGCTCTAAAATAAATTCTTCACAACTGGCTAAGTTGCCATAATAGCCTTTGATTTTCATTAAAAAATATTTCATAGGCAGATCACCCTTTCTTTGAGAGTGAAGGTCTGTTAAACATTAATCTGGATGTAGTCTTGCTCCCATAAATATTTGCAAGAGTATTCCAAATTTGAGAACTAGAATCATACCTATGACTTATGGTAGCACATTTTGGCTGACTGAGGACAATAGCCAAGAAGCAAGCGCATAGTCTTGTTGTTCATACAACACAAATGCAGGATTTTCTTGCACTTCATCATCATTGTTAGTAGTAGTCAATAGAGGTAAACTAGGTTTTGAATCAAGAAAATGTTGTAACTTGTAAGTTTTAACAGCAATCAATACATGTTGACGACATAGAAGGTAATTAGTGTCATCAAAGAGGATATTAATCTTTTTTGTTGAGAAGAATTTGTTTTCAATCGACGTGTCTGTCACCATTACAAAAGCGAGTAAATCAAGAAATAAAAGAAAGAAAGAGAAAAAATCCAGAGGAACTCAATTATCCATAAGGAAAAAGACTACTGATACCATGTTAAGAACTTAAAATGAAGCAATAGAACCTTTTTTGAATTTCAATCTTTTCTTAACTTTTATTAACATTGAGAACTGTATTTATACAACAAGGAAAGCTTTGTTAACTGACAATAACAGAAACCAACTGCTACAACTGACAGTAGTTGATGAATCGTTAATATCAGTTATCAAAACTACTGTTAACTGCTAATTGCTACTTCTGCATTTACATTAACACTTTCCCCTTCTACACCATAATCAATAGAGTTTCAACAATCTTTTTGGTTTCCTTGAATGGGAAAAGTTCTCTAAGTGCCCTATCGTTGTTCAATCAGGCTCTCGAACGGCTTCATCAAACTGGATCATCATCGCAAAGCGAGGGACTGCCTCAGAGAGGTAAAACCCTTCATTCCTTTTTCAACCTTACCATAGCAAGACAGTCTGCCAACCGATTCTTTGATCATCCTACATGCTAAAATTAAATGTTGTTAAATCTTAGAGTGAGAATCATAATGTCTTGAATAATAAGGGTGATCACTGATATATCCCTAGACTCCGATCTACACTTTTTGATAATAGTTAAAGAGTCACGTTCAAGTATTGCATCCTTTAATCCCATTTCTTCGCACATTTTAACTACTTTCCTACATGTAAGGGCCTCGACGCTGAAAACAGAACCCACATATTGTGCACAACTGCCTTGGAAGCCAGGATCCGCCCACTAGAAACTCTAGCAACAATACCAGATTCGGAACCGAAATTAACCTGATAAAAGGCAAGCATCAAAATTTACTTGACTGCCTCAGAGAGGTAAAACCCTTCATTCCTTTTTCAAGCTTACCATAGCAAGACAGTTTGCCAACCGATTCTTTGATCATCCTACATGCTAAAATTAAATGTTGTTAAATCTTAGAGTGAGAATCATAATGTCTTGAATAATAAGGCTGATCACTGATATATCCCTAGACTCCGATCTACACTTTTTGATAATAGTTAAAGAGTCACGTTCAAGTATTGCATCCTTTAATCCCATTTCTTCACACATTTTAACTACTTCCCTACATGTAAGGGCCTCGACGCTGAAAACAGAACCCACATATTGTGCACAACTACCTTGGAAGCCAGGATCCGCCCACTAGAAACTCTAGCAACAATACCAGATTCGAAACCGAAATTAACCTGATAAAAGGCAGCATCAAAATTTACTTTTACCTCAATTACCCACGAAGGTTCCCAGATACCATTTCCTTTATCACAAGTAACCTTCATGATCTAGCACCCATCTATTTCTTGCAGATATTGTTGAATAAAAATTACAATATCAGTACTGGTTCTGACTGATTTTTCATAAACCCGTTTGTTCCTCCTTGTCAAGATTGACCACAACGAGTAGTAAAAAAGGCAACAATGAGCTTCTGAGACTGTCCCAAACACCCGGGTAACCCATGCATCCCAATCTTGTAATTGATTCAAAATAATCCCTTGAAGCCCTGTTATACCCCAAACTCCAATTGATGTAGGGCACAAACGAAATATATGATCCAACATCTCCGAACCAAAACCGCATCTTGGGCACATGGCATTCGAAGCCAGCCTTCTTTTAAACAGATTCCACATTGATGGAATAAAATTCTTAACAATTCGCTATGTCATTATTTTAATTTTAGTAGGAAAATTTAGCTTCCATAGTTTACCAAAGATAGATCTAAGAGGGTCATGTAAATTATTTGAGATAAGACTAGGAAATGTAGAATGTAATAGTTTATAAGCTTCCTTTACGGAGAACTCACCAGAGCGATCACCACACCAAACTAGTTCATCCTTATGGGGAAACCGAGCAAAGGGGATTCGCAGAATACACTCCACATCCTCCACCATAAAGGTATTACCGACTAATTCCTCTCTCCATACTCTTAAATCACTGTTTATAATATCTGTAACAAACTCCACTTGGGTATCGTTAACTGGGTGCAAAAATTTAAAATCTACTGAATCGGGAATCCACGCATGCTCACAAATCAATATCACCTTTACCAATATGCCAACAAAACCCTTCTTGGAACACCTTTTTAGCTGCCCATATACTCTTCCAAGTATAAGAGGCATCAATTTTAAAGAGGCATTAAGGAAATCATCATTAGGGTAATATTTAGCTTTTAAAACCTGAACTAATAAAGAATTAGGGTTAGAAATCGAACGTCAACCCTGCTTAGCTAATAATACTATACTAAATTGAGTAAAATTTCTAAACTTCATTCCCCCTTCGTCTTTAGGAGAGCAATACTTACCCTACTCACACCAATGGATACCTCTTCTACCCTGAGCCTTTTGCCACCAAAATGAGCCACTAAACTCTCCAACTTGTCATAAAAAGACTTAGGAAGAAGGAAACATGCCATAGAATAAGTTGGAATAGCATGAAGAATAACTTTAATGAAAACCTTCTTATCTCTCTGAGATAAAAACCAAGTATTCCAATTGTCAATATGCTTTTTAATCCTGTCTTTCAAAACTTGAAACGAGGCTTTTTTTCTTTCTCTTGACCATATTAGGAAGGCCCAAATATCTTTTCAAATTACTGGACAATCGAACTCCCAACCCATTTGGGATCTGTTATTGAATCTCCCAACATGTATTGGCATTGAAGAATACTGTAAACTTCTCAAAATTAATACATTGACCAAAGTTGATCTCATACTCTTTCAAAGTATCCTTCAAAACTTGAACACCCTTTAGAGTGTCCTCCTCAAATAAGATACAATCATCAGCAAACAAATGATGAGAAACCTACGGCCCATGATGGCTAGCCCGAACACCCTGGAATAATCCATCTCTAATCGCTAACCGCATGAGGGATGATAAACCTTTGCTACAAACCAAAAAAATAAAAGGACTAAGTGGATCCTTGACGCAAACCTCGTGTAGGTTAGAAACAAGGACCTAACTTCCAATTCAAGTGGATCAAATACGTGACAAACGTTATACATTTCAACATAAGATTAATCCAGGTGGTCGAAAACCCCATCCTTTCCATCATACCACTCAAAAAAACTCATTCAACGCTATCGAATGCCTTATTCATGTCAAGCTTTAAAGCCAACAAGCCTTTTTTTCCTTGTCGTTTCTTCCTAAAAGAGTACAATAATTCATATGCCACCAACACATTATCGGATATAAGCCTCCTTAGGACAAAAGCACTCTAGAATTTATCAATACATCTATCCAACCACTTCCAAAATCTATTGGTAATTACCGTAGAAACAATTTTCCTCCCCTAGGACAAAAGCACTCTGGGATTTATCAATACATCTATCCAACCACTTCCAAAATCTATTGGCAATTGCCCTAGAATCAACACTCTTACTAGAATCAAGAGTTTTGACATCAACAAAAGAACCTGAAAACTATCAGACTTCTACATGAACTTCCTCTTTCCAAGCTAGACACAAACCACCTTTACTACCTAACGCGCTGACATCAACACCATGTACATAACCAAAACATCGTCTAATCAACTCCATTGTCTTTCCAGTTACTTTAGTCTCCACTAGAAAAACCATATGTGGTTTATGAAGCCTCAACAATTGTCGTAGGCGTTGCCCTGCCCGTGGGTTCCCTAGCCCACGGACGTTCAATACTAAGATTTTCATTGCATTCGATTGGCTTGCCTACTGGCACCCACAAATATATTAAGAGTTGTAAAGCTAATTCATGAACCAAAATCATTCCGCTATCCTTCCCCTCCTCAACCAACCCCGGATTCACACTATCTCTCATCTTTTTCCTACCAACCTCATCCCCCTCTATACAACCCACATCATCAACCATCCTTCATTCCACTTTTCTTTTTCTAGATATCGCTCCGTCGCCCATAATAGGAACCTTTAGGCCACACAAAAGTCTCTTCCACCCTTTCTTTAAATGATTACCATGATCCGTGCCCTCAAATTTCAAGCGCTCGTCACCCATAGCCACATAGGACTCGGCCTATCCACTAACCCGTATCCATCATGCACCATCCAATCCTCCAACATTCCTTTTTCCACAAGAACTCCAGCCTTAGTCACCTCCTTAATTCTAGCAGCCTCATCCAACACAACTACCCCTAACACTATATCCTTTTGAAACTCAAAGACCTGATACCCCTGATCAACCCTCACACTGACGCCGATTTAGGTACCATCGAAGCTTCTTCGTCCCAGCCAACAATTGGATCACTATACCCAAGATATGTACATTGCTCCATCTTCTTTTTCCCCATGAGATCCAACGAAGAGGACACTTTCCCTACAAAATTCAATTCAACTTTGAGAGCTACTAAAAAGGGGTAATCATCCTCTGGCAAAATTTTAACCTTCTTAGAAACATTTCTACAATCTCTTAGAATATGGCCAAGTCACCCACACCCAAAATAATAACTAGGAAAGTTCTCATATTTAAAGGGGACCCAACACTTTTTCTGCAACTTAGTAACCACAAAAATATCCTTATGTAACAGCTTCTGTATATATAGCACCACTTTAATACGACAAAACTCTCCTTTAACTTTCGAACATAAAATACCTCCAAAAATGGAGCCAACAGCATGCATCAAATCCTTTCTATCACTTTTTGGAGGACATGGACTCACCTTCAGCCAATATGGGGACGTTGCCAACCGAACCTTCCTTCAATTTATTAGTTCCCAAAGCCTATAAAAAAGAATCAACTACTTCCAAAACAATCACGACCGACCCTCCAAAATTGACTCAAGATCTTCCTCTTTCTCAAAGCAAATCAGAAACAAATTTTGCCCTGCCACTTGAATCTCAAGGTTCTTTTTTGTCTTCCAGATACATTTCAATTGAGCCCGTAGACTATCAGGGTTGTAAGATTTTTTTGTTTATATTGTACAAACTAACGTTAGCTTCTCCGAAGGAGAAACCACAAAACTTTTCACTAATAACTACACCAATTCCTCTTCTAAAACTGAAACCTCATCGATCACCGCCCCTTCCGTTGTCAACAAGTCATCGCTCATATAAAATCCCAGCCCCAACCACCCTATTTCTCCGAGAACCCTAGGGAGAACTTTTTAACTTTTTTTCTCGTTTAATTTTAAATATATTTTTTAATTTAATTATAAATATATAAAAATGTTTTATTCAACCTTTCCAAAATATATATGATAAATACTAGTTTTTATAAAGTTCTATGGATGAAAATATTTTATATTGAAATTATATTTGTAAAATTATGTTAACAATTGATTATTAATGAAGTAGTAAGATAGTTTTATTTTAATTTATTGGTTTTGTATTTGATTCTTAAATAATGTCTTTTAATTGTATTATATAAATATTAAATGATAAAAATATCATTATAATAATATTAATTACTTTGTATTATGTTAATTTCATAATTGAGTCAATGTCAAATTGACTCGTGACATCAACTCAATTGATCTTTTTATATAATAAAATTGGATTAGGATTTAAGGTTTGAATAATTAAATAATATTTTAATATTTTTAACCTTATTTACTTTTAAAGAACTTAATTTAATTTTTTTAAAAATAGGACATTCAATTAAGTAAAATTTGACAATATTTGAGTTTATTTTAATTAATTTATCATTAATACTTTAACAAGAAAAATTCCCATTAGTACTCTAATTCTAATGACTAATAGAATTTAAGGCACATCAAAATTTATATTGATATTGATGGGCATCCAGTTAATGAGATATTCATAACACTCCCCTAATGAAACAATATTAGGAAAAATCCTGTGGGATAAAAAAACCTAATGAAGAAAAAAGAGTACATGATTTTTTATGATTTTTTATTACAAGTTACCTCGTTAAAAACCTTTACCAAAAAAAAAATCAATGAGACAAAACATTCGTTAAAGGAAAAGAGTATAACTTGTTTTTAGACTCCGCTAATGACAACATTACATTACATCCTTGAGCCGACGCATTCCAATTTTGTGTTATATTCTTTCAAATGTTGAAGTTGGCAATACCTTAGTAAAAAGATTTACTAAATTGTAACTAGAATGAATTTGTTGAACATTTATATCACCTCTTTTCTCAAGATCATGGGTGTAGAATAAATTAATTTGGTGACATATGTTTCGTTTTGTCACCTTTGATGTAACCACCCTTCAATTGAGCTATACATGTTGCTTTATCTTCGTATAAAATAGTTAACATCTTTTCTTGTAAAGACAAATTACATAACTTTTGGATATGTTGGGTCAATAACCTTAGCCAAACAAACTTTCGACTTCTCTCATCATCGTAATTATTTCTGCATGATTTGAAGAAGCGACAACTAATGTTTGCTTTGTTGAATGCCATGATATGACAATACCCCCACATGTAAATAAATATTCTTTTTGATATCGACCTTTATGTGGATCTGATAAGTATCCAGTATCAGCATAATCGACTAATAGGGATTTTGAATCACTTGAATAAAATAACCTCATATCAATGATCCCTCTAAGATATCTAAATACATGATTAATTCCATTCCAGTGTCTACGTGTTGGAGAAGAACTAAATCTCGTTAACAAGTTTACAATGAAAGCTATATCAGGTCTTGTGTTGTTTGCAAGATACATCAATGCCTCTATGACACTTGGATATGGTACTTTAGGACCAAAAACTCTTCATCATTCTCTCATCTAATGATCGTATAGTCATCGAAGTACTCAATGGGTGAGCCTTGTCCATGTAAAATTTCTTTAATAACTTTTTCGTATAAGTTAATTGAAGAACATGAATTCCATCTTTTAAATGTTTGACCTGTAAGCCAAGACAAAACTTTATTTTTCCAAGATCTTTCATCTCAAACTCTTTCTTTAAACAATTTAGTGTATGTTGGAGCTCTTAAGGAGTTCCAATAATATTTAGATCATTAACATAAACAATAATTATCACAAAATTTGATTCGAACCATTTTATAAAGAGACATGGACAAATTAGATCATTTTTGTAACCTTCTTTTAACAAGTATTCACTAAGACGATTGTATCACATACATCTAGATTGTTTTAACTCAGATAAACTTTTCTTTAATATGATCAAGCAATTTTCTCGAGAAACTCTATATCCTTTTGAGATTTTAAATCTTTTAGGGATTTTAAATCTTTTAGGGATTTTCATATAAATTTCATTATCAAGTGTACCATACAAATAGATTGTAACAACATCCATTAAATACATGTCAAGTTTTTCATGTACTGTTAGACTAATAAGATATCTAAATGTGATTGCATCCACCACAGGAGAATATGTCTCTTCATAATCAATGTGGGGCCTTTGCGAAAATCCTTATGCTGCAAGTCAAGCTTTATATCTTATGACTTCATTTATTTTCATTTAGTTTTTGCACAAATTGTGCTACAAGTCGTGTTTGGACTACAGGTCCAATAACCTCATGTTTAGAAAGTGAATTCAATTCTGCTTGAATTGCATTCCATTTTGGCCAATCTTTTCAATTTCTTCATTCCTCAATAGATTTAGGCACAAGATCATCATTTTCTTTCTCTACTTTAGTAGCAACATTATATGCAAAATTATTGTCGACAACTATATTTTTTTAGTTCCATCTTTTACCCCAAGTAACATAACTTAACGAGATATCTTCGTTATCATCATTTTCAGGTACTTGAATCTTTTCTGGGGTTTTATGATTATGATTAGTCATATCTTTGGCCTCTTCTAAGGAACTTGACACTAGGTCGTCAAAGGGGAAAGGAAAAGTGAAAGTTGTCGATAAGTGACGCAAGATTTCGGTTTGTACTTATATTATTCAAGATCAATTTAATTGTTTATATATTCATGTTAATTGCATGATTGAGCATCGAGGTGAGTATTTAATGGTCGTATGAATTGAATTATTGTGATTGATATTGAATATTGAGATGGTGGACTGAATTTAACAAAAATAGAAAATAACAAGATTCAATTGAAACATGACATGTTAAATAAAAATGGTTTGAACTATGTTATGTCGTATTGGTTTTATATGTGAATTGATAATGATTAAGAAAATTTGTTATATAATATAAACAGAATGGTGATTACCTTATTAGTTGTTTAGACAAGGTTGGATATATTGGCATGCCATAAGGTCAGGTTTAATGATTTGAAACCATCATTGTCGAACAAGCTAGGATGACAAAATAATTAGATTATGAAAACCATCTTTCACAAGAAACTCGGGGTTGTAGTATGTACATGGTTCAAAGTCATCGTTGTTGGGCAATCCAAGGTGACAGAGTATTAGACCCGTGTATCCGTTCTAAGTCTGTGTCTAGTTAAGAGGGTTATAAAACATGAAATGGTAACATGATAAGATGGACATGCATGTATACATTTGATATGTGGAAAAATGACAACATGTGAAAGACCTTGTGATTCAATTAGACGAGCACTAAAGGCTAATTTGAGTATCAACGAGCCAATAGGCCTGAGAGTGATTGAAATGGTTTTTGTGAAATGAAATTGAGCATTCAAATTGATGAATACTTATATCTATGTATATGTACATTGATGATGATATGAAATGAATGAGTAAGATATAAAAAAAATGGAAAGTGATTATGTAAGTACAAGAAAGCATGGTATGAAACAATCATATGAATTAGTGGATTAGATTATGCTTCAATTTGGTATGCTATAAAATGAAAATGCTGGTATCCTAATGTTGAATGGTATGATATGGTAAGTTTAAGTGCACATGTTTAGTGAATTGGTGTGCAAATTTGCTATATATGTTCATGTCATGTGTTCATGGAAACTATTGACATAAATGGAATGTGAATTAGTTAACATTAGACTTTAATTGATTGTGTTCACTTGTTAATGTTTCATTGATTTGAATCATGAAAGTATCACTGAGTTTTATTTCTCAACATATTTTTTGTTTATTCCGTGCACAAGTTTAAGTGGATCTCAAAGTCCTAAGACTTAATTCAACATCCAATCAATAGTCCTTGACTTTACAAAATTTGTATAGTTCATCGTATTTTGATAAATGACATTTACCTAGGGTTGAACTGGTTATTAAGTTGCAATGGTCCATTTTGTATAGTTGGGCAATGGATGAATGATGATGTAATAGTTTATGCATGGCTAAGGCCTATTTGGGTTAAATCATGAAATTGAACACATATATACTGTTGATGCCATTTTGAGTCTTGGGATTAAGCTTATTTTGTTAAATGACAAGTTGAAACCAAATAGGATTGGAATTGTTATATTCTGCCAATAGATTTGCGACACCATCCCATAGATGTCGCGACACTAATTTTCAAAGTCTTGACTTCTCTTGTTGATTCGTGACACCAATTCGATAAAGTTTGGAAGCTTTACATTTTAGTCCTCAAGTTGTGAAGCCAACCTACTATTTTGGAGGTTGTGATATCGCACTCCTGAAGTTGCGAATCCAACCCGAAATGTTTGAAACTTTGCAATTTAGTTCTCCAATAACCTAGGTTGTGAAAAGAGCTTTTGTAAGTTCATATAAACCTCGAATAGGATATTGTATTATAAAATAATGATTTAATGATCACATTATTGGATATAATGTGATAAATCAATAGAAATTATGTTACAATTAATTGTAGTTGCTCCTGTCACATCCAAAAATCGGGTTAGAAGAAATTGGACTAGTGAAATCAAGAGTGTGGTCACGTCATTTTTTCAGGAAAGATTGTGAAAATGTCGTCAAGTTAAGTGATTTACTTTAGTGGATAAGTGCTCTAGATGTGTGATTGAGGTCTTATGTTCAAAGCTCTATCTTTTATTTTTTTGTCCCAATCTCTATCTTTTCATTTTTGGCTTAAATTTAATTCCTGCATAAGTTTTGGCAAGAATGAGCTTGTTGGTTCAATGGTAGGGTTTTAGCTTACCTTTTAACTTTGAGGAAATTTGATAGGGATAATTAACAGATTTAGTGGTTGGTTTTAAAATAATACTAAAATATGGTTTAGTGGTAGGGTTTTAGCTTACCTTTCAATTTTATTTCCCTCTCCCTTTCATGTTTGCTCTTCCCTCACCTTCATTTTTTCCGTTTGTTACAATAAAACAACTGTTATGCTAATTTGCTAGAGAGGTTCGGTAAGGTTTCTTAATTGATGAAAGTAAGTTGTGCTTTGTAAGTTTGGAATTGAGTTTTTTCTTTTTGATTAATCACTTTTGTTGTACGGTTCTATTAGGTGAGGATTCAATAACAATTAATCTTCTGGTGAATTGAAACTGGGAGGGACTTTTCCTTCGTTGGGGTAAGTGTTCGAATGCGTTGTAAAGGAGGGTTCCTTGTGTTTAGGTTGAACGCCTAAGTCATTTGTACTCGTATTAGTATCGGGATTTTAATGGTTCGTTGCTAATTTGCTAAAAATTTTCACCTAGGTCTTTTGACTCTAACTTTTGTAATTAAACTCTCCATAGGGTCCATATTGCTTAAATAATACTTGAAAATGAGGTATTTGTCAATATGCATTTGTATGTGATGTGTTTAAGGTGTGTGATTTATACGTTACGATCCGTGTTTTATCAATTTTGATAGTATGTTTCCGTGTTATTATGTTGGATGTGGGCATGTGATGTCAGAATATGTTAATTTGAATATCTTTGAATCTGTTATATAACCATGTATGTGACTTCATGGCAAAATTGATGTGTTTTCAATGAGATTTGATAAATTTGTTCTGCAAAGCACAAATTCCCCTGCGTTTTTTTTTGCTATTATATGTCAGCATTTTTTACATGTTTGTTATTCTGATTTTGTATATGCATGTCATGACACGTTGCATGGGGTTTGGGATGATGTTGAAAGGAGGAAGTTTCTAGCAGTTTAATGATTTGCATATTCTGGTGGTTTAACCACATTTTTGTCTGATAGCTTGCTTGCAATTATAGTGGCTTGTCTACTATATCTGTTCTAACATCTTTACTGCAATATAGAGGCTTGACTACATATATTTGTAAATAAACAAATAGTTTTAACAAGTATTTTTCTTTAAGATGGAAATGATTTGCCAAAATTATTACTTTCAAAACACGATTTTGAATTCAAATTCTGTGTTTGAGGTAAGTGATTCTAGATTTAACTTTTCTAAATATTTGTAAAAGTTTTGTCAAATTTTATGTTTTTGAAACGCACTCTGAGTTTGATTGAAACAAAAGTTTTTAAATAAGCTGATGTAATTCCTCAAATATCTGATCATAACGTCTAGGTCGAGTTTGGGGTATTACAGCTTCAACGACAAATCTGACATCTTGTAGTTTTGATTCGATGATCGGGTTGAGAATGGAGTGTTACACATTGTTTGTCAAATCACCCCAAAAATATATGGAAAAGTGAACATTTGTTAACTTTGGTAATGTGTCATATATGTGGATTGTCACATTAGCAATTAATTATTTTTTAAAAATTAAAAATATATTTTCTTATAATTTTATCTTTTCTAAATAATTTTAATATTTTTTATTTTTAAAAAATATTTTTTTATCATTTTTTTTGAAAATTTTAAAATTTTAAAAATTATTTAATTGCTTAAATGACATCTACATGGCAATTCATGTGTATGCCACATCAACAAAGTTAACAAAAAATAACTTTTTCATCCATTTTGGGGTGATTTAACAAACAACACAATTTTAAGAGTTAAAAAAAAAGATCAATTAAATTGAGGGCTAAAATACTTTTATTTTAGAAAGTTGGAAGGCAAAAAAAAAAAAAAAGCATTATGCATTAATCATTTAATAATAATAAATAGTAATTCATAATTATAAGGGTAAACTATAAAAATAGTAACTTTTGTTTGCCTCGGGTTACATTTTAGTCACTTATGTTTGAAATGTTACGTTTTAGTCACTTATGTTATGATTTTGTTACGAAGTGATCACTCTGCCGTTAAGTTCCATTATCTCCCTAATGATAATCCTACATGGCAATCCAACTAGATTTTAAGTGCCAACTTGGATTTCTAAATGAGATGAGAATAAATTTTTAATTAATTAAAATTTTAAACCTAAATCTTAGCTAAAAATAACCTAAACTCATTTCCACACACCTCTCTTCTTCATCTTCATATTCTTCCCTTTTGATTCCAACGTTTTTAATTACAAATCTGTCTCAAAGCTTGAATCTTTGAAACCTATTAACCCAAAGAAACTTAATGGGAAGAAGATATTAGAACAAAAGATATTGAGTCTTTTGGTTAATGGGTTTTAAAGATTCAAACTTTAAGACAGGTTTGTAACTAAAAATATTGGAATCAAAAGAAACAAAATGGGAAGAAGATATTAGAACCAAAGATATTGAATCTTTTGGCTAATGGGTTTTAAAGATTCAAGCTTTGAGACAGATTTATAACTAAAGATATTGGAATCAAAAGGGAAGAAGATGAAGATGAAGAAGAGAGGTGTGTGAAAATGAGTTTAAGGTTTTTTAGTTAAGGTTTAGGGTTTAAAAATTTAAATTAATTAAATTTATTTAATTAAATATTTATTCTCATTGCATTTGAAAATCCAAGTTGACACATAAAATCTAGTTGGACTGTCACGTAGGATTACCGTTAGGGAGATAACGAAACTTAACAGTAGAGTGATCACTTCGTAACAAAATAATAACATAAGTGACTAAAACGTAACATTTCAAACATAAGTGACTAAAATGTAACCAGAGACAAATAAAAATGACTATTTTTATAGTTTACCCTAATTATAATGCACTTTGTGCTACATTTAAAGAATTCTTTGTCTTTTATTAATTAAATATAAATTAATTTTTTATCAAATATATGTTTAAGTTAATTACAATCAAATAAAAATATAAAATATAATACTAATTTTATTGAATTAAATTAAATTTACAATGTTAAATAAAATTTTTACATTTTAAAAAAATAACTCTCGCACCTAACGAGTGGCTCCAGTAGAAAAGATGATGATGTTTATCCTAGGAGACTTGGGTTCGATCACTTGTGTGTGCAAGGTGTGTGTGCATTGTCAAATAGTTAAGAAAATATAAACAAATATTACCATAAAATCACACCAGTATATTAAAAAACAATAACGAGCATATGGTGCAGAAGTATTCCTATTAAGATAAATTTACATTTCTCATGGATTAATATCCCTTAAGGTCCTCATATATTTTATTCTCTTATGGTCTTGCCTAACTTGCTAATTTGGATAATTATACCCATCCAATCCTTTCAATTACTTATCAAATTTCAATTTAATCCATACCCGCAATTTGCAATTTATTAATTTTATCAATATTAATGCCTTTTTTGGTGTCTAATTAATTTCACTAACCTCAATGATCAATATTAATTTATTCTCTCAAAAAATTTTGTATTCATATTACCAACAGTTTATATATTTATCGAAATTATTGGTGCGTTACAAGATGTGAAAGAGAATGGGTCTAATGATTGTCATAGCAAGCCAAGGTAGGGATTTGAGTAACTCTAGTTGAGTAGATGTCATAGTTGAAGGGCTGAGTGAATTGGGGTTGTAGTGTAGTGAATTGAGTAACTCGAGGAAGCAAACTTCAACGGAAACTCAATTTGGGGTAATTTGTCATTGAAGTCATGACACTAATTATGTCTGTGTCACAACACCAAACCTTAAAACCACAATTATAAACCTTTGAGGTTATGACTCCAAACCAATTGTTCAAGTGAAGGAACCTAATGTCACTGTCATCGAGATCACAACTACAACGAATGTCACAACACCAAAATCTTGGGTATTGCGACACTGAAATCTGACCGGGATAACTTCGTTAAAGTACAAGACAATTATCCCATTAAACCTGACATTAAAACTGGAGTATGTCATTCCAACAATATAGAAACATAAAATGGCACCCAAAATCATCTTTGAAAAACCAATGATAAGTTCCCCATCCTATTCAAAATCCTTAACTAATCCGAAAATCCTAGACATAAAGGAAAAAAAAACTATGCCAGGGTTGAGACCCATCTTCCAAAACTACCAACAAAAAGGGGTGGCGGTTTAAGAAGAATGGAGACATCAATGGAGGATCTAGGCAATGAAAGTAAATCAAGAGTTGCCTGAACTCCTTCTCTGGAGCAGTCATGGTGGAACCAAATCTCTATTCTCTTCAACTTGGCACCTTTCGTAATCAGATGCCTTGGGAATTCCATTCCCCCATCATTCCCTTTGAATCCCTTAATGGATACTTGTCTTAGTGTGAATGTAATACAATCGCACAGCTCCCTTTGCTCCCATAACTTTGTCTCTGGATATGGCAGTCGGCAGTTTACACTACTCTCATCCCTTGTTGCTTCGTCTATTTCACTTCTACTCTCCTGAATATGATGCACAAATCAAGGATCATCACATTTCCACCACTTTAGGATGACCTAAATCTATATATATATATATATATAAATTACCTGTATGTTGATTTGAAGTTGGTGTAGACTAAGGCAGCGTCGTAGAACGATACACAGGATCAACATTTCCCTGCTATCGTTCAAGTCTAAATCAATGGTTAGCTCCCTCAAATTCGTAAACAGATTCAGGTCTTCCACTGGCTCATTAGCTTTATAATTTACAGGTGTCTGCACAGGCCAACCAAAATGATTTATAAAGTAATCATATGTTTGTTTGGCAGTTCACAATAACTAATTTTTTTGGAATTCATGATTGTGGCTCTGAACAATATCATCTCTAAGGTTCAAATCTGAATTCTCCCCTTAAAAATATAATTATTTTGCAATTACAGCCAACATTTTCGGTGATTTATATATAATATGGTGTGATTTAATAATCAATTTACGTGTTAAAAACAAAATATGCATGAATATATACACGATAAAACATAACTTTATGGTGGTGATTTAGCAGGTATTGGGTTTACTGGTATGGTTGGTGAGGAAATGTGCTTCATTTGTGATTGTGTGACTGTATTGTATTGCTCTTTCTGTTTGTGTTCGGTTTTGTTTATGGGCAAAGGGAGTGGTGTAGTTTGGTGAGCTATCTTGGGTGTTTGCTGGTTTTGAACTGTTAGAGGGGCAATGTGCTCTTTTGTTTGGTTCTGGTTTGAGCCTGCAGCTTGTTGCAGCTCTGCTTTGTCTATGTTTTGGCATGGATCTTCCATTGCCTAGTTCCTTGTCTTATTTTGACTGAGCAAAAATAAATAAAATATAACTTTAGGTATCGCTAAGAAATGTATAATTTAAAAACTATTAATATATATATTTTTTCTAATTCGTTGATTTCCTTAATGATAAAAGAACATGGAAAGCATTACAAGTGACTGCTACAGGAATCATACCAAAACACTGATAACACAAACACAGATCTCATCATCCTAAAAACACCGCATTACTAGATGAACTCACACAAGTCAAAACCAACACACCTAGCAGATCAAATAAATATTTAAAATGTATAATTCAAAAGTTACTTATTAACATAAACTACGAGTATAGTAATATATATATAATTTGAAAACTAATTTACTTATTAAAACAAAAACAAATTAAGTATTTATAATAAAATAGAGGTTTAGTTATAGTGAAAGGTGTATGATTTCAATAACCAAAACAAAATAAGCATTTATAAAGCACAGTGAAATATAAACTTTAAATATCGTTAAAAAATATATATAATTTGAAAACCTATTTACTTATTAAACTAAAAGCAAAATAAGCATAATAAAATAGAGGTTTAGGTATAAAGAAAAGTGTATGATTCCGATAACAAAAGTAAAATAAGCTTTTATATATCACCCATGAAATATAGACTTTAAGTATCGTTAAAATATATATAAATCGAAAACCGTTTTACTTATTAAAATAAAAACAAAATAAGCATTTATAATAAAATAAAGGTTTAGGTATAGTGAAGGGTGTATGATTCCGATAGCCAAAGTAAAATAAGTATTTATATAACACACATAAAATATAAACATTAAGGATCGCTCAAAGATGTATAATTTGAAATCCAATTTATGTATTAAAATAAAAACAAAATAAGCATCTATAATGAAATGCAGATTTAAGTACGGTGAAATGTGTATGGTTCCAATAACCAAAGCAAAATAAACATTTATACAACACAATGAAATATAAACTTTAAGTACTGTTAAAAAGTATATAATTCGAAAACCATTTTATGTATTAAAGCAAAAAAAATATAAGCATCTATAATAAAATGTAGATTTAAGTATAGTGAAAGATGTATGATTCCTATAACTAAAGCAAAATAAACACTTATATAATACCCATGAAATATAAACTTTAAGTATCGTTAAAAGATATATAATTGGAAAACTGTTTTACATATTAAAACAAAAACAAAATAAGCGTTTACAACAAAAGGTAGAGGTTTAGGTATAGTGAAAGGCGTATGATTTCGATAACCAAAGCAAAAACCCATGAAATATAAACTTTAAGCATAGTTAAAAGATATATAATTCGAAAACAACAATATAAGCATCTATAAAAAAATATATAGGTTTAGGTATAGTGAAAGGTGTATGATTTCGATATTCAAAGCAAATTAAGCATTTATATAACACTCATAAAATATAAACTTTAAGCATCGTTAAAAGATGTATAGTTTGAAAACAACACCCACAACTTATAAACTTTAAACATGGTTAAAGATGTATAATTTGAAAGTTAATTTGGGTATTAAAACAAAAACAAAGTAAGTATTTATAATAAAATAGAGGTTTAGGTATAGTAAATGGCGTATGATTTCGATAATCAAAGCAAATTAAGCATTTATATAACACTCATAAGATATAAACCTTAAGCATCGTTAAAAGATGTATAGTTTGAAAACCTATTTAAGTATAAAAACAAAAACAAAATAAGCATCTATAATAAAATGCAGATTTAAGTATAGTGAAAGGTGTATAATTTTGATAACCAGAGCAATAAGTATTTATATCACACCCATGGCATATAAACTTTAAGCATCGTTAAAAGATGTATAATTTGAAAGCCAATTTAGATATTAAAACAAAAACAAAATAAGTATCTAGAAGGAAATAAAGATTTAGGTATAGTGAAAGGTTTATGATTCCGATAACTAAAGCAAAATAAGAATTTATTTAACACCCATGAAATATAAACTTTAAGTATCATTAAAAGATATATAATTTGAAAACCGTTTTACTTAGGAACACAAAATCAATATAAGCATTTTTAAAAAAAATATATAGGTTTAGATATAGTGAAATGTGTATGATTTCAATTACCAAAACAAAATAAGCATCTATAATAAAATGCACATTATGTATAGTGAAAGGTGTATAAGTCCGACATATAAACCTTGAGTATCATTAAAAGATGTATAATTTGAAAGCTAATCTAGGTATTAAAACAAAAACAAAATAAGTATCTAAAAGAAAAAAAAAATTGGTATAGTGGAAGGTTTATGATTCCGATAACCAAAGCAAAATAAACATTTATATAACACTCATAAAATATAAACTTAAGCATCATTAAAAGATGTATAGTTTGAAAATCCGTTTAGGTATTTAAACAAAAACAAATAAGCATCTACAATAAAATGCAGAATTAAATATAGTAAAAGGTGTATAATTCTAATAACAAGAGCAAAATAACCATTTATATAACAGTCATAAAATATAAACTTTAAGTATCGTTAAAAGATGTATAATTTGAAAGCTAATTTAGTATATTAAAACAAAAACAAAATAAATATCTATAAAAATATAAATATTTAGATATAATAAAAAGTTTATGATTCCGATAACCAAAGCAAAATAAACATTTATACAACACTCACGACATATAAGCATTAAGCATCTTTAAAAGATGCATAATTCAAAAACCTATTTACTTATTAAAAGAAAAAGAAAAAGAAAATGCTTAATTTGTATCTACATAGAAAATAAAACAGGTAGTGAAATGAAATGCTTACCAAGAGATGAGTGCAATACTCTAGAATTTCAGCAATCTTGGTCTGTTTTGAAGTGCTGGTGAAACTGTCTGAATTTTGAGTTATGGGCTTGCGAGTTGCAGTAAAAACCCTAAGATTTGGAGCATGGATAACCAGATTTTTGGCTGGAAATCTCATAGAACGAAGCACCAAAACAGCAAGAGATTGGGTACATACATAAATCCCCTTCGAACTCAATGATTCCAGCTCCACAGTCTTAACTGTTTGGCTACAGAGCCGAACCTGTTTAAACCTGAAGGTGGAAGAACAAACGGTCAAATGTTCCAAAAGATCACAGCTAGAAACGATTGCTTCAAGGGTTTCACTGTTAATAGCACAGCGATAAAGATTCAGGGTTTTGAGGTTATGGCTACGGTGGAAAGGGGAATTGAATCGGATTCTGTAATTTGTGAACTCAAGTGATTGCAGGGTTTCACATGAAAAAATCCCAGATGGTAAATCCAGACCGCATCGCTGAAAATCATCGCAGCCGAAAGCCAATTCTTGCACTTTCTTCTCGGATGTAAGATATTTAATCCACTTCTCAAGATCACCGTTTTTGCAGCTCTCTGAAAGATGAACGATTCTGCAACTGAACAAGTTACGTTTGTGAGAGAACAATACATTATCGATATTCTTACCAACTCGGGAAATCTCTTCCCTCCGATTAACAACATCATCACCACCATCATTTTGGATGACTGGCCCCGTAGATCTGCGTCTCTTTGGAGCAGGAACAGCCTGTTTTCTTGGTGATAATTTCCTGACTCCTTTTGGATCGAAATCTAAACGGGAACCATACCTCCATAAACCATTCCATCGTTTTGATAAAACAGCTGTTCTTATTGCTTCAATGGTTGGTAAGTCTGATAAAATCGCAGCCAAAACTCCGTCGGGAAGGTTACTGATGAAATCATTCGTCGCCATTGTTTCGCAATTTTATTTCTTGCAAGAGCTTTAATGATACCCTAAAAATGCTCCTCAATGGAACCTATGTGTGTGTGTGTATATATATATATATATATATATAGGTATATTAAATAAAAAACAACACTGCTTGAGTAGATTCGAAAAACACCTGGACACTTGTGAATCCAGTATATCCTTTTTTGTTTTTCTTTACCTTAGACAATATACAAAATGAATAATTTAAGCATTTTGAAATTTTGAAAATGAAAGTTTTATATGGAAAGGCTATTTTAGAATCAACAAAACAAAAATATAAATGTCAAATCCAACAAATTTAAAGTACAAATATAAGATTAACAATTTCATTAGAAGTATAAAGTAAACAAGATCATTATCTCATTAAAATAAATTCCCCATCCTATTCCCTTAACTAATCCGAAAGTTCTTAACACCCATCTTCCAAAACTACAATCAAATAGGGTGGCTGTATAAGAAGAATGGAGACATCAAGGGAGAATCTAGGCTTACCTCCTTCACTGGAGCAGTCACGGTTGCACCTCCTTTCGTAATCAGATGCCTTGGGAATTCCATTTCCCCATCTTTCCCTTTGAATCCCTTGATGGATACTTGTCTTAGTGTGAATGTAATACAATCGCACAGCTCCCTTTGCTCCCATAGCTTTGACTCTGGATATGGCAGTCGGCTATTCACACTACTGTCATCCCTTGCTGCTTCCTCTATTTCACTTCTGCTTTTTTGAGTATAATGCATAAATCAAGGATCATCACCATGTTCATCACATTTCCACCGCTATAGGATGATCTAAATCTCAATATATAGATAAATTACCTCAATGTTGATTTCATGTTGGTGAAGAATAAGGCAGCGTTGTAGAACGATTCAGAGGACCAACATTTCCCTTCTATCGTTCAAGTCTAAATCAATGGATCCAAATTGTATCATCACCATCGTCGTCATGGCAAACATTGGATCCAAATTGTATGACTGGCTCCGTAGATCTGCGTTGATTTGGAGCAGGAACAGCCTGTTTTCTTGGTGATAATTTCTTCACTCCTTTTGGATCGAAATCTAAACGGAAAACATTCTTCCAAAAATCGTTCCATCGTTTTGATAAAATCATTCGTAGCCAAAACATCGTCGGGAAGGTTACTGATTCGTCGCCATTGTTTCTTGCAAGAGCCTTGATGAAGAATCATACCCTAAAACACTCCTCGATGGAACCTACATTTATACTTTTTTTCAACCCTAAATAATATGTAGAATGAATAATTTAAGCTCTTTGAAATTTTAATATTGAAGAGTTTTATAAAGAAAGGGTATGTTAGAGTCGGCCAAAGAAAAATATTTAAAATTCATCTTATATTTTTTAATATCATGTTATAATATTATAAGACTGTTGCTAACATTTTTTACTCTTGAAGTTTAAAAATTTCATTAATAAATATTATTTTTTTTAAATGATTTTTGAAAATTAAAATTTATGTGAAAATTGAAGGCTTGATCCAATGGTTATGATCCAAACTTGTTTTTAGACTCCCGTAATGACAACATCACATTATATCTTTATGTCGATGCATTCAAATATTGTGTAGTAATCTTTCAAATGTTGAAGTTGGCAATGCCTTAGTAAAAAAAATCTACTAAATTGTCACTAGAACGAATTTGTTGAACATTTATATCACCTCTTTTCTCAAGATCATGGGTGAAGAATAATTTTGGTGAAATTGTTTCGTTCTGTCACTTTTGATGTAACCACCCTTCAATTGAGCTATACATAATGCATTATCTTCGTATAAGATAGTTTGCATCTTTTCTTGAAAAGACAAATTACATATCTTCTAGGTATGTTGGGTCAATAATCTTAGCCGAACACACTTTCGACTTGCCTCATACATTGCAATTATTTTTGCATGATTTGAAGACACATGGACAAAATGAATAATTTTTGTAACCTTATTTTAACAAGTATTCACTAAGACGATTGCACCACATACGTTTAGATTGTTTTAATCCATATAAACTTTTCTTTAATCTAATCGAGCAATTTTCCCAAGAAACTTTATATCCTCCTAGGATTTTAATTTTTTCATGGATTTTCATATAAATTTCACTATCAAGTGTACCATACAAATAGGTTATAACAACATTCATTAGATGCATGTCCAGTTTTTCACATACTGGTAGACTAATAAGATATCAAAAATTTATTGCATCCACCACAGGAGAATATGTCTCTTCATAATCAATGTCGAGTCTTTGCGAAAATTCTTATGCAACAATTCGTGCTTTATATCTTTCGACTTCATTCTTTTCATTTCAAAATTTTGATAATTAAGAGTTTTATAAAGAAAGGGTATGTTAGAGTCGGCCAAAGAAAAATATTTAAAATTCATCTTATATTTTTAAATATTTATTTTTAATATTATATTATAATATTATAAGACTACACGACCGTGTGACTTGAGTTTGGACCGTGTGTGCAATCGTACATAAGGTGCACGGTCATGCCCCAACTTGTGTGTGTAATCTAAATAAGAATACACGGCCATGTCATAGACCGCATGCCAAGCCGTGTGACTACTACACCATGTATTGAAATGGCACACACTCATGTGATTGCCTGTGTCACAGGCCATGTGCATCTTAATTAGCTTCTAAAACAAACCATTCAACTATCATCTCTTGCATAATAAGTTACAACATAACTAAACTAAGATCCCATATTCAAATCATGTTTAAAGCATAAAAATTATACCAAAACATCATCAATTCTAAGTGAAACCAATATGCCATTCAAAGGCACCTTCACAATTTCTAAACATACTATTAATCTACTTTAACAAATGTTCTATTTAAACCTACCATGTACACCCAACATCATCCAAATGGTCAAACAAAAATAAACATTATCTATAATACCATCACAAGAACAATAGCTAAACCTACTTTAACCTTTCTCATTCATTCACATTATCATCAAACATGTCACACCAACTATTTCAAAATAGAACTCATTTCAATAGTTATATACCTATAACAAAGATTAACATATCATTCACAAAGAAAATTATCCCCTCATTCCATACAACAAGAAATCATTAAAACCTATTATACCAAAAGATCCTAGAATAACTATAGACTCCTTAGGTACATGCTAAATACACAAAAGAGAACATCACCGATGTTGAGTATGGGATTCTTGTAGGATGCTGAGTCCGAATATACTATTTACCTAACCTGCAATCACAGGAACCAATTTACATTAAATAACTTCACTTACTAAGATAAATACAAGTGCATCTAAATATTTTAATTTCTTCCTCAACTTTAAAATATCAATTCAAGAGATATATCATATCTTTCTATACTCACTTATATTCATAAGAATATATGTTTTCCTTTATTAGTTATACTTACACACTGATCCTTCTCCAATGATTCATTAAGCCTTGCCATATAGTCCAATCGATACATGGCACATGGTGCCTAGCGGATAAACCGCGGAAGAGTTTGCGCCAAGCGCTAGTCGAATAAACTGACGATATTAAATGTGATACTAGTTCTAGTTGGATAAACAAACGATATTTGCGTCCAGCGCTAGTCAGATAAACCAATGATATTAAATGTGAAAAATTAAAGGCTTGATCCAATGGTTATGATGCAAACTTGTTTTTAGTCTCCCCTAATGGCAACATTACATTATATCTTTAAGTCAATGCATTTCAATATTGTGTAGTAGTCTTTTAATGTTGAATTTGACAATGCCTTAGTAAAAAGATCTGCTAAATTGTCACTAGAATGAATTTGTTGAACATTTATGTCACCTCTTTTCTTAAAGATCATGGGTGAAGAATAATTTTGGTGACATTGTTTCGTTCTGTTAGCATTATCTTCGTATAAGATAGTTTGCATCTTTTCCTATAAAGGCAAATTACATATCTTTTGGATATGTTTGGTCAATAATCTTAGTCAAATACACTTTTGACTTGCCTCATGAATTGCAATTATTTCTGCATGATTTGAAGAAGCAAAAGCTAATGTTTGCTTTGTTAAACGCCATGATATGGCACTACCTCCACATGTAAATAAATATCCTATTTGAGATCAAACTTTATGTGGATCCGATAACTATCCAGCATCATCATAGCAGGCTAATAGGGATTTTGAATCACTTGAATGAAATAACCCCATATCAATGGTCCCCATGAGATATCTAAATACATGTTTAATTCCATTTTAATGTCTACGTGTTGGAGAAGAACTAAATTTTGTTAACAAGTTTGTAGCGAAAGCTATACCAGGTCTTGTGTTGTTTGCAAGATACATCAATGCCCCTATGACACTTAAATATGGTACTTCAGGACCAAGAAACTCTTCATCATTCTCACAAGGACGAAATTGATCTTTATCCACATCTAACGATCGTACAACCACCATTGTACTCAATAGGTGTGCTTTGTCCATGTAAAATTTCTTTAATAACTTTTTCGTATAAGTTGATTGATGAACATGAATTCCACCTTTAAATGCTCGATCCATAAGCCAAGACAAAACTTTGTTTTTCCAAGATCTTTCATCTCAAATTCTTTCTTCAAATAATTTACAATATTTTGGAGCTTTTTAGGAGTTCCAATAATATTTAGATCATCAACATAAACAACAATTATTACAAAAAGACACATGGACAAATTGGATCATTTCTGTAACCTTCTTTTAACAAGTATTCACTAAGACAATTGTACCACATACATCTAGATTTTTTTAATACATATAAACTTTTCTTTAATCTAGTCGAGCAATTTTCCCGATAAACTCGATATCCTTCATGGATTTTCGTATAAATTTTACTATCAAGTGTACCATACAAATAGGTTGTGACAATATTCATTAGATGCATGTCAAGTTTTTCACATACTGCTAGACTAATAAGATATCAAAAATTTACTGCATCCACTATAGGAGAATATGTCTCTTCATAATCAATGTTGGGCCTCTGCAAAAATTCTTATGCTACAAGTCGTGCTTTATATCTTATGACTTCATTCTTTTCATTTCATTTTCGCACAAGTTGTGCTACAAGTCGTGTTTGGATTATAAGTCCAAAAACCTTATGTTTAGAAAGTAAATTCAATTTTGCTTGAATTGCATCTTTCCATTTTGACCAATCTGTTCTATTTCTACATTCCTCAATAAATTTAGGCTCAAGATAATCATTTTCTTTCTCTACTTCAATAGCAACATTATATGCAAAATTGTTGTCGACAACTATATTTTTTTGGTTCCATCTTTCCCTCCAAGAAACATAACTCATCGAGATCTCTTCGTTACCATCCTTTTCAGGTACCTGAATCCCTTCTGGGGTTATATGATTATGATTAGTTATATTTTTGGCCTTTCCTTGGGAACTCGACATTGGGTCGTCAAGGGGAAAGGAAAAGTGAGAGTTGTTAATGAGTGATGCAAGATTTCGATTTGTACTTTTATTATTCAAGATCAATTAATTTTTTTGCATATTCATGTTAAATACAAGATTGAGTATCGTGGTGAGTATATAATGGCCTATGAATTGATTAGTTATTGATTGATATTGAATATCGAGATAGCAGATTGAATTGAACAAAATAGAAAATAACAAGATTCAATTGAAACAGGACACGTTAAATGAAAATTATTTGAACTATGCTATGACGTATTGGTTTTATATGTGAATTGACAATGATTATAGACAAATTGGTTATATAATGTAAACAAAACATTGATTACCTTATTAGTTGTTCGAACATGGTCGGATATAGTTGGCATGCCATAAGGCCAAATTTAATGAGACCATCATTGTATGGCAACTCGAGATGATAAAATAATTAGATTATGAAAACCATCTTTGACAGGTAACCCGAGGTGCTAATATGTACATGGTTTAGAGTCATTGTTATTGGCTAACCCTGGGTGATCAGATGGGTGGATCTCTGCAAGTGGTGTAGTATAAACCACTATGGCCAGAGGATTGTAATCCTCATTACTGGCAGTCATAGCCTCCACCTGACTCGCTTCAGGTGGCATCAAATCATTAGATGATGCACCCACAACTGTTGGTGCGGTGACAAATTCTTTAGCTGAATTTGCCTCGACATCAGTTCCTTCCTTTCTTTCTTTATTTTCTTCCTCTGTCTCCACATGTTCTACTGGCGTGTTCCCTTCATCAGCATGGGCCTCTAGACTGGCAGAAATTCTATCTCCACATGTTTTACTGGCGTGTTCCCTTCATCAGCATGGGCCTCTTTCTCAGCCACAGTGGCCTCTAGACTGGCAGAAAAGTCATCCTTAAATAGACTTGCAATGTTCCTAAGACAGTCCTCTACTTCTTTCAAATCCACCTCTCGTTCATCATAAAAAAATATGCACCATTTACAGGGATGCCACAGATTGGTCCTTTCCTCTAGATTCAACCTCCTCAATTGAAGGCTCAACTTCTCTGATGATCGGAGGGAAAATAGGGAACTCCGATAGAGGTGCCTTGCTCATACATCATAGTGTGGTCAAAATGACACTATTTCATGCCCTAGTGTAGGCATAGAATAAGTTTTGAGACCTCTCCATATCATCAACAGTGGCGACAAGTTTAATCTGCCTGATGTTGATGGAATCGATGATCTTTTCTACTTCCTTGACTTTATGCCATAAAGATGGATATGTGGTGACATATGGATCTGTGGTGACATAAGTCTTCTTTTCTTCCACGTTTGCCTTGCCTTTTCTTTTTCTAGCCTCAATCTCCTTCACAGTAGGAGTGTCTTTCCCATGAATCATGCGCTCGATGAAGGTGTCATTGATGGATCCCTCGTTGTCTAAAATTTCCTCTCCCTCACGAGGCATCACTCCCCGTTACTGGCACAACTACATAATCAAGGAGGGAAACACCAAAATACTAGTTTGCCTAGTAGCACAATCCATAATTTCTTGGTGCAAAATTGTACCGACATCTATTTTATATCCCTTAATGATCAAATGTATCAGACACATCCGATCCAAAGTTATAGTCGTGTTGTGGGTGGAAGGCATGAGGCAACAATTAATAAAATGAAACCAGACCTTACTCTACAATGTTAGAAATCGTCGGTGCATGGTGTAATTGTTTGGATTGGAGCCTGTCCACATAGCTCCTTCAACGCAGAGGTCTTGCATCACCATATCAGCCCCCTCCTCTGTGAGTTCCTCAAGGAATGCCATATGTTCATCCTCGGTTACTGTGATGTTATAAAGATCATTAATGTGTGAGGCACTCCAAGGTACTAACCCTTCACAAACAAACACGAACTCTTACTCATTGTCAATAAGGTTCGTGTAAAACTCTTTCACCAGAGACGATGAGTAACTCCTTAGATGTTGACAGAAAATTTCCCATCCCATTTTTGTGATGGTTTTATTTACTTGCTTCCCAAGGTCCTACTGCTTCGATAGCTAAAAATCTTGCTCAAGATGGCAGTTTCGCTTTAGCATATTATCTTGGAAGCGATCGTTCGCTACCTTGGTAAGGAACACCTCCGATTCTCTGGATAGGTGATGCTCTACTTCACACACCACAGTGGCGGAGGAAGATTCTGCAATAGACTTTAATAGTGTCTTAGTGCCTGGAGTTCTGGCTATATTTGTTGGTAGCAAAGGTAGTAAAGAGAGTAGAAAAGGTGGAAACTTGAAGAAAATTTTGAATAACAATAGAGGTTTTTGAATACACAGTCGGCACAAAATGGATTACTTTATATGGAATGAAAAGAGAAGATGGAGAGGCGTGTTTGTTTATGCTACAGAGAGAGGATAATAGGCTTGCAATCAATAAATAGGTCCACTTGGATTGCAATTTTTCGAACCGATCCAATGGTTGGGGAATAAGGGATGAAACATCATGATTCATTTCTTGATATGCTTCGATTTTCAAGTAAGTTAGCAGATAAGATGCATCGACAAGGAGCTTTGTATGAGTTGACAAAAGAAAGAGCTTTATTCCTGCAAAAATACTAAGGAAGATAAACTAAAACAAAAACAAAATAAACTAAAATTACACGATAAAAATGTAAAGATAGGTTAGAAAATTTTGACCAAATTAATGGTCTCCTTTTGTTTGTGATCATCTTGGCTAAAATAATGCTTCAACCGTTGTCCATTCACTTTAAATTCGTGTCCATCATTTGTCTTTAATTGTGACTGCACCATGAAGAAATGCTTCGACAACTTCAAATCGTCCAAACCATCATGAGCGCAATTTACTTAGTACAATTTTAGTCGAGAATTAAACAATAGCACCTATTGTCTTACAGTAAATTGTCGCTGCAAAATAATTTTTTCATGCCATCACTTGGTCTTTTCCTTATATATTACGACATTTTCATAAGCAATGCGCCTAATTTCCTCAAGTTCAATGATGTCCAACAGCCTTTTCTTCCCAACAGCATCATAATCCATATTCACTTGCTTGATTGCCCACATTGCTTTATGTTCCAATTCCACAGGCAAGTGACATGCTTTACCAAATACAAGTTGATATGGCGACATCCCAAGTGGGGTTTTGTATACTGTCCATAATGCTCACAATGCATCATCAAGCCTAGAAGACCAATCTTTCCTTGATGGATTCACCACCTTCTTGAGAATATTCTTGATTTGTTGATTGGAAACTTCAGCTTGTCCATTAGTTTGTGGATGGTATGTGGTCGCCATTCTATGCTTAACTCCATACCACTTCAGTGCGGCTACTACCTGATTGCAGTGGTAGTGAGTGCCTTGGTCGCTGATCAATGCCTTAGGTGTGCCAAAATGAGTAAGTATATGCTTGTGGAAAAACTTCAGCACTGTCTTTGCATCATCTTTTGGGATAGAAATGGCCTCCATCCACTTTGACACATAGTCAATAGCAACTAGGATATAAAAATTTCCAAACAAACTTGGAAATGGTCTCATGAAGTTTATACCCCAAACGTTAAAGAGTTCAACCTCCATGATTGGCTGTTGCAACATCTCATTGCATCGGGATATTGATCCGGTGCACTGACATTTATCACATTGGTGCACAAAATTATAGGCATCTTTAAACAACGAAAGCTAATAAAATCATGATTGAAGAACCTTTGCAGCAGTTCTTATGCAACCAAAATGACCTCCATAAAGGGCATCGTGACAATGCTTCAGGATTGCAAGCATTTCTTCTGTTGGAACACAACGCCTAATTATATTACCATTGCTTAACTTGAATAGATATGACTCGTTCCAGTAATATTTTTCTATGTCACAAAGAAATCTTTCTTTCTTATGACCTGTTGCGTCCAAAGGTTGCCTTCCACATACCAGGTAATTGACCACATTCACATACCATGGGTTTGCATCGACAGCAAACAACTTTTCGTCAAGAAATGATTCGATAATTAGAATGTAATTTCATCTTCACTACCCACTTCCAAACGAGACAAATGATCTGTCACTTGGTTTTTCGACCCATTTTGATCCTTTACCTTTATATCAAACTCTTGTAGTAGCAGGATCCATCGTATCAACCTTGGTTTAGCGTCATTCTTTGCAAAAATGTATCTTAACACGGAATGATAAGTGAATACAGTAACCTTTGCACCGATAAGATATGAACGAAATTTGTCAAAAGTAAAGACTACAACCAACAACTCTTTTCCTGTGGTTGTATAATTAATTTGAGCTTCTATGAGAGTCTTGCTGGCATAATATATATCGTGAAATAATCTTTCCTTGCGTTGTCCTAGTACTACACCCACTGCAATATCACTTGCATCACATATTACTTCAAACAGTTGCGACCAATCTGGTGCAACGACAATGGGTGCCTGCATGAGCTGCTTCTTTATTTGCATAAATACATGCACACATGCATCATCAAACAGGAATTTTTTATTTTGCTCCAGCAACGAGCAAAGAGGTTTTGCAATTTTGGAGAAATCTCAAATAAATCTTTAATAAAAACCTACGTGTTCGAGAAAACTCCAAATATCCTTTACATTAGTTGGCAGGGGTAACTTCTCAATAATTTCAACCTTCACTTTATCCATTTCAATGCCCTGACAAGAAATCTAATGACCCTGAACAATGTCTTTCATTGCCATGAAGTGACATTTCTCCCAATTCAGCATAAGATTGGTGTCATCACATCGCTTTAAAACTCTAGCTAAGTTGTCAGCATATTTATCAAAACTATTTCTATAAATACCTCTAATGAGTCCTCGATCATGTCTGAAAATATTGCCATCATGCACCTTTAAAATGTGGTCGGTGCATTACAGAGACTAAATGACATTCGATGGAAGGCAAAAGTGCTAAAAGGACAAGTAAAAGTCATTTTTGCTTGATCCTCCGACACAATAGCTATCTAATTGTAGCAAGAATAGCCGTCGAGGGAGAAATAGTAGGCTTTTCTGGCAAGCCTATCCAGCACTTGACCAATGAAGGGGAGTGGAAAGTGATCCTTCTTTGTGGCTGCATTCAATCAGTGATAATCCATGCATACTCGTCAACCCGTAAGAATGCGAGTAGGGATTAGTTCATCCTTTTCATTACTTACCACCACGATACCACTTTTTTTAGGGACACATTGGACTGGGCTCACCCAAGTGCTATAAAAAATTGGGTAGATAATACTCGCATCCAGCCACTTAATAATTTCCTTTTTAACCACCCCATTCATTTTCTCAATTAATCTCCTTCGTTGTTCAATTGAATGCTTTCATTCATCTTTCAATCAAATTTTGTGCATGCAGAAAGCGGGACTAATGCCTCTAATATTAGTAATACTCCAAGCAATCGCACGCTTATGCTGCTTCAATATATGGATCAGGTTTTCTTCTTGAGTTGCGTCGAGGGTTGCAGAGACAATAACTAGCAGTGTATTATTGTTGCCAAGAAAAACATACTTCAGGTGCGTAGGAAGTGGCTTCAACTCCAGAGTAGGAACTTATTCAATAGATTGGTCAAATCTAAAGATTCTATTTGTCATCCACACCTAACCTCAATATTATTCGCCTCAACCTTGCTATCACAATCAAGTAGAAAATCTTAATTCGATCTCACTACAAATTCTTCTAGAACTGTTGTGCTTCGCTCATTGAATTCCTCCTCAATTAATGTGTCTAGCACATCAATGTGATGACATTCTTCTTTGTCTTTACAAGGAATGGCCTCAAACATACTAAAGGTGACATGTTAATTATTATGTCGCATTATCAATTCGCCTCTATACACGTCGATGAGAGTGTGTCCAGTGGTGAGAAATGGGCCCAAAATTATGGGTACTTGATAGAATTAGAAAAGACCATTGATTTCTCCTTACTTAGGTTGTAATTTATTCCCATTTTAGCAGTTTTTAACTTTGTAACTGCATTTTCTTACTTAGTGATGCTAGGTTTAATTTTCTTTAATTTTATCTTGTTTTTGCTACTAATATCGCCACAATTAGTGTTCAGTATTGCATCCAAAGATGTCAGTGCATGAGTCTATCCAGAAAGATCAATGCATGAAGCTATCCAGAGTTGTCGCTACAAAAATAGGATCCAAATTTGCACCCAGAAATGTCACCACAGCTGATAATTGTCTGATGAACACACCTGATCGGCGTGAGTGTACAGCTAGTATAACCAACTTGTACAACTAGAGGAAGTTGGATATGAAAGAAAGGACACCTGTACTTGGCAATGATTGATAAATATTGATGAGAGAGGATCTTTGGGGGGCTTCATCTTTCATATTTCTTTGATGCTTTAAAACTGTTCCTTCAACATTTTCTTAAGCTAGCTTCCATGGCAGCTTAACTTCCTTGAGGGCAACCTGACTGTGACGAGAAGACAAATCTGCTCCTGACGAGGAGCATTCCTAAATGAGACGCAAGAGGAGTGTAAAGGAATAGTTCTAGTAGACTAGGAATAGAATGCTTCAATTATTTCTATTATTCTCTCTTTAAACGCTGGAATTTTTTATTAATTGAGTTTGTAAAGAAGTATAATTTAATTCCAGATCAAATATGATATCTACTCTATCTTTCCTTCATTGTTATCTTTGTATTTAATTGCTTGACCATGGAATTGTAATTGCAGTCACTGTCACTGGAAAGTGTAACGACAAATTAAATGAATAAGCAAGACAACAGAAGTTGCTTAAGGATCGAAGGAATTTGTCCATTTGTTCTTGAATATTTTGCATTACCAGCACTAGAAGGTGTGGTTAGTGTGAGTGTTTGAGCCTTTGATAAACAGGAAAGTTGAGGTTGGTAAGATTTCATTGAGCTTAATTGCAGCGACAATTTATTTATCATTTACCTTGTGGTCACATTTAGCTGTTACCATTTTTTCAAGTCAGGGAACCCTATTTCATTATCACTGTTTTTACTTCTTAATTTTTCTCAAAATTGCTTCAACAAATTATTCTCAAACCTTTACTACATTTTTTTATTAATTTGCTTCGACATTATTCATCACAATATCTTTTGTTTTAACTCCCTTTGCATCGACAATTATAAACATAAGCAGCCATCTCTATGGGATCGATATCTAATAGTTTTAAACCTATCTATTATACTTGCATCGACAGTGTACGCTTGCACATATTTGTTGTGACGTTCATAGTGTGATCAAGTTTTGGCGCCGTTGCCAGGGATGGCATTTATTTAATGTTTAATCTTGTTCTTGCAATTATTTTTCATTTTGTTAGTTTTACCTGTTACTAACTTGTTTTACTTTTTGTTGACTATTTCTCAATTTTTTTTAGGTTTTTTATGACTAGGAGCAATTCTGAAATTGTTGTTGGCTTAGATCCCGAAATCGAAAGAACAATTAGAAGTAGAAGACAAGAAAAAAGAAATATGGCTTTGCCTAGAAATGATGCAGTCATACCTCCATTACCACCACAAAACCTTATTGCTCTGTTATAGCCACAAAATATAAATAATCCACCACTGCCACAAGAAGAAAAAGTACAAAATAGACCGATTCAAGACTTTGTTGTTCCTGTATTAGATGATTTGTAGCCAGGGGTTGTTCAACTAGCTATTCACACTAGCAATTTTGAGTGAAAACTGGTTATGTTTCAAATGTTAAATTCGAATGGGCAGTATGCTGGTTTGCCTCATGGGATGCAAGAGAGCATATGAAATCTTTTCAACTAATTTGTGCTTCTTTTAGTCAGCATGGCGTTCCTGATGATGCCTCGAAGATGCAACTATTTCCTTACTCATTGCAAGGACGGGCTCGTACTTGGTTCCTTGGATTGCCTGCTAGATCGATTACATCGTGGAATGCACTTGCAGCTCAGTTTGTTTTGCAGTTAAATCCACCGACAATGAATGCTTGATTGAGGAATGATATCACTTTGTATCATCAATTGGATGATGAGAATTTGCACACCACATGGGAGCGTTACAAAACCCTGCTTCGACGCTGTCCCATGCATGAAATTCAACAGGAAACACAAATCGTGATCTTTTACAATGGGTTGAATGCACAGACAATAAATTTTATCGATGCATCTACGAATGGTCCTTTGTTGGACTGCACCTATGGTGAAGCTATGAGAATTTTAGAGAGGATCGCTTAGAATGACTGTCAATATCCGATCTCTCGAGCTACTCAAGTTAAGAAAACCCTGGAGTTATTGAGTTAGACGCTATATCAGCTCTAAGTGCACATGTATCTTCGTCAACAACTATGATAAACTGGATAAGTGAAGTTGCTCCCATCCAAGTTTCCCAACAAATGGATATACCAACATTTTGTTATGAAATTTGTGGCGACAATCATAGCTATAAAGATTGTCCATAGCATGCAAAGAATGCGTTTTATGTTAATAATATCAGAGGAAATTCTTATGGTAATTCTTATAACAACTAAGCTTGAAACCAACAGCCTTGGGAAATCAAAATGCAACCACATTTAGATATGGAAATTCTTCGAGCCAAGGAAATTTTCGACAAGGGAATTATAATCAGTAGCTGCAAAATTTCAACCAAAGTCCTCAAATGCATAAACATCAAGATCAGTTGTAGCCACATACCCGTGTGCAGCTGTAACAATCTTCAATGCCAAATCTGCATATGAAAGGACAACAATAGTAACAACAGTACTCCCAACCACGAGCTGATCCATTAACAGCCCTTGAAGCCTTGATGCGTGAATATATCACGAGGACATAAACTATTGTGCAAGGAAATTCCTCCTCCATACGAGCGTTAGAAGCACAAGTAGGACAACTAGCTTCAAAATGAGAACAAGAACAGCAGGTGCTTTACTTAGTGACATTGAGAATCCAAATCAAAAGGGGAAGGAGCATTACAAAGCTATTACTCTTAAGAGTGGAAAGAAAACTGTCGAGCTAAGTAGCAACTCTAATACAGCACCTGTCGATGCAAGTGCAGCAGATCAAGAAGAAAAAGTTGTATCCGAAGAAGAAACAAACGAACAAAATAAATAGGAGCCACTAGTTGTTACTCTTATGCCTACCATTAGACCAACAAAATTGTCAACACAATCACCGATGTTGACGCAACCGATTTCATCACGAGAACCTGATGTGTTAATACCCTTGCCATTTCCACAAAGATTTAAGGAGAAGGAGGATGACAAAGAATACCAAAAGTTTCTAGCCACATTAAAACAATTGCATGTCAACATACCTCTTGTGGATGCTCTCATACAGATTCCTAGTTGTGGGAAATTCATGAAGGAGCTTTTATCCGAGAAGAAGAAGTTGACTGATATTAAGACAATTACGCTCACAGAGGGATGCAGCGCAGTCTTGACAAATAAATTGTCACCAAAGATGAAGGATCCTGGTAGTTTTACAATTTCATGTTCCATTAGAAATCATTACTTGGGAAAAGCTCTCTATGATTTAGGAGCAAGTATTAACCTCATGCCATTATCAACATTTTGAAAATTGAGGATTGGTCACATGAAGCCCATTATAGTGACATTGCAGCTGGCAGATAGATCTTTAGCGCATCTTTAGCGCAACTTGAAGGGTAAATTAAAGACGTTCTAGTTTGAGTAAATAAGTTTGTATTCCTAGCAGATTTTATTATCCTTGATTGTGAACCTGATAAGGAAGCTCCTATAACCTTGGGGCGCCCATTTCTTACCACTGGCCGCACTCTTATAGACGTATTCAAAGGTGAATTGATAATGCGACATAAAAATGAACATGTCATATTTAGTGTTTTTGAAGCAATTCCCTGTAGAAATAAAGAGGAATGTCACCACATCGATGTGTTTGATGAATTAATAAAAGAGGAATTTAATGACTGTAGCATAGCAGTCCCAGAAGAATTAGTGGTGACAATTGAAGAAGAAGTTCTAAGTGACTGTGACTATAAGGTTGAGGCAAATAATGTTGAGCTTAGGCGCGGATGGCAGAAGGAATATCTAGATTTGACTAATAGAACAACTCCTGTATTTAAGTCATCTATTGAATAAGCTCCTACTTTGGAATTGAAACCATTACCTAGCCATTTGAAGTACATTTTCCTTGGTAAGAATGACACCCTGCTAGTAATTATCTCTGCAACTCTTGACTCAAGTTAGGAAGAAAAATTAGTCCAAATACTGAAGCAACACAAGCGTGCTATTGCATGGAGTATTGCGGATATTAGAGGCATTAGTCCCTCTTTTTGTATGCACAAGATCCGGTTAGAAGACGAGGGAAAGCTGTCCATTGAACAGCAAAGAAGATTAAATGAAAAAATAGAGGAGGTTGTTAAAAAGGAGATCATTAAGTGGTTGGATGTTCGCATCATCTACCCAATTTCTAATAGTATGTGGGTGAGCCTAGTCCAATGTGTCCCAAAGAAGAGTGGTATCACGGTGGTAAGTAATGACAAAGATGAATTAATCCCTACTCGCATTCCTATAGTTTGGTGAGTATGCATGGATTATTGCCATTTGAATGCAGCAACAAAGAACGATCATTTTCCACTTCCCTTCATTGATCAAATGCTGGACAGGCTTGCTGGTAAAGCCTATTATTATTTTCTCAATGCCTATTCTAGCTACAATCAGATAGCAATTACATCGGAGGACCAAGCAAAAATGACTTTCACTTGTCCTTTTGGTACCTTTGCCTTCTGCCGAATGTCATTTGGTCTATGCAATGCACCGGCCACATTTCAAAAATGCATGATGGAAATTTCTCAGATATGATTGAAGACTCATTGGAGATATTTATGGATGATTTTTCTGTATATGGTAATACTTTTGATAAATGCGTTGACAATTTAGCCAAAGTTCTAAAACGATGTGACGACACAAATCTAGTGCTGAATTGGGAGAAATTTCACTTCATGGCAACATAATTCATTGTCCTTAGTCATCGTATCTCTTGTTAGGGCATTGAAGTGGACAAAGCAAAAGCTGAGATCATTGAGAAGTTACCTCCGCTTACAAATGTAAAAGGTATTAGGAGTTTTCTCGACCATGCGAGCTTCTATCGATGATTCATCCGAGATTTCTCTAAGATTGCAAAACCTCTCTGCTCCTTGTTGGAGCAAAATAAAAAATTTCTTTTTGATACTGCATGTCTGGCCGTATTTATGCCTATTAAGCAATAATTGGTGAAGGCACCTATTATCGTTGCATCGGACTGGTCACAACCATTTGAGGTTATGTGTGATACGAGTGGCTATGTAGTAGGTGTCATGCTAGGTCAACACAAAGAAAAGGTTTTTCATGCAATATATTATGCTAGAAACACTCTTACTGAAGCACAAACAAATTATACAACCATAGAAAAAGAGTTGTTAGTAGTAGTTTTTGCTTTTGACAAATTTCATGCATATCTTATCGACGCAAAAGTTACAATTTATACTAATCATTCTGCATTACAGTACCTCTTTGCTAAAAAAGATGCCAAACCAAGATTGATTCGTTGGATCATGCTATTATAAGAATTTGACATTGAGAATAAGGATCAGAAAACCAAATAGCAAATCATTTATCTCATCTAGAGGTAGGAAGTGAATATGGAAATACACACAAATTATAGACGTATTTTCGGATAAGAAACTTTTTGCTGTTAATGCATCCCATTGTATGCAGATGTTGTAAACTACATGGTGTGTGGAAGATTACCATTGAGTGCAACAGGCCACAGAAAGGAAAGATTTCTTTGCGACATCGCAAAATACTACTAGAATGAGCCTTACCTATTCAAGGTATGCAACGACAATATTATCCGACAGTGTGTTCTAAAAGAAGAGATGCTTCCTATCCTGAAGCATTGCCATGATACTGCATATGAAGGTCATTTTGGTGGTGTAAGGACTGCTGTAAAGGTACTTCAATCAGGATTCTACTAGCCTTCATTATTTAGAGATGCCCACAATTTTGTGCAACAATGTGACAAATGTTAGCATACTGGATCGATATCTCGATGCAACGAGATCTGCAACAACCTATTATGAAGGTTGAGCTTTTTGATGTCTGGGTATGGATTTTATAAGGCCATTTCCAAGTTCTTTTGAAAATGCTTACATCCTAGTCACTATAGATTATGTGTCCAAGTGGGTGGAAGCAATTGTTGTTCCAAAAGACGATGCTAGGACAGTGCTGAAATTTTTCCACACATACATACTCAGTCGTTTCGCACACCTAAAGCATTAATTAGTGATCAAGGAACTCACTTCCATTAAAATCAAGTTGCGACTGCATTGAGGCGTTATAGTGTTAAGCATCGAATGGCGACTACATATCATCCACAAACAAATGACCAAACTAAAGTTTCCAATCGCTAAATTAAGAATATCCTTGAAAAAATGGTGAACCTATCAAGGAGAAATTGGTCTTCAAGGCTTAATGACACGTTGTGGGTGCTTCGTACAACATATAAAATGCCATTGGGAATGTCTCCGTATCAACTTGTGTTTGGTAAATCATGTCATTTGCTCGTTGAACTTGAACATAAAGCCATTTGGGCAATCAAGCAAATGACTATGGATTATGATGCTGCTGGAAAAAAGAGGTTATTGGACATTACTGAGTTGGAGGAGATTCGACGCAATACATATGCTACAATATACAAGGAAAAAACCAAGAAATGGCATAACAATATTATCTTGCAGCGACAATTTACTGTAGGTCAGCTGGTGCTTTTATTTAATTCACGACTTAAACTGCATCCAGGTAAACTGCACTCAAGATGGTCTTGTCTATTCGATGTTGTCGAAGCATTTCCTTATGGTGCAGCCATAATTAAAGACCTCTCAATGATGGGCATGAATTCAAGGTAAATAGGCAACAGTGAAGAACTACATTAGTCTGGATGATCACAATCATAAAGAGACCATTAACCTGGTTACATTTTTCTAATCTTTCTTTACATTCGTGTTATTTACTTTTCATTGTTTTATTTATATTTCAGTTCAGTTTAAAAGTCTTTTACAGAAATAAAGTTCTTACTTCTGTCGACGCATGAAAATCTTCTTGTCGACGTAATTTTTTGCTGACTCATCATATAGTGAAACATTTTAGGAAAGAAATCATAACGTTTTATTCACTTTCTCCCCAACCGTTAGATCATTATGAAAAAGGACAATCCAATTCATTGCATTTATTGTATGCAGACTCGGTGTCTTATCTCTACAATGGCACAAAACACGCCTCTTCACCTTCACATTTCATTCCCTATAAAGAGCCCTACTGTGCTAACGATATTCCTCACAAACAATACCTCCGTTGTTATTGTAAATTTTTCTCTTCAAGCTCTCATTCTACAGTTATCTTTTATCTCTTCATCCCAGAGCCATAGCCAGAACACGAGGTGACAAAACTCCTTCCAAATCTTCTACTGAATCCTCCGTTGCAATGGTATGTAATACAAAGTAGTTATCATCGAAGGAGCCAGTGCTATTTTTGACTAAAGCTGTAAATGACCGCTTCTATGACAACATGTTAAAGTGTAATTGCCACCCAAAAAAGGGCTTATAGTTGTCACCACATCTAAACTTGGGGAAGCAAGTTCATAAGACCATTGCGTGATTGGGGTGGGAAACCTTCTGTACTCATCTTGAGGGGTATTCACCATCCCTCGTAAGAGATTTTTATGCCAATTTGACTAACAAGGACCAAGAATTTATCTTTGTTCGAGAAGGACTGGTACACTGAGGTGCTTCCCATATCAATGCACTATACAACATTGATATTCAAGAAGAAGAGCACATCACTTTCCTCGAGCAACTCACTAAAGAAGGTGTCGACACCCTGCTTCAAGACTTATGTATTGATGGAGTAGTCTGGAGAGGTAATAATGCATGACCGCTTCCTCACTGTCCAGAGTAAGGTTTGGTTCCACTTCATAAACTACCACTTAATGCCTTCTACCCATAGTACCACAGTTACCCTTAGATCGAATATGTTTAATTCATTTGATAATTAAAGGGAGATGTATTGATGTCAGTGCGATTCTACACCAAGAGATTGCTGACTATGTAGCAAAGTAAACAGGCATCCTGACATTCCCTTCACTTATTATGCAACTTTGCTGACAATGAGGCATCGTGCCTCGTGAAGGAGAAGAGTTGTTGGACAACAAAGGGCCAATTAATGATGTATCTATTGAGCGCATGTCTAAGGGAAGGATACTCCTGTAGTGAAAGAAGTTGCAAGCAAGAAAGGGAAGGGCAAAGTAAAGAAGGAGGAAAATCAAACTCATGTCGCCACAAACCATTAGTTATGGTGAAAGGTTAGGGAGGTGGAACAGATTGCTGATAAAATTAATATTCGATAGATAAAAATTGTTAGTGCAGTTGAAGATATGGAGCGATCGTAAACCTGTTCTCTGCCTACACAAGGGCATGGAATAGTGCTATTGTGATGACATTGTACAATCTCAGCAAAACGCCTCTACTAGAGTTTTTGGTGTTCCCTCCAAATATCAGGGAAGCTACGCCTTCAACTGAGAGGGCTGCATCAGAAGAAAGGGACCATTCAGTCGCATCTCTATAGATGGTTCACATCTTTGATGATGACCACGAGGTGAACTCGAAGGATGTTGAAGACTGCTTTCAGAATTTTACCAGCCTGTTCGAGGATGATTTTTCTACCAACCTAGGGACAAATATGGCTAAGAAGGAAGCTATTGTTGAGGGAGGAAACACACCTTTGGAGGTTGTGGAGACTGGTAAAGAGAAAGAAGAAGAAAATGAAGAAAAGCGAGAGGAGGAAGGAAAAGAAGGAAGAAAGGAAGAACCTATTATCGTGACAGATTCATCTGAGGAATTTGTCATCGTACCCGAAGTTGTGGGTGTAAATGTTGAAGACTTGGTAACGGAGGCCATGACGATCAGCAATGAGGATTCCAATCCTCTGGCTATAGTGCCTTATGTGGCACCACTTGCTGAGATACACCCTTTTTACGTCACAATCAATGAAGCTGGGGCATAGCCTGATTTGGAGGAGCAATTCGAGGATCCGGCTAAACCAAAAGAAAGGAAACGAAAGTGCGCCAAGGATAAAAATAAACTCAAGGAGGATGCGGTCACATCCTCGGCTGCAGCATATTGAGTTAGTCTTTATTTTTCAGCACTTAGTTTAGATTTCATGCATATCATGTAGTTGTAATATCTTCATCATCACATTTCTTTTGTACCTCCATTTTTTATTGTCACTGCATTTGCATTTGTCATTGCATTTCCATATATATTTGTACATTAAAGTCAGTGCATTAGGGACAATGCAGACTTTAAGTTTGGGAGGAATGTATGTGGATTAGAAATGCAGTTGCACCTACATTTGAAAAAAAAATTGTCCTTTTGAATTCAATGAAAGCATGCAATATTATGGGAAATGTGATTGCAATTTTTTTCATTCAATGCTTAATTCTTGAATCACGTGAGACGCTAATGAATGTGTTGGATAAATGTGATTGAATGTTGTGTCTTCTATTTTTGGATGAATGGTTGAGATTGGATTAGTAATGAATGAATAGTATCATTATTTGAATCTTGAATAAATTTGTCATTTACAGCTACTTGTATATAAATATAGTTATAAATAAAAGACACTCCAATGTGGGTGTATTATGAACTGTCAAGGGGGAACACTCCAAAGCAAGTGCTAGAAAAAGTAATCTAGCCAAAGGTTGTCACTGCAAGAGTGTTTGTCAGCGCAATTACATACTCCCTTGGGATTTATTACACACCATCATTACTTCCCAAGAACAAGGGTACAATAATGCAACAACATCCCTCAATCACATTTATAAAAAAGAAGAAGAAGAAGAAGAAAAGAAACAAAAATATATCTATATTAGTGTACAATAAATGCTGTTTTGGTAGAATAAATTTAAGATTTAAACATGATGCTAGCATGGATGAAATTGTAATTTTAGTTATTCACACCTATAAATTGTCGGTGCAATATACTATCATGTGACTGTCATTCATACATTAGGATTTCAGAAGATTCAAGTTCCTAGAATGGCGATTGCTTTGACAAACCTTTTGCTATGACTTTACTAGCTTTGTTTACTTGAGGACAAGTAAAAATTCAAGTTTGGGGGTGTAATAGCATTAGAAAAGACCATTGATTTCTCTTTACTTAGGTTGTAATTTTTCCCATTTTATCACTTTTAAGTATGCATTTTTATCATTTTTAACTTAGTAACTGCATTTTCTAACTCATTGATGCTAGGTTTAATTTTCTTTAATTTTATCATGTTTTTGCTACTAATGTGGCCACAATTAGTGTTTAGTATTGCATCCAAAGATGTTAGTGCAGGAGTCTATCTGGAAAGATCAACGCATGAAGGTATCTAGAGTTGTCGCCATAAAAATAGGATCCAAATTTGCGCCCAGAAATGTCGCCATAATTGACAACTGTCTGATGAACACACCAAATCTATGAGAGTGTACAGCAGGTATAATCAACTTGTCCAGCTAGAAGAAGTTGGATCTGAAAGAAAGGACACATGTACTTGGTAACGGTTGATAAATACTGATGAGAGAGGATCTTCAAGGAGGCTTCATCTTCCATATCTCTTTGATGCTTTAAAAATGTTCCTTCTACATTTTCTTAAGCTAGCTTCCATGGCAGCTTAACTTCCTTGAGGGTAACCTAACTGTGACGAGAAGGCCAATTTGCTTCTGACGAGGAGCATTCCTAAATGCGATGTAAGAGGAGTGTAAGAGAATAGTTATAGTAGAATAGGAATAGGGTGCTTCAATTATTTCTGTTATTCTCTCTTTAAACGCTGATGAATTTTTTATTAATTGAGTTTGTATGGAAGTACAATTTAATTCCAGATCAAATATGATATCTACTCTATCTTTTATTTATTGTTATCTTTGGATTTAATTGCTTGACCATCGAAGTGTAATTGTACTCACTGTCACTAGAAAGTGCAGCAGTAAATTAAATTAACAAGCAAGATAACGAAAGTTGCTTAAGGATCGAAGGAATTCTGTCCACTTGTTCTTGAATATTTTATATTACCAGCATTGGAAGGTGTGGTTAGTATGAGTGTTTAAGTCTTTGATAAATAGGGAAGTCGACATTGGTAAGATTTCATTGAGCTTAATTGCAGCGACAATTTATCTGTCATTTACCTTGTGGTCACATTTAGCTGTTGCCATCTTTTCAAGTCAGGAAACCCCATTTCATTATCACTGTTTTTACTTCTTAATTTTTCTCAAAATTGCTTCGACAGATTATTCTCAAACCTGTACTGCATTTTCTTATTAAATTGCTCCGACATTATTCATCACAATCTCTTTTGTTTTAACTTCCTTTGCATCGATAATTATAAACATAAGCAGCCATATTTGTGGGATCGATATATGATAGTTTTAAACCTATCTACTATACTTGCATCTACAGTGTACGCTTGCATATATTTGTTGTGACGTTCATAGCACGACCAGTACCTCTTGCATATATTTGCAATTTAGGATAATGAAATCTGCTGGGAACATAAACTTATCTACGTGAACTAGGATGTCTTTAATTTGTCCTTTAGGTTGCGCTAATGATCTATCTGACAACTGTAATGTCACTGCAGTGGGCTTCATATGACCAATCCCTAATTTTCTAAATGTAGACAGCGGCATTAGGTTGATAGTCGCACCTAAATCACATAGAGCTTTTCCCAAGTAATGATTTCCAATTGAGCATGGGATTGTGAAGCTTCTAGGGTCTTTCAGCTTAAGTGGTAACTTATTTCTCAGGGTTGCATTGCATCCTTCTTTGAGCACAATTGTCTCAGTATCAGTCAGCTTCTTCTTCTTAGATAGGAGCTCCTTCATGAATTTCCCATAACTGGGAATTTGTACTAGAGCGTCCATAAGAAGGATATTGACATGCAGTTGTTTTAATGTGGTCAGAAACTGTTGATATTGTCTATCATGCTCCTTCTCTTTAAATCACTGTGGAAATGACAACGGTATGGATACATCAGGTTGCCTTAACATAGCTGGTCGTGTCGACGTCAGTAGTTGCATTGATAATTTTGTTAGTCTGATAGTAGGCATAGGGGTACAGTTAGTGAAGCTTCTTTTTTTGGCTCTTCAATAACTTCTTCAGATGCAACCTCCTCACCCTAATTTATGTCACTAGTGATGACAGGTACTGCATCAGAGCTGATAGATAGCTCGATAGTTTGTTTCCCACTCTGAAAAGTGATAGCCTTGTAATGCTCCTTCCCTTTTGAGCTTGGGTTCTCTATATCACTTGGTAAAGCACCTGGTGGTCTTGTGTTCAAATTGGAAGCTAGTTGCCCCAACTATGCTTCCAATGCTTGGATGGAAGATGAATTTCCTGTAATGGCTTCTGTTTGTGTTATATGCTCACGCATCAGGCTGCTAAATGATCAGCTCGTGGTTATGTGTACTTCTACTGCTGTTGTTGTCCTTGCATATTCATATGTGGCAATGAAGGTTGTTGTGGCTACATCTGATCTTGATGTGCATGCATTTGAGGACTCTAGTTGAAATTTTGCTACTATGAATTATTGTTCCCTTGTTGAAATTGCCTTGACTAGATGAATTTCTATATCTAGATGTCGTCACATTCTGACTTCCCCAAGGCTATTGATTTCTTGCAGAACTGTTGTAGGAATTACCATAAGAATTTTCACGGAAGTTATTAACATAGAAAGCGTTATTCGAGTGCTGTGGATAATCCTCGTTACTATGGTTGTCGCCGTAAATTTTGCAACAAAGCGTAGGGACATCCATTTGTTGGGCAACTTGAATGGGAGCAACTTCACTAGTCCCCTTCATGTTCTTTATCATATTTGCTAACGAAGACACTTGTGCACTCAGAGTAGATATAGCATCTAATTCAATAACTTTGGGATTTGCTTTGACTTGTACAACTCTAGAGATCTAATATTGGTAATCATTTTGAGAAATTCGCTCTAGAATTCTAATAGCTTCCTCATATGTATAGTCCAACAAAGGACCATTAGCAGATACGTCGACAAGATTTCTTGTCTGTGCATTCAACCCGTTGTAAAATATTTCATTCTTCATCTCCTATTAAATTCCAAGCATGGGACAACGTCGAAGAAGAGTTTTGTAATGCTCCCACGTAGTATGCAAATTTTCATCATCCAGCTGATGATACGCAGTAATGTTGTTCCTAAGACTAGCATTCATCGTTGGTGGATTAAATCGCAAAACGAATTGAGCTGCAAGAGCATTCCATGAAGTGATTGATCTAACAAGCAGTCTAAGGAACCAGGTATGAGCCCATACTTGTAATGAATAAGGGAATAGATGCATTTTCAGGGCATCATCAGGAACGTCGTGCTGTTTGAAAGAAGCACAAATCAGTAGGAAGGATTTAAGGTGCTCTTTCGCATCTTCATGAGGTAGCCCAACATACTGCCCATTAGAATTCAGTATTTGGAACATGACCGGCTTTAATTTGAAATTTCCAGCTTGAATAGTTGGCCTCACAACACCTAGCTACAAATCATCCAAAATTGGAATGACAAAATCTTGACTAGTTTGATTTTGCATCTAATCTTGTTGCGATAGCGGTGGATCATTGATATTTTGTGGCTTTATAGGAGGGACAGGATTTTGTGGTAGCAATTGTGGTATGGCTGCATCATTTCCAGATAAAGCCATATTTCTTTGTTCTTGTCTTCTCCTTCTAATAGTGTGTTCAATTTCAAGATCTAAGCCAACAACAAATTCAGGATTTCTCCTGGTCATAAAACACTTAAAAGGGAAATGTAAAAAAATCAAAAAAAGAAAACAAGTTAGTAACAGATAAAGATTAGAAAATAAAGAATGAATGCAAAAGAAATAAACATCAAACAAATGTCATCCCCAATAATGACACCAAAACTTGATCACACTATGAACATCACAACAATTATGTGCAAGCATACACTGTTGATGCAAGTATAATATATAGATGTAAGTCTATGGGATATCTATCTCATGAGGATGGATGTTTGTGTTTATAATTGTCGATGCAATAAATAGATAAAACTATATAAATTGTGGTAAAGTTGTCGGAGAAATGGATAGGTAAATGCAGTAAAAGTATGAGATTGATTTGTCGAAGCAATAATGAAAAATTTAAGAAGTAAAGCAATGATAATGAAATGGGGTTCCTGACGTGAAAAGTTGGCAAAAAGCTAAGTGTGTCTCACAAAGTTAAAAATAATAGATAAATTTGTCGCCACAATATTGCACAATGAAAATCTTAACAAACTTAACTTTCCTGTTATTCTAAGACTCAAATATTCACACTAACCATACCTTTCAATGTTGGCAATGCAACATATTCAAGAACAAGTGGATTAAATTCCTTCAATCCCCAAGCAACTTCCATTGTCTTGGTTGTTAACTTAATTTGTCGCTACACCTTCCAGTGCTAGTGACTCAATCACACTTCCGTGATCAAAAAATTAAATCCAAAGATTAATAGTAAAGGCAAGATAGAAATAGATATCATTCAGTTCTAAAATTCAATTGTACTTCCATACAAGCCAAAATAACAAGATTTATCTATGTTTAAGAAAGAGGAATAACAGAACAATTGGGGTATCCTATTCCTAGTCTACTCAAATTACTCCCTTACTCTCCTATCGGGTCGCACTTAGGATGTTCCTCGTTAGGAGAAAGACTGCCTTCCCTTCTACATCAGGTCGCCCTCTAGGAAATTAAGTTGCCATGGATGCAAGCTTGAAGATGTGTTTTGAAAAAGAAAATCCAATCGACCGCAAAGCAAGAAGAAGATTCACTCTCTTTCCTTCCCTTCAGTATTTAATACCAACCTCATAGTACAGGTGTCCTACCTTCCAGATCTAGCATTCTTTGGTTGTACAAGTTGGTTATACCAGCTGTATAACTTACATATTTCTGGTGTGATAACTAGACAACTGTCAAGTTCTACGACAATTCTGGGTGCAATTCTGGATACTCTTATGCAGCGACAACTCTAGAAAACTTCATGCATCAATACTTCAGGACAAGTTCCTACAGTGACATCTCTGAGCGCAATATTAAGCAAACTAATGCGGCGACATCAATAATAAAAACATGATAAATTTAAAGGAAATTAGACTAAGCTTCATTAAGTTAGAAAATGCAATAACTAAACTAAAAATACTAAAAATCTATTCTAAAGATGAACAAATGGGAACAAATTATACCATAAGTAAGTAGAAATTAGTGGTTCTTCCTAATGCTATCAAGTGATGAGGAGGAGGATGAGATGGAGGGGGATTAAACTATTTATTTCTAAAACTTTATTTTAAAAGACTTGTAATAATTGAATAATTTTATTTTGAGGACTTATTTACTAGTAAGAGTACGGGTAGTATTAGATTTATTTTCGTATATCTACTTTGAATTTTTATGTAGGAACCTTATATAAGGAAGGCACAAAATTTTGAGCTATTCACACCAAAAAAGAGGAGGAACCCACCATTAGTTGAAGAGCCATCCATGACCAATCAGGTAACTTCTTTCCTAACTTTTTAGGGCTACACATTGAGGACAATGTATTTCTAAAGTGTGTGTGTAACATAGAAATTCGTGAATTTTTGCTTTTTATCTTCGTGTGCTTGAGCTTGTAGAAATATAAATTATTTGTAAGGAGCATGTACATAGGTTGAGTAACACCCGAAACCCGATACTGTTATCGGTTAGGGTCCCAGGGTCTTTCCAATCATCGTTCGCAATTATCTCACGATATCATCCCCTTTAATCTTAATTTAATAAAGTAATACATTATGCACGACATAAATCATTAATTAAATATCAACATAACTCAACAAAGGTAAAAATGTCATTTCCACGATTTTTGGAGACTTTTACCGATACTTGTTGGACAGGTATCAGTAGTAGTCAAGTCAGTAAGAAATTTAGAAATAATACAGATTTCTATATATACTTGTGATAGTTCTACAATACAAGTGCAACTTCTACCGAAACAAGTCATGCTTCTATCGATACTAAAATCTCCAAAGAGCTAAGAAGCCTTGCCCTACAACTTCTACTGATACAAATACCCAAACTATTGATACTACTATAAACAGAACTATCGATACTCATCATGGAACTACATTTACAATGCAAGTCAGTAGCTAACCTCTCTCCTACCCTGTACTACTACTAATACAAGCAAGAGTTCTATCGAAACTAGTATGCAGAATTCAATTTTCTCACAATTTCTTAACCAATTTTTATTGTATTCTATCGAAACTAGTATGCAGAATTCAATTTTCTCACAATTTCTTAACCAATTTTTATTGTATAGGCATAAAGTACAAAGATACATATCTCAAGTGATCCATGAACACACAAACCATTACGTTTTAATGAATGATGCCTACTTTCAATACTAAGCAAGTATACAAAATAGATTCACCATTCAACAAGGGTTTGAGAAAGTATCAACAAATCAACAAATCAACAAGTTTTACAAAAGACAAACATCATCCTAGTACATGTCATATAACCAAGTGATGTAAAAACTACCGAACAAGCTTCCGGGATAGTGTGATGTCTTCGAGATAATTCGATCTTCAACCAGCAAAACGAAATCTTCAAAACAACAACAATGCACCGGTAAGCTTTCTAAGCTTAGTAAGTTCGCAAATCATTGTAACACAATACAATATTAAGCATTGGAATGAAATATAACAACCGAATCATAAGTCTTCCTTTAGACGTAATCTCATGCTCATCTCGAGTCATGAGTCTTCCTTAAAACATAAACTCATGCTCCTTTCGAGTCACGAGTCTTCCTTAAAACATAATCTCATGCTCTTTCCGAGTCACGAGTCTTCCTTAAAACATAATATCATGCTATTTTCGAGTCACGAGTCTTCCTTTAATATACTCTCACGTTCATCTCGAGACATGAGTCTTCCATTTATAAATCAAGTGTTTCAAGAACTTCCACATTAAGCAATAATTAGCAGTTAAAATACGAAATTTAACAAATGAACTTATTGGACGAAATTGCAGTTTAAGCAAAACTTCAAGGACAGTTTTACAATTTTCCTTTTTTCACGATTGATGGCTCGATCTTGATCTCACACAATAAATAAATCAATCGTGTAATTTGATCAATTTACACATATAAGTCCTTTTCTAGAAAATTTATGAAATTACCCTTAACCTTTGCATTTGCATTCAATTTAATCCCTAAGTACAATACATGCAAAATAACCATCTTTCCTTCAAACTAGTTCCAGTCAAAATATTCACGGGTGTTCATCCAACATCTACATGCAATTATTTCACAACAAGTACATGCATTTCTACCAGTTTAACAAACTAGTCCTTAAACCCTAATTCCATCAAAAATCCCTTTACAAAAAGGTCCAACTCAATCATCAATCATTCAAATCCTTCAAAAGTTTCAAGAACAAGCATATTCAACCATGGTAAGTTTTATAACACTTGATTGATTCACAAATTAGTCCTTGGATTAGCTAGATTAAGCTAATACGGACCCAAAAACGTGAAAATTTTAAAAACGGATAACATTACCCAAACTAAAGCTCAAGGTTTGAAATGTAAAAACACTAGTTTTCTATCCTCTTAGCCAAATGAAGAAGAATGTGAAATGAAAATGATGAATTTTCATCTTAATTTTCTTTAATTTAATATATATATTTATGGTAATTTTGTAAATTTTAAGACTTTCTTCATTAAGCTTTAATTAACCCTTTTTTAACCTTAATTAATCATACCATTAACACCCAAGTGCCATAATATCCCACTAACTCAATTTCTATGGGCTAATTTACCCATTTAGTCCCTCTAATCATGAAATTCCTACTTTTACACTTTCTACAATTTCATCCTTCTTACTCAATTAACTATCTAATTAATGGAATTTCTTAACCAAAATTTAATACGATGCTAAGATCACCGTAAATATTAAAATAAATAAATTTACGACTCGGCTTGTATGAGTTGTGGTCTCAAAACCACGTTTTTTGACACCACTAAAAATTTGGTTGTTTCAGGTTGCTTGTATTTTGCAATAAATTTGACATGATAATGAGTAATTTTAATTTTTTTACCATGAGACTATTGAGTTCTATAGGTTACACTAAATATAGATTAGAAGATATTATTTGTTCCAAATGACATGAATAATATGAGGAAACAAGAATGCTAGTATATATGATAAATTGTACTTTTGGGATTGTGTAATTACACTAAAGTTTATGCATATGGAGATATTTAAGGATGAATTAAGGCATTTTTTGGAAACACTTAGAGCCAGAAAGCAAGCCTATTCTGATTTTTTTCCTATTAGTAGCAATCTTTGAGCCTATTGACCCTTCTTGATAAACCTCATTACGAACCATAAAGCCTAAAAAGAAAAGTTAATTTGTGTTTATCCTTTTCTTTGGTCCTAAATTGCACGATTATAAATATATGGCCTTATGTATTAAGGGTAAGTGGACACATTAACATGGAGTTCGTAAAATAAGTGTGAAATAGGAAAAATCAATATGGCATATGAACTTTAAAATAACCATAATTGTGAAATAAATAGAAATCCAAAAGAGAAAAAATGAGTAAAAATGAATGAAAAAAATGAAAAAAAACATTTTTGAGTGAGGAAAACATGAAAAGTGACAAAGTCATAAAAAGTTAAAATAAAAACTCGTTAAAAATGTAAGAATGCTCATAGGCTAGCTAAAGGGATTATACCATGTTGAGATTTCCTAATTGGAGAGATAAGGAAGGTGAGAGAAGGAGAAATAAGGCGGTGAGTGGGAAATGGGATAATAAAAGAGAAGAATAGGGGACAATGCAATGTGCCAAACTATTTTCATGTTTGTAACCTCTTGATGCTTACTATTCTTTTGAAATCCATACATGTCCTAAGCCTCAGAATGTTACAAGCCAAAAAAAAACTATGTGACTTAAATAAATCTATGCATGAATGGATATGATATTAAATAATCTCACTACAACTATTTGTATTGTACTAGGATAATTAAAGTGCTAAAATTAATCATTGATAGAACCATACAGATAAGATCTTTACATTTGTATCTTACTAAACTTAGATGTTTTAATCAAAAGTAGTAAGATTATTTGTTTATCATTCTGGAATTATTAAAACATATAAAATGCATAAAGTAGATATTTTGAACCTAACCCTTGTCTGATATGTGCTCAGGCTTTTATGTTCTTTTCATTGTTTTTGCTTTTGTTTGCTTAAGGATAAGCAATGACTTAACTGTGGAGGAGTTTGATCTGTCATAATTCGTCCTAGCAGATTAAACAAGTTTTCATATTTTAGGAGCTTGAAATTAGGCATTTTCGTTAGAATTACTTAGGATTTACTTAAGGTTCAGCAATATGAATAAAATGTCTAAAAAGTGTAAAAAGGTGTCTTTTATTGACTTTAAGGTCTATTGAGGCCTAAAGGTTGGCTAATGAACTTTGTGAGTGTGAAGGAGACCCTTAGAAGACAAACTACAATGAAATTGATCACTATGTCACGACACAAGACAATCGATGTCACAACACAGGGACCAGAATCAAAGAATCCTAAAGTTGTCTTCTAGTCGGTGACACGGGCATAGCATGTCACGGCAACACCTAGAAATCACACCAAAGAAGTAAATTGCCTGTCATGTCACGACATGGCTCTTTTGTGTCACAAAATCGACTCCTGAAAGTAGAAATACATCGAGTGAGGAGCATTTTGGTCTTTATAACACAACCTAAACCCAAAGAATGGCAACTGACGTAGGGCTAAGGAAAACGGTAGTCCAAATACTATAAATAGGCCTTTTTAGTACTTAGTTTTACACACTTTCTTTAGTTTAATTTCTTCTTGTAATTTAGGTTTTAGTTATTTTTTTTCTTTAAGTTTTAGTTTTTTTTCATTTTCATTTTACGGAAATGAGATTCACACGTTCGCATAAACTATTGTGGATTCGTCTTAACATACTGCAATACAAATCGTTGAGTTTCTCCAGTTATATTTTCAATCTTATTTCATATGTTTAATCTCTTTATTGAACTTATAATGTTTCAAGAAACCATGAGGAACTAATCTCTTTGTACGGGATTAAGGAGTGGAGGTATGATTATTTAATTATTGAATAGGGATCTTCAATGGATCAACTGTTTGAAAAAGGAAGAACGTGAAACAAAGCCTAGGCCAGACAACCCAAGGAAGTCAATTAGGTGGGAATTAACCTAAAATTTATATTGCCCATTCGTGAACACTTTTTCCCCAAACCAATCTAAATTGTGAGGTTGGAAGAGAAATAGTTCTTCTTGACTCATTATGTTAGTGGAAGATCGAAAGATCCTGCTAGGGTAGCGACTAGTTGATTGACGAAAACCCCAAAAGCAACGAGAAATCATGCCAAAGTGAGCTAATCCCCCATAAATCAGTTTATCAAATCCTTATCTCATTTTCCTTTGCGTTATTTTACTTTTATGCTTTTTATTAGTATTATAGAACTCAAAACCTTTACTTTATATTCGTACTATAATTCTAAGAAGAGTACTAATTAGATCTTTTCTCTGGATAGATTGAAATTGTTATTACTTCATCTCCCTTGGGTACGATCCTCAGAGTACCCATTACTTTGTTGTAAAATTATATTAGAACTCAACCCGTATAGTTGCTGAAGCCCAAAATACTCATCGAATGGGAGTACGTTCAGAGGTGGTCAGTCTACTAATCTTTTCTAGCAGCTTTGTTGCAATATAATGGCTTGACCACATATATTTTTTATATGACAATTTTAACTACAATCTTTGGTGGCAATGTCCACAATTACCTATTGGTGTGTAACGGAGTTGGGTATGAAGTTTTCTGAAAAATCTGCATTATGATTTTTAAAACATATCACATTGGCATAATCATGCATTATCAGTTTTGTTCAATACTTTTGTTTGTTTGTTTTTTAGTATTTTAACATGGAACTGCAAAACCTCTAAGGTTAACAATTTAAAAATAAAACTCTAAATTTTTTTCGTTGCAAAATTAAGTAACCCCTAAAGAGTTTTTCTGTAAATAAACAAATAGTTTTAACGAGTATTTATTTTTAAGCTGGAAATGATTTACGAAAATTATTTTTTCAAAACACAATTTTGAATTCAAATTTTTGGTTTCAGATAAGTGATTCTATATTTAAGTTTTCTAAACATTTGTGAAAGTTTTGCCACATTTTATGTTTTTGAATCGCACTCTAAGTTTGATTGAAATGAAAGTTTTTAAACAAGTTGATGTAATTCCTCAAAATCTGGTAATAACGTTTAGTCCGGGTTTGGAGTGTTACGTTTAGTGTCTCAGAGTCAAGTTGCAAAACTGGGGCTGTGATTTTTGGGTTCCAAATTTTCCTTTACGATAATCATTTTAATTCGAAATTTTGTAGTGATAAAATTATGATATCTTGTTATAAGATATTAATCTTAGTCTCCGACACAAATCCAAGTAAGAATCTCTTTACTTTAGTTACTTTAGTTATATTTATTTTAGTACTTTAGTAAAATTTTCAAGCTTTAAAGACTGCAGAGTATAAACTCTTTTACTTTAGAAAAGAAACTATGATAACATTAATAAAACTTTAGACTTAGGGTTTAAAAATAACCTAAGCTAAACTTTAGACTTCTGAACTTCCGAACTGTAAATAACTAAAAATAAGTGTAAGTGGTTTTTGTAGTCGCGGTACGTGAGCATGTGGAGGATGTTGTCTAATGGCTCATGTAAAGTTCTTTTCTTGGGGAAACTTGCCCAATCTAGAAATTAGCAAGTCTGCTAAGATGCTCGAATTTGAGGATGGTAATCAAGAAGATGGGGAATCTGCTATGTCCCAGGTTATGCCTAGAGATCTGCAAAGGACCACTAGGATCCAATCTGGATTTGTAAGTCGAGGGTATATGACTGAACAACTTCAGTCAAATGAGACCCAATTAGTGAAAGAGATTAATCACTTAGAGAGCCAGGAAAAGGAAAGAAATGAAGTGCGAAATAGGAGGAGTCTTGGTTCTGCTAACTTGAATCTGTGACCTAGGAAACGGGTAAGAGTAGATAGGCCTTAGTGGGTTAAGGCAGTTGGGAGGAAAAAACGGTGGCGTGCTATAGATGTGGGTCCGTTGAGCATCGAGTTAGGGAATGTTCATAACACTTTATCAATCGGATGCAAGCCTCAGCTCAGAGAGGGAATCAAAGACTATTGTAACTAGGCATCGAAAGGATAAAAACATATCTGGTAGTAGTACAGGTATGCAATCCAAGTAAATTGTATCCTGCATTGATTAAGTGTTTTGTTCTACTCAAGTGTTCGATTGCAACTAGAGTTTCTAAGACTTTTGGATTCTGGAATCGTTAGTGATATGTTTTTGGATAGTTTCAAGTGATAAACCGTGTCAGTGAATAGTAACTCTATTAGAAAATATGTTTGGTTTGGGAGTGATATATTGTCTGGGTTTGTATTGAATTCAGAATTGTGCAACGGTAACGTGGTGATCTGTTTGGAATGTGAAATTTATGATTTTATGGTTAAGTGAGTGGTGTGGCAAGATGAATTTCGAGGATGAAATTGTTTTAGAGAGGGGAGAGTTTTCACATCCCAAAAATCGAGTTAGAAGAAATTGGATTAGTGAAATCAAGAGAGGTCACGTCATGTTTTGAGAAAAGATTGTAAAAATGTTGTTAAGTGATCTGCTTTAGTGGATAAGTGCTTTGGATGTGTGTTTGAGGTCATGTTTTCAAATCTCTCTCTTTAAATTTTTTTGTCCCTTTCTCTATCTCTACATATTTGGCTTAAATTTAATTCCCATGCAAGTTTTAGCAAGAATGAGTCTACTAGTTAAATTGTAAGGTTTTAGTTTACCCATAGGTTTTGTGTTTGAATCGTGCATGCGCAAAAGTTGAATTTATTTTTGTTTTAACTCCGAAGAAATCTGATAAGAATAATTAACAAAATTGAGGGTTGATTTTAAAATAATACTAAAATATTGTTTAGAGATTTTTCCTCTTCAAAATACTCCTTCAACTGTCCCACCTTCTCCCTCTATCATGTTTTGCAATTTTCAATTTTGTTTCCCTCTCCCTTTCACGTTTTCTTTTTCCCTCTGTCGAAACGTTTATTTTTGGGAAAACAAACAGGTCTCGAACAATATTTGTTTGAAAATCAAAAAAATAGGAGTTGCCACCAATCATTTTATTTGGTGCGATTGGATCACCACAAAACGTTTAAAATCCGTTTTTTAAAGAAACATTTTGGTCTTCGAAATCCAGAAAATGGGTCCGGGAGTCGGTTACGTGTGAGGAAGGGTTAGCACCCTCACATGCCCAGAATTGGTACCACATTGATTATTTTAGGGTCTTGTTTGTAAAATTTTGAAAATTCAAATAATGTTTTTAAAGTACGATCCTTAAATGCATAAGTCATGTTTAAGAAAGAAATCGATTTTTGTTTGGAAGTCTCGCCATTTCAAGGTGATCGAGAAAGAAAGTCACGTCCAGTGAGTTAGAACATAACGTTTTGAGATTCGAAAATAACGAGCTTTCCTTTGTTGTAAACTTTTAAACCTTGAAGAAGGGTATTCGATTATCCCAGTTTGAAGAAAAGTCGCGCCTAGTAAGTTAAAGCACAAATTTTCAAAACCCGTAATAAAGGAATATTGACTCGATTAAGGGTATTCAATTATCCCGGCTTGAAGAAAAATCTTAAAGCACGAATTTTCAAAACTTGAAATAATGGAATATTACCTCTATTATAAATATTTTGGAGAAAAATAAAAAAAACTTTAACTAAAAAACAGAGAATAAATGAACATACAAATTAAATATGAGCTATGCAATTAATGATAAAGTCAAACAACATAAAGAATGAACAAATACGTGAAAATAAATATGAGAAAAATAAAATACGAATTATGAATCAAAATAAATGGGAAAACACAAAATTAATAAAAGAAGTGAAAATTTTATATACGAAAGTCGAAGAAAGAGAAAAAAAAAAAAAAAGGGGTCGAAAATGAAGTTTCGGAGAGTTCGGGATGAAAACGTAATTTTGGAAAGTTTGAGGTTAAAAATGTGACTTTTTGGAAATTCGAGGGCAAAATGGTAATTTTAGATGTTCGAGGGAAAAATGTAATTTTTGGAAATTTGGGGGTACAAATGTGATTTTTGGAAGTTCGAGGGTGAAAATGTAATTTTTGGAAGTTGAGGGTAAAATGGTAATTTTTGGAAGTTTAGGGGAAAAAGTGTAATTATTGAGAAGTTTGGGAGCAAAAATGTAATTTTTAGAAAGTTTAAGGGTATAAATATTATTTATAGAAGTTTAGGGGTGAAAATGTAATTTTTTTGTAAGTTTAGTGGTAAAATGGTAATTTTTAAAAGTTCGAGAGCAAGAGTGTAATTTTTGGAAAGTTTGAGGGTTAAAATATAATTTTTGGAAAGTTCGAGGGTCAAAATGTGATTTTTGGAGAGTTCAGGGACCTTTTGGGTAATAAAACCAAAAAGATGTGACACGTGGTAGCTTCTCATGCCTTTAGAAGTCAAAGGACTACTTTGAAAATCATTTAAAATTTCTGGGTAAATTTATAATTAAGTGAAACTTGATTTAAGGACAAAATTGAAACAGATGAAAAGTAAAAGGGACCATACGCATAAATAAGCCAGAAAGGACACGTGGTAGCTTCTCAGGCCTCTAGAGAGTTTAAGGACCAAACTAAAAATGAGATGAAATTAATGGGCAAATTTAAAATTAATTAAAAGTATTAAAGGACTGGATTGTAAATTTAAAAAGTAGAAGGACCAGTTGCACAAATAGACCATTTAATGAAAACACGCGGATCCTTTGGAGAATGTCGGGTCGGCTCGAATTCGGGTCATGCTCAAAACGACGTCGTTTTGATGCCTACGAGCCTAGACCAAAACGACATCGTTTTGGTCCGCTATATATTCTATTTCAAGCCCTTTCTTTTCATTTTCTTTTCGTTTTTCTCCAAAAATGTTTCAAAAACTCTCTCAAAAAATCTCTCACCTCTCCTCAAGTCCGGCCATGCTGCGGTCACCGCCTCATCGCCGTCTGCTGCCGTCCGCAATCGTTGGTTGCCGTGCGCGGTGGTTCTCAGGTAAAGAATTCATCCCTTTTTCATTTTTTTTTAAAAAAAACATAGATCGACCCTAAAAACTTGAATCTAAGCCGATTACCATTGAAAGTTTGCTCATTTTTATTCCCTTTTTGAAAGTTTCAGATCTGGAGCGAAAACCCTGATCTAAAGAAAAAGTTTTGATTTTTTTTATGTTCTTTATTCCTTTCCTTTTTATCAATTTTCGCTTAGTTTTCTTATTCATATATATTTTTTTGTTTTAAATCTGTTGTAATGCATTTCTTGATTCTGCCATTTTTGGAACCACAAGGACAACAATATTTGGGGGTTGCGTGATGACCACGGCTCGGAGGGGTTTCGTTCACAGCTTTGGTGGTGGCCAATCGATTTAAGGTGAGCCTTTTCAAATTTCTTTTTATTATTATTAATTATTATTTAAAATATTTTTTGAAAATAAATGAAGGTATTAAATGATTATAAATAATAATATAATAAATATATTAATACATATATATAGAAAACATCCCGAATATTAAAGGAAATAATAAATTTATTAAATATATAATAAATATATTAATACATATATATACACAACATCCCAAATATTAAAGGAAATAATAAATGTATTAAATATATAATAAATATCAAATAAATATATACTATTATATATTTAATATTTATAGAAACACTTTGAATTCAAAAGAAATAATGGACAAACAGTGAATATTAATATATTTATTATATAACTTGAAAATGGAAACTGAAGTGCTTGAAATCTGTCTTGTGTTGCTTTTGAATCAATGCTTTTTTTTGCTTTTGATTTATTGCTTGTGTAATCAAAAAAGGGATCCTTACAAATGCTTTTGAATTCAGTTTTTATAACCGATTACAACTTGTTTTTTTGCTATATTTTTTGTTGTCTTTTCTTCTTTGCTTGTTGCAGGTGATAATGGTGGTAGCAGATGGTGGCAGAGGCAAGTGGGGGTGGTGCTGGTGGTGGAAGCTGATGTGGCGGCACTTGGTTGGACAAGACAAGGGTGGCAGTAGCACAAGTGGCCTAGCATATTAGGGTTTTTGCTTTTTGGGTGTATTGGGCTTATTGGGCTTATTTGTAATTTGGGTCTTTTGGGCTCCTTTTTGTTTGGGTCTATTGAATTTGTAATTGGGCCCAATTGGGTCAAAGGTTGTAAAAACATGGGTTTTGGAATTGGTTTTTGAATTTGTAATTTTGGGACATTATTAATTAAATTTAGAATAATTTTAAATTTTAAACTTAAATTAAATTTAAATTTAAAACAAATTTAAACTTAAAATAAATTTAAATTTAAAATAAATTTAACCTTAAAATAAATTTTAAAAAATGGGTTTAGTTTGGGCCCAAACAAATTGGGCTTCAACAGCTACGCCCCTCTTTGCTCATTGTTGTGTAACAAGAACTGAGCAAAGACCAAAAGGAGGCCCAATTTTGTCATGTCTTATTTCTTCGACGCTCTTTCTTCAATCAACCCACCTTTTTCTTTATCCATCATTTAGTTTCATTGTATTTGCTTCTTTGCATCTTTAGCATTGTGATTTCGTCTTGCCTTGAGGAAATTTCAAAAAGACAAATTTGCTACCATAACTTCACTCAATTCACTTGCAACTTTAAGGAAATTGAGGTTTGTCATCTTAGTCTTTGATATCTTCTGACACTTCAAGTGTTTTTTGTTGTAGCTTCGTATCTTGATCTCTTTCTTTTTTTACTAGAAAGACGGATTTGGTTCACTTCTCTGCATCTCGTTAGGAAGGTGACCACTTTATTGCTTCGACCTGCTTCTCAGTATCTCATCAGGAAGCTAGGGTTTGAAGTTTCGCTCACATTGAGCTTTGTTTCATTGATTTGGTATACTTCTCTGTATCTCATCAGGAAGATTACCTCCTCACTTGTCTTAATCCGCTTCTCTGTATTTCATCAAGAAGACGGATTTGGTCCACTTCTCTGTATCTTATCAGGAAGATGACCGCCTCACTTGTTTTAATCCGCTTCTCTGTATCTTATCAGGAAGATGGATTTGGTCCACTTCTTTGTATCTCATCAGGAAGACGATCATTTAATTGCTTCGACCTGCTTTTTAGTACCTCATTAAGAAGTTGGGGTTCGAAGTTTCGCTCACATTGAGCTTGCTTCATCGATTTGGTCTACTTCTCAGTATCTTATTAGGAAGATGACCACATCACTTGTTTTAATTCGTTTCTCTGTATCTCATTAGGAAGACGAATTCGGTCTACTTCTCTGTATCTCATCAAGAAGACGACCGCTTTATTGCTTCAACCTGCTTCTCAGTATCTCATCAGGAAGCTGGGTTTGAAGTTTCACTCACATTGAGCTTGCTTCATCGATTTGGTCTACTTCTCAGTATCTCATCAGGAAGATGACTGCATCACTTGTTTAAATTCATTTCTCTGTATCTCAACAGGAAGACGAATTTGGTCTACTTCTTTGTACCTCATCAGGAAGACGACCGCTTTATTGCTTCGACCTACTTCTCAGTATCTCATTAGGAAGCTGGGGTTCGAAGTTTTGCTGACATTGAGCTTGCTTCATCGATTTGGTCTACTTCTCAATATCTCATTAGGAAGATGACCGCATCACTTGTTTTAATTCATTTCTCTGTATCTCATCAGGAAGATGAATTCGGTCTACTTCTCTGTATCTCATCAAGAAGATGATTGCTTTATTGCTTCAACCTGCTTCTCAGTATCTCATTAGGAAGCTAGGTTTGAAGTTTCACTCACATTGAGCTTGCTTCATCGATTTGGTCTACTTCTCAGTATCTCATCAGGAAGATGACTGCATCACTTGTTTTAATTCATTTCTCTATATCTCATGAGGAAGATGAATTTGGTCTACTTCTCTGTACCTCATCAGGAAGATGACCGCTTTATTGCTTCGACTGCTTCTCAATATCTCATTAGGAAGCTAGATTCGAAGTTTTGCTCACATTGAGCTTTGCTTCATCGATTTGGTCTACTTCTCAGTTTCTCATCAGGAAGATGACTGCATCACTTGTTTTAATTCATTTCTCTGTATTTCATCAGGAAGACGAATTTGGTCTACTTCTCTATATCTCATTAAGAAGACGACCACTTTATTGCTTTGGATAACTGCAATCTGCCCCATGATCGGGGTAAGAGATTGGATGGTTGTGATCTGCCCCAAGCTCAAGGTAAGAGATTGGTTTATGGTGATCTGCTCCAGTCTCGAGGTAAAATATCGGATGGCTGCAATCTGCCCTAGGCTTGGGGTAAGAGATTGGCTGATGGTGATCTACCCCAAGCTCTAGGTAAGAGATCGAATGGCTGCAATCTACCCCAAGCTCGGGGTAAGAGATTAGCTGATGGTGATCTTCTCTAGGATTGGGGGAAGAGATCGGAATCTTCATTCTGCCCTTCTTGATTAAGGGAAAAAAAACTAGAATCTTTAATTTTTCCTTCCTAATTAAGGGTAAAAGACTGGAATCTTCAATCTGCCCTTCTTGATTAAGGGTAAAAGACTAAATGATGATGCAACTTCATTCTATTCCACTGCAATTTTAAGGAGATAGGTTTTAGTGTCAAAGCTTTATCTTGCTCTTACTGTAATTCAGAGAGATAAAGACTTGTATTTGCAGTTTTTATATTCTTCACTGTCACTTCTAGGTGGAAGATTCGCCATTACAACTTCAATTTTCTTCTCTTCGACTTTATAAGATTCTCCATTTTGGCTTTAATCTTTTCTATCTTGTTTTCTAAGGTACCAGGTTCGCCGTTACGGGCTCAACCTTTCCTTTCATATCTTCTAAGGTACCGGGTTCGCAGTTGCGGCCTCAACCTTTCCTATTACATTTCATGGTACTGGATTCACCGTTGCAGCCTCAATCATTCCCATCACATCTTTTGAGGTACCATGTTCGCCATTGTGGCCTCAATCTTTCCCTTCATCTCTTCATGGTAGTGGGTTCGCCGTTGCAGCATCAACCTTTCCCATCACATCTTCTTAAGTACCGGGTTTGCCATTGCGGCCTCAACCTTTCCCTGTCAAACCTATAAAATATGCTTTCACGGACCTCTATGTAGGCCAGATTATTAGGATGTCATGATTAGAATAAGTCAAATGCTCCTAACCATATGGGTATGAATGATGGATGCAAAAATGTCATCTCTGAGAATGATTTTATTTTTAGTCCTTAGGTCGGCATTATTCGTCGTTTGTCTAAGTCCTATCACTGATGTGTTATTATGTTTTTTTTTTTGGTATGGTATTTTTTTCATGGAACCTAAAGAGGTAGTCATTTTTTGAACTATTTGTTTCAAGACTCTTCTAACCCTCGGGTTTGGTTATTTCCAACTAGTGGGCCTGTTTCAAGTTCTTGTACTATTTAGAAATTTTCCAAAATGATATGCAAAAATCCTTCTATTCCTTATATCATAGACCACTAACCGTTGTTTCAAATGCCAAGATACTTGAATCAAGGTTATAAGGTGGATGAAATTGAATTTGATTGCAAAGGTCGCATGAATGAAAAGATCGCTTGGTTCATTAATAGCTATTTCAATGTAGAATTGCTTGAACATGTTCGCAAGGCAAATGAAATTTTATTGGAGGCGAAGCTCACATGAATGAAAAGATTAAAAATGACTCATATTGGTCAAAAAGTTGTCTAATAAAGTGGGCCAAGAATAGGGTTAGGTGCCCCAAATATCAAAGTATGAGCTTCACTGAGCAAACTTGATGAGGACTATTCTAAGCTTGACATGTGTTCATGAAACTTGGAGTACTTCGTCAATGCTTCAAGGTGTAAAGTTTCTCCACCTTGCTACTGTTGGAGCCCAATTTTGATCGGGCCCAACTCAAAACCAAATAAATCAAAAAATAAAATTTAAATTTAAATTTATCTAAATTTAAAAGACCCAAACCCTAAAAACTCAAATTACAAATCAATCTAATACCCATAAACAATAGCCCAATAAGCCCTATTTTACAAAAAATTTCAAAAAAACCCTAATTTGCAAGTTGTTAGCTACTGCCACTCCTCACCCAACCAGCCTCTCCCACGTCAGCTTCCACCACCAACACCATCCACCACTTGCCATCACCACCACGTGAAAATACCTGTAAAAAAACAGAGAAGACAAGATAGCAAAAGCTGGAAAATGGGTGAAAAAATGCAAATTGTAATGGCTATAAAAAGCCAACAAAAATTGTAAAGAGGGCGGTTTTTTTTCCCTTCGATTTTCACACGAAATTAATGAAAAGATGGCAAAAAACAGATTCAAGCAAAGGCAATTCTACATATTATTTTCGCAAGGTATACTAAAACCTACGTATATACATATACCTAACATATATTTTTGTTTGTTTATGTTTTATATTTTGACATATATATGCATACTGACATACATATATTTTTTATATTTTATTTTTTTCAATTCATACCCATATATATATACACGCATGTACATAAAAATTTTAATTTTTATTTATATATATATATATGTTGACGTACCCATATTTTATATAATATATATATTTTTCAATTCATACCTATATATACACGCATGTATATAAATGTATAATTTTTTATTTTTTTTTATTTTGAAGGTAGAATATGTAAAATAAAAAATAAAAAATGGGTTAAAACCATAATCATAAAAGGGGTTTCGAAAAAAAAAAAAAGATATTTTTTTTAGCTTTTTCGAAATTTGAGAAGCTAGATCTCTAAATCTAAACCCGATCTATGTTTTTTTTTTTAAATTTACCTTTTGTGCCGTTGTGGGCGGCGACGACAGCAGCGGCCAACGGCTAGAGAGAGACTCATAAAAAAAAACAAAGAGAGAAGGGAAAGAGAGTTGAGAGGTTTTTGTTTTTTTTTTTTAAGAAGAGAATGATGAAAATGAAAAAAAAGGTTTGTAAAAGGGGTTTATATAGCCTCCCAAAACGACGTAGTTTTGGGAGTAACTTAAAACACCCCAAAACTACGTCGTTTTGGCATGTTATGAGAATCAGATTTTTTTAAGAAATAGGGAAATTTCACCTTTGCATATTTTTAATTTATTTTTAAATTACCCATAAATTTTATTTCCTTTTTAATTTAGTCTCTTGACTTTTTGAAGGACTAGGAAGCTACAGCATGTCCTTTTTTGGTTTATTTTGCATTTGGTCCTTTCTACTTTCCATTTGTTTCAATTTCATCCTTAAATATAGTTTTGTTTTATTTTAAATTTGCCCAGTAATTTTAGATGACTTTCAAATTGGTCGTTTGACTTCTGAAGGCATGAGAAGCTACCACGTGTCACCTTTTTATGATTTTATTGCCTAGAAGGTCCTTAAATTGTCCAAAAATTATATTTTAACCCCTAAACTTTTAAAAATTATTTTGACTCCTAATCTTTCTAAAAATTATATTTTAACCCTTAAATTTTCCAAAAATTACATTTTGACTCTAAACTTTCCAAAGATTATTTTTTGACCCTTAAACTTTCTAAAAATTATATTTTGACCCCTACTTTTCCAAAAATTACATTTTAAACTTTAAACTTTCCAAAAATTACATTTTGATCCTTAACTTCTCAAAAATTACATTTTTCCCTCGAACTTCCAAAAATACATTTTTACCCCCGTACTTCCAAAAAATTACATTTTACCCCTACCTTCTCAAAAATTACATTTTTACCCTCGAAATTTCAAAAATTACCATTTTACCCCCCGAGCATCCAAAAATTACCATTTTACCCTCAAATTTCCAAAAAGTTCAATTCTAATCCCAAATTTTCAAAAAATCCAATTTTGATCCCTAAGTTCCTCGAAAATTACCTTTTCATCCCGAATTCTCTAAAACTCCATTTTTAACCCCGTTTGTTTTGTTTTTTTCTTTTCATCAATGTTCATACACGAGTTTAATTATTCTTCTCTCGTATCTTATATTCTATTAATTTTATGTTTAAATTTTTTGTATATTTATTTATCTGCTTAATTATTTTGTTTCGTGTTATTCAATTTTTTGCTATAGATTGTCTATTCGTATTTAATTCTCATTTGTTTTCAAAATTGTTTTCATAAACCTTTAAAATCGAGGCAATGTCCTTTTCGCATAAAAACCTCAAAAAATCATGCCCTAACATGTCGGGTGTGATTTTTCGTATAATTCACACGAATCGAATATCCTCTTCCAAACTTTTCGAATGCCTTTTAATTTCGAGATTTTGAAAACATCGTGCCCTAACGTGTTGGTCACGACTTCAATTCTCTACGAAAGTCGAAACAAACGGGTATTCTTTCTTCAAATATTTTTAAGTCATGTCCGAGGATCGTATTTTAAACTCAATATGAAATTTCGAGTTCTTAATTTGTCTTTTAATATCCTCTTAGGTCATACGAACGATCTATCAGCCAATTATAGGGTCACTTGTGTATTTTTGAGATCTCTAGACCCAAGTTTTTAAAAAATCGAAAGAGGCATTAGGTTTATGCTGGCTCTAAGATCGTATAAGGCTCTACTCAATTGAAGATTCCCAATTTTTATTAGAATTGTAAAGCTGTTGAGATCCTTCAGTTTCTGAGGAATACATTTAGAGAGAATAGCGCTACAGGATACGTTAACTTCTACCTGTTCACCCACTCTGATTTTCCAACGTTTTGACATAATCTCCTTTAAAAACTTAGTGTATTTTGGGACTTTTTCTATCAATTCAATTAGAGGTAAGTTATAGTTTAGGGTTTTGAGTAGATTCAAAAAACTTGCAAACTCATTGTCATCCTATCTCCTTTTCTCCTCTAACCTTTTAGGGAATGGAATGGTTGTTCCTTTATTTTCTTTGTGGAGATTATCTTCTTTTTTCGGCTCCACTTTTGAAGGTACCTCCTTGTTTATTATGATTTTAGTGTCATCATCTGAGGGTATATCTACAATGGTGTTTGGCTTGTTGTGCTTTCTCCCACATTAGGGTTTTTTAGGCTACTCAGTACTTTATCGGATCAAAGCTTGATCACGTTGACATGATCTTTTCCCTCTCTTTGAGGATTATTTTTTGTATTACTAGAGATGTCGGTTCCAATTTGTCTTTTAATATCTCTCATCATACTCGTTAACTAGCCCATTTGCTCCTCTAGTTTTGTCAAGGTTTTTGAAGAATTAGTGTACTCAGATTGCACTTGATTTACCTTGGTGTACATAGACTGCTTCCCCCTCTATTCGATCTCACCTTGGACCACATACAACATGGTCATTTTGGTTAACTCTCCTTGTCTGCCTTTGTAAAAATGGAGGTTGATAGTTTGTACTTTTCTATTGGTTACCATTACCACTTCCTCAGTTTCCTCCTTATGTCAAATTAGGATGATCCTTCCAACCGAGATAATAGTTATTTAAATAAGGGTTTTCACCCTTATTCAAAGCATAGTTTACGTCCTTGGTGGTATTAGTTAAGTAGTGATAAAGAGGTTTATCATCCACTTGTGACGATGGTGCACCTGTTGCAATTTAGATTCGAATTTCTACTCACATGTGAACCGTTCAGTCGGCCATTGACAGGAGTTCATTTCCATATTCTTGATCAATCCATAGACATCATTATAGGTTTTATTTAGTAAGGCTCCTCAAGCAACACCATCAAGCCCAAATCTGGCAGATGAGTCCAACCAATCGTAGAAGGTTTGTAATTACAACTATTTCAACAACCGGTGGTGTGGAAATTTTTGCAATAACATTTTGAAGCGTTCTCATGTCTCATGAAAACCTTCTCCTTCGAATTTTCAAAAATTCGAAATCTCCCTCCTCAATTGGATTATTTTCCTAATAGGGAAAAACTTTTGTAAGAACTTTCCTACTAGCTCATCCCATGTATTAATAGATCCTAGTGCCTACGCATCCAACCAAGGAAAAAGCATTGTCAGTCAATGAAAAAGGAAATAATCGAAGACGAATGACATCATCAGCTGATCTGTCAATTTTGTACCTAGCAGATTGAACTAGTTTTCACATTTAATGAGCTTGAAATCAAGTAACTTTCCTTATATTTTTTGGATTTTTAGTTAGTTTTGTCTTTTGAATAAATTGTGCAAAAGAGGTTATTTTATTGCTTTCAAGGTAAAATGAGGCCTAAATATTAGCTAACCTACTTTGTGAGTGCAGGGGAGACTAGTAACAGTTGAGCCATAGTAATACTGACCACTTCATCATAACATAAAGAGGCCTATGTCACAAAAAAGGGATCAACAACAAAGAATCAAGGGACTATCTACTTTGTCACGACACGTGCCCTTATGTATCGCGACATTGACCCCAAACTTCAACTCTGCATCAAGCGAAGGGCATTTTCATCTTCACAATGCAACTTAAGGACAAAGGACGAAAGCTGACCTAGGGTAGATGAAAACGGTCGGCCAAAACTATAAATAGGGCCTTTAGCACTAGAGTTTTACACACCATTTACTAGATTTCAGTTTTTAGTTTTAAGTTTGTATTTTCTTTTAGGAAACGAGACTGTAGAACTTGCATAAACATTCAAGGAATCTTTCCCGACAGATTACCAATACAATTCTAGTTTCTTTTTCATTCTCTTATTCAATTTTATGTTTTTAAATATATTTGTGTTTTTGATGATCAAGAAACCCATGAGGAACTAATTCCATTTTTGAGAATTAAGGAGTTGAAGTATGAACATTTGATTGTTGTTTAACAGGGATTTTATCTTTCAAATCAGTTGTTTGGGAAAGGAAGAATATCGAACAAACGCTAGGCCTAACAACCCTAGAACATCATTTAGGTGGGAATGAACCCAAAATTGCTATTGCCCAGCTGTGAACACCTGTTCCCTAAACCAGTTTAGATTGTGACATCTTGCGATAAGTAATCTTTATCAACTTACTATGCCGACAAAATATCGAGAGATCCAATTGGAGTAGTGACTAGTTGATTGGAGGAAAATCCGCTAAACCTAATTGAAGAACTCATACGAAAATGACCTAATATCCCCAAAGTTGTTTATAAGAATTTTTACATCTCGAGTTTTTCCTTTTATTTTCTCTTTTATTTTATGCTTTTTAAAAACCAACTCTTTTATTATTCTTCGTACTATAAATCCTAAAGTAAGTACTAATTACTTTTATTCTTTGCAATGATCTAATTTATTATCACTTTACGCCTCCTTTGGGTACGATCCTCAAAATACTACCAAGTGTTTCGTTGTACACACTATATTTACAACCTGACCCGTATACTTGAGGAAAGCCTAAATCTATGTCAAACGAGAGTACGTTCGGGAGTGATCAAGTTGTTGGCGTCATTGCCAGGGAGGCAACGCTTTATTAAATTTTATTCTTTCTTTGTATTAAAATAATTAGGAAAATTTTAGGTTATAGATACGATTTAACCTTACTAACGGTTTTATTTTTCAGATCTAATACTCCCATTTAATTTTCATTATATTTAAAACCATGATGCCTACGATTATTTTTGTGCAGATGACATTTATGATGATGATTATGATGATGATATTTACGAAGACAGGTATTATGAAGATTGAGAGATCCATGAAAATCAGATATTATTGATGTTGGAGTTTAGAAAACTCCGTGGAGAAGCCTAAATTCTCGATTAACTTGATGATTTGTCTTTTAGAGAAGCATACTTTGAATCTGAACAAATAGAACGAGAATAGGAACAAGGGCTAGATGAGGAAACAGAAAGAGAATTTTTTTTGAGGAATCGAATGTTCGGACCGCTGAGTAAATCGAGATCTGACCCTTGAAAAGGGAAATGGATAGTCTTGTAGAAATCGAGAGTGAGCCACAATCCAATAATGAATCAATCCTCATAAAGGAAAATGATGGTTCCCATAACTCGAATTTAGATATTCAACTAATTATTATTACAAAACCATCGGTAAAAGAAATATTAGTTGAAGATATCATCGATCAAAGATTCAATTCCAATGGAAAATAGCTACTATGTACAATACTTTCTTGGTACAGCAAATACCTAGAGAAATTACTAATGTGAAAACTTTTTAATTTTTGCAAAAAATAGGAAATATTTACAAGCTAGAGTCTCAGTCGTCAACTAGCATGATAATCACAATCATAGAGCAAGAAAATGAACGTTCATGGGATAGGCAATTACTGCATTGGTACCATGAACCAAAAGATATAGAGCGTAGTGATGGAGATCATAAAAGGAAACAAATAGCCGCCACGATATCAAAACACGAGTTTGCAGTGAACCCGCCATTTTTATTGAATGAGTTAATCGAGAAGCTATTACTTCGCCACACGAAAGCATATGAATTTCACAAGTCGATCAACTATAAAGGCAATCATGTGAAAGGGTGGTGGTATAAATTCACAGGTGTTTTGAATAAATATGACCGACGAAAAGAGCTGACAGTTATCTATGCAGGGAGAAAAGGAAATTTTTGAGAAAGGGATAAACATCAAAAAGTAGCCTGGCACAACAGCTGCTAGATAAATAGTGATAAAACAGATTGTTCTCGGGTGCTGACGTGCACACTAACACTGTTTTCAGACAATTCTGACAAGTACTAACATGTATCTATATATATATATATACACACTAACCTATCTAACTTTATTATTTTCTTTTTCAATATTTTTTCAGATCTGACAAGTTTGTCCCGACATAGCTTCTTGATGTCACGACAAAGTTACCAAACTGCTCCAAGTATCCCTAGACATGTTATGACACAACATGCCCCTTGTACGTCGCAACAAAGGGGACAAAATGCTAAATATTTAAAACTGATAATTTTGTCGCAACGATGGGAGGGCTATGTTGCGACATAAGAGACAGTCCACTGGAACTTCAAAATTGAAGGGTTTGTTGTGACACAAGGAGTGCTACGTCGTGACAAAAGATGGCACAACAAGGTTGGTTGTGACATACTTGGGCTACATCGCGACATCAGCTGCAATTTTTGCAGGGTTGACTCGACCCGTTTGCGTAACCCAGTGGTAAAACATTTTACCCTATTTTTAACCTTCAAAACCCTAAAATTATAAAACCCTATATATACCTCCCTAAATTAAAACATAAAACTTAACCCCAAAAACAATCAAATTGCTCTAAAATATTTTGAAATTCTTCCCCTTCTTCAAACCCTAAAACCCCAATTCTCCAAAGGCTCTACTCCGTCCTCAAGGGCTTAGATCAATTCTCATTGACATGATACACATCAAAGGTACTTCTAAACACTTTTACTATTCCATTCATTACTGTTCATTTTCTCTATGCTAGATTACAATGCCTCAACGCAAGAGAACAATAATGCAAGATATCAATAGCGACTCGGATTATGAACGGTTCGTGAATGTCCAAATAGATAAGTATTTTCTAGCCTCACAAGGCCGACCTCTTATCCAAGAACTGGGGTTCGAACCATCGATTATCCTCTACAAGAAAATTTGGCCACTCATAAGGTACCATCAATGGGAACACTTTTGTGTTTCCTCAATAGGTAATGTTGTTGTACCTGTCATACATGAATGTTATGCTTCTTTGAAAGAGGACGTTATTAAGAATAGGGCTATATAGAAAGTATGTGTACAAAGGAAATACGTCTCAATTTTACCTTATCAAATTTGCAATTTTCATGATGTGCCGTTTTATGAGAAAGATTATTTGAATGAGGTTGACCTAGATTTATTTAAAAATATTGACATGAAGGAAATTGTTAAGTTTTTTACTAAACGTAGGGGAAGTTGGAATTATGCCTCTATTACGGATCATGCTCAAATTTCAATCAAGCTATCATTTTCCCTATTGCAAAAATGTGGATGTAATTTTGGTTCACAAGAATAGCCCCAACTTTAAATATCTCTAACGTTAACACCTTTCGAGCTATTTTGTTATATGCTATTTTGTAGAGAAAGAAAATTTTTGTAAGAAGGTGGATTTACAAGGAGATGTAAAATTGCACGAAAAGCCAAAAACCTAAACTCTTCTTTCCACACATCGTGAGGATACTATGCAAGAAAGCAGATGTGCCAATAAGCAAAAATGAGCCATTTTTTTAAGAAGACGCGAAGCATCATTGGTGATTCTATCTATAAGCAATATGTTGAGCTTCAAATGAAACAAATTAAGGAATGGAATCAAAGGAGGAAGGAAAAGATAGATGTATCAGCCTCTTTGAAATCCAAGAACATGATGAAGGCTCGAAAAGGGTATGCGGGAAGCATTGAAGAGAAGCTTGATGACATGATTAGAAGGATGCAAGAAACAACTCCTATACTGAAAGAGTTTGCAAGGGTACATGGGCTACCAACCCCAAACTATCCACCTAATATGGGGAAGAAGGAGATAAGGATGAGACCGAGTTGGGAGGAGCCAACGTGGAGCAATATGAGCATAACATTGATGATGAGTATGAGGCAATGTTTCAGCCTCAATACTCGACTCCTAAAGGGCTGGTGATTCGAAGCCCCGCAAGACGACAAGGTGGGAGCTCTTGACAAAAGTACTCCGACAAAGGAAAAGCTCTCATGGATCCTCAGTCTAATTCAGAAGAAGAGGATTGAAGTTTAACTTTTTATAATTTTAAGACTTTACGTTATTTTAAGACTTGTAATTTTGGGGATAATTTTTCACTTCTTATTTTAGGACTTATAGGAGTAGGATTAGGAATGATTTTTTTATAAATGCTTCGATTCTCTTTGTAGGAACCCCACATTATGGAGACACAACAATTTCGAGCACTCATGCCAAAAGGAAGAAGGACAACCACTATGAGATAAAAAGAGCCTTCACGATCAATCAGGTAACTTCTTTCCTTAATACTTGTACTTTTTAATGTGAAGGAGTAACATAGGAATTTAGTCATATAGTTTTTATTTTTATTTTTATATTTTGATGTGTGCTTGAGCTTGTAGAAATACAAGTGATTGGCTAAGAGCATATATAATAGGCTGACTGTGTTTCTTGATAAATTTGGCATGATTATGAGGAATTTTACATTTTTGTGCATGAAATTTTTGAAGTTTTATAGGTTACATTAGGCATAGATAGAAAGGTATTATTGATACCAAATGATGTGCATAGTATGAGGAAACGAGCATGCTAGTATATATGATAGACGATAATTTTGAGATTAGGTGATAAAATTGATATTTGTGCATATTGAGTTATATAGGGATGACCTAAGGCACTGTTTGGACACATCTAGAGCTAAAGAGCAAAAACCTATTTTGAATTCCCAATTAGTACCCATCTTTGAACCTTATGACACCTTCATGACGAGCTATATTATAAGCCTCTTAAGCCTTAAACGATAATTTGTGTACATCCTTTTCTTTGGTTCTATTTTGCATGAAAATGGACATATGGCCATATGTATTAAGGGTAGATAGATCTATTATGGTGGAGGTTGTAAAACAAAAAGAGGGAAATCATGATAAGGTATGAATTTTAGATTTAGCTAAGGAAGGGAAAAATAGTAATAAAACAAAAAAGAAATGAGTAGAAACGAAAAAGAGAGAACCTTGAGTAAAAAAAATATGTGAAAAGTGACAAAATCAATAAGTCACCAAAAAGTTTAAAAAAGAGAATCTTACTCGAAAAACAAGAAAATTAAGTACTTATAGGCTAGCTAAAAGGATTACTTTAGATTGATTTCCTAAAAATGGATAGATAAGGAAGGTGAGAGAAGGAGAAATAAGGACATGAGATGGAGTGGGACATAAAGGGGAGAATAGGGAACAATATAATGTACCCAACTATTTTCGTGCTTTGTAATCTTTTGTGTGCTTAACCTTTCTTTGAAAAACATACCTGTCCTAAGCCTCAACAGGTTACAAGCCAAAAAGCCTTATGTGACCTAAAACAACTCTATGCATGGTTAGATGTGGAAATTGTATAATCTCATTATAATTATTTGTATTGTACTAGGATAATCAAAGTACTTATGTTAGGCATTGATGGAGTCATATTGATAGAACTTTAATATTTGTGTTTCTTGTAAACTATTGAACTTAGATTGTTTCTACTTGGAAATAGTGAAGTTGCTCAATTATCATGTTAAGATTATCAAAAGATACATAAAGTCTAAAATAGATGTTAAGAGCCTAATCTTTGTATGATACAATTTCAAGCTCACTTATCTTTCTTTTGTTTTTTTCTTTGTTATTTGGTTAGTTTTCTTGTTTGCTTTAGGACAAGTAAGGACTTAAGTGTGGGGGAGTCTGATCTATCGATTTTGTACCTAGCAAATTGAACTCGTTTTCACATTTAATGAGCTAGAAATCAAGTAACTTTTCTTATATTTTATGAATTTTTTGTTAGTTTTGTCTTTTGAATAAATTGTGCTAAAAAGGTTATTTTATTGCTTTCAATGCCAAATAATACCTAAAGATTAGCTAATCTACTTTGTGAGTGCACAAGAGACTAGTAGCAATTGAGCCACAGTAATACTGACCATTTTGTTACGACATAGAGAGCCTTATGTCACAACAAAGGGATCAACAGTGAATAATCAAGGGACTGTCTGCTTTGTCGCGACACAAGTCTTGGGTGTCATGACATCAACCCCAGACTTCAACTCTTCATTAAGCGAGGGGCATTTTTGTCTTCACAATGTGACTTAAGAACAAAGGATGGTAGTTGACCTAGGGTTGATGAAAATGATTGGCCAAATACTATAAATAGGGCCTTTAGCACTAGGGTTTTACACACCATTTACTATGTTTTAGTTTTTAGTTTTAAGTTTGTATTTTCTTTTGGAAAACAAGATTGTAGAACTCGCATAAACATTCGAGGAATATCTCTCGATAGATTGCCAATACAATTCTAGTTTCTTTTTCAATCTCTCATTCAATTATATGTTTTTAAATATATTTGTGTTTATGATGATCAAGAAACCCAGGAGGAACTAATTCCATTTTAGGGAATTAGGGAGTGGAAGCATGAATATTTGTTTGTTGTTTAATAGGGATTTCACCTTTCGGATCAATTGTTTGGGAAAGGAAGAACATCAAACAAACGCTAGGCCTGACAACCTTAGAATGTCATTTAGGTGGGAATGAACCCAAAATTGGTATTACCCATCTATGAACACCATTTCACCAAACTGGTTTAGATTGTAACATCTAGTGATAAGTAATCTCTATTGACTTGCTATGTTGATAGAAGATCGAGAGATTCAACTAGGGTAGTGACTAGTTGATTGGAGGAAATCCCCCAAAACCCAACAATTGAAAAACTCATACGGAAATGACCTAATATCCCCAAAGTTGTTTATAAGAATTTCTACATCTCAAGTTTTTCCTTTTATTTTCTCTTTTATTTTATGCTTTTCAAAAACCAACTGTTTTTTTTATTCTTTGTACTATAAATCCTAGAGTAAGTATTGATTACTTTTATTCTTTGCAGAGATCTAATTTACTGTCGCTTTACGCCTCCTTTAGGAACGATCCTCGAAATACTACCAAGTGTTTCGTTGTACACACTATATTTACAACCTGACCCGTATACTTGCGAAAAGCCTAAATCTATACCGAACAGGAGTATTTTTTGGGGCGTTCATTAGTAAAACCATTACATTTAAAAGTATCGCATAATTGTAAAAAGCACTTGAATTGTAAACTCGGATCCTTTACCATGGTGCCTCTAAATTGCTAGTTATTTTGGATCATTTGGATCATGACTGGCTTGATCTCAAAGTTATTAGTAGAGACTGTTGGCCTAACGATACTCCCTCTAATTAGATCCATGTTAGGCAAAGCATACTCCCTTAATGTTCATTGGTCTTGGATGTTATCGTCAACTGTATCGATAGGTGGATCATCTTATTCTTACACTTCGACAGGCGGTGGTGGATTTTGCATCGACTGCATTTGTATACGATTTTTGCCTAATGAGTGGTTCGGGGTAAGAGCTAAGATCTACCAAATCTCCTTGGCTTCGAGTCATAAACTAAAACTAAACTAAAATAAAAGCTTAATGAAAATAAATAAACAATAAATAATAATAGTGATAAATAAAAAAAATCGTATCTATGACCTAGAAGTTTCTTAACTATTCTTTTACAAGTGCCATAAATTAAAATTACTAAAGACGTTGCCTCCTCGACAACAACACCAATAATGCCTCCCCATTCTGCGTGTATTTTGGGCTTTCGCAAGTATACTGGTCGAGTTGTAATATAGTTTTACAATGAACTAATGAGTACTCTGAGAATCGTACCCAAAGGAGGCGAAGCAATAATAATTTCAATCCCTGCACAGAAAAGATCTAGTTAGTACTCTTCTTAGAATTATAGTACAAAAATAAAATAAAAGGTTTGATTTTTATAATACTAATAAAAACATAAAAGTAAAATAACGCAAAAGAAAATGAGATAAAGATTCGATAAACTAATTTATAGGCTCGCTTTGGCATGATTTCTTTAACCGTTGCTTTTGGGGTTTTCGTCAATCAACTAGTCGCTATCCTAGCAGGATCTTTAGATCTTCCACTAACATAATGAGTCAACAAGAACTACTTATCTTCTAACCTTATAGTTCATGTTGGTTTGCAGAAATGGTGTTCACGAATGAGCAATACCAATTTTGGGTTAATTCCCACCTAAATGACTTCATTGGGTTGTCAGGCCTAGGCTTTGTTTCACGTTCTTCCTTTTCCAAATAGTTGATCCATTCTATATAATAATTAGATAATCAAACCTCCACTCCTTAATCGCTCACAAAAGGATTAGTTTCTCATGGTTTCTTGAAACATTATAAATTTAATAAAGAGTTTAAACGTATGAAATAAAGATTGAAAATATAACTAAAGGAACTCAAGGATTTGTATTGCAATCTATTGAGACGAATCCACAATCATTTATGTGAACATACAAATCTCGTTTCCGTAAAAAAAATGAAACTAACTAAAACTTAAAAAAAAATAATAATAACTAAAACCTAAATTACAAGAAGGAATTAAACTAAAGAAAGAGTGTGTAAAACTAAGTGCTAAAGGGGCCTATTTATAGTATTTGGACGACTGTTTTCCTTAGCCCTAGGTCAGCTATCGTTCTTCGAGTTTAAGTTGTGTTGTGAAGACCAAAACGCTCCTCACTCGATGTATTTTCGCATTCAGGAGTCGATGTCGCAATACACAAGAGTCGTGTCACAACATGATAGACAATTTACTCCTTTGGTGTGATTTCCAAGTGTGAAGAAGATGTATAAAACGTGAAAATGTATAATGATTTGAAGAAGATGTACTAGTAGCCAGGTATGAAACGTTAGATCTCTGAGTATGTAACTAAATGTCTAGTATGTAAGCAAGTAAAAGCTATGCATCAAGTACCGTCAGGTTTACTGCTACCTATCACTATACCTGAGTGGAAATGGGAAAGAGTTACTATGGCTTTTTTTACAGGACTACCAATAACACCGAGGAAGAAGGATTTGATCTAGGTTATAGTTGATAGATTGACTGTCAGCTCACTTCATTCCTACTCGTGTGGATTTCACCCTGAGAAGTTAGTAGATTTGTATGTGTCGGAGATTGTGAGATTGCACGAGGTGCCAGTATCTACTATTTTGGATAGGGATCCGTGATTTACTTTGAGGTTTTGAGGTAAGCTCCATGAAGCTTTGGGAACCATACTGAATTTCAGCACTGCATACCATCCACAGACAAATGGACAGTCCAAACGGGTAATACAGATTTTAGAATATATGTTGCGATGTTGTGCACTTGAGTTTAAAGGTAGTTGGGAAAGATACCTACCGTTGGTAGAATTTGCCTATAATAATAGCTATATGTCTAATATTAAAAATGGCACCATTTGAGGCTCTATACGGTAGAAAGTGCAGAACACCATTGTACTGGTCGGAGCTAATTGAATCTAAATTGGTTGGTTCTGATTTGATACATGAGACGGAGATAAGGTTTGGATAGTCCGTGATTGCTTAAAACTAGCATCTGATCGTCAAAAGTCTTATGCAGACCTCAAGAGAAAAGATATAGAATTTGCAGTTGGAGATCGAGTTTTTATGAAAGTTTCACCTTGGAAGAAGGTATTACGTTTTGGAAAAAAAGGAAAATTGAGTCTACGATTTATTGGGTCATATGAGATCATTGAAAGAGTAGGTCTTGTGGCCTATAAGCTAGCTTTACCTCTAGAACTTGAGAAAGTTCATAATGTCTTCCACATTTCGATGATGAGGCGATACAGATCAGACCCTTCACATGTGATCACTCCCTGTGAGATTGAGATACAACCAGATTTATCGTATTTAGAAGAATCGATTAGGATTCTGGCTCGTGAGTTGAAGGAGTTACGAAATAAGAGAGTACCTCTGATAAAGGTCTTGTGGAATCGACACGATCCTGAAGAAGCTAATAGGAAACTGAAGCTTCAATGAGATCATAGTACCCAAATCTATTTACTCGTAAGAAATTTCGAGACGAATTTTCTTAAAGGGGGAAAGTTATAATAGCCCATTTTCAATGGTGTCGAAAATAGTCGTTTCAGGACCATAACTCTAATGAGTCAGATCGTAAATATTAAATTATTTAATATTTATGATTTCATTAGTGTCATATTAAATTTTGGTTAAGAAATTTTATCCTTTCAATATCTAATTAAGAAAAAAGCACTAACTTGTAAAAGCTATGAAAGTTGAGTTCTATTAGCCAAAGGTATTAAATAGCTTAGGGAAGCTAAGTATAAGGGTCAATATGGTTAATATACCATGTAAGATGTTAGTGGTCGGTTTTAGGTTTAAAAATATGAAGAAATGGGTTATGTAGTTAAGGGTAAAATGGTAAAAAAAGGAAATGGATGAATTTAACCTAAACAAAAGATTATTAAAATTATTTTATTTTTCCTCTTCTTCTTCCAAAAGCCAACTGAAACATTAAGAAAACCATACGAGGCATTCGGCTAGCTTTAATCACTTGATTAGGTGAGTAAATTTCGTTCATTTTTAGTAATTTTTATGTTTTTTAGTCTGTATTAGCTTAATCTAGCTAGCCTGAGGACTAATTTGTGAATCTGTCAAATGTTATAAATTTTTCCATTAATGAATGAGTGGTTTATTGAAAATTTATGGAATTTTTATAATTTTGGTTGTTGGATTTGATGATTTTATGAAGTGATTTTTATGATTTTAGGGTTTAAGGACTAGATTGTTAAAATAATAAAAATACATGTACTTGATGTGAAATAATTGCATGTAGGGTTGTTGAGGGATTCTTGAATATTCATCTAGGTTGGGTGTGGAAGAAAAATGGTTATTTTGCATGTTTGAGGCTTAAAGACTAGATCAAATGAAAGTAAAAATGTTGGAGCAATTTTGTAAAATTTCTCAAAAGGGACTTGTTTGCGTAAAATGATTTAAAATTTTTGTTAATGTAAATAATTGAATGAATTGTTGTATAGATCAAGAACGTGCCACTGATCGAGGAAAAGAGAAAATTGCAGAGTAGCCCTTGATGTCGTGGCAAGGCTACAAATTCATCCGGTAAGTTCGTACGATTTAAATTTCAATTTGATAATTGTAATTATGTTTATCTTGAAAGTATTCTTGAGCATGGATCGAGACGGAACACTTGTTCGATATTCTGATTCTAGCTCGAATAGAGTGATATTCTGAATTCTGGCTTGGAAATAGCGTTATTTTGTTTTTGGCTCGGGTAGAGCATTACTCTGTTTCTAGCTCGAGTAGAGCGGTACTCTATTTTTTGCTCGAGTAGAGCGTTATTCTGTTTCTAGCTCAGTTAGAGCATTAATTTGTTTCTAGCTCTGAAAGAGCGTTATTCTGTATCTGGGCTCAAATGAGCTATATTCTGTACAAGGCTCTAGTTATTGTGGTAAATATGTCTAACTCTACGAACTTACTAAGCTTTGTAAGCTTACCTATGGATTTATTTGTTGTTTTGTAGATTTCATTTAGCTGTTAGAAGATCGGATCATCTCGAATAATCATACTATCACGGGAGCATCTTCGGTAGATTTTGTATCACTTGACTTATATGGCATGTATTAGGGATTTTTTGCTTGAAATACATTTTGTTGTGCATAGGTTAATGAGTTTTATATATAAATAGAAATAGAAACATGTTTTGGTGGATATTTCTAAATGTATCCCCTAGTTGTTATATGTTGTTTATATATGAAGCATGAGGATGTTTATGTAAGTTTATTTTGGGAATAGAAATCATGTGTATTGTTTAGTAAACTTAGAAAATTTATGCACATATTAAAATACTGGAAATCTGCATACATGTTTCGGTAGAATTCATGTAACCCCCTAAACTCGGCCTAGAAGATATGGTCGAATCTAGAAAGTCACATTTGTAAATTCGCCCTTAGAAACCATTTTAAAGCAGATGTATAATTTAATTTGTAAATAAATTAAGTCAAAGCAAAACAATTAATTTTTCGCAAATAATTCAAAACTTAAAAATTATTAATCAAAATCCTTAAACAAATATACAAAATCTCAAATTAAATAAAAACATTACAATCCCAAAATAATTTAATAATATAATAATCTGAAAAACCCAAAACAATTATTAAAGAATAATAAATAATAATGATTAAGAACACGAGTTTCTCCGAGTATCAAGTTGCCTAAGTCCACCGTATGTAAAAGATAAACTATTGGGGAAAGTGCTAAAGAGCCTAGTATATCTCTAAAGTGTATTAATCCATAGTCACAATATCACAGTCATTCATAGCATTAAAAGTAACCACACAACATGTTATAAATAAATGCAATGAAAACACAAGTATAATACAATGCACCCAATCTCCAACACACCAACACAGTGGAGTGGTTCCCCAAAACCCCTCCCCAACCAATCGTCACTAATCGCAGTGTGGTTTTACATCAGCTGTTTGAAGGGGTGATTACCACGTCTTCCACAGTACAATCCCAAGCCATGAGCACACAATGGCATGATAGCACATATCTCAGTCTCAATCGAAATCTCATGATAATATATATATATATATATATATATATATAAGAGTACACAGTATATTAAACGCATTATTTTAAGTTATCCACAATCCAGTAGATATGCATGCCACATCATCATGCGATCACATAACTCAGATCAAGATCATACCATTATCACATCTCAAATTAGATTCACACAATTAATACAACACATGGCATTATCACACAATAGGATGTAACATAGATAGAAACACACCTCAAGCGATAAAACTCTAATGACAAGGAGAATGTCTCCCATGCTCAGATCTATCACCAGGTCTAGCTGAATCAAAACGTGTCACTATCAAAACTTGTACAAGGGCAGTCTGTACAAGTGGAAGGGGTAAGTCGTTCTCAAAATCGTAATCACCTTCACTTAGCAACCCACTTAATGCTTAGGGTTTATTAACCCCAAACGACACCGTCACTAACACCATGCCTAAACGGCGCTTGAGCTCACCGGTAACGTAGCAAAAGGGACCAAGAAAACATCCTAGTCACGAGAACATCTTACCACGCCAAGCACGGTAAAGAATCGGTAGAGCTACGGTGCAGAATCGGTGAGAGGGGAAGAAAATCCAGTGGTACCCTCATGTTTTTCATAATGGATGATAGCATGGGGTCTTGAGGGGTGGGGATTTGCTGGCACGTGGATGGGGATCACTTTGGTGGTGACGATGCACCGCACAGACGAAGGGAGATGGTTGATCGAAGTGTGGTCGAAAAAGTAAAGAATGAGAGGGAGAGAGGATTTTAGTTTGAAAGGGAAAAGGAGAAAAAGAAATGGAAGGCTAAAGGGTTTTGAAACTAAGGAAAAGTGGTTGAAATACCCATAGATTTCCCAAAAGGACCAAACTTAACTAAGGCTTTCTAAATATCCCCAAACTCTACTCGTCTCACAATTTAGTCCTTAAAATCCAAATTTGAACACAAAATTTTAACTATAGCCTAATTAAGTCCTTAAACTACACTTAATTTCCAAATTAGACCCTAAAATTCACTAAGATCAAAATTTAATTCGTAAACTCACAAAATTTTGAATTTAGTCCTTCATTCAAAAATTTTGGTTATTACAATTCATGCATGTATCGGTAGAAGTAGAGAGAAAATTGAACTTTTGCTACTAACTTGTGTTGTATCAATATAAGTTTTTCATGGTATCGGTAGTTCGTAGTAGTATTAGTAGTTGGATCACTTGTATCAGTAGAAGTTGCAGAGGAAATTTTCCTAGCTCTTTGGAACTTGTTGTATCGATAGAAGTGTGGGTTGAATCGGTAGTGTCCCTACTTGTATCGGTAGAACTATCATCTTCTACCAATACTTGTCCAACAGGTACCAGTAAAAGTCCCTCAAATTTTATAAAATGACATTTTTAACCCTAACTAAATTGAGATGATATTAAAGTTCGAAATTTAGTGCATGAATACTTATGTGATATTGTAAATCTCAAGATATGAGGTTGTAAATAGTTTTAAAAAGGGCTAAAGACCTCAGCCCTAAACTTGTGATAGTTAAGGTTTTAGGTGTTACATTTAATGGTATTAGAGCTACGATTTAACTGATTCTTGTACTGAATTTTTGTGTTTAAAAGTTTAGAATTGCATACCATATGAACCTGTGATAGTGTGATTATGATAAATTTGATCTAACCTTAGTTTTTGCAGATAATTAAAGATATTTGATTCAGAACAGGGAGAAAATTAGGTAAACAACAATATTTCGACCTCTGATTCTGGTGCAAGTCACGGTGTGCCAATTTTGTCGATGACTGAGAATGAATCTAAAAGTATGTTCTTTGGTCTGATGGGTCAATGGTTTTCTGAATTCATGAGAAACAATATGATGGCTCCACAAGCTCCACCTTCTGCTACACAATCTGTTGTATGACCGGTGGTACCTCCTATTTTGCCTCCACCTCCTTTTGTAGTCGAATAAAGGCGCCATATTTTGACAGATAAAGTAAGAAAGTACGAGGTAGAAGAGTTCCGAGGGAATATAGGGGAAGATCCGTAGGTTTCTTGTATTTTGGAATAAATTTGGCATGATAATGAGTAATTTTTAATTTTTTTAGCATGAGACTACTGAGTTCTATAAGTTACACTAAATATAGGTTAAAAGATAATATTTGTACTAAATGACATGAATAATATGAGGAAATAAGCATGCTAGTATATATTATAAATGGTACTTTTGGGATTGTGTAATTAAATTGAAGTTTAAGGCATTGTTTGGAAACACTTAGAGTCCAAAAGAAAACCGATTCTAATATTTTCCTATTACTACCAATCTTTGAGCCTATTGACCCTTCTTAACCTCATTACAAACCATAAAACTTGAAACGAAAAGTCAATTTGTGTTTATCATTTTCTTTGGTCCTAAATTACACGATTATAGACATATGGTCCTATGTATTAAGGTAAGTAGACACATCAAGATGAAGTTTGTAAAATAAGAGCGAAATAGGAAAATTCAATGTGGCATATGAACTTTAAAATAGCCAGAATTGTGAAATAAGGAAAAATCCAAAATGAGGAAAAAAACGAGTAAAAATGAATTAAAAAAATGAAAAAACATTCTTAAGTGAGAAAAACATGAAAAGTCACAAAGTCACAAAAAGTTAAAAGAAAAAACTCGTTCAAAAATGTATGAATGCTCGTAAAGCTAGCTAAAGGGATTATACCATGTTGAGAATTCCTAATTGGGGAGATAAGAAGGGTGAGAGAATGAGAAATAAGACGATGAGCAAGAAATGGGATACTAAAAGGGAAGAATAGGGAACAATACAATGTGTCAAACTATTTTTGTGTTTGTAACCTCTTGATGCTTACCATTCTTTTGAAAATCATACTTGTCCTAAGCCTTAAAACGTTACAAGCTGAAAAAACCTATGTGACTTAAATAAATCTATGCATGAATGGATATGACATTAAACAATCTCACTAGAACTATTTGTATTGTACTAGGATAATTAAAATACTTATATTAATCATTGATGGAACTATACAAATAAGATTTTACATTTGTATCTTTTATATCTTACTGAACTTTGATGTTTTAATAAAAAATGGTAAGATTATTTGTTTATCATGCTAAAATTATTAAAAGATATAAAATGGATAAAGTAGATGTTTCGAACCTAGTCCTTGTATGATATGTGCTCAGGCTTTTATGTTCTTTTTATTTTTATTTTCTTTTATTTGCTTGAGGACAAGCAATGATTTAAGCGTGAGGGAGTTTGATTTGTCCTAATTCGACCAAGCAGATTAAACTAGTTTTCACACTTTAGGAGATTAAAATTAGGCATTTTTGTTAGAATTACTTAAGATTTTCTTTAATTTCAACAACATGAATGAAACGGTGGCTAATGAACTTTGTGAGTGTGCATGAGATCCTTAGAAGATAAACTACATCGAAACTGATCACTATGTCACAACACAGGACAAGCGATGTTGCAACATAATGACTAGAATCAAAGAATTTTGAAGTTGTCTTTTATGTCATGACAGGGGCATAGCATGTCGTAACAACGTCCGGAAATCACAACAAAGAAGTAAATTGCATGCCATGTCATGACACGGCTCTTGTGTGTCACGACATCGACTCCTAAATGCAAAAATACACTAAGTGAGAGGCGTTTTGGTCTTTAAAACACAACCTAAACCAAAATATTGGTAGTTGACCTAGGGCTAAGGAAAACAGACGTCCTAATACTATAAATAGGCCCTTTTAGCACTTAGTTTTACACTCTTTCTTTAGTTTTATTCCTTTTTATAATTTAGGTTTTAGTTATTTTCGTTTCTTTAAGTTTTAGTTATTTTCATTTTCATTTTACAGAAATGAGATTTGTATGTTTGCATAAACGATTGTGGATTCATCCCAACAGATTGCAATACAAATCCTTGAGTTTCTTCAATTTTATTTTCAATCTTATTTCATATGTTTCATCTATTTATTGAATTTATCATGTTTCAAGAAACCATGAGGAGCTAATCCCTTTGTGGGGGATTAGGGAGTGGACGTATGATTATTTAATTATTGTATAAGGATCTTCAACGGGTCAATTGTTTGGAAAAGGAATAACGTAAAACAAACTCTAGGTTTAACAACCCAAGGAAGTCATTTAGGTGAGAATTAACCATTCGTGAACTCCTTTGCCCCAAACCAATCTGAATTGTGAGGTCAGAAGATAAGTAGTTCTTGTTGACACATTATGTTAGTGGAAGATCGGAAGATCCTGCTAGGGTTGCGACTAGTTGATTGACGAAAACCCCAAAAGCAACGGTTGAATAAATCATGTTAAAGTGAGCTAATCCCCTATAAATCAGTTTATCAATTCCTTATCTCATTTTCCTTTGTATTATTTTACTTTTAAGTTTTTATTAGTATTATAAAACTCGAAACCTTTTTATTTTCGTACTATAATTCTAAGAAGAGTACTAATTAGATCTTTTCTATGCAAGATTGAAATTATTATTGTTTCGCCTCCCTTGGGTATGATCCTCAAAGTACTCCTTATTTCGTTGTAAAACTAAATAAAATTGACCCGTATACTTGCAGAAGGCCAAAATACATGTCGAACGAGAGCACGTTTGGAGGTGGTTAGTCTACTCATATTTTTTTTGGTAGCTTTGCTACAATATAATGGCTTGACCACATATATTTTTTATTTGACATTTTTAACTACAATCTTTGGTGGCAATGTCCGCAATTACCTAGTGTGATTTGGTTGGACAATTTTTTGGAACTCTATTTTGGTGTGTAGCGGAGTTGGGTAGGAAGTTTTTTGAAAAATATTGCATTGACATAATCATGCATTATCAGTTCTGTTCAATTGTTTTGTTTGCGTGTTTTTTAGTATTTTAACATGGAACTGTAAAACCTTGAGGGTAGCAATCTAAAATTCGATTTTCAAAATTAAAACTCTGAATTTTTTTCTACTGTAAAATTAAGTAACCTCTAAAGAGGTTTTTTATAAATAAACAAATAGTATTAACAAGTATTTGTCTTTAAGCTGGAAATGATTTGCCAAAATTACTACTTTCAAAACACGATTTTGAATTCAAATTCTAGGTTTCAGATAAGTGGTTCCGGATTTAAGTTTTCTAAATATTTGTGAAAGTTTTGCCAAATTTTATGTTTCCGAATCGTACTTTGAGTTTGATTGAAATGAAAGTTTTTAAACAAGTTGATTTAATTCCTCAAAATCTAATCATAACGTTTAGTTCGGGTATAGGGTGTTACAGTTAGTGTATCAGAGTCAAGTTCAAAATTGGTGCTGTGATTTTTGGGTTCCAAATTTTCCTTTACGAGAATCATTTTAATTCGAAATTTGGTACTGATAAAATTTTGATATTTGGTTATAAGATATGAATCCTAGTCTTCGAGGTCGATCTAAGTAAGAATCTATTTATTTTAATACTTTAGTAAAAAATTTTAGCTTTAGAGACTATAAAGTATAAACTCTTCTACTTTAGAAAAGAAACTATGATAACTTCAATAAAACTTTAGACTTAGGGTTTAAAAATAACCTAAGTTAAACTTTGGACTTCTGAACTTCCAAACTATAGATAAGTAAAATGAGTTTTAGTGGTATCTGGAGTCGCGGTATGTAAGGATGTGGAGAATGTTGTCCAATGGCTCACGCTGAGTTCTCTTCTTTGGGAAATGCGCCTAATTTTGAAATTAGCAAGTTTGCTAAGACGCCCGAATTTGAGGGCGGCAATCAGGAAGATAGGCACTCTACTGTGACCCAAGTTATGCCTAGAGATTTGCAAAGGGCCTCTAGGGTCCAATCTAGATAAGTGAGTCAAGGGTATATGACTGAACGACTTCAGTCGAACGAGACCCAATTAATGAAAGAGATTAATCACTTAAAGAGCCAAGAAAAGGAAAGGAATAAAGTGAGAAATTAGAGGAGTTTTGCTCCTGCTAACTTGAATTTGTGACTTAGGAAATGAGCCAGAGTAGACAGGCCTTAGTGGGTTGAGGCAGTTGAGAGCATGAATCAAGTTTTGATTTGTGCTTTCTTTGATAGGCGCCATCCGAGCAAATGTTAGAGGAAAAAACAGTGGTATGCTATAGATGTTAGTCCGTTGAGCATTGAGTTAGGGAAAGTTCACAACACTCTCTTTATCGGATGCAAGCTTTGCCTTAGAGAGGGAATTGAAGACTAGTTTGTGTAACTAGGCGTCGAAAGCATAGAGATGTATCTGGCAATAGTATAGGAACATTTGCAATCCAAGTCATTTGTGTCATGCATTGATTACGTGTTTGGTTGTACTCAAGTGTTCGATTGCCACTGGAGTTTTTGAGACTTTTGGATTATGGAACCATTAGTGATATTTTTGTTAATGTTCTGAGAGATAAAACGTGTCAACGAATAGAAACTCCATTAGAAAATGAGTTTGGCTTGGGAGCGATATATTGTCTAGGTTTGCATTGAAGTTAGAATTGCGCAGCGATAGCGTGGTGATCAATTTGGAATGTGAAATTTAAGATTTTATGGTTAAGTGAGTGGTGTGGCAACATGAATTTCAAGGATGAAATTGTTTTAAAGAGGGGAGAGTTGTCACATCTCAAAAATCGGGTTAGAAGAAATTGGATTAATGAAATCAAGAGTGGTCACGTCATGTTTTGAGAAAAGATTGTAAAAATGTTGTTAAGTAATTTGCTTTAATGGATAAGTGTTTTGGATGTGTGTTTGAGGTCCTTTGTTCAAATGTCCGAATCTTGTGTGTTTAAAAGTTGAATTTATTTTTGTTTTAACTCTAAGGAAATTTGATAGGGATAATTAACAGATTTGGTGGTTGATTTTAAAATAATACTAAAATATGTTTTAGAGATTTTTCCTCTTCAAAATACTCCCTCAATCATCCCACCTTCTCCCTCTCTTATCATTTTCTATTTTGTTTCCCTCTCCCTTTCATGTTTGCTTTTTCCCTCATCTTCATTTTTCCCTTTGTTACAATAAAGCAATCATTGTGCTAATTTGCTGGAGAGGTTCGTAAGATTTCTTAATTGATGGAAGTAAGTTGTGCTTTGTAAGTTTGGAATTGAGTTTTTTCTTTTGGAGTAATCACTTTTGTTGTACGGTTCTAATAGGTGAGGATTTGGTAACGATTAATATTCCGGTGAATTGAAAGGGGGAGGGTCTTTTCCTTCGTTGGGGTAAGTGTTTGAATATGTTGTAGAAGAGGGTTCTTTGTATTTAGGTTGAATGCTTGAGTCATTTGTAGTCATATTAGTATCATGATTTTAGTGGTTCGTTACTAATTTGTGAAATTTGATGTCATTTTTAAGTGCATGGGATGCTTTTGTTCTGTCAGTATCATTAGCAGTCAGGTGTGTAACTAAAACTCAAGAAAATAGCAATCGTTGAAGGCCGAAAATGGGATTGTCAATGCCACACAATTGTGTGCTCACACAGTTTGGACCATTTGGGTCGTGTGGGCCACACAGACTAGCCAAGTAGACTGTGTAGGTTACACGGTCGTGTGGACCCATTTGCTGAAAATTTTCACCTAGGTTCATTTAACTTTGACTTTTGTAATTAAACTCTCTGTAGGGTCCACATTACTTAAATAAGACTTGAAAACAAGGTATTTGTTAATATGCTTTTGTATGTGGTGTGCTTAAGGTGTCTGATTTATACATATATGTTTCCGTGTTACTATGTTGGATGTGAGCATGTGATGTCAGAATATGTTAATTTGAATATCTTTGAATCTTTTATATAACTATGCATGTCAATTCATGGCAAAACTGATGTGTTTTCAATGAGATTTGATAAATATGTTTTGTAAAGTATGGATTCTCATACATTATATTTTTTGCTATTGTATGTCAGCATGTCCTACATTGGTCTGTCATTGTTAGCACCAAATATAACCTATCCCTAAAAATATCGAAAATAATAGTATAAAGGAAGTAGGGTCAAATCCTCAAGGACTGGAATGTTGCATAATCTTGTATACAAAGATCCCGAGCGCAGTCGTGCCCAAGAAATGTGTCTGACCTGTAGAAATAATAATAAATAGAATTAAAAATACGAGTGAATTGAGAGTTTAATAAATTAAAATTGCAATAAGAAAATAAACAAAGTTGAGAGAAAGGGGTTTTTTCGATTTTGAGAATTTCAGCCTCCGATTATCTTGATTCCTCCTTGGTTCAATCATAAACTTTTATATGGTTCTTCCCGTGACCGAATAAGCCAGTTATAGTGGAAGAGGACACCTATGACCACCAGCTCTAATTATAGCTTTGTGATTTTAGAGGAACTTGACTCTAGCCAACCATCACTCTAGTGGGACCATTTTACACTAGATCATCACTTCTCAATGGCGAATGCCACGCCATTTTGTTTTTTTGGCTCGACAACCTCTGACGCAGTAAGTTAGCGAACTGACTATCCAACTTTTCCAAAACACACAAAGTGGTCAACTTCACGTAGAATGAAACGATTACTTTTAAAAGGACATGGACGGAAGTGTCAGTCCCGTAATGCGGAAAAATGTTGAATGCTCGATTGAGAAGGGTTAAGTGCTGGTTCTAAGTCTCATGAACCTTTTTGAGGAATTTTGATAACCTTCGGCTACATGAGTTTTAGTTGCTCATGTTTTTTGGAAAATTACACAAGCTTAATGAAAATAGAATTTTTTTATTGAAAGAAACGGTTAGGGCTTTTGGGAGAAGGAGGATTTTATAGAAAATTGGAAGTGAATAATTCATATCACTCCATCCCTTATTTATAGTTCACGGAAATCCATAGTTAGATCCAATTTAAACTCTAAAAAGATAATTAAAATTAAATCTAAATAATAATTTCGTAGTTGGATCCAAATTAAACTCTAAATTATAATGCTTAAAAAATAATTTAAAATTAAATATAAACAATATCATAATAATAATCCTAAATAATAATCCTAAAAATAGAGTTCAAATTTAAACAAAGTCTTATGTCCAATAAATCTCTTCCCAAGTCTTACACACTTTCACATTTTCGGCACTTCTTCCACATTCACGCTTTTTGCCCCAAATTTCCTTTTGTCTTCAATTTAGTCCCTACAAGATAAAAGAAACATAAATAGCTCAAATTAGTAGGATCATACTCAATATATATCTATATATATAATTAATATCCAAAAGTATGTCACTTTTGAGCATTATCATACATGTTTGTCATTCTAATTCTGTATATGCATGACATGACACGTTGCATGGGATTTGGGATGATATTGAAAGGAGGAAGTTTCTAGCAATTTAATGATCTGCACATTTTCGTAGTTTAACAATATTTTTGTCTGACAGTCTGTAAGCAATTATAGTGGCTTGTCTACTCATATTTGTTCTTGCAATTTTGCACCAATATAGTGGCTTGGCCACACTTATTTTTTATCCGGCAGTTTTAGCTGCAATCTCTTATGGCAATGTCCACAATTACCTATTGGTGTGATTAGGTTGGTCGAGTTCTTGGGAACTCTATTTTGGTGTGTAGCGGAGTTAGTTAGGAAGTTTTTTGAAAAATATGCATTATGATTTCTAAAAAATATCACATTGACATAATCATGCATTATCATTTCCGTTCAATCGTTTTGTTTGTTTGATTTTGAGTATTTTGACATGAAACTGTAAAATCTCGAGGGTTAACAATTTAAAATTCGATTTTCAAAATTAAAACTCTGAAACTTTTTCCATTGCAAAACTAAGTAACCCCTCAAGAGCTTTTTTGTAAGTAAACAAATAGTTTTAATGAGTATTTGTCTTTAAGCTGGAAATGATTTGCCAAAATTATTACTTTCAAAACATAGTTTTGAATTCAAATTTTGGGTTTGAGGTAAGTGCTTCCATATTTAAGTTTTCTAAAAATTTGTGAAAGTTTTGCCAAATTTTATGTTTCCGAAACGCACTCTGAGTTTGATTGAAACGAAAGTTTTTAAACAAGCTGATGTAATTCCTCAAAATCTGGTCATAACATCTAGATCGGGTTTGAGGTGTTACAGCTCCGGCAAATAATCTGACATCCTGTAGCATGGACCCGATGATCGAGTTGAGAATGGGGTGTTACACATTGTTTCTCAAATCACCCCAAAAATAGATGGAAAAGTTAACGATTGTTAACTTTGGTGACGGATCATACATGTGGATTGTCATGTTAGCAATTAATTATTGTTTAAAATTTAAAAAATATTTTCTTATAATTTTATCTTTTTTAAATAATTTTAATATTTTTTAAAATATTTTTATCATTTTTTGAAAATTTTAAATTTTTAAAAAATTAATTAATTGCTTAAGTAGCATCTACATGGCAATTCATGTGTATGCCACATAAGCAAAGTTAAAAAAATTAATCTTTCCCTTCATTTTGGGTGATTTGACAAATAACACAATTTTAAGGGTTCAAAAAGGCGTTCAATTAAATTAAGAAAGGCTAAAATGATTTTTTTTTTTAAGTTGGAAGGCCAAAAAAGTCATTATGCGTTAACCATTTAATAATAATAAATAGTAAATCATAATTATAATGCACTTTGTGCTCCATTTAAAGAATTCTTTGTTTTTTATTAATTAAATATAAATTTATTGAATTACAATCAAATAAAAATATAAAAGTATAATACTAATTTTATTGAATTAAATTAAATTTACAATCGGATATTCTCTAACTATCTAGAGACTTCTACAAAAGATTATGGAGCCTAAACTTACCCTCCAAAATCAAAACTACAGTATGGTATATCTCTAACAATTTTATTCCTGCTATGACCAATCTATACTATAAGAGATTAGTTGGGAATGTTATGTGTCCAAGATGTAGGGGATCTGAATCATTGGATCATCTTTTTGGAATTGTCTTATTTCAAAAGAAATTTGGATTTTAGTTAGTTTACAGTGGATATTTGCAACTCCCATACAAAGTTGGTTCAAATGGCTCACCTAGGCTTTCAATGCATGCTCGACATTCCAGCGAAGGGTTTTCTATGTAACACCCAAAAACTGGTAATCATCGTCGATTTAAGGTCTCGGAGTTTACAGAACTTAAGATTTTTTTTACATACAAATCAATCACAAAACCATACAATTACAAACTAGCAACTCAAATTAATATCTCTATAATACCCAAAACCCGACACCATCGTCGGTTAAGGTCTTAAGGTCTTTTAAATTACTTACAACTGGTAACAAATACAATTTTAACATCTTTTCAAATAGTTGCACTATCAGTCTAGATTACATCCCAAATAAATATTTCATACTTAATTACAGCATTTCAGATTAATAGGGACCTAATCGAATCGCATTGAAATATCACACAAAAACATCAAGTTTCTAAAAGAATAGGGGTCCCATGATTGTGCCTTAGACCGTGTGCCAAACCGTGTGCATACCCCAAATACCAACACATGGTCGTGTCACAATCGTGTGACAGGCCGTGTAAGCATGCGAAAATACTCCACACACCCGTGTGTGAAATCGTGTGTTGGGCCGTGTGTCCATGCGAAATAGGGCGACACGATCGTGTCCCAGCTCATGTGTTGCCTATGTAAGACCTACACTTATTTTTCTAGGGCACACGCCCGTGTAGTGGCCTGTGTACCAGGTCGTGTTTACCTACAAAATTCTCAAATAAACAAGCAAAATTTCTTACAACTAGCTTAACATGAACACATCTCACCATCATTAAGAGTCCTATAGATATTTAACTCAGATCATGTAATCAATACACTTATAAGTGACTTACCACTCAAATTCATTCATTTATCTACTTAAAGCATTTCCCCTTTTTAATACATATCAACCAAATCCCCACCTAGCTTCTAACATCAAAATGTGTTTCATTCTTCTAAAACTACCATCATTCATATAACTTAAACATTCTTAAGTAACACAAAATACATCATCCTAGTACATGCTATGTAAGCCAAGTGATACAAAATCTACCGAAGATGCACCTGGGATAGTGTGATTCTTCTTAAGGATCCAATCTTCCAACAACAAAACGAAATCTACAAAACAATAAACAGATACACAAAAAAGCTTATAAAGCTTAGTAAGCTCGTAATAATGTTTAACATACCAAATAACATATTCATTTATAGTAGAGTATATAAAGAAAAACAACTTTATTCCTTCTCAACCAAACTAGGTAAGTCTCCTCGATGCTGTATCAGATCTATTAGCTCATTCAAGCCTAAACAGATTGTTGCTCTTTTCGAGCCAAAATCAAAATATCGCTCTTTTCGAACCAGAATCAGAATATCGCTCTTCCCAAGCCAATCAGAATATTGCCTTTTTCTGAGCCAGAAACAGAATGACGCTCTACCTAAGCCAGAAACAGAATAACGCTCTATCCGAGCCAAAAACAGAATAACGCTATATCAGAGCCAGAAACAGAATAACGCTCTATCCGAGCTAGAAACAGAATAGCGTTCTATCCGATCTAGAAATAGAATAACGCTCTATCCGAGCTAGAAACAGAATAACACTTTATTTGAGCCAGAAACAGAATAATGCTCTATCCGAGCCAGAAACAGAATAACGCTTTATTCGATACGCTCTATCTGAGCCTTCCACTTGATCAAATTGACCAAGAGTAATTCGAAGATAAATACAATTAGCAATATCAAAATTAAAAAAAAATTAATAGTACGAAATTACTTGATTAAATTGTAGTAATATATAGTATAGAGAATATTCCATAATTTTCTCTTTGCCTCGATTTTCAACTCATTATTGATCTAAAATAACAATTTCATTTAATTAATTAATTCCAATAGTAAAATAAACTTATTTTATGCAATTGAGTCATTTTTGAATTTTTTACAAAATTGCCCCTAATATTTTACTTTTATGCAATTTATTCCCTAAGTTCAAAACTTGCAATTTAACCAATTTCAAGCCAAACCAAGTTCATCCAAATTATACTATAGCTCTCTAAAGCCCATACATACTATTATTTCACCATAAGTCCTTGCAAATTTATCACTTTAACATTTTAATCCTTAAACATTAAAATCATCAAAAATTACTTTACAAAATAACCAAATTTTAATACAATACTAATGACCTCGTGAATATTAAATAATTATTATTTTTGATATGACACATCAAAGTTGTGGCCTCTAAACCACCAATTTCGATCAAACTGAAAAATAGACTAATTAGTAATGCCTTATTTAATTACGATTTAATCGCAATTTACCACAATCTAGATAATTTCACATCATTTCTATTATTAGGCCATTTAAGGAGGGTCCTATTACACAATTGGTCCTTCAATTATATTAAATTCCAATCAAACAAACTTTATTTCAATTTAACCTTAGACTAATTAGGAATTAATGAATAAATAATCCAAAAGTTAGTTGATCCAATCATATCCACCACCGCTTAGACTTTTTGACCATGGTTCAATTACCATTCTGGTCCTTTTACTATTTTTAATCAATAGCAATTAACATTTACTTCTTTTACAATTTACTCCTTTTCCTTAATTAAGAAATAAATTATCAAAATTACCCGACCAAACTTCAATTCACATATAATAAGGTTCCGTAAATATTTAATAAAAATATTTACGGCCCTAAATTTCAGAAACAAAATCTAAATACCTCATTTTTTAAAATCAATTGACTTTTGAATCAAACCACTTATACTAATTTTTAATTCAATAATTAAAACTCACTAATTCAAAATTCCATATAAAATTTACTATTAACTCGTATAATTTAAATACTCATTTTATGAATTATTCTTTGAAATTATGGTATCAAAATCACTGTTTTCGACACTATTAAAAAATGGGTTGTTACACTCTGTGCTTTATGGAACGGCAGGGTCAAGTAGTTGCCTCTTACTTGGTGTTTCATGAGAGTGTTGCTACGGACTTTGCAATTGAACCACTCGCCTGTTTGGAAATCAGTGCTTATAGAGGGGGATTCACTTTCAGTTATTAAAAAATGTTCATCGAATTATCCAGATAATTAGAAATCAGTGCTTATATTCAAAATACCAAGAGGAATATGAGTCGTTTCTGGATTTTACAGTTCAAACATACGGGACGATCGGGGAATAAGTTAGCTCATGTATTAGCCACTGAATGTTTAAGAACTGGAGAAGAGGTTTACTTGGTTTGAGCAGCATCGAGCTTTGCCAAGATGACTCTGGAAGAAGATTGGATCAGAGAACCGAATTGAAGATGAAGAAGTCATTACCTTCGTTCCCTAACACCGAAATGCTTAATAGAAGTGTTCGAGGAAAAGAATTTTCGGGCAGTTGAAAGGGGGAACTGGGTAACGTTAGGGAAATGATGATGATAGGGATGGGACGGGTGTTATCTTTCCGAGGAAGTGGGCCATTTCTTTTAATTTGTTTTTAGTTTGTATCTTTGGGCCTATTTGTTGGGCTTTAGACAGGTTGGTGTGGTTCTGATTTATTCTTTTTACTTTGGAATTAGTTTAGTCTTTTGCTTCGGGCCTATCTGTTGGGCCTTTGGATAGTTTGATTTGACTTGGTTTGGTTTTTATTAATAAATCCATTTCCCTTTCTTCAAAAAAAATTAAATTAAATTTACAACATTAAATAAAACTTTTACATTTTAAAAAATAACTCGCACATGGTGCGGGAGTATTCCTATTAGGGTAAATTTCCATTTCTCATGGTTTAATGTCCTTGAGGTCCTCATATATTTTATTCTCTTATGATCTTGCCTAACTTGCATATTTGGATAATCCTTTCAATTACTTATCCAATTTCAATTTAATCCATACTCGGAATTTACAATTTATAATTTTATCACTTTTAATACCCTTTTTTTGTGTCTAAATAATTTATTCTCTCACAAAATTTTGTATTCATATTACCAACATTTTATATATTTACCGAAATTATTGGTGTGTTACAAGATGTGAAAGAGAATTGGGTCTAATGGTTGTCATAGTAAGCAAAGACAGGGATTTGAGTAACTCTGGAGAGGATGTCATAGCTGAAGGTCTAAGTGAATTGGGATTGAGTGTAGTGTTAATTTAAGTGCCGTGAATATTTAAGTGTGAGTTGTTCAAGTGAAGGAACCTAATGTCATTATTGTCGAGGTCGCAACTGCAACGAATATCGCAACACCAAAAGCCTGGGTGTTGCGACACTGAAGCCTGACGGGTGACAATTTCGGTAAAGTACAAGAGCAATTTCCCATTAAAACTAACTTTTAAACTGGAGTATGCCGCTCCAACAATATAGAAACATAAAATCACACCCAAAATCATCTTTGAAAAACCAATGATAAATTCCCCATCCTGTTGAAAATCCTTAATTAATCCGAAAATCCTTGACATAAAGAAAAATAAAAACTATGCTAGGGTTGAGACCCATCTTCCAAAACTACCAACAAATGGGGGTGGCGGTTTAAGAAGAATGGAGACATCAACGGAGGATCTAGGCAGTGAAAGTAAACCAAGAGTTGCCTGAACTCCTTCTCTGGGGCAGTCATGGTGGAACCAAATCTCTATTCTCTTCAACTTGGCACCTTTCGTAATCAGATGCCTTGGGAATTCAATTTCCCCATCTTTCCCTTTGAATCCCTTAGTGGATACTTGTCTTAGCGTGAATGTAATACAATCGCACAGCTCCCTTTGCTCCCATAGCTTTGACTCTGGGTATGGCAGTCGGCTGTTTACACTACTCTCATCCATTGTTGCTTCCTCTATTTCACTTCTGCTTTCCTGAATATAATGCGTAAATCAAGGATCGTCACATTTCCACCACTTTAGGATGATCTAAATCTATATATATAAATTACCTGTATGTTGATTTGAAGTTGGTGTAGACTAAGGCAGCGTTGTAGAACGATACACAGGATCAACATTTCCCTGCTATCGTTCAAGTCTAAATCAATGGTTAGCTCCCTCAAATTCATAAACAGATTCAGGTCTTCCACTGGATCATTAGGTCTATCATTTACAGGTGTCTGCACAGGCCAACCAAAATAATTTATCTAACTCATCATGTTCGTTTTGCAGATCATACAGCCTATTTTTTTCGGGATTCATGATTGTCGCTCTCAACGATATCATCTCCAAGGTTCGAATCTGAATTCTCTCCTTAAAAATATAAAGTGTTTTACAATTACGCCTAACATTTTTCAATTATTTATATCTAGCTATTCATCTTTTTAACACCCAAACATTTATATATAACACTCTAAACTACAACTATAAGATCCTTAAAAGAAACCAATTTACCTAATATCACAAAAACAAATCAAGCATTTATATAATTTGATAACGTATTAAAATAAAATATGCATAAAATATAAATTTAAGTATCGATAAAAAATGTGTAATTTAAAAACAATTAATACATTAATACAACAAGCATTTATATAACACAATAAAATAAAAATTTAAATAAAAGGTGTATAATTCAAAAGTTACTTTTTGACATAAATTACAAGTACAGTAAAAGATATATAATTTGAAAACCAATTTACATATTAAAATAAATATAAAATAAGTATTTATAATAAAATACAAGTTTAGATGTAGTAAAAGGTGTATAATTTAAATAACCAAAAAAAAATAAGTATTTATAAAACACAATGGAGTATAAATTTAAGTATCTTTAAAAGATATATAATTCGAAAACCATTTTACTTGATAAAAAAAAAACAAAATAAGCATTTTTAATAAAATACATGTTTAGGTATAGTAAAAGATGTATGATTTCGATAACAAAAGTAAAATAAATATTTATAAAACATGATGAAATATAAACTTTAAGTATCGTTAAAAGATATATAATTTAAAAAATCATTTTATTTATTAAAAATATAAATTAAGCATTTATAATAAAATACAAGTTTCGGTATGGAAAAAGGTGTATGATTTCGATAACGAGAGCAAAATAACTATTTATAAAATACAATGGAATAAACTTTAGGTATCGTAAAAGATATACAATTGGAAAACCATTTTGCTTATTCAAACAAGAACAAAATAAGTATTTATAATAAAATACAAGTTTAGGTATAGTAAAAGAAGCAAAATAGTATTTATGAAGCACGATGAATATAGACTTTAAGTATTGTTAAAAGATATATAATTAGAAAACGTATTTACTTATTAAACCAAAAACAAAATAAGCATAATAAAATAGAGGTTTAGGTATGATGAAAGGTGTATTATTCCAAAAACCAAAGCAAAATAAATATTTATATAACACCCATGAAATATAAACAATAAGCATCATTAAAATATGTATAATTTTAAAACCAATTTAGGTATTAGAACAAAAACAAAATAAGCATAATAAAATAGAGGTTTAGGTATAGTGAAATGTGTATGATTTCGATAACCAAAACAAAATAAGCATTTATAAAACATAATAAAATATAACTTTAAGTATCGTTAAAAAATATAAAATTTGAAAATCGTTTTACGTATTAAACTAAAAACAAAATATGCATTTATAATAAAATAGAGGTTTAGGTATAGTGAAAGGTGTATGATTCCGATAGCCAAAGCAAAATAAATATTTATATAACACTCATAAAATATAAACATTAAGCATCGCTCAAAGATGTATAATTTGAAAACCTATTTAGGTATTAAAACAAAAACAAAATAAGCATCTATAATAAAATGTAGATTTAAGTATAGTGAAAGATGTGTGGTTCCGATAACGAAAGCAAAATAAGCATTTACATAACACCTATGAAATATAAACTTTAAATATTGTTAAAAGATATACAATTCGAAAACCGTTTTACTTAGTAAAACAAAAACAATATAAGCATTTATAAAAAAGAATATAGGTTTAGGTATAGTGAAAGGTGTATGATTTCGATAACCAAAACAAAATAAACATTTATATAACACTCATAAAATATAAACTTTAAGCATCGTTAAAATATGTATAGTTTGAAAATCAATTTAGGTATTAAAACAAAATAAACATCTATAATAAAATGCAGAATTTAAGTATAGTGAAAGGTGTATAATTTCGATAACCAAAGCAAAATAAGTATTTATATATTACCCACGACATATAAACTTTAAGCATCGTTAAAAGATGTATAATTTGAAAGGCAATTTAGGTATTAAAACAAAAACAAAATAAGTATCTATGAGAAAATAAAGATTTAAGTATAACAAAAGGTTTATGATTCTGATAATCAAAGCAAAATAAGCATTCGTACAACACCCACGACATATAAACTTTAAGCATCTTAAAAATATGTATAATTCGAAAACGTATTTACTTGTTAAAAACAAAATCAAAATGCTTACTTTGTATCTAAACAGAAAATAAAACAGGTAGTGAAATTAAATGCTTACCAAGAGATGAGTGCAATACTCTAGAATTTCAGCAATCTTGGTCTGTTTTGAAGTGCTGGTGAAACTGTCTGAATTTTGAGTTATGGGCTTGCGAGTTGCAGTAAAAACCCTAAGATTTGGAGCATAGATAACCAGATTTTTGGCTGGAAATCTCATAGAACGAAGCACCAAAACAGCAAGAGATTGGGTACATACATAAATCCCCTTCGAACTCAATGATTCCAGCTCCACAGTCTTAACTGTTTGGCTACAGAGCCGAACCTGTTTAAACCTGAAGGTGGAAGAACAAACGGTCAAATGTTCCAAAAGATCACAGCTAGAAACGATTGCTTCAAGGGTTTCACTGTTAATAGCACAGCGATAAAGATTCAGGGTTTTGAGGTTATGGCTACGGTGAAAAGGGGAAACGAATCGGATGCTGTAATTTGTGAACTCAAGTGATTGCGGAGTTCCACATGAAAAAATCCCAGACGGTAAATTCAGACGCCATCCAGAACGGCTTCTTCGATAAAACTCTTGTTGAAAATCCCCGCAGCGGAAAGCCAAATCTTGCACTTTCTTCTCGGATGTAAGCCACTTCTCAAGATCACCGTTTTTGCAACTCTCTGAAAGATGAACGATTCTGCAACTAATCAAGTTACGTTTATGAGAGAACAACACATTTTCGATATTCTTAACAACTCGGGAAATCTCTTCCTTCGGATCAACATCATCATCATCATGGTAAATATCGGATCCAAGTTGTATGACTGGCCCCGTCAATCTGCGTTGATTTGGAGCAGGAACAGCCTGTTTTCTTGGTGATAATTTACCCACTCCTTTTGGATCGAAATCTAAACGGGAACCATACCTCCATAAACCATTCCATCGTTTTGATAAAATAGTTGTTCTTATTGCTTCAATGGTTGGTAAGTCTGATAAAATCGCAGCCAAAACTCCGTCGGGAGGGTTGCTGATAAAATCATTCGTCGCCAATGTTTCGCAATTTGATTTCTTGCTAGAGCTTTAATGAATAATCATACCCTGAAAATACTCCTCAATTGAACCTACGTATATCCTCTTTTTCAACCCAAAATAATACATAAAATGAATAATCTAAGCTTTTTGAAATTTGGATAATGACGAGCTTTATACGGGAAGGGTATTTTAGGTAGGATTCTTTTATTGTACAAACTAACGAAAATATTTGTAAAATTATGTTAACAAATGATTATTGAGGAAGTAGTAAGATATTTTTGTTTCAATTTATTGATATTGTGTCGGGTTCTCAAATAATATTTTTATTTATTTTATTAAAAGATATATTTTAATAAAATGATTATTAATGAAGTAATATCACATGCGATAGATATGTCAGTATGTATCAAAATTCAACACTGTTAAACTGAAATATAAAATGTTGGACGAAACAAAAACAGAAAAAGCACAAATATCACATTGACAATTTCATTAAAGTACACAGTAAACCTTAACATTATCCCGTTAAAAATAACTTTCAAACTAGAGCGTTTCGTTCCACCAGTATAAAAAACATAAAATCCCCCAAAATCATCTTTGAAAAACCAATGATAAATTACCCATCCTATTCAAAATCCTTAACTAATCCGAAAATTCTTAATAAATAAATAAATAAATAAAAACCTATTTTAGGGTTGAGACCCATCTTCCAAAACTACCATCAAATCCGGGTGGCGGATTAAGAAGAATGGAGACATCAATGGAGGATCTAGGCAGTGAAAGTAAACCAAGAGTTGCCTTACCTCCTTCACTGGAGCAGTCATGGTTGCACCAAATCTCTAATCTCTCCAACTCAGCACCTTTCGTAATCAGATGCCTTGGGAATTCCATTTCCCCATCTTTGCCTTTGAATCCCTTGATGGACACTTGTCTCAGTGTGAATGTAATACAATCGCACAGCTCCCTTTGCTCCCATAGCTTTGTCTCTGGATATGGCAGTCGGCTGTTTCCACTACTATAATCCCTTGTTGCTTCCTTTATTTCACTTCTGCTTTCCTGAATATAATGCATAAATCAAGGATCATCACATTTCCACCACTTTAGGATGATCTAAATCTATATCTATGTATTACCTCTATGCTGATTTCAAGTCGGTGTAGAATAAGGGAGCGCTGTAGAACGATACAGAGGATCAACATTTCCCTTCTATCGTTCAAGTCTAAATCAATGGTTAGCTCCCTCAAATTCTTAAACAGATTTGGGTCTTCCATTGGATCATTAGCTTTATATTTTACAGGTGTCTGCACAGGCCAACCAAAATAATTTATCAAATCATCTGTTGTTCAAATTTAACTATCCTTTTCTTTTTCAACACCTAATAGCATAAAAATAAACCAAGCATTTGTATAACACAATATTATATAATTTGATAACCAATTTACGAATTAAGAACAATACATGCATGAATATATATACGACAAAACATAAATTTAGGTATCGATAAAAGATACCCATGAAATTTATGTATTAAAACAAAAATAAAATGCTTATTTTGTATCAAAATAAGAAATGAAACAGGTAGTGAAATTAAATGCTTACCAAGAGCTGAGTGCAATACTCTAGAATTTCAGCAGTCTTGGTGTGTTCTGAAGGACAGGTGATACTGTATGGATATTGAGTTTTGGGCTTGCAAGTTGCAGTAAAAACCCTAAGATTTGGAGCATGGATAACCATTTTTTTGGCTGGAAATTTCATAGAATGAAGCACCAAAACTCCAAGAGATTCGGTAGATAAATAAATCTCTTCCAAATGCAATGATTCCAGCTTCACAGTCTTAATCGTTTGGCTAAAGATCCGAACCTGTTTTAACCTGGAGGTGGAAGAACAAACGCTCAAATGTTCCAAAAAATCACAGCTAGAAACGATTGCTTCAAGGGTTTCAGTGCTAATATCACAGTAATAAAGTTTCAAGGTTTTGAGGTTATGGCAATGGCGAAAAGGGTGATCGAATCGGATATCGTAATTTGTGAACTCAAGTGATTGCAGAGATTTACATGAAAAAATCCCAGACGGTAAATTAAGACTCCATCCAGAAAGGCTTATTGGATAAAACTCATGTTGGCTTATTGGATAAAACTCATGTTGAAAATCATCGCAAAGCAAAGCCAATTCCTGCACTTTCTTCTCGGATATAAGACATTTAATCCACTTCACAAGATCACCGTTTCTGTAACTATTTGAAAGATGAACGATTCTGCAGCTAATCAGGTTACGTTTATGAGAGAACAATACATTATCGATATTCTTAACCACTCGGGAAATCTCTTCCCTCGGATCAATATCATCAAAATCATCACCATCGTCACCATCGTCGTCATGGTAAACAGTTGATCCAAATTGTATTACTGGCCCCGTAGATCTGCTTTGATTTGGAGCAGGAACAGCCTGTTTTCTTGGTGATAACTTTTTCACTCCGTTGGGATCGAAATCTAATCGGAAAGCATTCCTCCATAAATCCTTCCATCTTTTTGATAAAATAGTTGTTCTTGTTGCTTCAATGGCTGGTAAGTCTGATATAATCGTAACCAAAACTTCGTCAGGAAGGCTACTGATGAAATCATTCGTCGCCATTGTTTCGCAATTCGATCTATTGCAAGAGCTTTGATGAATAATTATACATCTTCAATATATATAATTTTTTTCAACCCTAAATATTATATAGAACGAATAATTTAAATTTTATTTGGAAAGGGTATTTTAGAGTCGGCCAAAGAAAACGTGTGAAAATAAACTTCAAACTCTATTATTTTATTTTATACATTTAATATTTAAAAATTATATCTTTACCTTAGAAAAAATTTAAATTTGTAATGTTAAAATTGTACATTAATCCTTTAAAATGATAAAAATTTGATTTAATCTTTTAAAAATTATAAAAATATAAACTATTAAAATAATAAAATTATATTTTTACTATCGTAAAAAAGTATAATTTAATTACCAACCTTCAAAAGTTTTTTGACTTCACCTCTAAACTTAGTATTATACAATAGTTTAACAAATCAAGAAATGGAATGAACGATTGATTGATGTTCGATACCATAAAGGGAAGAACGAAGAACATGTAAGTGTATTTCAAGGTCTCATTTTTAATTTTTCCCTTCTTTCGATGATTGAAAATTTTATTATTTTGACTGTTTTGTTAAAGAAATCCAAATGTTGATAAGTAAAAGTGATGTCAAAAATTTTTTTAAAAGGGTCGAAATTATATTATAATTGTTATAATAGTAAAAATATAAATTTATTATTTTAATAGTATATATCTTTATATTTTTTAAAGAATTAAATTGATTTTTATCATTTTTAAAGGAATAAAATGTAATTTTATTTTTATTAATTTAAAATTTTAAAAGATTTAAATAAAAAAAAAATTTATTTTAAGGGAAGCTAGGGCCCTGCCAACCACTTTAACTACGTCCCTGTTGATAAGAAATAATTTGATTACTATATATCTTTCAAAATATAATTTTATTATGTTAACTGTGTTTATTGAAATATATTTTGTGGAATTTAGAAGAAAGTTCTTTTATGTTTTAATTATTTTTCATGCTCTTCCAACCAAAATCTTTCTATTTAAATATAAACTGCACCACCTAAAGCTTTTTGCCATCATTTATTGAAAGCAAATGTGAAATTGAGAGAATTAAAATGTAACTGTTGTAGATCTGATTTCAAATGAATTGAATCTTGATTTACATTCTGATCTGATTGTTCTATTTATACACACAGAATTTCTACTGCTTAATTTGCATAACAGATTACAACAAACTCTAACTGCACCATAGCTCATAGTTGTATTCTGATTACTCTAACATTCACCCATCTTCTCACACTCCAAAACCCGAAGAAACCTACGAAACCGAGCAAACTGTACAACAGACAGAGGCTTCGTATGAACATCAGCAACTTGATCACAAGTCGGAAACTCCTCAATAACAAGAGATTCATTGGCCACTTAGTCTCTTACAAAGAACAAATCTAATTCTACATGTTTAAATTTAGAATGTAAGACTGGATTAGCAGTGACCGTAACGGCACTCGAGCTGTCAGACCAAATGGTAGGCACATCAATGGAACAAAAACCAAGTTCTCGTAATAAAGACATTAACCACGTAACATCTGCTGTCGTACCTGCCAACCCTCTATATTCAGCCTCAGCAGTCGACCGAGACACCACCTGTTGCTTCTTAGAGCACCAGGACACAGGATTGTCACCAAAATAAATACAATATCCTGTAGTGGACATTCTATCATCAAAATCCAATCTCTAATTAGCATTAGCATACCCCGTAAAACACGTTTAAGCGCTGTCATATAAGCATCAGTCGGCGCATGCATAAACTGACAAATACGGTTAACCGCATACGTAATATCCGGTCGAGTAAGAACAATATACTGAATAGCTCCAGCAATACTTCGATATTCAGTAGGATCTTCAAGTAAAACACCATCATGTCTCAACAACATAGGAGTACTCACCGTGGGCGTAGGAACACCTTTCGCTGCCATCAAACCACACCGATCAAGAAAATCCAGAATATATTTCCTTTGACACAAATGAAGACTGCCATTACTAGACTGAGTAACTTCAACTCCCAGAAAATAATGCAATGCCCTCATGTCTTTAAGAGAAAACACAGTATGTAACTACTGAACAAATGCATCAATGTCCGCAAGTACTTCTCTTGTGATAATAATATCATCAACATACACTAACACAAACAAACTAACTCGAACAAACAACAAAGCATCAGATTTAGAAGGAATAAAATTCAATGAGAGAAGAAAAGTTTTCAATTTATCAAACCAGACACGGGGGGCTTGACATAGACCATACAAGGATTTGGTTAACCGACAGACCAACGGCTCACCACCAGTACCATACTGCACATAGTCAGGTGGTTGCTGCATATACACTTCCTTAGAGAGATCACCATTCAAGAAAGCATTGTTACGTCAACCTGTCACAGCTGCCAACCCTTAGATACTGCAATAGACAAGACAACTCGAATACTAACAGGCTTAACCACAAGATTGAACGTCTCCCTAAAATCACAACCTGGGACTTGAGAACAACCTTTGGCTACTAATCAACCCTTACGTATGGCTATAGAACCATCAGGGTTTCGTTTTATCTTAAACAACCATTTGCACCCAATCGCCTTCCTCCCAAGAGGCAATGAAACTAGTTCCCAAGTATGATTTCGCAACAAAGCATCATATTCAGCATGAGCTGCAAGCCGCCAACCTTCATGAACAAAAGCCTCATCAATAGTACGTGGCTCTCGCTCAGTAGCTTCAACAACCAAGACCTGAGGCTTAAAAAACCATGGGATGCAAGTTCTCAATAGGCAGAGGGAAGGAAACAACAATTAGTGTGTCAGCACTAGCATCAAGATTAGACGAAGACAACGAAGCCTCAACTGCATCTGGTACAGTAGTCGCAGCTGGAACAACAGTCGTATCTGGTACCGGGACACCAGACACCACATCTATTGGCAAAACAGCACCAAACCTTGGTGGCACACTAGTCGACGGAACCACAGTAGAATGCACAACACCAGTAGAAATAACAGATCGAGATGTCGAAGAAGAACCAGGCTGAACAATCGGAAAATAAGTAGGCACACACTCATTCGACACCCGAGGCTCGATTAGCAGATCTCGAAACAAAAACCTATTCTCATCAAAAATGACATGACGAGAAATAATAACTCGATCATCCGGAGTAAGACATTGATATCCCTTGTGACTAGAACTATACCTCAGAAACTTACACAGTTGAGATTGAAAATCTAACTTGTGATTCTGAAACGGACAAAGATAAAGAAAACAACAACACCCAAAAACTCGTAAATGGTCATAAGATTGTTCTTTACCATGTAACATCATAAACGGAGTGATCCAACGAAATACTGGCGTTGGAAGTCTATTTATTAAATGGACTGCACAATTAAAAGTAAACCCCCAAAACTTCATTGACAGATTACCTTGAGCAAGAAGTGTAAAGCCTACCTCAACAATGTGCCTATGCTTGCGCTCTGCCACACCACTTTGCTCCAATGTACGAGGACATGTGACACAGTGAACAATCCTATTTCGAGCAAGAACAGAAGTAAATGCACGATACTCTCCACCCCAATCACTCTGAAACTGCTTGATATCTGTTAAACTAAGTTCGAACCAGCTGTTGAAACTACGTAAAACATTCAAAGGCTTGAGATTTTCGTTGTATCAAATAAATCCAAGTAAACCGACTATACATGTCAACAAAAGACACATAATACCAGTTATTCCCACATTCAACGGACGCAGGACCCCACAAGTTAGAGACAACAAGGTCAAACGGAAAATTATATTCGGAAGTGGACTTGGTAAAAGGTAGTTTATGAAATTTCCCTTGCTGTCAAGCTATACAAACATTATCAAGCGAGTCTTTAGTAAAAACAACATTACAAGAACCTAAAATTGATTTAACTATCTTTGAAGATGGATGACCGAGCCGCCTATGCCACAAATCAAACACTTCATGCTCCGAAATACTAGTATTGTGTACAACCGGACGCCCAACGTCACCATCATCTGCTACTGGATCAAAGCGATAGAGACCATTACGAATGTGGCCCCGTAATAAAATCTGCTGAGTCTGCATGCCCTTTATGACACAATAAGACGGATGAAATTCAAAAACCACGTATTTTCCAACGCAAATTGAGATACAGATAATAAATTCTTACGTATGTTAGGCACATGCAGGACATTCAACAAATAAAATACCTTATCCTTTGCAAATAACTCGGTATTACCAACACAACTAATCAGAGCAGGAGTTTCATCTCCCATTAAAATCGGAGTAATACTTGTATAACGGGCAGAGTCGTTCAGCGCAGAAGCATCCTTACTCACATGGTGTGTGACACCGGAGTTTGGGTACCAAGCCATATCTCGAGTCGAGCTAGACATTCCCGACGAACCAACCTTGGAACTGTACTGCACTGACTTCATATCTGAACTAGTGTCATTCAAAAACCCAGTTCCAGGCACATCACAATTTCTAGAAGTTCTAACATACTGTTAAATATCACATAAATTTGCATTCGGCTCAAAAACCACTCAAGCCCGTGGCTTTGTGGACCAAAGCACACGTGACCCACCATCACCCATAGCAGCCGAACCACCAAGACCAGGAATCACACCATTCTGTTGTGAAACACCAAAACCACTTAAATTCCCAAGACCATTAAAACTACCAAAATTATTAAAAAATCACCACTGCCAACCAACCCACCAAAGCCAATTAAATTTACACTTGGCCCAATTCCAATGTTTGACCGGTCAACCCGCATACTAGAACCAACCATGGTGGTTTCATTTCCACTACCAACCTGACCAGCCATTACCTCAAAACCATCTCCAATTCTTAAACGTCGATCAGGAGGAATATGGTAATGGAGTCGGAAATCCTCCAATGAAACCACCAGGACACAAACCAGAATAGGAATTACCACCATCGACTCCAGAACGCTGAATCGAACCACCGGAATCGATCGCATAGGAAGGTCGCGCATAAGGACCTCGAGCAACCGTCACCGCCGGACCATCAAACAACTTATCAAACTGGTAGTAGCAATGTTGGGCGAGATGACCAAGACGTCCACAAATCTGAGGACAAGGTAACGACGACATCAATATCAAATGACAAGCCCGCCAAAATGACCCCTACTCGGTTAGTCTCCGAGATCTGGTGACCAGATGCCTCAATCAAGGCACACAGATTTTGAATCTTGGAGAGGTCCTCTTTAACCGTTAACGTTCCTTTCCGAACGGAATGTAACTCATGGCGAAGACGAGACAACTTCGCTCCGGTCACAACCGCAAACATCCAATTCGCAATGGTCCACACATCAGCCGAAGTGCGAACGCCTGTAAAAGAAGAAAGAAGCGATCCACTAATCGTGGATAAAAGCCACGAAGCAAGGAGCTTATCCTGCTGGTGATACACCGAAGCATCAGGATTCAGTACAAGTTCACCGTTCTGACTTGGAACGAACTGAGGTGGAGCGGTCAACGTCCCATCAGAAAGCCAATAAGGTCATACCCCTCTACTATGAGGCACACGTGTTGTTGCCATTGAATGAAATTACTGTCATCAAGTTTCAAAATGTCATGACGAGGAAAACACTGAACAATATGAGGCTTACCAGACTCAGAATTGACAAACGATGTCGGATCTGGCACCTCCATTGAATTAGCATCAGGAGGATTGACAGAAGTGGAATTAACAGAATGAGCCATGAATTCGGAGGAAGTAACCAAAACAAGGTAAAAATTTTGAGAAAGAATAAAAATCAGAAGGCACTGGGATCGTTTTAAGCTCTTGATACCATGAAAGCAAATATGAAATTAAGAGAATTAAAATGTAACTGTTGTAGATCTGATTTCAAATTAATTGAATCTTGATTTACATTCTGATTTGACTGTTCTATTTATACTGGTATACACACAGCATTTCTACTGCTTAATTTGCATAACATATTACAACAAAATCGAACTGCACCATAGCTCATAGTTTTATTCTGATTACTCTAACATTTATTGTTGAATTTCCAATCATGGAGATTTTAACATAATAAATACACAAACCGGAAATGTGAGCATCAATTGGCTAGATAAATTTTAATGTAAGTGGACTGGTTTTGGAGGATGCGTCGGGGTATGGTGGTGTTCTTCGCGACGAGAAAAGAGTTGCAAGAGCGGTATTTTCGAGAACTTATGCTGCAAGGAATGTCCTTTTAGCTGAAATTGAGGCTGTCATTACAGCGTTGGGAGTCATTAGTTCAATGGGAGGGAAGCCTTTTGGGTCGATTATTGTGGAAGTTGGATCAAGGGCTGTGTGCAACTGGTTGAGATATAAGGATTTGCGACTTTGGTCTCTATTGGCAAAGTTCTCTGTTATTGATAGGAGGGCTGCCGAGGTGGGTGGGGTTGCGTTCTCAAGTGCAGAATAGGCTGATAACGAATTGGCAATAACATTAGCAAGGGCTGGCCTGAACCGCGGGGAGTGCTTCAAAGCGTAGTGGTGATATTTAGTTTTGGAAGTAGTATGGACGGATGTTCTTTTCTCAAGTCTTGAGTTCCTGTGAATTGTTCTATTATTGTAATAGCAGTCTTTGTTTTTATAAAAACTGAGCAACTCGAATGAAGCGAAAAAAATCATTTCAGATCAACTTATATGTTAAATTAATGAGATTGTGTGTAGTTAATGCTCTAAACTTCAAAAATTAGAGGCAATGACCCGGATAAAAAAGTTTATAAAAAAGTTATTTTAGTCCCCAATTTTATTTTTCTTCTCTTTTAACCTTTGAACTTACGTTGTGTAATGACCCAAACTCTAGTGATGTCAGAAAATACGGTTTCAGAATCGTAAATTGAATTTGTAAATATAAAATGGGAATATTTACAGAGTTAATATAAAAAAATATATTGAATTTTGATTAAGTAATTTAGTCGAAAAAAGTAGTTAACTAAGGCTCAGGGACTAAATTATAAAAGTTTAATTGCTATAGAGTTTTAATTAAGAAAAGACTTGGGGGCTTAGATAACAATTATCCAAGGGACCAAAATGGTAAATAAATCAATATTAAATATTAAATAGTGGATGGTGGATGTTATTAAGTTTAATTAATAGATAACTAAAATATGATTAAATTAATTAATTAAGATTAAACAATACTAATCATTATATAAATACTAAACTTAACGGAAAAAGATGAGAAATATCATCATCTTCATTAAATTCAAACTGTCCACCATTGCTAGAAAAGGGAGAAAGCTTCAAATCCTTTTTGTTCATTCGACCATTATTGCATGCAAGTATCTAAGTCGTTTTTTTTTATTTATACATTTATGATTATGGGAACTTGGTTTAGATAGCCCATGTTTCAATTTGTTCAATTGTTGAAATTTTAGCAAGTTTTCATTGTTGAGAAATCGATGAATTAGGCTTGAAATTGATAGGAATTAATTTTAGATTATGATAAGGACTAAATTGTAAAAGTTAGTAAGCTTGGTTGTTAATTTTGTAATATTAGGGACCAAATTGAAATTTTGTTATGAAATTATGCTTGGAATAGAAAATATAGAGTCCCTGATGAAAGAATATAAAATCAGATTTTAATCGGAGGCTAAACATCAAAAGATATGCATATCCTGAGTTTAGAGACTAAATTGAATAAAATGTAGAATATGTTTGACTTTGTATTTAAATGTGAATTGGATAAAAATTAATATTATCTATCTATCATATTGTCGTACGTAGCTAAAGATGACACCGGGAAATCGAAGGGGAAAAGAAAAGTGAGAGTTATCGACAAGTGACATGAGATTTTGGTTTGTACCTTTATGATTTGAGATCAATTTAAATGTTTTCATATTCATGTTAATTGCATGATTAAGTATCGAGGTGAGTAGATAATGGTTGTATGAGTTGATTTGTTGTAATTGATATTGAATATCGAGATAGTGGACTGAAAACAAAAGAGAAAGTAACAAGATTAAATTGAAACATGATATGTTAATTAAGTATATAATGGTTTGAATTATGTTAAACCATAATTTCCAATTTCTCCAACATCAATCGACGCTCTCTTAGAAATGCTTTCAGAATTGTCCCATAGAAATCCCAAATCTCTATAGTTGGTTGAATGTGAATTTGTTCTAATCTCTATCTTCTCGCAAATCTCTATAGTTGGTTGAATGTGTTTTGTTCTAATCTCTATCTTCTTCTTCTTCTTCTTCTTCTTCTTTTAAATGCCAGGTTACTTTTCCGTTACATCTGTAATGGTTAGTAAGACTGATTTGTTATTTTTCGAAAGTAGAGTAACTGTTTTGTCTGATACATCAAAGTTGAGTGATTGTTGCTGAATTTACCCATTATTTCATTCTCTTATGGTCTTGGATCATTTTACCCGTCTAATCTTTTCAATAATTAATACTTAATCCAATTTCAATTTAATCCATACCTGAAATTTGCAATTTATAATTTTATCACCTTTAATGCCTCTTTAATGAGCAAATTACTTTATTCTCTCATAAAATTTTGTATTCATATTACCAACATTTTACATATTTACCAAAATTATTGGTGGATTACAAGATGTGAAAGAGAATGGGGTCTAATGGTTGTCATAGTAAGCAAAGGTAGGGATTTGAGTAACTCCAGCGGAGTAGATGTCACAGCTTAAGGGCTAAGTGAATTGGGATTAGAGTGTAGGGTTAATTTAAGTGCCATGAATATCACAATATTTGTTAGGAAGATTGGTTTCGGTGTTGGGAGGGTTATTCCAAATTTAGGGAGGTTGGCTTTAGTATAATCAACTTAGTTTTAATGGCGAGATCCATAGCTCTTTCCTCGTCCTGTTGGCAGTGCAAATGTCAATGATGACTTTTGAGAATAAGAGGTTGAGGGTAGTTTTTGAGAATCACTTTTTGATTCTTAAATCAAAGGGAGTGATGAATGTTAATAACAAATATCGATAGAGTAATGGTAAGGCCTTACCAAAAAGATGTTGAAGATGAACATATTTAGTTGGGATATCTCGATGTTCTAAGGTTGTTGATTACAATAAATGTGTGGACATTAAGTTACTCCTTGTGTCACAGGCTGCGGAATCAAGGCGCACTTTAATCCCTTTTATTCAGTGGAGGTCATTTGGCGCAACATGATTAACCCTTTGCTTGGGAGAGATTCAAAGCACATATACTTGAATTCTAATTAAATTGTAAACACTCGGTAAATTGTATATCCTAAAAGGTAAAGATGTATAGAGATTATAGATGAGAATCTTAATCGTCGATGTAATTCAATATGTACAGTTGGATCTGAAGTATTTCAATTATAAATAGAAATATTTCCCTCTCATTTGTAATCATCTCATTGTTTTCGAATCTTGAGTTAAAAAATATGCTTGAGAGCATTTACTCAAACACTTTGTACGTTGCTTTCTTATGATTTTTCAATTTTTTTCATTGATCATTCACTTTTGAATTGCTTCATTTCCAATTTTTTTTAGTTAAAAAATTTAATTATTTGACTAACAGTAAAAAATAATTTAAATTTCATGTTTTATTAAATAATAATTAATTATTCAATTTTTTATTAATAATGAAAATTAAATTTATTATACCTATATTGATTCACAATTATTTGGGTTAATTGTTTTAAACTCATTGTTAAATCAATCATATGAATCGTCGATTGAGTTTTATCTTGACTGGCATGAGCATTGTTACTAGTGCAAGAGGATGTCGATTCGAGCGCGTTCAAGCGTATTATCCTCCTATTTATGAGTCAGGGAGGAACTACAAGTAAACTTATTCATGGGTCGGGTTACTCGTCCAAGCATGAAGGCTTGCTCAAAATTTGAAAGAGTTTGGATAAAAATATTAGATCCATTAAAAATATGGATTCAAGGCCTAAGCCCGACCCAACCCATTTTAAGTTTATAATATTTTATATTATATTATTTTTATATATTATGTAGGTTAGAAGACATTAAAAAAATAAATCTATACTAAATATATAATATTATTCTAATGTAAACATTAAAATAATGTTAAATTGACTATATAAAAATTTTCAATAAATAAAAAATATATAAAATTATTAAATATTAAAATAATATAATATAAATATTTTTTAAAAAATTAAAAATAATATGAACGGACCTAAAATAAATTTGAGTTAATTTATTGCAAATATAAACGAGTTTGAGAAAAATCTTAGGTTCAAATTTTGGGCAAAGTGATGTTTAAACATAAGTTCATTTACCAGGAAAGAGGGTTGTGTTTGAACATGTTGAGAGGGGGCTTAGAGTGAGACAAAGCAAACTGGATAAGACCTAGATAACAACGTTTGCTGTGAGCATAGGAATCGTTATCTTTGACGAGCATCTCGTGGCCTGTTTCAACGCACTTGAATCCGTAGTTTGGAAGTTCCGAGAAGGTTAGAGTTGTTCACCTCGTTTATATCTTCTTTTGGTCGCTCGACCGTGATTGATCGATCAACTTGGTTGCTTGAATCCAGCAGGACATCAAGCTCCTGAGTTTCGGCATTGCCACTGGAAGCTGCGGAAACAGGAATGGAAGCCATTGATAATCTCTTGGCTGCAGGGGATGACACTGATTCATCACCAGAGGATTCAGATTCTAGCGTAAACTCTTGGTCGACCATAGATGATTCATGTAATTTTCTTCCTTTAACGGAAAGAACACATTTGAGCCGATGAGCAGATTTCTCGGCATGTTTTAGAAAACTCTTTGCCATACCTTTCATACTGCTAGGGCTATCGGAGCTGCTTTCATTAGAACTCGAGCTTTCTTTGTTTGAGACCTTTTCGGTTGAAGGCACTGGAAGATTGTCATCTGGGGCTAACTTCACAGCATCTTCCTTGTCATTAACAGTTCTGAGGTTTGTATTTGGAGTTTGATCCACCTCTTCTAGGCTGCCCAAGTGACTTTTGGAACTATTAAATGCCAAACTTATCTTCTGAAGACTGCGCTTAACTCGGTTTATTTTTGCTTCGGGGGAACTGCTGCTGTCACTTTTAGGGGATTCAGATCCTCCTGAAAGGGTACCGCCAAAGGAATCAGTAGACACTCCATTAATCTGTGTTTCACTGCTCCTACCCTTCCCTTGTATCGGTTGCCATGTCTGTGACACTTCACTTCCTGGCTGGTGAACCCATATACAGGTTTCTTGTTTTCCTTCAATGTTTATAGGCTCAAAATGATCCGATAAGTTCTGAGGTTTCTTTGAGGGTACAGGTGAGGATGAACCTTTATCAGAAGCTTTAGCTGGTATGGCTTTTTGTGTGTCTTCCTTGTTTAATGCTTCGGCATCAACTGTGCCATTATTTCCCTGTGTAAATTGTCCACAGACTCGATTTTAAGTTTTGACGCACAATTCTTTAATTCTTAAAAGCTTTTTTCATATTTAAGATTGCGAAGGGAAGTTAGAATAAGTTACCTTAGTGTTATCTTCAACCACGGTTATTGCCAGATGCAACCTTCCGGTTTTACCACTTTGAAGAGTTAACCACATGTCATGTCTCTGGCCACCACGTAAATCATGGATATTCACTGTGCATTTACTGTAAATTGTAGCAAATTAAATTGGTATGTCCGATAAGATCCAGAACTAAGTAGTATGATTAAGCAACAACGGCAACCTAAGAGGAAATGAACATTAAGATCACAAAGCAACAATTAATAATCGCAAGCCTCACGGATTACTACTGGTAACAAATCCCCTTTTTTTTCAATTGTAACAATGCCACAATTTTTTAAAACCAGGGCAAAGAATAGATCCATTTTCTTAGAATCAAATGTAAGATATGGACACATGTGCATGTCACAATTTTCTTGGAAGACTTGAGGCCAAGGTAATCGGAAAGAAGATGCCATTCCAAGAATTCAAACATGAGTACAGAATGCAGTTATTATAGAGGTTCAGAGACAAACCCGAGGGTATCATCGACAAAATGATCTTTGTCGCAAACTTCAATAACTAGTACAACAGGTGAATTCCATGAGGAGATGGGGATCATGAATTCCTCATGCCATTTTGGAAACAAAGTTTTCTTATGCGTCTTAGTCTTGAATCTATACGAGCCAAGTTGTCCTTTCACGTACGGATCAGCCAATCCTGAAAAATTGTATCCCATTCCCATCATCGACCGTAAAACCAGATAATACATAAAGGGAAATTTGAGAAACTGGATTTATAGCTAACCATTAGAATCTGAAGGTTTCATATCTGTTGCTTCGACAACTTCAACCTTGGCATGAGCACGAGGTTGCTTCTCAATAACAGTAAACCAATTTTCTGGAGTACATAACCAGTAACACGAATTAACAAGCAACAATAGTTAATCGGTTATGACATCAGAAATACCTGGCTGGGGTGAAGCAAACTTCAAAACGTCAACAATGAGCATATTTGGCTGCAAAACAAGCAAACATTTAGAGCTAATTGCATCTAAAAATGCAACTTGTTTGCATGAGAAAACGGTTGGTGCACAAAGTTGACAAAACTGACCTCAACAAGTGTCTGCTCGAATGCAAGGGAGAGAAGCTTATCCTAGAAAAAGGGGATACACGATATGATCGGGAGAAAAGGCAGAGAGAATAAAAAGAGAAGATAAAGATTTAGCCTAAAGGAAATGGTTATTACAAGCCATCCAGCAATTCCTGGAACTTCGGTAACATCAAGTCCATGATTAAAGATAGGTTTCACAGTCATCTGGAAATATGGAAGCTCAACAAAACATAATCGCAGACGACTAAGGAAAGGCCACTGCCTGAGAAACTTCACCCCAATTTTAACCTGCAAGACCAAAGAAAGGACAACGAAAACAGAAATAATGGAAATTAAATAATGACAACTTAAAAGAAATATGTATTTGCAAAAAAATGGAGTTAGAACTAAGTAATGCCATGTCTTGAATCTTAATGCAATCTAACACTTATGTACATATATCCAGATGCATCCCTACAATGCTTAAACATTGATAGTCAATACTATGGCAAAAATAACAGTGGTGTAATTATCAGTACCTTAATTTCAACATGCATGCCTGTTATATGCAACTTTGCCCACATCCCGAATCCCAATCTTTTCCTTAGTTTCACAGCAAGAACTGCATTCATGTCATCCGCTGTGAGAAAATTCATTCCCAACTCCATTACCTGCATGCATTATATTGTAATTTCTACCACCGTAAAATTCGAGACTGGAAATCATAGAAAGTACCAAGTGGTCATCATCCGGGCATTGGTGAAGAACCCTCATCCCTGTAAACAACGGTGCATTTCTTCCTAAATATAAGTGCTGAACCACAGCTTTTCTCTGCATGTATAACATTAAAAAGCTCACAAAGTGGATCGAAATCAATCATCTATCGGTCATTGCAAGTAACATTCACGGGCCTAAACACGAATGCTGGTATTGTTAATTACTAAGAAAGAAAAAATTCATACAGCAGTCCATGGTTTGTACTTATCCAGGAACCACGGTATGATCGGAAGCAGAAACTTCTGTGACACAATCTGTTCGATACAAATCGGCCATAGCGTCTCGACAGCATGGTTTAACCAACGGACCGACTCCGACTCCGAAAACACCTGAAGATAAAAGATAAGGCCAACAAAGCATTCAAGGGACAGATAATATTACAATATCAAAATCAAGAATCCAAAACTTGAACCCATCTTCATTAAACCAACATAAAACACAATAAATTAACCCATTAGAGGCAATGTCAAGAAAGCAAAAACACCATTAATCATGAATAACAATCACCCAGATGCAAAATTATATCTAAAATGACTGATAAATAAAACAAACACAATCAGAATACTACAAATTTATAGAATATTAAAAGAAAAAAGAAAAATGAAAGAAAGAGATTGAAAATTACCCTTCTCCTATAAGATTGCTTTCTTTCCTCATACTCCAATTTCTTCCTCAGTCTCATTATATACCTTGCATGAACCTTCAATCAACAAAGAAATGAAATTTGGGCAACAAAAATTCAATCAAAAGAAAATTCTGAAATTACCGAGTAGAGATAAAAGAGAGAGGCAAAATAAGCAACTGCATTGCAAAGATTGAAGCAAGAGAGCAGCCAAAGCAGCATAAAAATCAATCCAATGTGATGCATTATTGAAACCTCCATGAATTCCATTTCTAAAATCATCTTTAGATTCCAACTTATTAACAAAAGATCCTTAGCATTTTCAGTCACTTTCAATAACCCAAATCACCACCCTCATTAAGAAAGAAAAAGGAAAGAACTTTCATGGAAATTTCCAATGGAAGAAGAAACAACTAAGAATGAATGTGAATGAAATGACTTGAATTGAATTGAAGGGAGTTGGTTTGTCTGAATTTGATTTAAGCTATCCTACGAAAAGATTGATACGACAAACATGAGAACAGTAAATATGTTGCCTCAATAAGGGTACTATTGTCATTTAATAATTCCATGGCTCAGCTTAACTGTCTCCGTTATTTACAAATAATATGTACATCTTTGTATATCTTTTAACGTCTAAATATTACTTCAGTCTAAGGTCAACGTTTGATCAAATTAAGTGAAAAAATTTTGAATTAATTGAATTGATGAGTCATATTTTATAATTTTAATTCGATTAGAAAGTTTTCGAATTGATTCGAGTGAAATGAAATTCAAGTTGAATCAAATCGAGTTAAATTTAAAAAATTAAACATGAGCACCCAATAAGTGGCTTTAATGGTAAAGAGGATGTTGTTCATCCTAGGGGTCCCGGGTTCAAGCACCTGTGTGTGCAAGGAGTCTATGCGTTGTCAAAGAGTTACTACCATGTAATCACACCAATATATTTCAAAAAAATTAAACATATCAAATTAAAATCTTATTATAGTACAACTAATCTATGTTAGAGCATATAAATTTGAAATCATATATATTTGATAATTTTTTTCAAAGCAAAATAAAAAAAAATATTTTAGTACGATAAACTTAAATTATTGATTAATTTATTTATATCCCAAAATTATTATTTTAGAAAAAGTTTAATTTTTTACCATTCTTTATATATTTTAATAATTTTTCAAATTTTTAGAATTTTTAAAAAATATAAATTTTAGATTTTTTATAAATATTTTGAATTTTTGAAAATTGTTTTGTTTATTTTGTAATTTTTGTTGCGAAAAAGACCAATTTGCTCATTTTCAAACTTGATAGAATCCAAAAAAATATTTATACCAATTTATTATTCGAATTATTCGAGTTACTCGAATAAAAATTTTATTTATTTTAAAAATTATATTTATTTTTATTATATTTATTTAATACAACAAAACATTTATTTTAACGGTTTTTTAATGTGTTTATTGTACTATATTTTAAAAATTTATATTTAAATAAAACATTATTTATAATCCCTTGTCAATTATTCAATTACATTTTAACAAATTTTTTTATTTCATTAATACATAATTTTTATAACTTTTTTATCCTAAACCAGAAACTCAAAATCATGAAACTAGAATCTCGAATTCTAAACTCAAAATATAGAATCCAAAACATGAACCCGAACCCTAAACTCCCACATCGTAATCCCAAACCCTAAACTTCAAAATCATGAATTTTAAACTCAAGACTCAAACCCGAACCCTAAATCTTAAATTTCAAACTTAAAACTTAAAACTTAAAACTTTGGATTTAGGGTTCAAGATTTATGATTCGAGTTCAAAGTTTGAAATTTTGAGTTTTAGGTACGGTAAAAGAAGAAAAGATATTTTTTTTATAATTTAAAAAATTAATTATTTTAAATAATTTAATTAAAATCAAATTAAATTGAGAAAAATATTACATATAAATGAATATATAATAATATTTTATTATCTTTAAAATGTAATAACGTAACACTATTTTATTGATGTCTAAAAATTATATTTTATTAAAATAATCTTACTATAATTTATTCCTTCAATTATCGAATAAATTTAAACAAAACAAAAAAATAAATCCATTTCCTACTATTATCAGCTCCACTCCAAATGCTACTGAAAGTAGGATTTTAAATCTTTTTTCTTGTTATCCAAATTCCTCCATTTTCCCTATAATTAATTGAAAAAGCCAAATATAAACTTTGGAAATTTTATAAATATTTTTAATTTTAAAAAATATTTTCATTTTTTAAAAATTATTTTGAATTATTTTGTAATTTTTTTTAAAGAAAGATCAATTTGTTCATTTTTAAATTTGTTAGGGACCAAAAAAATATTTACACCAATTTATTATTCGAATTATTCAAGTTATTCAAATAAAATATTTATTATATTTATTTTTATTATAATAAAATATTTATTTTATTTACAAATTTTTTTTTAATATAAATATTTTTTAATGTGTTAAAAAACTTTTATTGTAACACTTTATTGTATTATATTTTTAAAAAATTATATTTAAAAAAGCAAATCTAAAAAATAAATATAAAATGAGTCTGAATTTTTCATTTTTAAATTAGATAAACTTATAAATCCATTTTTTAATAGATATAAATCCTACTATTATCGGATAAACTTAAACAAAAATTATATTTATATTTATTATATTTATTTAATAAAAAACATTATATATATTTATATTTATTTTATTATATTTATTTTTTAATATAGCAAAATATTTATTATATTAACTTTAACTTATTAAAAAAATTATTTTAACTTTTTTTAATACGTTTATTGTATTATATATTTAAATAAAACAAATCTAAAAAAGATAAATATGAACTGAGAACGAATTTATGTTTATTAAATTGGGTAAACTTAAACAAAAATAAATAAATAAATTAATTTCTTACAATTATCATCTCCACTCCAAATGCTAATGAAAGTAGGATTTTTAATGCTTTTCTTGTTATCCAAATTCCCTCTTTTTCCCTATAATTAATTGAGAAAAGCAAATACAAATTTCAAAACCCACGTTCAACGTCTCCAGAAAAAAGGAAACCCCCAATTCTCTCTTTTGATCAAACATTCCTCCTCTGTTTCTATGCATCCATCCATGGCGGTGGTGAATTACAAGTTCAAGAGCTCCAAAGATTCCCATTCCCTTCCCATCGACGCTCCTTTCATCTCTGTCTCCGATTTCAAACACCAAATCTTCACTTCCCAGCGCTGCGGTCATGGCAACGATTTCGATTTACTCATCTCCGATGCCAAAACCGATCAACAGTTGGCCAATGGCTCTTCTTTGATCCCCGCAAACTCTTGCCTTTTGATTCGCCGTGTTCCTCGGCCGCCTGGATTTCCCATCGTTATCCGCGAAGAAAAACTCAATGTCCAAACCAACTCCCCATCTGTTGTTGTGAAAGAGGAGCTCCAAGAACAAGGCCTCGCTTTCCATGATTTCGGACTTGATTTTAGTTCTACTTCCAACAACTCAATTGCGAAACTAGGAAATACCCATTGCAAAGAAACCAAAACCGACGATGGGTTTAAAGTTTTATCTGTTAAAACCTCGGGGAAGTGGTGGCGAATTCCGCCGCAGGGCTATGTCTGCCATCGATGCAATGTGGGTGGACATTATATTCACCATTGCCCTACTAATGGTGACCCTAAATTTGACCCTAAAAGGGCTTCCAACACATCCGATTCCAGTTCTAAAAGCTCTTGCATTTCGTACGCTTCGAGTAGTTGTAATTCCATGACAGAGATTGTACCACCCGAACTTCACTGCCCTCTGTGCAAACAAGTCATGGAAGACGCTGTTTTGATGAGGTGTTGTTTCGCTAGTTTCTGTGAAAAATGCGTGAGAGGTCGCATTGCTTCAATGGCTTCCTGTGTTTGCAGAAAACAAATAGTGGCTGATGATATCCTTCCTAATGTGACTCTCAGAGATACCATCAACCGAATGCTGAATAATCAATCTGGAGCTGAAATTTTCACCGAGAAAAGTAAGCTCATTATCGCAGAAAATAAAAATGAGGAGGAACAAAGGAAGAAAATGAAGAACACAGAGTAGAGACCTGTAATTAAGGCACAATAAATGTAAAATGATAACTATTCATGCAATTGTAAAGAGTAAATGTATTGCATTTTTCTTTTTGAATATAATCAAATATTGATTCTATTTTTCTGTATCTTTTTCTACTCTCACTCTTCTCGTCTTTCCAAATCCAATTATCGCATATGTTAAATATCTATGGTTTTAGATAAATCTTTCTACTTGTTAATAAATTATACAATTAATCAACTTGTTATTATTTTAATCACACTAATTAAATTATTAAAGAGGGTGATGATAAAATTTTTCTTTATTTGCTGTTATTTAATCTTTGATACTTACAGACTTTATTAATTTGATAAATTTTAAATAATTTAATAAATTTTTACCACCAACTTCTATGCATTTTTACTAAAACAAACAAATTGTAAAGCCATTGACTTTTTCTTTAATGACAACAAATTGTACTCTGACATGAACTCCTATACAATTGGATTGGAAAGTTTTCTTCTCCACACTCAACAATGATTGTTTCCTTAACAAGTTTTAGCTGATTGGTGATCACCAGATTAGAATAAATATAAATAAAAATCTTTCTACATCCGATTTGATCAGTTCTTGATCGATATTAAACATGAAACCAAATTAACACAATGCTCAAACAAATTAAGTGTACTTTCCACTTGGTAGTATCTGTTATCAGCTTTATTCTCCGTTCTCAAATATTTCTTAAATAATAGAATAACCTAAAACATATTCTTTAATTTTTTTTTTTACACAGCGGGTGATATACGCCAAGTCATATTCGTCACAAGATTATAAATGGACGAACTGCAACAGGCGAAACAAATATTCTCATGCCTATACATCTTCTAACCGAGTCCGCCAGATTTGGGATGTGACAAATCTGGTCAACAAAGACAGGTTAGCTGGATTTTATAATTTAAATATTGAGGATTGGCTTAGTCTTAACCTTACCAATTCGTGGCCGTCGAAACCATCTTTTCAAAAAAAATAAAAATAAGTCTCGATTTCTATTTTGGAAAATGTAAATGGAGTCGTCACCAGTAATTTTTTTAAAACAGGTGTAATTGAATCACCTTTTCGAGATTTTTTTTTTTAAATCATTAAAATAATTTTGGTTTTTGAAATCATGAAACGAGTTCGGGAGTCGATTACGCATAAGAAATGATTGGCACCTTTACACGCTCAAAATTGGTACCTAATCGATTATTCAAAATCTTATTTGTTGAAAATTAAAAGTTTAAAAAAATTTAAATTGCGATCCTTAAATGCATGAATGTCATATTTATTTTATTTTGAAAACAAATTTTATTTCCGAAGAAAGCTCGTTATTTCGAATTAATCAAGAAAAAGTCACATCGAGTCAGTTAGGACATAACAATTCGAATATTCAAAAATGACGAGCTTTTCAAAAAAAATATCGTATTTAAATTTTAAAAAGATATTCAATTATCTCGGTTCAAAGGAAAAAACCATACTAGTGAATTAGGACATGATTTTTTCAAATTCCCGAGACAAAAGACATTGTCTCGATTTATTAAAACAATTTGAGTATTTAAAAAATAAAATTATCATGTTATGCAAAACTTTGCACATGATTTTCAAGTATAAATAATAAAAACAAGATATAGATAAAATACAATAAGATAATTAAGGGCACAATAATATAAAGTGATATAGTCACGATAATATAAAAAATAATTAATAATGACACATAATTAATAAAAATAAAAATAAGAGACCAAGAAAATAACAAATAAAATCAGATAAATTAATTAAATAGATAAATAATACAAAAAACCAAAACAAAGATAGTGACAAAGTTTTAAAGATATTCGAAGATAAAATAAGTAAAATTAAATGAAAATAAAAAAAATTAAATGAGAAAATTTCCCATATTTAAGAAAAAATGTGAAACATTGGTCAAAAGACCAATATAAACAAAATTATTTTAGTAAATAATAATTGTCGAAATCATTTTTTTGAAAAGAGTCTTGAATTTTATTTTAAAATACAAAAAGTAGAGTCGCCACCAATCTTTTTAATTCGGTATGATTGGACCACCTAAAACGTTTGAATTAGTTTTAGAAAGACAATTTGGTCTTCGAAATCTAGAAAATAGGTTCGAGAGTCGATTACGTGTAAGGAATGATTAGCACCATTACATGCCCAAAATTGGTACCTGATCGATTATTTATGGTCTTGATTGTTTAGAATTTGAGAACTCGGAGAAAAATTTACAATACAATCTTTGATCATAAAAAAAAAATTAATCTTACGAGAAATAATCTTCTATTTCGAGTCAATTAAGAAAAATCATGTCCCGTAAGTTAGGGACATGATATTTCGAGTCCTCGAAAAACAAAAATCATTTACCGATTGATTAAAGAGAATTCAAGACGAAGTTCAAAAATTCAAAAACAAAAATCGTATGTTGAGTGTTATTTGAAAATTGAATATCGAGAAAATGATCTTTTGTTTCGAGTTTGTTGAAAATAGTGTCTGTAACGACCCGAATTCGGGGTTGTCGAAAAATGTATTTTCAAACTTCGTTTTTGTGAACCTGACCTGTAAACTAAAAATATTTACGAAATTAAATGGTTGAAAATGTGGATTTTTGAATAAGTAATTTTACGAGTGCAGTGAATAAATTAGGTATGAGGACTAAATTGCTTAAAAGGTAAAAGTGCAATTTATGAAAGGATGTTAAATTGAATTTAAAAGGAGGGACCCATGGGGAAAATTGCCCATTCACACTCTTAGTGCCGTTAGGTGTGAATTTTTGTGGCTTGAAATTTGCTTGAATTATAATTAAAAAAATAAAGGAAAAAGAGAAATGAAAACATGGTTAAAATAGGTGGGAGTGGTGAGAAGAAAAAAAAATCTTCTTGTGAAATTCGAACTAGAGAGAAGAAAAGGAGAGTTTTGGTGGCTTAGATTCAAGTTTCAAATTGGTAAGTTTAATTAAATTTTTTTTTTATGATTTTGGACTCTCGATATCGTAAGCTAGCCGATCTATTTAGTATTTTTCATTATTGTCCAAGATACTAAATACTACTATTGTTGAGTAGATAAGGTTTGTGAGTTAATTTGATAGATAGTTTGGGTTGGAAGAGAAAAGAGATTAAACGGTGAAAATTAGTTATTACTTTTAAGCAGTGAGAATCAAATTTGGAATATGGTGGATTAATGTAAAAAAATGAGAAAATAAAGAGTTGAATTTAATTAGAGTAAAATTGTTTGTATATTGATGAATATGTTGTATATTTAATTCCGTAACTAACGTTAACCCGGTCTCCTTGAAATGGAAGGGCAAAGATAAAGTTGTCAACGAATAGCTCGAAATTTATGGTTAGTGTTTTTATAACTTAAACTAAATTTAAATTGCCACATTTTAATAAAATGCTCAAGGTAAAAAATTGAGGTATGATTACTCTACTCTATTGAGTTGGCTCGGAATCAAGTAATGGTATGAGGATTTAATGCTAGTTCTTTTATGTGTGAATTTATTATGTGATTTTGTGACATGGAAAAATATATGAATATTATTATTATTATTACCTTGAATTTTAAATGTAATTTTGATGAGATTAAAAATCAAATATTGAAATATTGATTGGTATTTAATTTGGCATGATTACCCTATTAATTGTTTGGGTAGAGTCGGATATAGATAGCATGCCAGAGGATAGAAAGAGTTCTGGGTTACTTCGATCACGAGTCAATGAGGCACAGTGTGCCAAATTACTTTGGTTTAACCGATGAGACACTGGGTGTCAACTTTATTTTAGCGCAAGGCACGATTTATTACTTCGGATTTATCCGATGAGATATTGGGTGTCAAATCGGTGTGTTGGTTGGATCCGTGTATCCGTCAAAGTCCGAGTCGTGTTAATAGGGAACTATAAATAATTATTATTATGATATCATGAAATAAAAATGTTATAAATGTTGTATTGGAAATCAAAGAAATGAGAATTGGTTATGCATGATGATATTATGCATAATGGACATGGAAAATGTATTGAGATAATTAAGGAATGGTATATAAATTTGCGTAATCATAATATTATGAATAATTGAATAGAAATTGGAATAAGAAATGAAATGGTGCATTGATACTCAAAGAAATGGTAATTGTATATGTATTAAAAAAATGCACAATGGAATGAGAATTGAAAGGTATATATGATCAATGATATATGGTATATATATATATAATCATGTGTGAAAAATATAATGGTTATTATGTTAAGTGACAAAATATGATATTTGACTTATTATGAGCTAATATTAGATTATAATCTATATAATACATATATTGTTTAATGTTTAGTTATGGAAATACCACTCAGTAATTCTCATACGTGCTATTTGTTTCTCGTGCACAAGTTAGGTACTTTTGTTAGATTTGCGACTCAACATCCAAAGATAATCTTGCACTCCTGCATTAGTGAGTTTTGTTTTATTTTGAGTTGGCATGTGTCATGTTAAATGTGTCATGTATTTTGATAGTTTTTAATGTTGCTTACATCCCTGATGATTTTGGTAATTTGTTGTGTAATGTTTTGGTGATGTTTAGCTAGGTTGGTTTGTATTAGAGGTGATCATGGGTTGGGCTACCCGGCCCGTCCAAAAAATGGGCGAGTTTGGGTAAAAATGTAGCCTTGAAAAATGGGCTTGGACAAAAAACGAGGCCCATTTTTAATCCCATGTCTAAGGGTCCATCTCTCCCCTTCCACTTGATCATTCAAATCTCATCAATTGCTTGTCTAATCCATCTAAAAAAAAAGACTAGCAGCTTCTCCCTCAGCTTCTCTGTGCATGGATATCTAAATTTGACAAAGGCAAAACAAATCCCTTAAATCTTATCATTTGCTTGTCAAATCCATCCAAAAAAAAAAAGGTTAACTCTCTTGTTAACAAAAACCATGAAGCTTTTGTGTTTTAACTTAAAATCAAACTGATTCTCTTGTTTATTTAATACTCTATGTTTTGATATTTGAATAATGAAGGTTTTCAATTTGTAAATCTTCTAATTTTCTATTTGTTTATGTTATTTTGCTACCGTTTTTATTATTATTTGGCATCCATTATTAATATTATTTGGATATTGTAGAAATTTTTTATTATTATTAATTCTATTTTAGTTGTAACTATCTTAATATAAAGGGTGCTTATTGTATTTTCAATTCGTTTGTTATTTTACGAATTGTTTTAATATCGTTTTTAATTTGTTTGTTATTTTAATATTTGTTTTAATATTTTTAAGAGTATTTGATATATCATATTTTAAAATTATTTATATAATAAAATAATCCTAAAAAATTAATATGGGCCGAGTCTGGCCAAGTTGGGTTTAACTATTATAATATGGGTCGGGCTTAGGCTAATTTTTAGGCCCATTTTTCGGGCCAGGCCAGGCCGGGCCTGAGCCTAGAAAATGAATTAAAAATTTTATTGAAATCCAACCCGAACCCGACTCGGCGCAACCCATGATCACCTCTAGTTTGTAAATATATCATGAAACTGCTAGGTTGTTTTGGTAGATCTGTGTTGGTATCGGTAGAACTCTAATGGAAAATTTTGGTATCCGTAGAATCCATCAGAGTATCTGTAGAAGTACAGAGGATAATGTAGTTTAGCTACTGACTTATGTTGTCTCGATAGAAGTCTCAATAGTATCGATAATGGTGCAGTAGTTTCGATAGATTATTTTAGAGATTGGTAGAAATCCCAAGCAAAAATAACTCTACTCTCTGGAACTCATTGTATCGGTAGAAGGGTAGGATGTATCGGTAGAGCTTAGAGTTGTATCGGTAGAAGTTTCACTTCTATCGATATGATTCTGCAGTTATTTCCAAGTCTTTACTGACTTGAGTTCTACCGATACATGCTTCCTCAAATGTCGGTAAAAGTCTGACTGTTTTTAAAAATTGAAATAATTCGAATTGTTGTAAAGTTTCTATATATCCAATGTTTTAAATAATAAGTTATAATAATATTGGTAATAATAACAATGATGATATTATGATGATTTAAAGTTTTAATTTGTTCTTGTTAGATTAAGTTTATCATGACACCTACTTGTCCGAGTCTGACAATCGGATCAGGTAAGAGGTGTTATATTTAGTGGTATCAGAGCTACAGGTTTAGTCGATTCTCGGATTAAATCAAGCTCAAAATTGTATTTAGGGGTACATGTCAAGTTGAGTCGAATATGAGTCGGGATTTGGATGCTGATTATTATTATTTATTTGATCTTATAGTCACAAGAGATGTCTTTAGAGTCAAATAATAAAGTGGATCAAAAGGTCCATATTAGCGATAACTCTATGAAGAATACTATTGGAGCTGAATCAGTTGCACCACGCAATCAACCCGCGGGTGTCTAACAACTGAATGAGGGTAAAGACCTTGGTGAGGTCAAGGCGATTCTGATTTACTTAGAGCTATAGCTAATGCTTTTCAGCGTGTTGTGGGTTCTACTCCGATTATTACATCGATAACTGACACTCGACGAGGCCCGATCAAGGAGTTACGGAGGTATGATGCTACAAAATTCTTAGGCTTAAAAGGGGTTGATCCCTCAATGATCGAGGTTTGGTTAGGGTCGACTAAACATGTTCTTAAGCAGCTTAAATGCACCCCACGTGAGAGTGTGATTTGTGTAGTCTCTCTTCTGCAAGGAGAAGCATACACATGGTGGCAGACGACCACGTGCTATGTATCTTCTGAGCGTGTGAAATGGGAGTTCTTCCAAAAGGAATTCTTGAAGAAATATGTAGGGGAAATATATCTCGAAGAAAGGAAGCAAGAGTTTTTACAGTTAGAACAGAACGAAATGTCGGTGATGGACTATGAACGAGAGTTTCTGTGACTTAACAAGTACACCATTTAATTTATTCCTTTAAAAGCTAAGAATTGCAAGTAATTTTTACGAGGGTTGCGTAATGAACATAGTACAATTGTTATCCCACAAATTATCAGAGTTTGCTGATTTAGTCGAGCGAGCAAAGATGGTAGAGCAAGCTTTGGGACTCGATAAAAAGACTGAGACTACATGCACTTTTGGGAAATGAACCGGAACCGTTAGTTCGCATCCTCATCCAAAGCGAACCAAGGATACTCGTAGCAGTTGGAAGTCAACGTTTAAGGGAGATAAAAATAGAGACCAACAACCGACTATGTCCATAGGCAGTGTGCGAGGCCATCCCGGGATGTTTAGGTTCTAGTTTGCGAGCATTATGGAAAAAGGCACAGAGGTGAATATTGGAAATTTAACACGAGCTTGTTTCCGTTGTGGATCGATTCGTACCATTTTAGCAGTTTAAGTTAATAAACTGCTTAGTCAAGGTTGTGAAGTCTTTTTAGTTTATGTGATTAACTCGAATGGAGTCGATAATTAAATCAAGATTCGAGTTGTTTGTGAATTTCTTGACGTGTTTCTCGAGGAGTTATCGGGATTACCTTCAGATCAGGAAGTGGGGTTTGCAATTTAGGTGTTACCTACTTTTGCCCTGGTGTCCATATCTCCTTATCGTATGGCTCCGATGGAGTTAAAGAAACTGAAAGTTCAGTTACATGATTTGTTAGACCATGGTTTTATTCGTTCTAATATATCGTCATAAGGAGCCCCGATGTTATTCGTTAAAAAGAAGGATGGTTCGATGAGACTTTGCATAGATTATCGACAACTGAACAAGTTGACAATCAAGAACATATATCTTCTTCTAATAATTGACGACTTGTTTGATCAACTGAAAAGAGCTTTTATTTTCTTTAAGATTGATTTGAGATCGAGTTATTACCATTTAAAGGTCAAGGATAATGATATTCCCAAAACAGTCTTTCGTACATGTTATGGCCATTATGAATTCTTAGTAATGCCTTTTGGCTTGACAAACACTTCGGTAGCATTCATGGATTTAATGAACCGTATTTTTAATCCTTACTTGGACCAATTTATGGTAGTCTTCATAGATGATATTTTGATTTATTCGAAATCGAAAACTGAGGATCAACAGTACCTCCGAATTGGTCTCCAAGTATTAAGGGAAAAGCGATTATATGGAAAATTGAGCAAATGCAAATTTTGGCTATCGAAAGTGGTGTTTTTTTTAGACATGTTATCTCAACCGTTGGAATCAGAGTTGACTTAAAGAAGATCAAAGCCATTGTTCAATGGAAAGCACGAGGAATATGTCAGAGGTTCGTAGCTTCCTAGGGTTAGCTGGTTATTACCGAAGATTTGTAAATGGATATTCGAAGATAACTATGTCTATGATGAAGCTTTTACAGAAAAATGTTCCGTTTAGTTGGATTGATTTTTGCTAAGAAAGTTTTGAGCAACTAAAGCAAATATTGACAGAGGCACCGGTATTAACCTTACCTGAATCGAGAAAGGACTTCGTGGTTTATAGCGATGCTTCTTTAAATGATCTAGGTTGTGTCTTAATGCAAGACGGGAAGGTGATCGCGTACGCTTCGCGCCAATTAAAGACTCACAAGCGTAATTATTTGACGCGCGATTTAGAGCTAGCTGCTGTAGTGGTTGCTTTGAAGATTTAGATGCACTACTTATTTGGTGAGAAGTGTCACATCTTTTCCGACTATAAAATTCTTAAATATCTCCTGACTCAAAAGGAGTTGAATTTGAGATAACGATGTTGGGTAGAACTCCTCAAAGATTATGATTGCATCATCGATTATCATCCGGGAAAAGCTAACATTGTAGTCGATGCATTGAGTAGGAAGGTAGCAATGGAGATACGAGCAATGTTTGCCTAGCTCAGTATTTGTAATGATGGCAGCTTATTGGTTGAATTGAGAGTTAAACCGATATTGTTTGACCAAATTAGATATGTGCAACTTTGTGATGTAAAATCGTTGAAGAAAAAAGAAATGGTTCAAAGTGGATCGGTAGAAAACTTCAACATCGATGATCAAAATTGCATTTGTGTACCTAATGTTGCAAATTTGAAAGGATTGATACTTCAAGAAGCTCACGATAGTCCTTTTGATTTGCACCCTGGTGGATGAAAATGTATCGCGATCTACGAGAGTTGTCTTAGTAGCTGGGAATGAAAAGAGAGATAGTAAAATTCATGGCTAAGTGTTTGGCTTATCAGCAAGTTAAGGCGAAACATTAAGTCCCTATAGGAACTTCGTCTCATTTCAATACCCGAATGGAAATGAGAGTGCATTACGATGGATTTTGTAATAGGATTGCCAATATCGCTAAGCAAGAAAAAACGCAGTGTGGGTAATAGTTGATCGACTTACGAAATCGGCTCATTTTATAGCCATTAGAACCGACTGGCACTCTCAAAACTTGTCGAAGTCTACATTCAAGAGATTATTAGATTACATGGCTTACCCGTATCTATTAGCTCTGATAGAGATCCTCGTTTCACTTCAAGATTTTGAAAACAATTGCATGAATCTCTTGGTACAAGGCTTAACTTCAGCATAGCTTTTTACCCTCAGACGGATAGGCAATTGAAACGTGTTATCCAAATCTTCGAAGAAATGTTGCGAGCTTGTGTAATTGACTTTTAATCATGTTAGAATGCTACCTACCTTTAGTCGAGTTTGTTTACAATAATAACTTTCAATTGAGCAGTCAGATGGCTTCGTATGAAGCTTTATATGGTCGTAGATGTCGAACACCTGTATGTTGGATAGAATTAAGTGAAAGAAAGATAGTTGGTCCTGAGTTGATTCATGAAACGGAAGGTACAATTAAGTTAATTCGGGATAGATTGAAGACAACTTTTGACAGACAAAAATCTTACACGAACTTAAAACGACGAGATATCGAGTATGCTATTAGTGACAAAGTGTTCTTAAAGGTTTCAACATGGAAGAAAGTCCTTATATTTGGACGAAAAGGGAAATTGAGTCTACATTTTATTGGGCCTTATGAAATCACGGAAAAAGTAGGACCAGTGGCTTATCGTTTGGCCTTGCCTGCAGAGTTAGAAAAGATACACGATGTATTTCATGTTTCAATGCTTAAAAGATATTATTCTGACCCCTCACATGTTATTACGATCGGAGAAGTCGAAATCCAACCCAATTTGTCCTATGAAGAAGAACTGGTATAAATCTTAGCTCGTGAAGTGAAAGAGTTGCGTAACAAACGTAATTCACATGTGAAAGTGTTATGGCGTAACCATGAGGTTGAAGAAGCAACTTGGGAATAGGTAGAGATGATGAGATCTCAATATCCCCATCTCTTTTCAGGTAAATTTCGAGGACGAAATTTCTTTAGAGGGGGAGAGTTGTAACGATCGAATTCAGGGATGTCGAAAAATGTGTTTTCAAACTTCGTTTTTGTGAACCCGACCTGTAAAATAAAAATATTTATGAAATTAAATGGTTGAAAAAGTGGATTTTTGAATAAATAATTTTAAGAGTATAGTGAATAAATTACATGTGAGGACTAAATTGCATAAAAGGTAAAAGTGCAAATTATGAAAGGATGTTAAATTGAATTTAAAAGGAGGGACCCATGGGGCAAATTGCCCATTCACACTCTTAGTGCCATTAGATGTGAATTTTTGTGGCTTGACATTTGCTTTAATTATAATTAAAAAAAAATAAAGGAAAAAGAGAAATGAAAACATGGTTAAAATAGGTGGGAGTGGGTGAGAAGAAAAAAATCTTTTTTCTTTCCTTGTGAAATTCGAACCAGAGAAGAAGAAAAGGACAGTTCGGGTTGCTTAGATTCAATCTTCAAATTGGTAAGCTTAATCAAATCCTTTTCTTATAATTTTTATGATTTTGGAATCCCGATATCGTAAGCTAGTTGATCCGTATCTTATTTTTCATTATTGTCCATGATACTAAATACTACCATTGTTGAGTAGATAAGGTTTGTGGGATTAATTTGATAGATAGTTTTGGGTTGGAAGAGAAAAGAGATTAAATGGTGAAAATTAGTTTGGGTTGGAAGAGAAAAGAGATTAAATGGTGAAAATTAGTTATTACTTTTAAGTAGTGAGAACCAAATTTGGATATGGTGAATTAATGTAAAAAAAATGAGAAAATAGAGAGTTGAATTTAATTAGAGTAAAATTGTTTGTATATTGATGAATATGTTGTATATTTAATTCCGTAGCTAACGTTGACCCGTACTCCTCGAAAAGGAAGGGCAAAGAGAAAGTTGTCGACGAATAGCTCGGAATTTATGGTTGGTATTTCTATATCTTAAACTAAATTATAAATTGCCACATTTTAATAAAATGCTCAAGGTGAAGAATTGAGGTATGATACTCTACTTTATTGAGTTGGCTTAGAATCAAGTAATGGTATGAGGATTTAATGCTAGTTCTTTTATGTGTGAATTTATGATGTTATTTTGTGACATGGAAAAATATATGAATACTATTATTACTACCTTGAATTTTAAATGTAATTATGGTGAGATTAAAAAATCAAATATTGAAATATTGATTGGTATTTAATTTGACATGATTACCCTATTAAGTGTTCAGGCTGAGTTGAATATAGATGGCATGCCATAGGATAGAAAGAGTTCAGGGTTACTTCAACCACAAGTCGATGAGGCACAGGGTGCCAAACTACTTTGGTTTAACCGATGAGACATTGGGTGTCAACTTTATTTTAGAGCAATGCGCGATTTATTACTTTGGATTTATCCGATGACGCACTGGGTGCCAAACCGGTGTGCTGGTTGGATTCGTTTATCCGTCAGAGTCCGAGCGTGTTAATAGCGAACTATAAATAATAATTATTATTATTATCTCATGAAATTAAAATGTTATGAATGTTGTATTGGAAATCAAAGAAATGAGAATTGGTTATGCATGATGATATTATGCATAATGGACATGGAAAATGTATTGAGAAAATTAAGAAATGGTATATAAATTTGCGTAATAATAATATTATGAATAATTGAATAAAAATGAGAATATGAAATGAAATGGCGCATTGATACTCAAAGAAATGGTAATTGTATATGTATTAAAAAAATGCACAATGGAATGAGAATTGAAAGGTATATATGATCAATGATATATGGTATATATATATAATCATGTGTGGAAAATATAATGGTTCTTATGTTAAGTGACAAAATATGATATTTGACTTATTATGAGCTAATATTAGATTATAATCTATATAATACATATATTGTTTAATGTTTAGTTATGGAAATAGCATTGAGTAATTCTCATGCGTGAGATTTGTTTCTCGTGCACAAGTTAGGTACTTTTGTTAGATTTGCGACTCAGCATCCAAAGACAATCTCGCACTCCTACGTTAGTGAATTTTGTTTTATTTTAAGTTGGCATGTATCTAGGATGTGTCGTGTTAAATGTGTCATGTATTTTGATAGTTTGTAATGTTGCTTACATCCCTGAAGATTTTGGTAATTTGTTGTGTAATGTTTTGGTGATGTTTAGCCAGATTGGTTTATATATATTATGAAACTGTTAAGTTGTTTTGGTAGATGTGTGTTGGTATCGGTAGAACTCTGATGAAAAATTTTGGTATCGGTAAAACCCATCAGAATATCTATAGATGTACAAGGGATAATGTAGTTTAGCTACTGACTTATGTTGTCTCGATAGAAGTCTCAATAGTATCGATAATGGTGCAGTAGTTTCGATAGATTATTTTAGAGTATCGGTAGAAATCCCAAGCAAAAATCACTTTGCTCTCTGGAACTCATTGTATCGGTAGAAGGGTAGGATGTATCGGTAGAGCTCAAAGTTGTATCGGTAGAAGTTTCACTTCTATCGGTAGGATTCTGCAATTATTTCTAAGTCTTTACTGACTTGAGTTCTACTGATACATGCTTCCTCAAGTGTTGGTAGAAGTCTAACTATTTTAAAAAAAAATTGAAATAATTCGAATTGTTGTAAAGTTTCGATATATCCAATGTTTTAAACAATAAGTTATAATAATATTGGTAATAATAACAATGATGATATTATGGTGATTTAAAGTTTCAATTTGTTCTTGTTAGATTAAGTTTATCATGACACCTACTTTTCCAGGTCCCACAATCGGACCGAATAAGAGGTGTTACAGTGTCACATCCCATAAATTAGGAACACGACTCTCAAATACTCGAAAAAGAACATTTTTCGGTTTATTAAAATATATGTGTTTTTAATTTTAAAATAGGATGTTCGGTTACAAAAGTTCAAAGATAAAATCATATCCCGTAAGTTGAGACACAATTTTATCGAGTCCTTTAAACGACGAACAATGCCCCTTTTTTTTTTTAAAAATCATTTACTAAAAACATGAGTATTTATTGTTTGACAAAAAAATCGAACAATTATAAGTTAACATAATATACGATAATGATGTGGTATAAAATATAAGTAAATAAGCAAAATAATATACATGTATTTAATATGTGAGACAAATTAATATAATAATAAAAATAGAATTTAAAAAATGTATAAGGACAAGATTTAAATTTTTTTTAAAACAATCAAAACAAAAAGGTGATTAATTTTATCACTTTCAAAGAATAAAATCATTAAAAAAAAAGGTAAAAAAAGGGTTAATTTAAAAATAGAGTAAAAGGAAGAGACAGTACCACCCGAACTTCACTGCCCTTTGTGCAAACAAGTCATGGAAGATGCTGTTTTGACGAGGTGTTGTTTCGCTAGTTTCGGTGAAAAATGCGTGAGAGACCGCATTTCCTGTGTTTGCAAAAGACAAATAGTGGCTGGTCATATTCAGTTGCGGAGTTAAAAAATATTTTGAGTAGAATTAAATTGTATATTTTTATAATAGTAAAAATGTAATTTTATTATTTTAATAGTTTATATCTTTATAATTTTGAAAGATTAAATAAAATTTCATTATTTTTAAGGGGTCAAAGTGTAATTTTACCATTACTAATATAAAAAATTATAAAAAACTAAAATGAAAAAATTTTCATTTTAGAGGAGCCAAGATCTTTGCCAGCCCCTTGACTCCATCACTATGTTCACATTTCAAAATTTTGGTATATGATAAAGGAAGAAAGTAAGTATTTTTGAGGAAAAAATTGAAACATAAATCATTCTACTTTTTTATATAATTTTTATGGTGTTTTACAAAATATATTTTCATAATCAATTCTTTTGAGTTTGCTTATATTTAATTATTTAATTAACAATTTCAAATTCATTTAAAAAAAATTCTTTTTAAGTTTATTACTATTTTTTCAAATTAAATGCACGATTAAAATTGAAATAGATATAATAATACTATAAGCTATCGAGTGGTAACAATATTTTTTAATAATTAATAATTAAAATTAAGTTAGATGTTATATGTAAAAATAGAATTTCACACAATCTCCTATTATGATGTTTATTTGAATTCAATCTAATAACAATTATGATGTTTATAAAATTAAACATATATATCATTATGCTTTAATTTTATAATCATATTATTAAGACTTTATTCATTATTTGGCCCTTAAACTATACTCATTTCCCCACATTGATATCTAATTTTTTTTGTCTCATTTTGATACTTGAACTATAGTTTTATTACATTTGGCCCATGTTGTTATCAGTATTTTAAAAAATTAGCAACAAATCAGAAAACACCACATGTCCTCATTGACTGTTGATGTGAGAGTCGGCCGACACTGGCTGGGCATTGGCCATGGACCAAAAAAATTAAAAATTGTTAAAAAATCATTAAAATATCTATAAAAATTGTAAAAATATTTAAAATTATAAAAAAATATAAAAATTTTAAAAAAATGTAAACAAATATTTAAAAATTATAAAAAATTCAAGATCCAACGTTGTAAGTACTTATGCGCTGATACGAAAGACCTTTTTGAGTGATCAAGAGAATAGGCAAGATAGCCTACAAAGCTGTACCTGCCCACTCATTTCAAAGTCCATTCGGTCTCCATGTGAGCATGTTAGAAGCCATTTCATGAAGACCTAGACGACTCAAGCTGAGCCATTTCACGACAAGGAAGTTGAATGCATCTTATTCGATCAGGTCCATAGGAAACAATATCACATGAAGAGGCAAGAATACCTTGTGAAGTGGAATGGGCTACCTGATGCCGAGGATAGTAGGGAATCGAGGGATGCCTTGTGGCAATTAAAGGACAAGATCAACGAGTTCCATGAGGAATGATCTTTGAGGATATCACTCAATCAGGTAGGAGGTTTTGTGACTTACATGAGTTCATTTAGCCTTGAAATATTCTAGATGGATATAAATAGACTTGTCCACGTTTGATCATATTCTCTTATATAACATTTATTATGTGTAGTTGGGAGATTCTAAGGATTAGATCTCCATTGTCCATAGTGAATTTTGTAATTTCATCTCCACGGTTGATGTATTGAGACTAGGCCTATAAATTGGAGGACACCCCACCCCTCATTTGTACACAAGTCATTTGAGTAAAAGGTCTCCCATTCTTTTATAGCTTTCTTGCTCTCTTTTCTTTTTGTCAAGTTTCTTAGGGACTACCAAGTTTAAGGCACTCTTACTTAGGCTTACGAACGATTGAGTTATTGAGCCTAAGGCCATACAATATTGTATATACAATATTAAAAATGTAATTCTATCATTTTAATAGCCTATATCTTCATAATTTTTAAAAGGTTAACTCAAATTTTTATTATTTGGGGGCCAATGCAATTTTATCATTACTAATTTAAAATTTTATAAATTATAAAGGGCCTAAATTGAAATTTTACCATTTTTTTTGGGGGGGGGGGCATGGCCCCTAGGTCTCTTAGTGGCTCCTGGGTCTCTTAGTGGCTCCACCACTGGTGATATTCTTCCTAATATGACTCTCAAAGAAACTATCAATTGAATTCTGAATAATCAATTTGGAACTGAAACTGTAGCCATGAAAAGTAAGCTCATTATCACAGAGAATGAAGATGATGAACAAAGGAAGAAGATGAAGAAGACAGAGCAGAGATCGGTATTAAGGCACAATAATTGAAGAACAGCAACAAAAGCAAGACGACTTGAGAGATGTGAAAATGTTTCTATGTATAGGTTCCAACTTGTTTACGTAAATAAAAAAGAAGATAATGCGCTTCAACATACTTGAACTCATATCTTTCTATCTAAACAACAATGCCCATACCAATTAAACTAAGACTCTAATAATAGTAATACCATCTTATACAGACTCTACGTTATCATTTTGGTCACCCTCGTTAAATTATTGATTTCAAATAATTTAATAAATTCAACCCTATATATTTATAAATTTTATCAAATCTACTCACCAATCACATTTTATTTTATTTTTACCACCAAATTCCATGTATTTTTACTAAAACAAACAAATTGTAAAGCCATTGAGTTTTTCTTTAACCACAACCAATTGTACTCTCGCATTAATTCCTATACAAATGGATTGGAAAGTTTTCTTCTCCACACTCAACAATGATTGTTTCCTTAACAAGTTTTAGGTGATTGGTGATTATCAAATTGGACCCATGCCCACCTCCATCTCTCCATCTCCCTTCTACCATTACTACCCTAAAAAATAATGAGGAATTAACTACCTAAAGTTCGTTTATCACTATCCATCTGCCAATAAATTATTACCATAGATCAAAGCCCAACTCATTCCCCTACTGACGATGAACTACTCTCAGTATTCAGAGGAATTCCTACACACCCCCATTACAAGAATACCCAGATGACATACATAGCCTGTTCCATAAACTCTAAGAGAAAGAACCAGAAAGTAATATTGAAAGAAGAAAATCATTCAAATGAATATTTCTCATAAAATATTTATGTACATATATAACTTTATTCAGAATTTATCCTGATAAATGTCTTAAAAATACTAGAAGAAATATAAATGAAAATCATGTCCACATATAATTTGACCAGTCAAAATTCTCAACATGAACCCAAGCTAGCACAGTGCTCAAATAAACTAGGCATACTTTCCACTCCATCGGTAGCATCCCTTACCAGTTTTACTCTTTGTTCTCAAATATTTCTTAAATAATAGAATAACTTGATATAAAATCTTTAATTTCTTATACGGCGGATAATATAGGCCTAATCCAATTCGTCACAAGACTATAAATGGATGAAATGCAATAAGCCAAACAGATATCTTCATACCTACACATCTTTTAAACGGATCCGCCAGATTAGAGATGTGATAAATCGGGTCAACAAAAATAGGTTAGCTGAATCGAGGGCAATGGTCCAAAAAGAGTTGGAGAATATGGATGCAACAGCTTTCATGGTCTTCACCACTGGTGGGAAAATGAAAAATTAATGTTGATGGTGGTCAGAATTTACTATATGGAATAGGTATGGCTGGTGATGTGATCTGAGATGCAGATGGTTTGTGGTATCTGGGATTTGCAAGGAACATAATGTTGTGTAGCGCATATGAGGCAAAACTCTGGAGCATACTTGATGGTCTTGAATAGGCCCGAAAGCTTGGTTGTTGAGATGTGTTGTTAGAATCAGATTGTTTGAAAGCGTTGCACCATATTAAGGGGAACTTGATGATCAATCAGTCGAAATCACATGCTGTAAATATGATTCGTGATTTGTTGAAGCGTTATTGAAATATCAGCTTAACTCATGTGTATCGAGAATGCAATAGGATGGTTGATTGTTTAGCAAAAGCTGCAGAAGGAATGGACATTTACTTTCACCTTTGGTCTCAACCCCTTAATTCTGCTTTGAATGTGCTGCATGAAGACCTTACTGATTTATCTATTCCGAGATTAATTATGATCTAATAGTCTGGAATGCTCCTTATGTAAACAAACAAAAAATTTTGCTTTCCATTTTTGTGAAAAAATGTTACTATATTATATAATATGTATTATGTTATAAAAAAAATAATTAGATTTAGTTGACTAAATTATCTTTTGCATACTCCAAATTACGCCTGCTCATGAGCCAATCACTCGTCCAGGCTCGAATGTCCGTTCAAAAATGAAAGAGTTAGGGTAAAAATACGATGTCTAATAATATGTTTAAGTAAAATTTAAGTCCCATTTTTAAAATCCCGAATCCTAAACCCAAAATACAAAACCCAAAACATGAATTCAAAACCTTTGAACTCGAACCCTAAACTCTTATCCCATAACCTCACATCTTTGAACCTTAAACTCGAACTCTAAACCTTAAATCTCGATCTCAAACCTTAAATCTTGAAATTTAAAATTTAAAATTTAGGGTTTGAGTCCAAAATTTGAGATTTTGAATTTTATATTTAAGGTAAAAAAAGAAAGTATATTTTTTTTATAATTTTAAAAATTAATTAATTTAAATAATTAAATTAATTTAGAGAAAATATTAAATATATATGAATGTAAGATAATACTTTTATCATCTTTAAAATTTAAAGATGTGGCACTAATACATAATCCAAACTATAAATGGACCTAATACATAATCCAAACTTTTATTTTAACTTTTTTTTTAATACGTTTATTGTATTATATATTTAAAAACTTATATTTAAATAAAACAAATCTAAAAAAGATAAATATGAACAGAGCACGAATTTATCTTATTAAATTGGATAAACTTAAAACAAAAAAATAAATTTCAGTAACATTTTTATGCTTTTCTTGTTACCCAAATTCCTTCTTTTTCCCTATAAGTTGAGAAGTACAAATTTCAAAACCCAACATTCAGCGTCTCCAGAAAAAAGGAAACCCCAATTTCTCTGTTTTGATCAAACTTTCGTCCTCTGTTTCTATGCATCCATCCATGGCGGTGGTGTATTACAAGTTCAAGAGCTCCAAAGATTCGATTCCCAGCGCTACGGTCATGGCAACGATTTTGATTTACTCGACTCCGATGCCAAAACCGATCAACAGCTGGCCTCGCAAACTCTTGCCTTTTGATCCGCCGTGTTCCTCGACCGCCTGGATTTCCCATCCTTATCCGCGAAGAAAAACCCAATGCCCAAACCAACTCCCCATCTGTTGTTGTGAAAGAGGAGCTCCAAGAACAAGGACTCGATTTCCATGATTTCGGACTTGATTTTAGTTCTACTTCCAACAACTGAATTGCGAAACCAGGAAATACCCATTGTAAAGAAACCAAAATCGACGATGGGTTTAAAGTTTTATCTGTTAAAACCTCGGGGAAGTGGTGGCGAATTTCGCCGCAGGGTTATGTCTGCCATTGATGCAATGTGGGTGGACATTATATTCACCATTGCCCTACTAATGGTGACCCTAAATTTGACCTTAAAAGGGCTTCCAACCCATCCGATTTCAGTTCTAAAAGCTCTTGCATTTCGTACGCTTCGAGTTTAACAACTTGGAGTAGCTGTAATTCCATGGCAGAGACAGTACCACCCGAACTTCACTGCCCTTTGTGCAAACAGTCATGGAAGATGCTGTTTTGACGAGGTGTTGTTTCGTTAGTTTGGGTGAAAAATGCGTACTTGAATATCAGCAGCAATATTGAATTTTTTTTTTTTTTGTTTCTTTTTAAAATCCATTTATTATATTTGTTGACATGGGTAATTTTAAGATAGGTGAGAGGTTTAAAATTACTCGTAATTTTTTTTTCAAACCAATAAATAAAAAGTCAATGCGTTTCAATATACTTTAACTTATATCTTTTTATGTAAATAATAATATCCATAACAATCGAATAAAAACTCAATCAATAATAATAATCCCATCTTATTTTGCCAGTATATAGTTAATATTCATATAGGTAGTAATCCACATCAATTTGCAATTTATTTATTTATTTCCATCCATTAAATCTTATATTTTTTTTTTCTATAAAATGGAGAAATAGATGCTATGGGCCCTATTGATAAGTTGATAAAAGATGGGAAAAAAGAGGGATTTAATTTTCATGGGTTGAAAAAGCTAAATGGAACCAAATTTGATAAAACCCAAACCAATAATACTATTGGGACCAATTTTTTGTTCATCAATTTCTTTTCATTTTTGTTCAGCCCTAGACCCTAGTTTTCTACACAGGGTTTCAAGGAATGGTCAACCCTTGCTTTTTACACAAGGCTTAAAGAAATGGCTGCATTACATATGAACCCATACCTAATCATATAAATAAGACTACACCATATGAATGGCTTAAACATAACATTGTAGAACTATACTACCCACTAAGGATCAGATGGCCAACAATTCAAACATTTGACCACACCTATTATGCATGAACAGCTAAAACTACCATTCCCTGAATATCGCAGTGACTCACTTTCATTTCTGACCTTTCTTTTTCCACAAGTCTCCGAACATTTTGATCCCGGAGCCCTTTCGTTTTTCAGTTCGGAAACCATCACCATCATCATCATCCAAGCCAAGTGATCCAACATAACCTGTGTACACACCACCGAATTGAATGTTATCCATAGAGCTACATCTGTTGGAGAGCCTCCCATTCGTTTCCTCACCTCCACAAAGAATAGCTGTTGCAGCATCTGCTGCTTTTCTCCATTGTTCTGTTTGTACCCGTAGCTTCTTCATCTCTTCTTCCAATGCTTCCTTTCGCCCTTCTACGGATCGGAGTTTTTCCGTCAATTGAGCTGCCAGTTTTTTACTTGCTTCTAGCTCTTGTTTAACTACTCTCAAACTTAAGCTCATTTCTGCTTTCTTGGCTTTAGCAGTTGACATATTTGTTGTCACTTCATTCAACTGGTTTTTCAGGTCCTCATTTTCTTGAGCATACACAATAACCTCATTTTCTTTATCCGCTAGCTTGGATTTAAGCTCATTTATCTCATCATCTTTCAAAGCCAAGTCATTCAAAGGTGGTTTCTCTGGCTCCAATGCTGTTGTTAGATCAGTTGAGGTTTCTATTGCATCAGTTGTGTCAACTTCCAGCTTAGGCTCCATTGCTACCTTTTCCATTGGGACTTCAAAGACATCAGTTTCTTGTCGATTATCTTCGGGAAATTCATCTTTGAGGCTGCAGCTGTGTGTTTTCTTAGAATCATGAGTTTTTTGGGGAGCTTTTGGCTCCTTGGTCTTGTTTTCCAATTGTTCTTGAGCTTCTTTCTTTGCAGCTTCTGCCGAATCCAACTGGTGTTTCAAAATCTTCAGCTCTTGTTGTGCATGTCCTAGTTGAGTTTCTAAATCTGCAATGCGAGTGCCGAGTTTCTTCTGATTCAGCTGATCCGATTGGAGAGTACCACTTTGGGAACGGCAGTCTCTGAGCTTGGGACTACTACGATCGGTAATTGCTCGATGACGCAGAGGATATGAATCAGAACTTGATCTGCGAGGAGATTGCCTTTGTGGCACTTTTGAGCCCCTACTAAAAAAAGAAACCAGAGAATTACATACGAAATTAAATAAAATTTGATGAAATCCTTAGGCAAGATATTTGTGCTCAAATGCATATTTTTCCGATACAGTTGTAGATATTGAGATTCGAACTTAAAATTTGCTAACCATCATCTCTTAAAGGTGACTACATAAACTATGAACAAGTACTAGTTTCAATAGCTAAAACAGAAAAAGACCATGGTTGAACTAATACAAGATTAATATCCAAGAACTAAAACTATGACAAGAATATTCATTAATTCACAGCAGATTAGATTCTCACCTTGATCTAGGCATTTTGGCACCTAAAAGTTGCAGAGTTTGTAAATAAAATGATATAAATTAGTGAAAAACTTGTGACCTGCAGAGTGTAAGGAACAATGAAGGATAATGTAAGAATGGCAGATGTAAATAAACAATAAATATAATTAAAAAAACTCAGAAGGTCAAAAAGAATTTGTCCATCACCTTTGAAGAATACTCTATTATTTCACAATCTATGCAAACTCACTCAAATATATACAAAAAAAACAATTTAACCAAAAACATAATTACACCCAGCACTCACTCAGATTTGAGTAGTATGACTATGAAGTGGACATTAAACACACACATGAACAGTTATTAAATTAATGGACATTTGTTTTATAATCAAGGTATCATTTATGTTTGTTTTATTTTAGGATATATAAAGACTAATTTTATAGGAGTTCGTGACTGTCGCTCACAACAATTACACTTTTAGGTATACCAAAAGGCATTTTTATAATTTGATAAGCTAAATTGTGGTATCACTAATGTGAAGTTAAAGGTAATGTAATTGGCCTATATTTGTAGACTGTAGACATTCAGATAAAGTTCATTAGTGCAAATCAGAATAGTTCCAAAACAGATCAAAGTTGAAGAACTTGGGTGACTCAGAATCATCATTTCAACAAGATCAGGAAAGGGTCAGTTTAAGAAACTGCATTTGTCAATAAAGAATCATCATCTCAACAAAATAAAAATAAAAATAAAAATAGCTTCAAAGTTCAAAGCCATTTTACAGGAGAAGCTAGCAATGCTTCTGATGGAAAATTTTGGTGACTTAAATCTTTGGGGGAAAAAACTAAAAAGAAAAAAAGCGTCTTCAACCCTGGTTTTACTAGTTGTTGGCATAGCTAGGGAAATAATCAAAACTAAAAAAGAAACAATTGGACCTCTCATTACTTAATATTTCTTCACCACATGCTAGGGGATGAAATGTTGCAATATGAACTTACTAAACTATGCAACCATGTGTTCATAAAAGGATCAAAATATCAAACTTCCTTAGATTTAAGAAGAAGTTAGTATGTTACCTTAGGAAAGAAACGAGGAAATCTGAGGCATGAGAAAGTTTTGAGTACCCAAACCGAAATGCAAGGCAAATGAAGAAATGGGGAAGGAATCAAGTAAAGAGAGATGAGAGAAAAAGTAAATTTACCCAGAAAATTGTTTTAGGCAATGAAGCTGCAGAGAGAGAATGAGTTAGAAAGTTTGAATTAAAGCTGCAAAATGGGAGTGATATAATACAAGTAGGGACAAATTTTTTTTGAAAACGTGGGAAGGAAATGAACAATACTGTAATTTTACTTCTTCCTAACATTAATTAATGACTCTTGTTGCCATTGAAAACTGCATTTTTGGGAAAAATATTTTTGAAAAGTGTGATAAAAAAAAAGTGATGTGTTCATTTCTAGTATTTTTTTTTTATTATTGTTAAAATGCAACGTGATAATAGAAATTGGGGTGTAGTCAAAAAAATTATAAGATGAAAAATTTTACTTTTAATTTTTTATAATTTTAAAAAAATTAAATTATTACACGGTAAAATTACATTTTAACCTTTTGAGAATGAAAAAATTAATTATAAATATATAAGCTATTAAAATAATAAAATTTTACTTTTGTTATCATAAAAATATATAATTTTATTTCGACTCTCCTCAAAATTTTTCTTAACTCCGTCCTTAAGTAGAAAGTCAAAAATCAATGAAGCTATATGGTATTTAAATAATTAATATAATTATATATAAAATATAAATTAAGCTAATTTTTTTTATATATCTTTCGATCATTTTCATTTGCAAACACAAAAGTTGAAAGTCAAGTTTTGATTGTATTGTAGCAATGAGATCAAAACCAATAGTTGGATGTGTTTGGGATCAAATTTAGTAAAGAGATGAGAATTAAAAATAACTATTAAGGATATTTAATTAAAAGGGGAGAAAATTCACTTATGTCGATAGTTTTTTTATCATATTGATCTAAAAGACTATATATATATATGTATATATATATTTGATGAATGGTTGAAAGTTTTTTTTTTTACTTAAAATAGATAGTTAGAATTTTTTTTATTTACGTTAAAATTAGCATGCATAATCTATATAAATGTATACATATATAAATTTGATGTGAGAGAGGTGATCATTGCATACTTGCTCAAGTCGAATTTCAAATTAAAGCACAAAATATGTCTTGGAAAAAGTATCTAAAGATATATGGCAAATCATAGCAATATATCAACGTACTTGTTATGCATGTAAAATTTTGAACCAATTCAATTTCTCTATCATATTGATTTAAAAGGGTGTATGCATTAATACTTATTGAACAGATAATTTTTTTTTACTTAAAACAAATAATTAAAAGGATTGATTTACGTCAAATTCAGGACACGTGATCCGTATAAATGTGAACATATAACAGATACCTATATAAATGTGATTTAGTGAGGTGATCATTACATATTTGCTCAAGTCAAATTCAGGTTAAATTACAAAATACGTCTTGACAAAAGCATCTAAAAATATATCAAATCATAACAATATATCAATGAAGAAGATTGTAAGTTCAAATCTTAAGCGAAGATAATAATCTTATATTCTAGGACTAAGTCTATTCCTAATTCTGATCTAAGTTTAATCTTAGACCTAATTCTAAGACTAGTCCCAAGTTTAATCTTAAGCTTAATCTTAATTTTAGAACTATTCCTAAAGTATGCACAAGCATCTTGTACAAAACTTAAGGTAAGTGGGATGATTAAAGCTTAAGTAAAGAGTTGAAAAAAAGTTGAGCTTTCGGTTATTTATGAATGTATTCAATTAGCATGGGATGTTAAGTGAAAGAAAATAATTGTTGAAATTGATTACGCTTTAGCTATTAAAAATATCCATGCTGATCTGAAAAGACAAGCAAGTAGAGATTTAATTTTAAGTATCCAAGAACTATGCAAATGTGAGTGGCAAGTGGACACTAAACAAATTCCAAGGAAAGTGAAATTTGCTCCTCATATTTTGATGAGATTAATGAAAGAATATTTGATTGGCATCCGAGTGTTCCATGTCGCTCCTGCTAAAGTTGTTGACCAAATTCAATTAGATAATAAGATTATCTAATCCTAATGTTATTTCTAATAGTTTGTAATTGAATTTCTCCAATATTTTGCTAAAAAGGAAAATTAAAAAATGACCATAGATAAAGTAAAGTTACTTAAAAAAGAATTTTTTTTAAAAAAAAAATCTTCTTTAAACCACATAATTTATTGAAAAATCGAATTATTTTTAAACATGAAATTGTTTCTGCAATGTTTGTCTCGAGACTTACCAAATTAAAAAAATAGCCATTGGAAGGCTATATTTTGAGACATACAGTAAATCACATGTGATTTGTTGTTTCAAACTTTCATGTCTCGAAACAAATTGAGACATTTAATAAATCACATGTAATTTACTGCTCAAACTTTCATTTCTTAAGACAACCGAATCTATGTCTCGGGACTTGACTATCAAAATACCTTAAAAACATTTTAAACATTTTAAAACACTTTCATATTAACTCAAAAATATTTAAATAAATTAAAACACATTTAAAACTTATTTTCAAGTATATTGTAAATTCTTCAAAGTGCTATGACCACATAAACGATTATATATATTTAACATTTTTATCAAGACTTTATTCACATTTTAGCTCCCAAATTATATTTATTTTTACATATTAATACCTAAACTTTTTATCCCATATTAATAGCTTAACTTTACACCTGTTAATACTTTCAATCCAATCTGATTGTGCCACCTGTCTTTCTATTATAAATATATACATAAACTTAAATATATAAAAATAAAATATAAAAAGTTATAAAATTATAATTAAATATTTTTAATTCAAACAATCAAGATTCATCTGTAATTGTTCATCATCAATTTCTTCAATTTCATCACCTACACCAAACTTATGCAAAACCAACACCAAACAATACAAACCCAGGCAAAATCAACATTTAAAATCGGCTTAGTTTTAGATTCTTTTGAGTTAAGGCCTGGGATCTTGCTTGGAAGAACTAAACGGTGGAATAGATATTTTAAGTGGATGAGCAATATACCGAAAATGGGGGTTAAGTCGACGGTGGAAGGGGGAGATCAGAATTCAGATGAAATCAAGTTCGGATTCAAAAAGATCATGAAAAAACGAATTTGGAGATGAGTTCTGAACTTCATCGACCACCGACAATGGTGGCCGGCATGCAAGTAGTGCGAAAGCGTGGCATCGGACCTGGCAATCTGGTTTCGAGTTTTAGAGAGAAGGGATAAACATTTTGATTCTAGAAAGAGAAGGGGACCGGAGAAGAAAAAATGATAAAAATAAATAAATATATAAATTAAATAATTTCTTTTTTATTTCTTTTTTAAATTATTTATCATAAACCCAAAAATGATAACATGTTAGTACTAAATAATTAAATACTTTATGTTATATTCATCAAAAAAAAAAACTTTATGTTATCAAAATTTAAATATTTTCCCCATAATATAATATAAAAAAGCAAGATTAAGGATTCGCAAATTAATAGAGTTTAATTTGAATAAATTAATCATTTATTCAACTTTTTAATTTTTTTTTTTAATTTAAATAAATAAATCATTTAAAATGTATTAAAAATAAAAATATATTTTTGTTTTACTTTATTTAAAAGAAAATTCCACTTCAAATTTTATTAGTCACTGTAAAAAAAATGGGAGATTACAACAGAAAAACCCACATCCGATATTAGCCAGTGCTGCTACCCATTACCTACTGCTACTACAAAATTAAACCCCAAACTGAACAAAGATTTTTACCAACATCATCAGCTCAACTCTCAATAATAGGATCATAAATCAATAACAAATAAAAAAAAATATAAATTTACGTGAAAAACCTAATCGAGAAAAATCACGGGTAAAAAAAAATTCACGAATAATACAAAAGTAATTTTAACTACAGATTGAAAAAACACTATTAGTAGCACCCATCTTGAAACCTTATTTTACCTCTGTATTTTTTTTTTTTTTTATCAAATGATGAAATTCGAATCATACTAACGTGTGTTAAAACACTATAATAAACAAAGATCTTGCTAACAACACTGTAAGTGGAAAAGGAGGGTGAAGCCTTTGAAGCAATGGAAGACAGGCTTTTGTGACAGATTTAGCTTTGAAGCTTCACATAGCTTGTATAAATGATCACTACCTCCTCATTTTTGCTTTCATCACCTGTATTCATAAATAAATATATCAGAAAGTTATTATTATCTTGTTCCTAAGGAAAGTTAGATGTATGAAACTGAAAAGCTCTGAAATGTTTGAAATGGTTTCTTGTACCTCTCCCATCACTCTCATGAAACCAATCACATCTTTCTATCCCATTCCCATCCCCTCGGGATGACTCTTTTACGCTCAATATCAACGAGGGGTATGTGGGAAATCTTAGACCACTCTCGTCCTTTATCGCTTGAGCACTCTTCTTTCAGCATCGGACAATTGAAAATAGTTAACTCATCAAGCGAGAGAAGCACACCTTCTTCCGGAAGAGATGTTAGCTTGGGACAATTATAGATGACTAAACTTCGAAGAGAGGTGACGTCTTGAAAGCCCTCGGAGAACATGAATTCCAGGTTCTCGAATTCTGAAAGGCTGATAGAGGTGAGAGAAGAAGGCAGCATCATTCCAATCCCTTCTTCTGGGAACGACACCACGTTTGAGCATCCTCCACCTCCGATGGTCAATCGTTGAAGAGAGGTGAGTCTATGTAATCCCCATTCCACAAGTGACCTATAAATTTTGGGTGCGTTTGAGATCGTAAGTGATGTGAGACTGGCAGGGAAACCCTCTGATGGAAATGATATCTCAACCGAACAGTCGGACACACATAATTGTCGAAGGGAGGTGATGCTGACCATGCACTTAGGAAGGGCTCCAAAATTTCCACAAAAAACAACCGTGAAATCTCTGAGGTTGGTGGTGGCCAACCCACTTTCTTCAATAGAAACAAAATTTGAACACATTATCAACCGAATGTCCTGGATAGAGATGAGCTTGTCTAGCCCTCGTGGTAGAGATTTAATTCCAGACCGATTAATTCGAATAGATTCAAGACAAGCGGTTTCGTCAAACTCTTGGGCTATGCATTCCAACTCTGGACATTGATCAATTCTCAGAGACTTGAGCGTTGTGGGTAACTTGGTGTTTGAAAATAGGGAACTCAGCTTTGAGCAGTAGCTAATTTGGAGAAGTTGAAGCTGATTGCAAATATTTTTGTGCCCCTTCGATGACAAAGACATTAGAGATCGACAGCCAGAGATAATCAAGTTCTCAAGAACAGAGAGGGTACTATTCATACTCTTATTATCTTCTTTTTCATCAACCAAATACTCCAAATTCTCACAGTACCTAATTTCCAGCTTTTTTAAATTAGGAGGTAAGTTATTCTCTGCAAAAGAAACCAAGCCTCGACAACTAGAAATTTCCATCTCTATAAGGAATGTGAGCTCGTGTAAGACTTTTGGCAATCTATTGAGCCTATCACACCTAACTATCTCCAGAGATTCAACGCGTGATACCTTGTCGGGTTGCAATTCGGCTTCCTCGGTTTCCAAAGAGTGCAACTGAGGACACTCCACAACTTCAATGAAACGATGTCCAACTAAACTTAACCCATGTTGCGATAAAGATGCCAACTCCTTCCAACCCCGAATCAAAAAATGTTCTGAGTTTCCAAACCTCAACATTGTCCTATCTGTTGGAATATTGAACTTCGAAATGTTAGAAAGAGCCAAAGTTTGCAAAGAGGAAACCTCCTTTGCAAGAGAAGAGCAATCATCCACCACTTCTGCACACCCTTGTATACTTAATTCACACAGTGATGGGAAACTTGATATTGAAAATACCAAACTTGTACAGAAATGAATTTGAAGTTTCTGCAAGGAGGAAACATGGGTAGGCAACCTTCCCAACAATTGAGGACAGGTTCGGATTGAAAGCTCACGGAGTCTGGGGAATTTCAAAACCTTCTCGTCTCCTTCACAAGTGTCCCACTCCTCCCAGTTTGGAAGACACTCAAAAGACAGAATCTCTAATGATGCAAATGGGTTCAATTCATTTTCTCCAAAGAACTCAACACCAATCTTTTGTACCTTATCGAAACCAATAATTGAAAGATCTTTTAACAATGGCAACCTTCCAACTGATGGTAGTAACTTGCAATTTTTACAATTGCGAAGCTTCAAAGACGACAAATTCTCGAAGGAAAAATCTGCTATCCAAGACGAGAATTTTACACCACCATAATTCTCAATAATGAGTTGCTCAAGCTTTTTCTGAGGACAAAGAAGGTCCAACACCATCTCTTCAACTTCTGTTTTCCTTGTATTATTCTCCAAGTCTCTACCCCATCGTAGTTCTAACCCATCAATCCCCAACTTCTCATTTAACTTAGCTTCCCTCGCATCTTGACCATTAACATTCTCCAACCCAGAAAGGCAAAAATTACATCTAAGGTTTGACAAATTCTTCAATTCTCTAATAACATGTCCATCACCTTTCCCTATAACAAAATTAGATAATGTTTGAAGCTTGGTTAGCTGATCAAATCCGGAGGGCATCCTTTCTAATGAATTCAAACCTCTAATATCAAGACAATGCAAGCTGACGAGGTTTCCGATCTTCGAGGGTAATTTTTTGAGTTTTGAACAATTTCTTAATAGCAGAGTCTCCAAATGATAAAGACTACACAAAGAATCAGGTAAACAAGTGATTTTGGTGCCAGAAAAATTTAAGTAGCGTAGATGTTCTAAAATTTCAAAAAAGTCGGGCAAATCATAGATCTCATACCCACGCAAAGAAAGAACCCTTAAGCAGCTAAGTCTTGGCAACAAATCATCCAATACAACATTAGTTAAATAGAAGCTCGAACGTCTTGAAAGCGTTAAGGGTAAGAAAGTACGTAAAGAGGCCATCTGATAAAATGCTTCAAACTTCTTTACACCGTGAAACTCATCATCGCTAACATAAGACGAGTGACGAGAGCGATGCGAAAACTTTGGCTGCTTATCACCCTCCAGTCTGCAACATATTTCTCCTGCAACTAATTGAGCTAAATCATTCATGAGATCATGCATCACGAAACGGGATTTATCTTTACTAGATATTTGGAAAAATGACCTTGACACTAGATCTTGAAAATATTGGTTTCCAAGACCTTTGGCTTGACTTTTAGCTTTTGGTTGCAGGAAACTTTCTGCTCTCCATAACAAGATTATCTCTTCTTCTTCAAATTCATAATCTTTCGGAAATATGGAGCAGTATGCAAAGCATCGTTTCAAATGAGGAGGAAGATAATGGTAGCTTAATCGCAAAGCGGGAATGATGCCACATCGATCTTCTGGTAGGTCCCATATCTCGCTCTTATATACTTTTTCCCATCCACTATGATCCTGTACTGTGCGTAATAAGCTTCCAATGGCTTTTGCTGCCAAAGGTAAGCCGTTGCACCTTCTCACTATGTTCTCTCCAACTTCTTTAAATCGGAGATGTCCATCAAAGTTTCTTGCTTTCAATGCATGCTGAGCAAATATGGATAAACAATCATGATGCGAGAGTTTATCCAAGTAAAAAGATTTCACCGAATCCACATTAGATGAAACATTTTGGAGTCGAGTTGTTACAATAATCTTGGTTCCTGCTCCAAATGGTGCCCGTAAGATGGTCCAATCATCGTAACTCTCGTTCCAAACGTCATCTAAAACAAGCAAGAACCTTTTTCCGAATACCTTCTCCTTCAACTTGACTTGAAGCAAGTTCAAGTCATTCTCATCACGTGAGTCAGCATCGATGGATTTTAAAATCATCTTTGTTATATTAACTGCATCAAAGTCATCAGAAACGCATACCCAGGCCTTGTGATCAAAAGACTCCTTAATGCTGGGATCATTGTAAACAAGCTGAGCAAGAGTTGTTTTCCCCATCCCTCCCATGCCAACGATGGAAAGGACACAAACTCCATCGGAGTTGTTACTGCCGAGAAACTCAAGCATTTCTCGCTTCTCATCGGCTCTACCAGCATACTCCACAGCTCCATCCATCAAGGAAGTTGGTTGCAGCCTGGGTTTCTTTCCCTTGGAAGTAGCGCCTTGAGACATGATCTCACTCAACCCCAAACTACTTCTTCGAGTGTTCAAACTATTCAGTCTACCGGTGATTTCTTTGATCTTTGAAATCATCTCAGTGTTGAACTTAAAAGAGGCTGGAGAGAAATTAGCACCAGTACAGCAGGTAGGAATGAGTTTGTGTGCCTTACTAGTGCTGGCTTGAGCTTGAGTTTTTTGGAGCCTGAGACGTAACTGTTGGTAAGCGAACTCGTCCAAGACGTCATCCACATCGTAAGCTAAGTCTTGGAGATCGTCCAACCAGTTCTTCACACCCCCGTCCTTGATCTGCTTCTCCTCTGCATGGTTCAACACTGCTTTGATCTCGGGTAACATGGATTGCCATTGCTTGAGTTGCTGGTAGACTTCCCTGTGATCGGCCACAAAGTTGAATAAAGAGTCAACCAACTTGCCAGACAAGAGCTCCAAAAGGGCAGAAAGAGCAGCCTCTCCAATGAAAGACATGGTGGAATGAGTACAAAGAAATCAAAGAGAGCAAAAGGGAAATTGAGGGAAAGAAATGGAGAAGGATTGTTGTTAACAGGAAAGGGAGTAGAAGTGAAGGAATAGTGAGAAATGAGATTGGAGAACACGAGGAAAGTGGAAAACTGAATTCACATGATTTAATATAATAATATAAAACAGAAATTTATTAAAATTATTTTATTATACGCTCACATTATTTAATATAATAAAATAAGACATTTCTTTTATAACTTCAAATTCAAAATGATGTGGTTTCATACATTGGCATATATTTTTTAAATTCATTAACTTAAAAAAGTGTTTTTTAATATTTAAATATTAAATCCCAAATATATAATTATTAATTTTAAAAGTTAAAACAATATATAAAAATTTAAAAAATGTTATAAAAATGAAAAGAGTTAATTTATTTAAATTTCAAGTAATTCAAAAATAAATTGAAATTTAAATGCTATATAAAAAAATTTTAAAAATGAAAAGAGTTACTTAAATTTTAAGTAATTGAAAAATAATTTTAAAAAGTCAAAATAATATATAAAAACATTATGTGACACTTTGTGATTAGCTATAATAATTTTTTTGATGTCTGTTTGAAAATAAACTAAAAAAATATAATAGAGATATATTTTAAGTATTAAATTGAGAAAAAAAAGTTTAGATATCAAAATGAAAAAATGAATATACTTTAATAACCAGATCGTAAATTAAATCTTTATATAATTAAAAGAGTTATATAATTTATATAGTTTAATCTCATGTTTTTATTTGTTCAAAGATAATTAAGTTATTTATATTAACCTATAATAACTAAATACATATTTTTTAAAAATATAATAGTTATTTGATATTTTGTTTATTTTAAAATTTACTTCTTTGATTTTTATTATTTTTTATTTTTATTATTAAAATAGTACATGTTATATATCCATTCAATTAATATATAATTAATTTTTTCTCATGTGATGCACATATTGATTGTATATTAATTAATTGAAATATAATTTATTAGTAATTTAATACTAAAAATTTTAAAATAATCGAATAGCACGTAAAAAAATTTGAAAGCAAAGACAGAGAAAAAGATGGAGAAATTAAACTACTATTTTTTAAAATAATTTTATATAATAGTTGTGGACATTTATATAGATTTTCTTTTTAGAATTTTAAAAATTAAAAAAAATTATATATCTAGTTAATTTAAATTTAAATTTAAATTACACAATACACTCTTCCTTCAAATTAATTCTAGTCAATTTATTTTTTAAGGAAAAGTTTAACTAAATTTTTAAAAATTTTAATAGCTTTGATAAGGTAACCTACATGGCAATCTATATATATTTCATTGTTGACATAAATTGTTGAGGGGAGGTCGAACTCTCTCTTAAGAGAAGTTTTCAAAGTGTCGTCCACTTGATAGTCAACGAACCCTTCAGTGGAAGGTATTGTCTCCGTATCGAAGTTTTGTCCTCGATCTCCACAAAAAGTCGTTGTACAGTTCACAGATGAGAGACACCTCGATTGGTGGAGATACATATCTACAGACTCACGGAAAAAGTGTTAGTATAGTGCATAATATTAATTATGTAAAATGCGCCTGCAAAAAATTCAAAACACCAACTAATGCAAATGTAACATTTACCTTGCAATCATGGTACCAGTAGCACTAGTATTTACCTTCCAATATGATTTAAATATTGCTTAAGGGAAAAACAAGCAAACAATATGCAGAATTCATATTCAAAATAAAAGGTAATATAAAGTCATTGCAAACGACTTTTTTTAGTGAATTATAAGAGGAGTGCAAAGCTTTACCAACAACACGATTGACGTGACTTAAACTTAAATCACACATGAAATAATAAATATCTTTAATCATCATGTCAACACACGAAATTCATTATAAACAACTTTTTAATTACCTTTCAAAGTATTACGAAGCTTTAGTCCTAAAAGGTGAAGCAAGGGAAGAATATGACTACAATAAAAATGAAATTGAAGACAATTAAATTAAATTACTTACTTGCAAATAACAAAATGAAAATGAAAGATTGATTGCTTAACAATGAAAAGCAAAATAATTTAAATATAAATTAAAACTCTAAACGTTCCATAATTTATAAAGTTAATTAATTTTAATTAACAATAAATTAATTTTATTCAATAACTTTAGCTATATACATTACTTTTAAAATATATATTTTTATTACAATAAAAATAAAATTTTATTATTTTAATAATTTATATTTGATTTACTTATCGAAAAAATAATTTATATTTGATTTAAATGTGTAAAAAATTCTTAAACTTTTTCAAAAAAAGAATTAAGTTTTTTTTACTACTTGAATTTTCAAAATATATTAAAAAAGTCTTTAAATTTTTTCAAAAAAAAAACAATTAAATCCCTTTTTTTTTTTTGCAGTCAATTGAGTACGAACTTTTAAAATGCATCAAAAAACCCTTAATTTTAAAAAAAAAAAAGGTAATTAAACACTTGCTTTTATTAAAAATATAAAAAAATTAAAATCAACAAAAGCTATAAATATTATTAAATTAATAAAATTAGAAAAAATATAAAAATTGTAAAATTTTATAAAAATTATAAAAAATTATAATATATTTAGAAATATAAAAAAAATTTAAAATTTTATAAAGTCATAAAAAACTATACAAGATATAAAGAAATATAAAATTCGTAAATTTTTTATAAAAATTATCCTACCAAAAAAAGCATTTTATAATTTTTTATAATTTTTATTTTTTTATCATTTTTCGTCATATGTCACGTTGTGTTGCGACACGTGATGATTTTAATTAAAAAAATAAAGATCGTTAACTTTAACGACTAACAGTTAAAGTTAATTGTTAAAAGGATTTTTCGATGCATTTTATAATTTTTTATGATTTCTATAAACTTTTATAATTTATTTATATTTATTAAAATTTAATAAATTTTCTAAAATTTATTTTTTTATAACTTTTTTCTAATTTTTAATAAGAGCAAGGGCTTAATTGCTTTTTTGAAAAATTTTGAGGGTCTTTTTTATGCATTTTGAAAGTTCAAGTACCTGATTGAGTGGAGAAAAAAAGAAAGGGATTAATTGTTTTTTTTTTAAGAAGTTTGAAGGATTTTTTTTTATACATTTTGAAAATTCAAGTGTTCAATTGAGTGAAAAAAAAACTTAATTACTTTTTTTGAGAAAGTTTGAGGGCCTCCACCAACCCCCTGACTCTGCCTCTCTATTCTTTAATTTTGATTTAATAAGAGTCTGTTTGTTTTAACGTAAACAGTTTTAATATTTATATTTAATCCTATAATAAATTATTAATATAATTAACAAATTTTATTATTTTAATAATAATAAATTTAAATTAATATTCTTCACATATTATTGAAAATATTCAATATTAATATTTTAATAATAAATATTTTGTAGTATAAAAGTTAAAATATTTCATAAGTTTATGTGCTCTTCATAAATTTACAATTTAATCTTTGTACTTTTATTTTCAAAAATTTAATCTCTTTATTTTTCAGATTTAAAAATCAAGTCTAATTACTGATATTGTTAAATTTCATATCAATTTTGTTGATGTCACATTTTAAATAAAAAATATTCACTTGATAGTCGTGTAACTAAAAAATATGTAATGAATCTAAATTAAACAAAATATTTTTAATAAATATAAAAAATAATAAATTAATTTATTCAATAATTTTTTTAGTTATATTACTTTTTGAGTTAAGAAATAAAATTTATTACCTATTTTTATTAGAATTTTTGATAATATTTTTTAATTTCAAATTTAAATTTATACTAATTATTTTTTTTATAGTAACAGGCAATGAATTGAAGTGAATGAAAAGAGCCGTGTGAGATGGACCCCAAAAGGTTGTTGGAGGGCTGGCATTGATGTGAAAAGTGGAAAACAGCTGTGTCTTTGAAATTCATTTATTGTTTAAAAAATATTCTTAAAGTTTTTATGATTTTATAACATAATTTAGAAATTTTGATGTTTTATAATAGGTTTAATTCATTATTTGATCCTTATAGTATATTTGTTTTTTGTTTTTTTTTTGTTTTAATTGAGTACTAAATGTACACTCAAATTTTCAATTTAATACCAAAAGTATGCCTCCATTTTATTTTTAGTCCATTTATTTACATATGTAAAAAGAATTTTTATAGCCAAAGTACTACATGGTGTCTTTTATGTTAAAAAAACAAATAGTTTCTTTTATTAAATGTATATATACATGAAAAATATATAAAAATTTCAGAAAATATACATAATCTACAAAAAAAACATAAAAATTATTAAAAAAAAGTAAAATTGAAAAGAAATTAGTTGAAATTAATAATATTATTACAAAAATGTAAAAAAAATATAAAAATTGTAATTTAAAAAAGTTTAAAAATATTTTTTATAAAATTCTAAAATATATTATTCTAAAATTTTTAAAAAATATAAATTTTAATTTTTTTAATTACTTTAAATTTATTTTTTTAATTTTTATATATTATTTTGATTTTTAAAAATTTATACTTTGTGATTGACTATAAGAATTTTTTTGAACGTCTATCAAATGATAGACTAAAAAAATATAAGGGTGAATACTTTAGGTATCAAATTGAAAATTTGATTGTACTTTAAATATTAAATTAGAATAAAAAAATTTAAATACCAAAATAAAAAAATAGATATATTTAAGGGTAAAATCGTGAATTAAGTCATTGTAACATTTTAAAGGAGTTATATAACTTATATAGTTTAATCTCATGTTTTTATTTGTTCAAAGATAAATAAGTTATTTATATTAACTTATATACTTAAAATTTTCAAAATTTATCTAATTCAAGAGTTTAAATTTCATTTATTTATAATTTTTAAAAAATAATAATTATTCATATATCAATCAAGTAATAGTAAATGTATGTGGAAGAGAAAATCGAAACTAAGACTCAAAGTTAGAACTACTAATATTTAATTATTTGATTAAAGAAATTTGTTATATTTAAAAAGTTAGAAAATTCAACTTAAAAGAAAAGTATATCAAACTGAACGTGCTTTCTTACCAACTGTGTAAAAAACGTATCTATTTAAATACGTTTTCTCTAAAAAATGACTTATTCCCCTAAATTAAAGAAAAAAACCCTAATTTTTTTTAAATCGACATATATGTCAAAATTTGTCCTAAAACAACCAAAGTTGTGATAAAAAAAATTTCAAGTGTTAATATGAAAAACATGTATAATTTAGGAACTAAAACGTGAATAAAGTCTTATTTAAAATACATATTGTGATATTTTTCATTTGCAACGTACAATAATTATTATTTTATCATCATATTTATTTTTTATATAATGTGTAATGTCATACATGAATTTTAAATTTGTGTAATTTTATACAAATTTTTTTATTTGATTCAATTTTCATAAATCACTAACAATATTATCAAATCAACACATTTTTACGTTGATATATTACTTACACAAACAATTATATTAATTCAATAAGAAAATAAATGTTTGTATTTATTTTTTTAAATGTATACAATGGAATCAAAATTGAAACTTTATGTATAAATATGAACAATAGTTCAAGTTACATATACATAATTACATCAAATTAAAATTAATGTATCAAATTACACATTAAAATAAAATTCACATATTTATTCCTTACACTACAGCAAAGCAGGTTATTAGCGGCACTTTTAGCGACGTTTGGATAGAAAACATCGCAAAAGGTAAATCAATAGCGGGGTTTTTCCATAAACGCCGCAAAAGGTAAAGTAATAGTTGCGCATATAGAAAAAACGTCGCTAAATGTTAGAGCATTAGTGGCGTTCATAGGAAAGCGTCACTAAAGACCATGTTCTTTAGCAGCGTTTGTGGGAAAAGCACCGCTAAAGACCATGTTCTTTAGCGGCGTTTATGGGAAAGCGTCGTTAAAAACCATGTTCTATAGAGGCATTTTTCCTCATAAACACCGCTATTTTTAACGGCGTTATCTTTAGCGACATTTTTTTCGACTCTTGCAAAAGCGTCACTAAAGGTTTTAGCAACGCTTATAAGCGCTGGTGTAGACCCAAAAAAAATTGTTAAAAACCTGTTTTCCCGTAGTGTTAATAACATAAAATTTATCATATAATACCCTCAAGTACAATCACTCTCATAAAAGCAACACAATAATTTCAAAGACTATAACATATTTTCCACTTGCCTTAGTTTTCCAACGACCTAGTTGGGGTCCATCTTATGTCTCTATTCAATGATTTCAACTTGCTCAATGCCTTAGAGATGAGTATTCGAACGAAACGAGTTTTGTTCATCCCTACAATACCTCGTAGCCCCAATTTTTAAATGCTCAAACGATATTTGTCCAAGTTATTCATCTCTCTCTTTGATCTTTTGTGTGTTTGTTACCCTAAATCTCATTAATGGTGCTCCAACATAACATGGATTAAAGGCAAATCCTACAAATATACCTAGTTGATACTTGAACCGGTATTCCATCTCACATATTGTTCTAATTGATTAACAACATTAATTTTTTTAAGGGCTAACATACAGTTTTTCTCTTGAACTCATCTAAAATTTTTATAGTTGAATGATCAAAACAAAAATACGCTAACAGTTATTGACCATTTATATAGTTTACCCTAAATTTTACTTAGATTAGGTTATCCATTTTTTTAAAATTGTTGCTCATAATTTTACACCTGTGAATGTCAAGTTTAGGGTTAAATTTCATCGTCCATCATTTCAAAAGTAAATTAAATTTTAAATATTTCACAATGAATCCAATATTCATTAGTGTCGAAGTGTTGTAATCATGTCATAATAATTAATTTGATTTTAACGAGGCGTAAAAAATTTGATGACGTTGATAAACACACGAAAGTCAACACTCATGAATATTGAGATATTACTAAAAAAAGTGTATTTTAAAAATACATATTTTAATGAGTAATAATTAAAATTGCAATATTAAAGTTAAAAAATGTGAATGATTAATATAAATTTAAACTTCAAATTAAAAAAAATAAGTAAAACTCTATAAAAATAAAAATATTTCTAAATAAGTAAGTGAATGTCTAAAAATTATTAAGTAAAATTAATTTATTACTAATTTATATATTAAAATATGTTTAGAAAAATAGAATTTATACCAAATATGATACAACATAAATAACTACAATTACAATTGGATACTTATGAATCCAACGAGTGGTTTCAGTGAGAAAGAAGATGATGTTCATTCTAGGAGACAAAAGTTCGAGCACCTGTGAGTGCAAGGTGTGTGTGCAATGTCAAAGGGTTAATAAAGTATGAACAAATACTATCATGGGGTTTTTTATTAAAATAATACAAAAAAATATTATATACCAAAATAATATATTCTCCCCATTATTTACCAAATTAGTACACTTGAGGGAGTGGTGTCGTGGTGCCATTTGGGTAGGCGGCACCACTGTTCATTCTGACATAAAAATAATTTTATTAATATTAAATAAATACAAATTATTTAAATAACAAATTAAAAAAAATATTGATACGAGTTTAGGTCAAACCCGTTTAAATACGGGTTTGGTATTTTTGGATGGTGCCTACCTGATAGGCGACACCAATGGTGCCTTTCTACCAGGCGGCACCTAATCTCAATACTCCTGCCGTCTGCTACCATGTGCTACCCCTGCTGCCGTGTGTTGCCCCATGCTGCTACCTGCATGAGAGAAAGAAAAGGTAAGATATATGGGGACCTTAAAATGGTCCCCAAACACACAACACGCACAACACTTGAAGCAAAGAAAGAAAAGAAGAAGAAGAAGAAGGAGGGAAGGAGGGTGCAACGGCAGCAACAAAGAGAGAAGAGAAGGAGAGAAAAGAAGAAAAAAAAAGGAAGGTATGTTGTTTATGGTTTGATTATTATTTAATTTTTTGTATTATTCTTGAAAAAAATTCATTTAAATGTTATTTAAATTTAAATATTATTTAATCATGTAAAAAATTTAAATTAAACTAAACTAATAACCTAAACAAAAACATATTGTTAATATTCTTAATATTTGTATTATAAATAATATTTAACAAGTTAACAACCTCTTAAAATAATCGCAATTGTAGATATAAAAATTTGCATTCTATCTCATATATAAACAATAAAAATTCTATCTCATTCTCTATTTTTCATATAGCATTCATCAAGTAGGTGACCGAATTAATAATTCTATTATGGTTGCTTTGAAGAGAAAATTAATTGAGGAGGTAGATTGTGATAATTTTAACAGTTTTTTTAAAACATTTTTTTATTAAAACAATATATATATATATATATATTGTGATGCTTACATAAAATTTTGTTAACTTTGATTTATTATTTTGATATAATAATATTTAGAAATAAGTATATATTTAAATAAATGAAAAATATGTTTCTACTATATTAAAATTTAAAAAAATATTTTTGAATATTAAAAAATTGAAATAAAACATATTTTTAAAATTTTAAAATGACAAATTAAAGGAAAAAATAAAAAAATATATTAGTAATTATTTTAATATTTAAAAAAAAGAAATATTAAAATGTGGTTAATTGCCATTCGTGATAATTATTTTTTAAAAAGTAAAAAAGAAAGAAACATAAATGTAGTAAATATTTTAATATTTTTTTCATCAAACAAAATTCTTATATTCGATATTTATATTTTAATAAATTACGAAATAAATTTTTAATATAAATTTAACACTTAACCCGTAAAATATAAGAGTAAATTCAATACTTAAAATTTTAATTTATCAAAGTAATCAATATATAATTATTATTTTTTATATATATCAAGAATTTTAATTACTTCTAGTTAAAAATTGTATTAATTACTTCTGACAGATTGATAATCTCAAATTTTTTATTGCAGATATGAATATAGATTCGTTAATTAAGGATGATGATCACATATCGGCATCTGTATATGTACAGGTAATAAATTGTTATTTGTTACAGTATGAAAAGTTCATTTAATTTACGATATGAAACTAAGTTATATTAACTATATCGGTAATTTAATAGTCTCAGGATGTGTACCGGAAATTAAGGGCTCGCGTGAATGGGATAAATTATGAACCAGACGAACGCATCATGCCATACTTGATTGCAACTGGATTTGGAGCTGCTTCACTGATCCGAACATTCGATTTGCATTACGACTTAATTTCCGCTTTGGTCGAGCGGTGGCGGCCAGAGACCCACACGTTTCACTTACCATGTGGTGAGTGCACCATTACACTAGAGGATGTTGCACTGCAGCTTGGGCTTCCAATTGATGGGATACCCGTTACGGGGTCATCGACGGTGTCTGACCCGACGACCCTTTGTGAAAGCTTATTGGGAGTCTCACCCGGTGATGGTGAATCGAGATTCACGGGATTGAAGTTCACATGGTTGACGGAAAGATTCCACCATCTACCAGTTGATGCCACCGAATTTGATGTGATGTGTATCGCTCGGGCTTATATATTACACCTTATAGGTGGTGTACTGATGTCGACGACAAACGAAAACAGAGTGCACATAATGTACTTGCCCCTATTGACCGATTTTAATGAAGCAGGTCAATATAGTTGGGGCTCAGCAGTACTAGCGATGTTGTATCGTGATCTTTGTCGATGCACAAAGCCTGCTGCCGTTGACATTTGCAAGTGTCTAATATTGTTACAATCGTGGGCCCTATATCGGATGCCTTTCTTGGCTAATATCAAACACCTGCCATATGTTTTCCCACTTGTGAACAGGTGATAACATCTAATCTTTGTCCACAAGTATTTGATTTTTTTGTATGTAAATTTGATGTAATAAGTTATTTTTCGTAGATGGCGTGGGAATTCGAATATCGGAAGGTCATTCACGGTTTCGATATATCGGCAAATGATCGAGACACATGCGGGGGAGATGGTAAGTTATTCGTGACATGCAATTACATGAATCTTCATTTATTAATATTAATTTAGTCGTCTTACTATAACAATGTTATTTAAATTTGCAGTTCTTTTGGATGCCCTATTCAATCCCTAAGGTGGCGACTACTATTCCCGATTTTGCCCACAACCACTCGTACTTGTGGTGCATTGACGCACCAGTTATATGCTTTTAGACAGTTGAGTGGTACCATGGAGATCGAGTACTTTGACAATTCGGGTACATACAACCATCCCGAGAGACCTAGTTGATTTAGGAGATATTCATAGTATCGATAAGAAGGGGAGATCAGGAATGGACTGGGGGCAAGTGCACAAAAGATACGTTGCAGTGTGGGCGAGACGGGCGGAGCGGATACCTCAATGTGACATAGATCACGGTTTCACTTTTGAGGTATCCGTAGAGTATAGACAGTGGTATTTCGAGACGGGGAAACCATATATATATGGTGGGCAAACAATGTAAATCCCCCCGTTCATGCTACCACGTGGGCACCACTTTCAGCCACTTGAGCCTGAGCTTGAGCCTGAGCCTGAGCCTGAGCACTATTCGGAGCCTGCACTCGAGTCGGAGCCTAACACCGAGCCGACACCTGAGTCGTATCATCCAGGGTGGTCAGGGAATGCATATAATACGAGTTGGTCAGCGCACGAGTATCATTCAAAGTTTCTCGAGTCCAACACCGATGAGCAGGATCCGAGATCGTCTTTGATGTTTGATATTTTCAACCTGATACCACCACAGTTCTCTACTCCTTTCAGCACGTTGCAGTACTCTACTCCTCCTCGCCCATTACCGTTGCAGAACTTTAGTTATGGCTCATCATCATCAATGACACCCGAAGGTGCGGAAGACGATGACATTGAACGTCGTGAGCACCCGCAACGTGCTCGTCGACCACCATAATGTTTTACTCCTGGAACCACACCATCGAACCATCAAATGCGATGAGATGGGCCTTAGAATTAAATATGTTTATGTTCTTATTTATGTTTATGTATGCAAATATTTTGTATTTCCTTTTTCTACACAACAACTACTTATGATCGTTTAATGTCATTTGCTAAACCTCATTAAATAAATTCAAACATAAAAATTATTAAATAAATTCAAATTTAAACAGAATTAATTCCAAATTCAATCATAAACTTAATTAATTTAACAGAAAAATGACCAATAAAAAAGCTTAAGCCGGGCCTGATCCGAATGACTGGCCAATATGGTAGGTTCGTTGGGGGCAATTACGTCGAGTATGCCTAGCTAGCCTACATATTTCACATAGCTTGCTGCCGTATATTTTCTCCATAATGTCGATTTCGTTGTTGATTCTGGAAACATTCGGATGACCTTTCGGATTCCTTCACAAACCTCTATTCGGTATAAGCTCAAGAGTCGTCTGAGGCACCTCTCATGTGGACAAGTCAGGCAGGATAGGGAGCTCGTTTTCCCAAATACGTAACGTGCGCTAGAGAGTGTAAACGGGGTCGATGAATTGTTCAACATTGAGCGACACTTTAGCACAAGCTGCAACTACATGCGCACATAGATAACGAAGTGTGTCAAACCTCCTACAATCGCCGTGTCTGTTCTGCAAATCAACCCCGTATGACCTAGGTGGGATACCAGGTTTTCGCGCAATTGTCTCTGTAACTTGAAATCGTTGAAATTATCGTGAATATATTTCAACGTTCGTTATCCTTGCTCTTTGACGGTTTGCATCCATTGAATTCCTGACTGTTTTAACAAAAACGTGCTCGACGTTCATCTGGTTGATTTGTCACGTCTCTATTACTGACATCAAAGTAGCCAGTTTGTAGAACGTAACCGAGAACACGGATGAAATCGGTAGATGTCGTATTCTCTTGAACACGCCATTAACCGACTCTGCCAGGTTGGTCGTCATTTGACCATATCGATACCCGTCATCAAAACTTTGAGCCCATTGCCACGGCTCCATGGTACCCAACCACTTTCGCAACGACTTGTTCATTTCACCTTCCATGTCACGCTCAAGTTTGGTCATTTTTTGCCGGAATCGGTGTGGCTCTAACTCGTACGCTGTAGGAATATTAAGAAAACATAAGTTATGCTCTCGAATTAAAACATAAAAAAATATAACTTAAAACAAAATTTCTTTACCCATTCTCACAAGTCGTCTTCGCCAGTCTGCATTCTTATATTCTTTTTGAAAGTTGGCCGCAATATGTCGGCTACAATAAACCGATCTCCATGGTACACCGGTATATCTAATGGACGCAATAATCCCCTTTCCTCTATCGAAGATTATGCAAATATTATCGTTATGAACAATATACCTCCGCAAGTTCGTCAAAAAGAATTCCCATGATTCCATACTTTTTTTATCCACAATAGTAAATGCTATCGGGAGCACGTTCTGGTTCTTGTCTTGAGCCACCGTAATCAGTAGAATCTGAATATATTTCCCGTATAGCCAGGTTTCATCTACCTGGATAAATGACTTGCAGTGAGGAAATGCTCTAACATAGGGATCAAACGTCTAAAATATACTGGAAAATTCTTCTTCCCGGTTGTAAGTTGTTATTCGGACCATAATAAGGTCGTGTCACCAACTCAATCGCAATCCCGGGCACGTATTGTCGTATTGCGGCTATCCACCCTTGTAGCTCATTATACGATGCATCCTAATCACCGAACAACTGTTCCATTGCCATCTGTTTCGCAATCCATGCTTTTCGATATGAAACTTGATAATGGAATCGTGCTTGCATCTCGACAATCAGTGTAGAAACTTTAATGGTCGGATCGTCCTTCACCATTGGCATGATATGTGTGCAGATAGTTCTGGAATCGAGTTTCCGGTGATCTTCTGACAAACGTGTTGAACTGCATGTGTGAGGCCCAACAAATTTTCTTATCTCTCACTTTTGCGACTTCTGGATAAATACAGCTCGTACCCGACAATTGTAGCCTTCTGTCCAACACTCTCCAATATATAATGTCGGTTTAGACACGACGACTTTGTAGTCCACTGACAAATTCATGCTGTACCGCTTAATGGCAAATACGCACTCTTCCTTCGAGTTAAACCTTTGACCCACGAACAACTGTTCAGGTTCTGGTGTAAATGTCAATCGGAGAGCAGGCATTATATCAGGGTACTCTTCGAAATTGGCTGCATATGTCGCATCAGGGTTTATAAGTGACATGTGTGCCCCAGTAGGATAATTATGCATCGCAATACGTCGACCATCCGAGGCCTCATCATTCAGGCCTTCCTCATCGATATCATCCGGGACCTCGACCATGTTGAGATCACTATCAATATCGTCCTCGTGATCAGAAGGATCACTACTATCATATCCATCATCACCATCCGCATCATTATCGAGTGCAACATTAAGATTGATATTGATCCCACTGATCCCGTGAGCTACAGATTGATTATCAATGTAAGATGTCGGAGCCATCATACTTAATAGAGTGGGATCTTCAGCTCTCTCAACATCAGTTAACTCAGCAAATAACTGAATTAGTGCATTTTCATTACTCTGATTCCCACAATAAAGAGCGATCATTGTCTCAACATCTTCATCGTCTACGAGTTCCATCTCGGTAAATTTGATAGGATTTGTTGAAACTGGAAACTTATAGAAAAGTTTTGAGATCCTTCTCCTACAACGTCTAGCAATTCTTTCACTAATCTTTGCCTTCATATTATCCACCGAAACATTTTTACTAAATCTCATTGCTAGTTGTTGACGACATTCAAATACACATCCAATTATTGTTGTCAAAATTTTCCCATCGAAATAAACGCATACAAAAAATTGATTTTCCATCTGTTAAAAGAAATAAATAAGATTTTTTACACAAAAAATATAAAAAAATTATTTATTATAAATAAATAGAATTACAGTTAAAATTTTTTGCTAACCTTCTATTTCCTTTTCTTCTTCAAAACTTTTGCTTCCTTTCCTTCTTAAAAAAATTGCTGTTAAAATTTGCTTCTCTTCTTTTATTCTTTCACTCAATAATTTGTGTTTAAACTTATCTGATGAATGCACCACTAGTGCCACCTACCCAGTAGGCATTATTGGTGCCGCTTACCCTAAAGGCACCACTTCTCAAATTTTAATTTTATTTAATTTAATTTTCTTTTTTACTATAAAAATATATAAAATTAAAAAAATTAGCACCACTCACTTAGGTGTACTATTTTGGTAAATATGAAAAGTATTATTTTGATAAATAAATATTTTTTTATATTATTTATTTAAAAAAATTTGAGTTAATCTTATTCAATATTTAATTTAATTTTTCAATTTTATATTATTATTTTCTACAATTCTTATAAAAAATATGTTTTTTTACTTTTTTAATTTTTTATAATTTGAATGGATTAAAATATATATATTTATATTATTTAAGTTATTAATTTTTTTTTTGTATTATATTTTGGTGTATAATTTTTTTTTTGTATTATTTATGTCAAAAACCCTAAAAATTCGGATAAAAAATACAATGTGAGGTTGGTGCTGCTTGGTAGGTAGGCACCACTAGTACCGCCTGTCAGGTAGGCAGCTTTGGTGCCGCCTGTTAGATAGGCACCACCCTTTGTACCACTTTCGTATTTAAATACCGGGTTTATATTTTATCGGGTGTACCGGGTGTTGTTTAATATTAAACAATTCTTGTGTCAGACATGAACAGTAGTGCCGCCTACCCAAATGGTATCACTCCCCCCAAGTGTACCATTTTGGTAAATAATGGGGAGAATATATTATTTTGGTATATAATATTTTTGTATTATTTTAATAAAAAACCTATTACCATGTAATCACATTAATATATTAAAAAAATAATTGGATACTCATAATCATATTCATATTAACTTGATTTAAAGATCTTATATGATTCTTAGATTTATATTTGATTTATTATTTATCTCATTTAAAAAAATTATTTGCATTTTCTTTTAAAGTTTTTTGCCCTTATTTTCAAAATTTTTAATATTTAGCTTGCAGAGAAAATGATGAAGAAGATCCAAACTTGTTTTATACATACAAAAAATTATCTACACTGGAAAAGAATTAACAAACTATGCTCTTTTTTTCTTTTTTTAATTTATCGATTTGTTGTTTTTGAGAGAAAAATGAAAAAACATTTTATAAGGTGTGTTTTCACTGATATGATAGAAAAAATGTGCATTGTAAGACGCGTTTTATTCTTACCCCAAAAAATACGTTTTAAGTGATGCGTTTTCTCTATCAGATCAATGAAAACGCGCCTTGTAGAATGCATTTTCTATCTAATGGTAACTTTTTCTAACAGGCAAAAATCCCAACAGCTATGGGACTCCAACAATCTTTTTTTTTTTCTCTATATAAACCCTCCAATTTTTATTTTTTTTCAACTCAACTCTCAATTTTCTTGTTCTCGATTTCCCTATATTAAAATCTATTTATCAAATTATACATTAAAATAAAATTCAATTTTATAGAAGAATTTTTTATTTGATTCAATTTTCATATATCACTAACAATATTATCAAATTAGCACAATTTTAACTTGATGTATTGCTTACACAAACAATTATATTAATTCAAGAAGAAAATAAATGTTTGTATTCATTTCTTTAAGTGTATATAATTGGATGAAAATCGAAGCTTTATGTATACATATGAAGAACAATTCAAGTTTCATATATATAATTACAACAAACTAAATTAATGTAAAAATAAAATTCACATATTTATTCTTTAATAACATAAAATTTATCATATAAGACCTTCAAGTACAACCACTCTCGTAAGAGCAACACAACAATTCCAAAGACGGTAGCATGTTTTCCACCTGCCTTGAGTTTTCCCCTCCAACAACCCATTTGGGGTCCATCTTATTCAATGATTTCAGCTTGCTCAATGCCTCGTAGCCTCAATTTTTAGATGCTCAAACGATATTTGTTCAAGTTCTTAATCTCTCTCTTTGATCCTTTGTGTGTTTGTTACTCCAAATCTCGAAGAATGGATTAAAGGCAAATGCTACAAATTTACCCAGTAGATATTTGAATTGGATTTCCATCACACGCATTGCCCCAATTGATTAATAACATTAATTTTTTTAAAGATTAACATATAGTTTATCTTTGAATTTATCTAAAAATACTTAATTGATATTTAAATTTGTCAAAAAATTATACTTTTTAAAAATTAATTTATATTTAAAAAAATTTAATTTATATCTTTCATGTACCATACTAAAAATTATCACATGTCAGAATAAAATTGATTAAAGGCAAATTAATGGCAATAGTACGTATGCCAACTTGGATTAAAGGCAAATGTTACAAATGTTTTTTTACATGTAGGGTTAAGTCTCCCTCTTGTATAGGGATTTATTTATTTTTAATAATTTATTTGATTAAATAATAATTAATTTTTAAATTATATTATATTAATATAAAGTAACTATTTAAATTTTCTTCTAAAAAGGTTAATTATTGTAAAATAAAAAAAATTGCAGTTAAAAATGAGATCTTTATTTTGCGTTTAAATTGCATTACTTAAATTTTGCAGTGTTGGGGCGAAGGAAATTAATATAATAACCAAAAAACTTAATTATCTTTTAACAAATAATTCTAAAATTAGATTATCATATAATAACATATAATAATTAATTTAGTTGATTTTGTATTTAAATTTATACTAATCATAATGTTATTTATTAATGTTGTTTACTGTCATTAGTGGTTTAAAATTATTTTTGTAACATCCGGGTGCTTGAACCAGATTTGGAACAGTGATAGAGTACAATTGAGAATTAGAATATATGGTTGAATTTAGGAAGGTTAGAAAAATTTAAGGATTAATAGTAAAGGAGAGAAAATATGGGGGACTAAATATCAAATTATCCGAATTGAATTTTGAGTCATCATGGGAATTAGATTGATTGAGGAGGGGCAAAAGAGTAATTTGGTGGAAGATATTTTTGGAGGCAAAGTTTTGGGCCAAAGTGTAAAGTTGGAAGGCCTAGGGACTAAAAGTACAATTTTAGTCATTTTTATTAAGTGAGATATTTTTGAAAGAAAAGTTTAGAGAATTTGAGAGAAAGAAAAAGAAATAAAAAGATGAAAATATCATCTTTTTCATGATGTTAGCCGTCCATGCCTATTCTCCCTTCCATCCAACTTTTGATTTTATTTCAATTAGGTCCTTCCACCGTTGTTAAACCTTTCAAGCTTCAAAAACCTCCATTTTCTTTGAAATTTCTGAAAGAAAGGAATAGAAGAGAGTTAGTAGACACATTAATTCTCATATAGAGTCTCTTTTGAGGTGTTAAAGAGTTAAGGGATTGAATTAGAATTTTGGTTTTTCATGAAATAAGGTAAGAGATGATTCAATTTTCATGATATACATGTATTTTTCTGTAATTTAGTATGGAAATAATTGAATTATAGCATTTAGCTTACATGTGTTTATGTGAAATTGAAGAGAAAAAGAAGGAACAAAGGGACCAAATTGAAGACAAAGGAAAAGAATAGAGCAAGAGGTAAAAAGAGAGGAAATTCAGCCTTCTTGTTGTAAGTACTACAACAGTTTTGATTTATAGTTTATTTTCTCTAATGATATATGAATTATTAGCATAGAAATTGTTATATAGGTACATAGTTTGAATGTTTACAATGATAAAATGAAGGGATTAATATGTGATTGAGTAAAATAGTTTGGATAGAACAAATGATTGACTTTGAAAATTCACCAAAAATTTTATATAATGATTTAAGGGTCAAATTATATATGTAATTAAAGCTTATTGAGTGTAGTTTCATATGGAAGAAACAGTGAATTAAAAAGAATTTTATATTTCGAGATATACTAGTTTTTATGTAACAAGGTCAGAGTAGGTTCGAATTTCTCTGTTCTGACTTTGAAAAATCATAGAAAAATGTAGAAAAATTATTAGAGATTGAAATTTATATGGTTAATTCCTTAATTAGTCTATTTTCAAAACAAATAGACAGAAATATCATTTGATCTCTGTATAAAAAAATAGATAATTTTTAGTAAAGAATGGTCGAAACTGTCAGGCAGCAGAGAATGGGTAAATTGAAAGAATTTACTGTACAAATTGGTTAAAGTAAAAATTCTGAAAATTTTATGGTAAAAAAATGATTGAGTTTAGTTTCAAAAAATCAAGCGGATTATAATTTCGAATTTTTTAGCTCAATATATAAATAATTTAGTGACTGTGACGCAAGTGAACAACTTTGAAAACATAAATGTGAAGTATTTGATGATGTATTTTTGTGAGATATATCATTTATGAGAAATGATGCCAATTGAGATTGTGCCCAAGTAGACAAATTAGAACCATTGTGATATTAGTGGCATGTCATTAAGGAACACTAGCGTGCTCTCTGATTAGCACTGTGTGTGCCCTCTGTTTAGCACTGTATGCCCTCTGTTCAGCACTGTGTGTGCCCTCTATTATTAGCACTTCATGTACCCTCTGATTAGCACTTTGTGTGCCCTCTGTTACCCAGCACTTATGTGCCCTCTGTTAAGTACTTCGGTACTTTCTGTTTGTTCCTTTTATCCGATAGGTTCAATAGAAGTCTACTATGGGCCAAGTGGATAAATAAGCTAAGTGAGCTATGGTTAAGAAAGCTATGATGGCTAGATTGTGAAAAGTGAAAGAATGTGTAAATTATGACATTGAGGTAAGTGAAATAATGAATACATGAAAGATAAGTACTATATGTGTATGTGAAATTAAATGTTGATAATTAAGTGAACTAATGTGGCTGAAATGACTAAGTTGGGAAAAGGGATGAAAATGTAAAATCTACCATTGAGGTAAGTTGGAATATGAGAATGAATGTGTGTTATGATGGCATTAAGGTAAGTTAAATGTTACATGCAAGAAAGGTTAGAAATTTTATACGCATGAGTAATTAAATGTTTGATAAAATTAAGCAATAAATAAATAATCATCTATTATGCTCGTAATGCTTACTAAGCCTTCACCGACTTAACGCGTTTATTTCAACGCAAAAGTATAAAGCTACAAGGAGTAAAGTCGAGTTCAGGGATCTCTCATCACATCACATCATTCTTTGGAGGACTCCAAATATAGGTTTTTTTTTTTTTAAAGGAAATGACATGTACAATGATATTTGTGTGAGTTCCTAATGAGTGGAAAAAAATGTTATCTCGAATGTTATGAATTATGAAATGAAATGATTAATATACGATATTTCGACTTGAATGACCTTAAAGACATTGGTTTTTAAAGAAAATTTTCTGTTACTCGACTTTCTCTGCCGTACTGTAATGTAATGCTCCTATATTGAGTTTATACGTATAAACCGAGTATGGGGGTGTTAGAATTTTAATATTTGACGTTTATTGAGAATTAACTAAATTAGGATGATATTTATTTATTCAAATGATTTTAAATGGGTTTATTATATATATATATATAGAGTATGAACTTATTTTCTGCTGCTAAAACTCATATCAATTCTTAAATTAAATATTCACTTATATAATATAGGTTTAAGTAATGAATATCTCATATATTAACATGTAAATACAATAAACCCGTTTAAAATCATGTTAATAAAACAAAACAAAAAGTAAGTTAAATGCACATAAAAGGACATATTTAGTAGTAATTGAAGTCGAAATTGCCCACTTCTTTGTAATCACATTTAAAGGTGTTCATAAGTTGGGTCAGATTTAAGTATGATATTAATATACTTTATACTTGTCCAAATCTAGTTCATGGTCTTAAAATTTTATTCAAATTCGTTCATATTTGCAAAAGATTAACCCAATCTCATTTTAAGCGCACTCATATTTATTTTTAAATTTTTAAAAAATATATTATTTTAATTTAATGTTTAATAATAATATATATATTTTTATTTATTAAAATTTTTATACTCATCTTAATATTATTTTAATATTTATATTAGAATAATATTATATATTTAATAAATTTTTTTTTTAATGTGTTATAAATTACATAGTATATAAAAATAACATAATATAAATAATTATAAATTTAAAAACGGGTCGTACTTGGATCTTAAATATTTAAACCCGAACCTGACTCATATTTTAAATTGACCTAATTTTTTTATTCAAGTTTATTTTTACACATCTTGACCCATATAAATAATTATTTTTTAATGTCTTATAGCACGTTTTGACATCTTGTTCCTTGACTAGAAGCAAAGTAGTGTAAAGGATCAGTATTCTAGCTTATGATTTTGTTTGGACGTCGATTGAAGCGAAATCAAAATTTTTTTTTGAGAGGAGTCAAAATTAAATTGTAATATTTACGATAATAAAAATATAATTTTATTATTTTAATGATTTATATCTTCATAATTCTTAAATGATTAAATCAATTGTTATAATTTTTAAGGAAATCAAAGTGTAATTTAATCTTTACTGATTTAAAATTTTAAAAATTCTAAAAAACCTAGACCCTTATCAATCCCCTAACTACGCCACTGAACGTCGGGACCCATATATATTACATACCGCTTTATAGTGATGATTGAATCAATTTCATAATTTTTCAAAATAAAATTTAATGATCAACAATTAAATCGATTGAATCAAAAATTAATAATCTAACCAATTCCACCACCTAAATTTTAAAACCATGCTTCATCATGTACTTTATTATTTTTTGCACCTATGATCATTTTCTGTATCAACACTCAACTCTTGCAGTAATTTTTTTTCTTAGCGTCCCAAAATCAAACAAAGAATAATCTGTTGGCAAATTTAATATCTATGTATGGAATGATAATCGTGTGAGGAAGGGAAAGGGATCATCACTTCCTTGACCTTTTAAACCGGTTGCATTGGTGCACTTCGTCACAGCTCGAGACTCCGCAAGCTAACAGCCATGGTCAGCATTATCTGTTCGTGAAAGATGATCGCTGGATAGCTTGAACATAAAACTATTGCCATGGAACTCCAAGGTTACTTGTCATAGCTTTAGCTTCGGACAGAGATACAGCCATACCCAGCATCATTTGCTCTTCGTAACTTTCCGGAACAATGGGTCGGGGCACATTAAGAAGGCTACCTCTTATTTCATCTTGTTGCGGTATTGTTGAGATCCCACCTATATCTTCTGTAACATCAGGACTTGCGTAGCTAGTCCCTGCTTCAGCCACCTCCGATCCAAAATCTACTCCCCATTCCCCTTCATCTCTTGCAGGTGTCATCAAACCACCAGTTGACATGTCAACCGGGCTCTCTGCAGGACAGTTCTCAGAAACTTGGTCCAACCTGTTATAAAACCTGCTGCCGCCAGGAAGCATGTTGAACGGTGTTATATTTCCGTTATAGTCAAGAGAAGATTCTCCATCGATCTGCTGACGCTCAGCAAGGGCAGCTATTGCACAAGCAAAACCACCAGAAGGAGATGATGATGATGATGAACCGGCCACCGTGGCCATAGCTGGTGAGACATAGCGATCTACTGAAACATGTACCAAAGAAGCAGCATCTCCATTGTTAGACTTTCTGTGTCTGCAGTTCTCCTTAATCAATCAAAGAATGTCAGATAGACCAAAACTAAAGAAAAACAAAATCCAACAAAGCCTATATGTAATATATTAGGTAAAGTGGAGACTTTATATAAACAACAAGAATACAATTTAAAAAAGCAACAGAAGGATTGAACATTTTAATATGTGAAATTACTCTTAGTTCGTTAATATGTTACTCTGACTTTTCATTTTTGTTTAAGCATCCATGTATGACACATGGATATGGGAATATGACCTCAAGGATCCTCCAAAATACATGAAAAAACTTTTTAAAAAAACTCTAAGACACATTCCTATATCTGACACCCACACCCAGTCCAAGTAACAAGCTTTAACAAGAAAAGGAAACCTTCAATGAAAGAATGGCAATTTTGAAAAGCACACTTGGGTTGAACTGACAATACGAGTTTTCTTACTGCTAGAAATGCTTAAATTCTACAATCAGTTCCATACCTGAATTGACTGCCAAATTGCTTCCATGACCATTATTTCTTCCAGATCTACGTCCAACTCATCATCCCCGCAATTTAAGCATTTGATAAAAGATAGTGAAACAGCTTGAAATAAAAATGCTAAGACCAATCTTGCAAGATGGGTTCTGAAATTTGAATAGAAAAAAGAAATGCAATACGAAATAGCAACCATGCTCCATCCACTTCTTTTTCTCTTAACATATATGACTGTAAGTACAATAGAGGAAGACAAGCTAAATAAAACACTGCCTACCTGCTTGTCCTAGGATGTGATGGTTGTTGAATCATCATGGCAGCCTGCGAATCTTCAGAAGAAACTAGTTCCTCAACAGAGGATTGAGCTGCAAAAATCAAGAATGTATAGGAAAAATTTTGTAGATGAAACGATGTCAGAGGAACGAAAAATTTTTGTAAAAAATTAAAGATGTTGGGAAACTTGTGTGAAGCGAAAGGAAGATGGATTGTTAATATGGTGGTTTTACTATTTTTGAATAAAAATTTTCTCCCAATTAATGAGAAAAGATTGTTCGGCAGATTGCGGCGAGAGATAAAATTGATTTATCCTCATTTCCCCTATATTATAATCACCTTATTTTTAGTTCTTTTTCCTTCATTTTCATAGCTTCTACACACTTCTTTCTACATTTCTTCAATTTTTTTTCTTTCATCTATTTTCTTTAGCAAGCCGTGTAGAGGGGGGAGAGATTTGAGTGAGTTTTTTTAATCATTTTCATCATTTAAATTTCAAAAAAGGTAAGAGTCTTGATCTAACCTTTTAAAGTTTCCATGGATAAATCTATGTTCCTCAAGGATGAAGATGAAAGTTATTGAGTGTTTGGGAGGGTTTGAATTTGAGGAAGTCTCTATCCATCTTCTCATATATATTTTTTATTTAAAGCATGTATTTTTACATTATGTAGACCCTTATTTATGTGGGAAATCATGTGTGATAATGTATGCATGTTGTATGTCTTTGGGTGGAACTCATGTTTGGGTGATTAAAATGAAGCTAAAAATTTAGTTGTGAAATCTGTCATAAACAAATTATTACATGAGTAGTAAGTTTTAAAATTCGCCATAAATTTCGTAAAAATAATTAGGAAGTGATCTATACATCATTGTAACCGTGACGCAGTCTAGTTTTGTTTAGAATAAACGGAGACCAATTTCGATTTTTATTCTAAAATATATGAATTTTTTAGTGTTGAAAGGTCATAAAAATCTAGCAGTAGAATTTTTATAAAATAGGTTTAGTAGTGACTTTGAAAAATCACCAAAAATTTCACAAAATAAAATAGGAAGTGTGTCTTATATCTCTATAACTGTACAGAAGTCTAGTTTTGTTTAAAACTAGTCGTGCTCGATTTAAAGTTATATATTAAGAGTTATTAATTTTTTAATGAGCAAAGGTCAAAATGTCAAGGCAACAAACTACCATATTTCATTAGTTAATATTTTAGCCGGATTGATAAGCAAGTTGAAACGAGTATGAGACTCGAATGTCATGGTTGTATATTTCTGATTATATGTTTGATGTTTTGTTTGCGCTCATCCTTAGGGTTCTAACCTAACTTGCGACAATGAGTGACGCTCGGGATAACACTATGGACATCCGGGATTATTTGACTAGCGGTCATGAGTGGTGCAGGACTATCCGGATACCCGATTCTTTTTTAGCACATGTGCAATCTAACAAGTTTGACAAGTTTGATATGCAAGTGACTTAGTTATGTAGATTGAAATGACTCATGATTTGATTATTCGATACTCATATCATGCTTCTATGTATACATTTGATTTGCATGCTTATATTTATGAATTGCTTGAAGTATGGTAAATTAATTGTATACCACTGAGCCTGTAAAGCTTAAACTTCGAATTGTCCTCATTTTCAGATCAGTAGACTTCTGTTTGTGTTCGTGGAGCATCATCGACGATAGTAAGTTACACGCCCGTGTGCCTAGCCCATGTGCCTCTATTTCAAAAGATAGTGAGTTGCACGGCCTACTACACGATCATGTGGCTCACACAGTCCACCACATGCCCGTGTGGTGTCGATAGGCTTATTTTTCAGCGACCAAAACAATAAAAATTCAAGGTTTTTGATACTCACCTAATACAACGAAGATGTAAGAGCAATCTTGAAACTCCAGAAGCCTAAAAACAAGATCCAATCAATTTAACGAAAGATTCACACTAACACGCTAACTCGCAACAACAAAACTACGTCGAGCACTTCGACGCTCAAAACCCGAAACGAACAAAACCTACTTACCGACAAATCAATAGCACACGCTCGAATCCTAGATAGAGGGAGGAACGTTAGGTGCCTCCTGATGTTCCCCTAACGCACCAAAACATCGAACAAACAAAATAGAGCAAATCAAACCATTGCTTCGTAATTTTGAAGAAATTCCCAATTCACAACGACTGATCACATAAACGAAATTAAACGAGTTAACCTACCTTAAAACGCACCGAAACAAACAACACAATAACACGATCCAACAATTATTACATCGAAAGATAAAAAAAGAATTTTAAGAATGAAAGAAAAAGACAAGAAAAGAAAAGAAAGAACAGAAAGAAAGAGAGAAAAGAAACGTTCATAACGTCGGAGGGAAACCATCAAATTAATTTTTTTTAAAATTAAATCAATTTTACGGGGAAGTGTAAAAATAAATTTTCTTGTTGTATGCACAAAGATTCCAACATAATACTAGAGAATAAACAAATGCTTAACCATTGAACCATTAGGCTCATTATTGACATAGATTAGCGAACAAATACATTTGAATTAAAAGTTCCCCCACTATGGTTTAACAAAAGAATAACAAAATTTTCAAGAGTATGAATCAAACCTTAGATCTCAAACAAACAACCAAAACACATAACCATTGAAGTAAACACACAGTTGTTGATAAAGTAGAACGAACAACCTAAAATTTTCGGGGCGTTACAAAATGTGCCTGGCCTTCATCTTGTTAGGATCTAGTGTCCTAAGTGTATTTTATTCATCATTTATACTTGTAATTTTTCAAATAGATTGGTTTAAAAAGTTTTCATTATTCACATTAATATCGTTTTTATATATCCTTAATAGTTTTTTCACGAAAAACAATATGTGAGCAAATAATGGCTCATTAATTACTTAATGTTTAACTAATACTAAGTTAAATTACATGGTTGGATTGTAATGTGAGAAGACAACTTGTATTAGTAGGTAATCTAAAAGGTTCATAGTTTGATATCCTCTAATTAACATTACATGATAGATGAAAAAGTAACATGGTCACAAGTCATTTGTCTAAGAAAAATTATTTAATTACTATTTGTTAGTAATTGAATTTTTCATGAAGGAAGATATAATGATTACCATAAGATAAAATAGGATCAATCATATTGGGTGAACAAATTTAACCCAAAAAGATTAACGATATCCTATAAGGGTAATATACTTATTACAAGGTCATTACATAAATACATATTAAGTTTCTTTCATAATGATATGTAATAAGGGAGAGTTCAATCATGGTACTTTAGTGGAATGACTCCATCCTTAAATACTGTTGTAATTAATAGGTGAAGAGTCGAAACTTAATAACAAATAATTTGAGCCCTAATTATAATTGTCTAATTAATCCCTCCGCTAGCTCGATATTACCCAGAACGAATTGCATATAGATTTGATACTATGAAACAAATAAAAACAATGACTAAGAGAAATAGATCATATATATCACTATCCACAGTGAAGGGATTTTCTCACTAAGTACAAAGAGACTTAGAAATTAAATTAATTTCTTCATATTGTTATTTAATTGAATGTAGTTAAACAATTGAAGTTTGAAGTGAGAATTAAGTTAATTCATCATCATGGTTTAATTAAACAAGACAATTAAATATATTTCATCTTAGATTTTAATATGGTAAAATTGTCATGAGTTTAACCAAATTAAAATTGGGTTGAGAAAGTAATTTAATTAGGTAAATTAATACGTTAATATTTTGAGAAATAGAAAAATCGGGTCAAATAAATTATTAGTATTGGCTAAAAGCCTAAATAACACATATAATTGTACTCAATACACAACACAGACTCGAGAGCCCATCTCATTACATGAGGAGCGACGAACCCTAGTATCAAATAAGGTTACCGACTATAGGGTTTCCAAGTAGGGAAATTGTAATTTTCTATTAAAATATTTTTATTTAATTACCCATTGTTCAAGTAAAATTATTGTATCTTTTTCTTATAAATAAGAACTACGAGATGACCTAATTGCATAATCAATTAAGCGTCATTACTTTGTCAAAAAATAGTGTTAATTTAATTACAAAAATAAATTATATTTTCAAAAGAGCTCAAAGTTTTCAATTCTCATAGAGAGAAATTAACTTTTTCACGGAAAGTTAATCAAAATTTTCATTATATGCATTTGGTTTGTTTTGTATGAGCTCATGCTCAAAACAATTCGGGATTCGAGGATAGCAGAAAAAATCATTTGATAGAAAGCCAAGAAATGACTTAGACTGCCTCGCATGAAGCACATGCAATAATTTAATTTATGACTTATTATTATAAATACCACAAGGGTTGATTTTAAGAAAAAATTCAAACTTCCGTTGTACCTAAAAAATTATTTTCTAAGTCGATTTTTTCAACACATCTGTCTAACTTGTTTTTTCCTATCTTCAAAATCAAAACAATTAAGCAATGTGCATAAATCATTAAGTCGACATTCGCATCGTCATTAAACTCAAATGTAGCATATCTTACAGGGTTTATTGTAGATATATATTTATATATCAAGCTCGATATTCTCTTCTAGCTTGAGACTTTCATATTAGTTCTTGACAAAAGTTCATTCAATTTGACGCTTTTATTGAAAGCGAAATCTATAGATTGAGTGATGCAAATATGATCCCAATTTTGACATCACAATTTGACAGTCATAATAAATAATGAGTCCAATTCTTTTACACATCTTTCATAACAAAACATGTTTAAAAATACAAGCTATAAAAAAATTGCTAGAATATTATAAAAAATAAAAAATTATTATTCTATTATTTTGAGATTTTGTTACAACATAAAATTACCAACACATAAATATGTAATATCAAAATTTTGAACAAAATCTTATAAATAGAATAAGAACGACAAGTAATTGTTTACTTACTTGAAATAAATTTTCTCCACAAAATCTATCTTAACTCTGAAAAATCTCTCCATTTTATGAGAAGTTTCTATCGACGAATATGAAACATATTTGAAAAGGTCGGTAAAAATGACATGATTATACAAAAAAAAAAATAATAAAAAATAAAAAAAAATCTTTTACTTCACAAACTGTTGGAATTTAATATAACAAAAGACATGACAATCTATGTAATTCACAAAAAAAAAAATAAATAAATAATTTTACTTCACGATCAACCTATTTAATACATCATTAAATTTTAAATTAGTAAATAGAAAATTTTCTCTTTCATAATTTATAAAATTTTAAATTAGTAATGACAAAATTACACTTTGACCTTCCCAAAATAATAAAAATTTAATTTAATTCTTTAAAAATTATAAATATATAGACTATTAAAATAATAAAATTACATTTTTGTTGTCATGAAAATATTCAATTTAATTTCGATCCTTCAAAATAATTGTTTCTCTTTTTTAACTCAATTTCAAATTTTTTTAGTGTTGCTCAAGTTAGAATTAAGTTAATAATTGTTTTTTTTAATTAAAAAGTTTTGATAGGTTTTGGTGTCTGTTTATTTTATCATGGGTATATAAAATTTTTATGCAACTTGATAATAAGGAATATTAATAATTTTTTTGTTGGTGAATTACAAGATGCTAGGTGGAAGATCGTTTGAAAATATCAGGGTCCGCAATAAGTGAATTCTTTTTATGGCTCTTATGTAAGGAACAATTGCTTACTAATTTGGAACGAGTTCGAAGAGGTACCAATCAGAATGCAACTTATCCAATATGCCAACACGACACAGTAGATATTTTGCATGTCCTTAAGGATTGTCTAGCGGCTAAAGAAATTTGGAAGTATGCAGTGCCAGAAAATTACCCGCCATAGTTATTCTCTAATTATCTCTTAGTATGGGTCAAGATAAATCTAGGAAATTTTGGGTGGTTACCAAAGCCATAGCCAACCCTTTTTGGCTCGATATCTTAGGTCTATAGAAAAATAGGAACCTTTTCGTATTTTAAGGATTATCTTGGAGCCTCTCAAAGACCATTAAAGTGTCGGTAAATTAGGCAGAACAGTACAATACAATCAACATTTGGAAGATATGTAGGAATAATAATTTAGATTCTGAATATCTTTTAGAAAATTATAGGAATGGTAGGGAGTTAAATTGCTAGCTTTAGATAGTTTCATTTTAGGTTTGTATTTTTTCACCAAAAAAAATTACAATATATTTTAATATTTTAATCTTTCCACTTTTATTTGATCAGATTTCGTAAGTTGTATATCTATATATATAATAAGAGTGCTTGGACACTTAAATTAGGGGCGAAAACCTTGATAACATCAAACATGTATATTTTTTACCTTTTCAATTCTAATTATGTCTTAATAGTTAATTTTTTATTTTATGTTTTGGATTCTCTAATGTTTTAGTTAATTCTCAGCAAAGTTTGATGTATGAAACTGAAAAGCTCTGAAATGGTTTCTTGTACCTCTCCCACCACTCTCATGAAACCAATCAGATCCTTCTATCTCATTCCCCAGGGATGACTCTTTCATCATCAATACAAACGAAGGGTATGTGGGAAAACTTACACCACTCTCGTGCTTTATCGCTTTAGCACTCTTCTTTCAGCAACGGACGATCCGAAATCCATAACTCACCAGGCGAGAGAAGCATGTCTTTTTCCGGAAGAGGTGTTAGCTTGGGACAATTCCCGATAATCAATGTTCGAAGAGAGGCGAGGTCTTGAAAGCCCTCCGAGAACATGAATTCCAGGTTCTCGAAATCTGAAAGGCTGATATAGGTGAGAGAAGGAGGCAGCATCATTCCAATCCCTTCTTCTGGGAACGACACTACGATTGAGCATCCTGCACCTCCGATGATCAATTCTTGAAGAGAGGTGAGTCTATGTAACCCCCATTCCACAAGTGACCTATAAATTTTGGGTGCATTTGAGATGTCAAGTGAGGTGAGATTGGCAGGGAAACCCTCCGATGGAAATGATATGTCATCCGAACAATCGGACACACACAATTCTCGAAGGGAGGTGATGCTGACCATGCACTTAGGAAGGGCTCCAAAATTTCCACAACCACGAACTGAGAAAGCTCTGAGGCTGGTGGTGGCCAACCCACTTTCTTCAATAGAAACCAAATTTCAACACTCTCTCAATCGAATCTCCTGGAGATGGATGAGCTTGTCTAGCCCTCGTGGTAGAGATTTAATTCCAGAACCATCGATTAGAATAGATTCAAGACAAGCGGTTTCGTCAAACTCTTGGGCTATGCATTCCAACTCTGGACATTCATCAATTATCAGAGACTTGAGCATTGTGGGTAGCTTGGTGTTTGAAAATAGGGAACTCAGCTTTGAGCAGTAGCTAATTTGGAGAAGTTGAAGCTGATTGCATATATTTTTGTGCCCCTTGGATGACAAAGACATTAGAGACCGACAGTTACAGATATTCAAGTCCTCAAGAAGACACAGAGTACTGCTCATTCTCTTATTATCCTCTTTTTCATCAACCAAATACTCCCAATTCTTACAGCCTGAAATTCTCAGCTCTTTTAAATTAGGAGGTAAAGTTATTCTCTGCAAAAGAAACCAAGCCTGGACAACCAGAAATGTCCATCTCTGTAAGGAATGTAAGCTCATGTAAGACTTTTGGCAGTCTATTGAGCCTATCACACCTAACTATCTCCAGAGATTTAACGCGTGATACCTTGTCGGGTTGTAATTCGGCTTCCTCGGTTTCCAAAGAGTGCAATTGAGGACAATCCAAAACTGCAATGAAACGATGTCCAACTAAACTTAACCCATGTTGCGATAAAGAAGCCAACTCCTTCCAACCCCGAATCTCAAGACATTCACAATTTCCAAACCTCAACATTATCTTATCTGATGGAATATTAAACTTTGAAATGCTAGAAAGAGCCAAAGTTTGCAAAGAGGAAACCTCCTTTGCAAGAGAAGAGCAATCCTTCTGCACACCCTTGTATACTTAATTCACACAGTGATGGGAAACTTAATATTGAAACTAACAAACTTGCACACAAATGAATTTGAAGTTTCTGCAAGGAGGAAACATGGGTCGGCAACCTTCCCAACAATTGAGGACAGTTTTAGATTGAAAGCTTACGAGGCAGGGGAATTTCAAAACCTTCTCGTCTCCTTCACAAGTGTCCCACTCCTTCCAGTTTGGAAAACCAACAAAAGACAGAATCTCTAATGATGCAAATGGGTTCAACTCATTTTCTCCAAAGAACTCAACACCAATCTTTTGTACCTCATGGAAATCAGTAATTGAAAGATATTTTAACAATGGCAACCTTCCAATTGATGGTAGTGATCTGCAATTTTGACGATTACGAAGCTTCAGAGACGACAAATTCTTGAAGGAAGAATCATGTATCCAAGACGCGAATTCTGCACCACCGTAATTCTCAATAATGAGTTGCTCAAGCTTTTTCTGAGGACAAAGAAAGTCCAACACCCGCTCTTCAACTTCTTTTTTCCTTGTATAATTCTCCAAGTCTCTACTCCAATGTAGTTTTAACCCATAAATCCCTAGCTTCTCATTTAACTTAGCTTCTCTCGCATCTTCGCCATTAACATTCTCCCAACCCAAAAAGACAAAAACTACCTCTAAGGTTTGACAACTTTTTCAGTTCTCTAATAACATGTCCATCACCTTTCCCTATAACAAAATTAGATAATGTTTGAAGCTTGGTTAGCTGATCAAATCCGGAGGGCATCCTTTCTAATGAATTCGCACCTCTAACATCAAGACAATGCAAGCTGACGAGGTTTCCGATCTTCGAGGGTAATTTTTTGAGGTTTGAACAATTTCTTAATAGCAGAGTCTCCAAGTGATAAAGACTACACAAAGAATCAGGTAAACAAGTGATTTTGGTGCCAGAAAAAATTTAAGTAGCGTAGATGTTTTAAATTTTCAAAAAAGTCGGGCAAATCATAGATCTCATACCCACGCAAAGAAAGAACCCTTAAGCAGCTAAGTCTTGGCAACAAATCATCCAAGACAACATTAGTTAAATAGAAGCTCGAATATCTTAAAAGCGTTAAGGGTAAGAAAGTACGTAAAGAGGCCATTTGATAAAATGCTTCAAACTTCTTTACACTGTGAAACAGACCATCGCTAACGTAAGACGAGTGACGAGAGCGATGCGAAAACTTTGGCTGCTTATCACCCTCCACTCTGCAACATATTTCTCCTGCAACTAATTGAGCTAAATCATTCATGAGATCATGCATCACGATACGGGATTTATCTTTACTAGATATTTGGAAAAATGACCTTGACACTAGATCTTGAAAATATTGGTTTCCAAGACCTTTGGCTTGACTTTTAGCTTTTGGTTGCAGGAAACTTTCTGCTCTCCATAACAAGACTATCTCTTTTTCTTCAAATTCATAATCTTTAGGAAATATGGATTAGTATGCAAAGCACCGTTTCAAATGCGGAGGAAGATAATGGTAGCTTAATCGCAAAGCTGGAATGATGCCACATCAATCTTCTGGTAGGTCCCATATCTCGCTCTCATATACTTTTTCCCATTCACGATGATCCTTCACCGTGCGTAATAAGCTTCCCATGGCTTTTGCTGCCAAAGGTAAGCCGTTGCACCTTCTCACTATGTTCTCTCCAACTTCTTTAAATTGGAGATGCCCATCAAAGTTTCTCGCTTTCAATGCATGCTGAGCAAATATGGATAAACAATCATGATGCGAGAGTTTGTCCAAGTAAAAAGCTTTCACCGAATCCACATTAGATGAAACCTTTTGGAGTCGAGTTGTTACAATAATCTTGGTTTCTGCTCCAAATGGAGCCCTTAAGGTGGTCCAATCAGTGTAACTCCCGTTCCAAATGTCATCTAAAACAAGCAAGAACCTTTTCCCTGACAACTTCTCCTTCAACTTGACTTGAAGTAAATTCAGGTCATTGTAAGCGCATGGCTCAGAAGTGATGGACTGTAAAATCGTCTTGGTTATATTAACTGCATCAAATTCATCAGAAACACATACCCAGGCCTTGTGATCAAAAGACTCCTTAATGCTGGGATCATTGTAAACAAGCTGAGCAAGAGTTGTTTTCCCCATCCCTCCCATGCCAACGATGGAAAGGACACAAACTCCATCTCAGTTGTTACTGCTGAGAAACTCAAGCATTTCTCGCTTCTCATCGGCTCTAACAACATACTGCACAGCTCCATCCATCAAGGAAGTCGGTTGCAGCCTGGGTTTCTTTCCCTTGAAAGTTGCGCCTTGAGACATGATCTCCCTCAACCCCAAATTAATTCTTGGAGTGTTCAACCTATTCAGCTTCTTAGTGATTTCTTTTATCTTTCTAATCATCTTAGCATTGAACTTAAAAGTGGTTGGAGAGAAGTTAGCACCAGTACAGCAGGTAGGAATGAGTTTGTGTGCCTTACTAGTGCTGGCTTGAGCTTGAGTTTTTTGGAGTCTGACACGTAACTGTTGGTAAGCGAACTCGTCCAAGATGTCATCCACATCGTAAGCTAAGTCTTGGAGATCGTCCAACCAATTCTTCACACCCTCGTCCTTGATCTGCTTCTCCTCTGCATGGTTCAACACTGCTTTGATCTCGGGTAACATGGATTGCCACTGCTTGAGTTGCTGGTGGACTTGCCTGTGATCAGCCACAAAAATTGAGTACAGAGTCAACCAACTTGCCAGACAACAGCTCCAAAAAGGCAGAAAGAGCAGCCTCTCCAATGACAGACATGGTGGAATTAGGACAGAGAAATCAAAGAGAGAGATGAAGAAGCGAAAGGGAAACTCAGGGAAAGAAATGGAGATGGATTGTGTATAATTGGAGTTAACAGGCAATGAGTTGTTGGAAAATACAGGGAAAGTGGAAAACAGGTCAGAGTCTTTGAAAAATGGTCTAATCAAAGTAAGAATCTTTTGCTTTATGATTTTATTCGCCACCTAAATATGCTTTAATCCAAAGATGATGGTATTAAAAAAAAGAGAGAGAGAAACTGGAAAACATCGCACAGTCTTTGAAATTATTCCTTCATTTTATATGTGTGGCCGTATTTGAAAATTTTGATGTTTTAATCAAAAGAAACGTCTTTAAAATTCTGAAAAGTATAAATTTTTAAGGTTTTTTTTTTCAGTTGCTTGAAATTCATATAAGTTGAATTCTTATATATTATTTTGATTTTTTAAAATTTATAATGATATAGTTTATAATTTTATAATATATTATTTTTAAAAAAAATTATATATTATATTTTAATCAATATAATATATATATAGTACTACAAAAAAAAAAAACATGTGACATGTTCTAATTAAATATTAAAAAATACATTTGATTTTGATCGATTGTTGATTGATATTAACTATTGTTGATCGACGTTGAAGGAGCATTGACCGACCACTTGGTACTATTAGAATATGTCATGTATTCTTTTTTTTAGTATACATACGAACAACAATTCAAGTTTCATATATATAATTACATCAAATTAAAATTCATGTATAAAATTACACATCAAAATAAAATTCACGCATTTATTCCTTAATACATAAAATTATCATATAACACCCTCAAGTACAATCACTCTCATGAAAGCAACACAAATACTGTGTAGTTTATTTTTTGAATTTGTCCAAAAATACCTAATTGATATTTGAACTTTTTTTTTCTATCTAGTTGATACCTGAAATTGAATTCCGTCACACATATTACTCTAATTTATTAATTTGTCCTTAAACGTATCCAAAATTACTTAGCTAGTACCTGAATTTGTTGAAAAATTATATTTTTTAAATTAATTTATAATTTTAAAAGATTTTTTAATTTATATATATCATGTGCCATACTAAAAATTATCACATGTCACAATAAAATTGATTATCAATGCTATATCTATGCAAATTAATGGCATTAGTACGGATTCCAACTTGGATTAAGGTTTTGTTTAATAGTACTTTTTAAAAACACTTTTGACATAAAAAATATTTTTGAACCAAAAGAAATGTTAAACAAGTAACTTTTAAAGGAAATTTTTGGCTTTTTAAAAGCACTTTTCCTCATATAGAGAAGTTAAAATTTTTAGCTTTTTCATCCTAAAAACACTTTTGACAGCTCAATTACGTTTTCACCCTTCCAACATATGGTACTTTCCATTATTTAATTAATTGCTTAAAAAATATTTAAAATTTATATTTATATATTAAAATATTAATAATAAAATATAATAAATTATTTTCTATGTTCTTATTAAAATATCGTAACATTAATTAATTTGAACATTATTTAAATGTTTATTTATTACTTTATAATACATGTCTAAAATAGATATTTTATTTTTTAAAAACACTTTTTGACAGCTATACTAAACACTTAAATCTTAAATCAAATTTTTAAAAGTACTTTTCAAAGTCACTTTTTCAAAACACTTTTCAAAGTCATTTTTTCAAAACATTTTTTAAAAGCATTTTTCAAAAGCAATGCTAAACTAGCCCTAAAGGCAAATGTTACAAATGTTTTTTTACATGTAAGGTGTAACACCCTTACACCAGTTCACATGTATAAACCCGGTATAAGAATATTGCATACAGTGTCAGAGAATTAAACACAAGTATAACAAAATTTTCTTTCATATAATGTGTAATTGAACCGCTTTACTCAAAATATCACAAAATAATCAATATAATCAAAATCGAAACTTAAAACCAGTTTGAAAATAATGAAAATGTAATTTTTACTTAAAACAGGGCAAATATCGATACCACCATAAAAATATTGATACCTCTATTTTAAAATCAATAAATATAGCCGAAAACTTAGTAATAATCCCTGAAACAACTTAAGAACTTCGCCAATATTTCAAATCAATCCAAAACACAATTTTAACCATCTCATTCAATTTATGTAAAATTTCAAAGCAACATTGATAACTCATTCATTAGAGACACATAGGTATACCATTTGTACATGCCATTTCACACAAAATAAATATACCTTATCTTGCAATCTTCCGATGTTAATGTAATTTGATGAGAGGCACCTAGTCCAACCTTAACTTCTCGGAGATCTTATACCTACGCGTTGAAATACACGCGTTAAGCCGGTGAAGGCTTAGTAAGTACTACAAGAATAATTAATCAATTCTAAACTTTTTTATTAACTCATTTCAACATACATGTGAATATTCATTCATATAAAATACATACCTTTCACATATATATCAATTAACTTCTCTTGTTATCACATTATACACATTCATCCACTTTTTACAACTTAGCTATTTTAGCCTCTTTAGCTTACTTAGTTTTATCATTATTTGATTGCTTATACACATATAGTACTTACCTTTCATGTGTTCAATGTTTCACTTACCTCAATGTCACAATTTGCACATTTTTTTTTTCCACATTATTTACCCTATTAACAGGACTCGGACCTTGGTGGATACACGGATCCAACCAAACACACCAGAATGGCACCCAGTGCCTCATCGGATAGTTTGAAGCAATAAAGTGACACCCCGTGTCTCATCGGCCTAGCCGAAGCAAAGTGGTACCCAGTACCTCATCGAATCTATCCGAAGTAAAATAATGACACCAGTGTCTCATCAACTCGAGGTCGAAGTACCCCTGAACTCTTCCAATCCTATGGCATGCCAACTATATCCGACTCAACCCGACTAGTTAATAAGGATTTTCAATTTACAATTCATATCACTTTCAATTCCAATTTCATTTTCACTTTCACTTTCAATTTTGATCACAAATTATTCACAACTTATACATCATATATACATTTTTCATCACATATACATAATCATGTATTTCTCACATTTATTTCGTCAATGGCTTTCACAATATCACCATTTATCATATAATCAATATTTATAATTAAACACATAATATTTCACATATACATTGTTCATCACATATATATCATCATATACCTCTTTACTCTTATTTTCACATTAATTTTCAAAATTGTCCACTTGCGTCACAGTCACTAAATTATTTATATTTTGAGCTACAGAATTCGAAATTATAGTCTGCTTGATGTTCTTGAAACTAGACTCAAATATATTTTTACAATAAAAATTTCAGAATTTTTAATTCAGCCAATTTGTACAGTAAATTCTTTCAATTTACCCCTTCTCTGCTGCCTAACTATTTCGACCTTTCTTTACTAAAAATTATTTATCTTTTTTTACAGAGATCAAATAATGTTCTCGTCTATTTATTTTGAAAATAGACTCATTAAGGAATTAACCATATAAATTTCAGTCTTTAATATTTTTTCTATATTTTTCTATGATTTTTCAAAGTTAGAACAGGGGAACTTGAACCTACTCTGACCTTGTTACACTAAAACTAGTATATCTCAAAATATACAATTCCTTTTATTTCACTGTTTCTTCCATATGAAACTACACTCAATAAGTTTTAATTACATATTTAATTCAACTCTTAAATCTTTTTATACAATTTTTTGTGAATTTTAAAAGTTAGTCCTCTGTTCTGTCCAAACTATTTCAATGAGATTAATTCCTTTCTCGTGCTTCTTTATACTAAATTTCATTCAATCACACATAATTATCATACTTATAATTAAACATCTCAATTTCATCATGATTAATCATATATTTTAAAATTATAAACACTTTAACTTAATTGTTACTAAGTCTTTTAATACTTGTAGTACTTACAATACTTGTAGATAATTTCTTCTCACTCCATGGCTTTCTCCTTTCCTTTTCCTTCAATTTGGTCCTTCTCCTTCTTTTCTTTCTCTTCAATTCCATACAAAATACATATATTCACATTAAAATCATTCTGACATATCATAATCTATATTTCTAAACCAAAACTAACATGTATTTAAAGAGGAGCTTAGCTTTCTTACTTTAATCACTTGTATTCAACACTAATTCCCATTTTCTTTCTCCTCAAAGACAAGTATGGATGCATTTATTTTAACAATTGGATAGCTACTACACTTCTCTATTAATTTTATTCGCTAATCTTGAAGAAAATTGGAAGAAACTAGCTTAATTGGTTTGTATTTGGTGAAAAAGGACTAATTTGTAAGAAAAGCAAAAGTTGAAATGATGAAAAAATGGTGGCTAACGTGAAGCACCATGGCTGATGGCTTTTATAGCCTTTTCATAATTTCTTTTATTCATTTCTCTAGATTTTTCTATCAATTTCTCTTTATAAAAATATCTTTATTTAGTAATGGTAAAATTGTACTTTTAGTCCTTGGGCCATCCAACTTTACACTTTGGCCCAAAACTTTGCCTCCAAAAATATCTTCCACCAAATTATTCTTTTGCCCCTCCTTAATCAATCTAATTCCCATGATGACTCATAATTCAATTTGGATAAATTGCTGTTTAGTCCTTCCTCCTTTCTCACAATTACTGATCAATCCTTAAATTTTCCTAATCTTCTTATTTTAGCTACATATTCTAATTCTTGACTCTTTCCCTATACTGTTCCAACCCCGATTCAAAGACGCGGATGTTACATAAAGTTAAGTCTCCCGCTTGTATTTTAAATTGTCCTAATTTTTTTGTTGAAGTCCATTTTTAGGGTCTATTATTTTCATTTAAATTTCTCAAATTTCGAGCGAATCTTCAAACCTCAACAAATAACTCGATCCATGAACAATTCTACTTCTCATTGCATAGTTCAACATGTGATGTCCTTGAAGGCTGACAACAACTTTCAATTAAACCTTAGATCTAGTCTTCCGATTATTAGGTTCCTCCATCCCATCTCCTTATTGCACGTTTTGACATTTTGTTCCCTAACCAGAAGCAAAGTAGTGTAAAGGATTAGTATTCTAGATTATGATTTTGTTTGGACCTCTATTGAGCCGAAGCTAGAAAGTTTTTTTTCAGGAGAGATCAAAATTAAATTATAATTTTTATGATAATAAAAATTTAATTTTATCATTTTAATAGTTTATCTCTTTATAATTTTTAAAGAATTAAATAAATTTTTACCTTTTTCTTAAGGAGGCAAAATAAAAATTTACCTTTATTAATTTAAAATTTTAAAAATTTTGAAATATCTAAATAAAAAAATTTTCATTTTAAAAGTGACTAGAGCTTTTGTCAGCCCCCAGCTACGCCCCTAGACATTACAAGCCGCTCTGAATTGACGATTGAATCAATTTCATAATTTTTCAAAATAATTTTTAATGATTAACAATTAAACCGATCGAATCATAAATTAATAATCTAACCAATTCGACCACCTAAATTTTAATAATATGATTTCTTATTTTAATAATTGAAACTACAGAAGAAATGTAGGTAAATGTGGTCCTAAATATTTTTAATCATTTAATTAGAAATAGAGGCCAAGCCAAGAAAGCTTGGTTCATGACAAAGAATGATATATTATATCAATTTTAATATGTTATTTTAAAAAAAAATTTAATATATTATTATATTTTAGTCATTTATGTTTAAAATGTTACATTTTATTTACTTACGATATTATTTTATTACAAAATAGTCATTCTAAACTTTGAAATTATTTTTTATTGGCCGTATATGAAAATTTTGATGTTTTAACGTCATACGGTATTTGGAAGGATTTTCGTCAAATCATTTGAAAATTTTGATGTTTTAATTAAAAAAAATAAAAAATAGAGACAAATGTTTTTTTATTATTTAAAGTGTAATTAATTATAATTAATTTAGAAAATGGATTGGCAATGAGTTGAAGTGAATGGAGGGCTGGCATTGATGGGAAAAACACAAAGAAAGTGGAAAACAACTGTCTTTGAAATTATTGCACCCTCCCATTCCTTGATTTTATATGCTATTTGAAAATTTTGATGTTTCAATCCAAAGAAATGTCATTAAAAATTTTGATGTTATATAATAGGTTTAATTCATGATTCGAAATTAATAATATTATAACAAAAATATAACGTTCCAAAAATTTAAATTTTTTAGGTAAATTATATCAATAAATAAATGTTTATTTTTGCAGTTATATGTTTTATTGATTCACTTGAGATTTGAGATTCGAGTCTCATAAATTTTAACTTTTGTGATAATTTTTTATTTGAACTTTTAGTTTAGAGTTCATCGTTTTTCTTTGGTCTTATATTTGAATCTCTGCATATATGATTGGTTAACCATATTTTTGGCATTTTTCCGAAAAATCAAATTTGAATTTTTATGTAGATGTTCTTGAATTTTCTTACTCTTCTCTTCTTCCTTCTTTCTTTATTTTTATTTTGCTATCGTTTCTAAAAGATTCTTGTTGCTTTCCTTTGCGTTGGCAATTGGATCGTGCTTTTGTGTTGTTGTTCAGTATACTTACAGTAAGTCGAATTTTTCAATTTCTTGGTTGCAGTCTATTTTGCGAGTAACAAAAATTTTTCGAATCCCGAAATAACCGTTGAATTGTTTTTTGTTGTTTACTATCTATGCGATGCTTTACAGGTGATCAGAAGACGCCTAACATTCCTCTCGTTACTTAAGATTCGTACGAGTGTTGTTGTTTCGTTAGTAAGTAGTCTTGGTCGTTTCGTGTAATGAGTCAAAGTTTCGACAAATGTTAATTGTGTAATTTGCGTATTGTTGAAAATGTTTTGTTAAATCAAGTATTTGGTATATTAAATCATTTCATTTCATAATTCATAATATTCGAGATAACATTTTTTCTATTCATTAGGGACTCATACAAGTACCATTGTACATGTCATTTCCTTTAAAATAAATATCTATATTTTGAGTCCTCCAAAGGATGATATGATGTGGTGAGTGGTCCTTGAACTCGACTTTACTCCTTGTAATTTTGTACCCACGCGTTGAAACAAACGCATTAAGCCGGTGAAGGCTTAGTAAGTATTACAATAGTAATATAAAATCATGTAAATACTCTTACTTATAAGCTTTTACTTTTACTCACTTGTATCATATAACTTACCACCATGACACATTTCGTACTTTGATTCACCTTTTTCTCATTTTAGACCATTATAGACTTTCATAGAATCTATTGAATAAACAGAACTAATAGAAAGTACCAAAGTACTTAATAGAAGTACATAACTGCTGGGGAAACAAAAGCACACACAATGCTGAATAGAAGCACACACAATGCTGAACAAAAGTGCGCTAGCGTTCCTTAATGGCATGCCACTAATATCACAACGGTTCTAATTCGTCTACATGGGCACAATCTCATTTAACATCATTATCCATAACTTATACATCACATTTACATTTCTCTTCATATATACATAATCATGTATTTCTCACCTTTATTATTCTCAAATGCTTCCACAACATCACCATTTAATCATACAATCAATAATTATAATTAAACACATAATATTTCACACATACATTTTTCTCACATATTCATCATCATATACCTCTTACTTTTATTTTCACATTAATTTTCAAAGCTGTCCACTTGAGTCACAGTCACTAAATTATTTATATCTTGAGCTACAGAATTCGAAATTATAATCCGCTTGATGTTTCTGAAACTAGACTCAATCATATTTTTACCATAAAATTTTCAGAATTTTTAATTTAGCCATTTTGTACAGTAAATTCTTTCAATTTACCCCTTCTCTGTTGCCTGACAGTTTCGACCTTTCTTCACTAAAAATTATTTATCTTTTAGTACATGAATCCAATAATGTTTCCGTCTATTTATTTTGAAAATAGACTCATCAAGGATTCAACCTTATAAATTTCAGTCTCTAATAATTTTTCTACATTTTTCTATGATTTTTCAAAATCAGAACAGAAGAATTCAAACCTACTCTGACCTTGCTACACAGAATCAGTTATATCTCAGAATATACAATTCCTTTTCTTTCACTGTTTCTTCCATATGAAACTAAACTCAATAACCTTTAATTACATATTTAATTCGACCCTTAACTCATTGTATACAACCTTTGGTGAATTTTCGAAGTTAGTCCTCTGTTCTGTCTAAACTGTTTTACTCAATTACACATTAATCCCTTCATTTTATCATTGTAAACATTCAAACTATGTACCTATATAACAATATTTATGCTAATAATTCATATACCATTAGAGAAAGTAAACTATAAATCAAAACTTTAGTTGTACTTACAACAAAAAGGTTGAATTTCCTATCTTTTTACCCCTTGCTTTATTCTTTTCCTTTGTCTTCAATTTGGTCCATTTTGTTTCTTCTCTTTCTCTTCAATTTCACATGGACACATGTAAACTTATGAGTTATAATTCAATGATTTTTATGCTAATGTGTAGAAAAATACATGTATATTATGAAAATTGAGTCATCACTTACCTTAGCTCTTGAAATCACAAAATTCTAATTTAGTCCCTATGCTCTTAACACCTCAAAATGAATTCTATAAGAAGTTTGAGGTGTCTACTAGCCTCCTTCTATACTTTTCTTTCAGAAATTTCAAAGAACATAGGAGATTTTGGAGCTTGGAGGGCTTAACAATGGTGGAAGGACTTAATTGGAATAAAAGCAAAAGTTAGAAATGGGAGATATAGGCATGGACGGTTGGTTATGAGATGAAAAGATGATATTCTCATCTTTTAATTGATTTTTCATCTCTCAATTTCTCTAGACTTTTCTTCAAAAATATCTCACTTAATAAAAATGATAAAATTGCAATTTTAGTCTTTGGGCCTTCCAACTTTACACTTTGGCCCAATACTTTTCCTCCAAAAATATCTTCCACCAAATTACTCTTTTGCCCCTCCTTAATCAATCTAATTCCCATGATAACTCATAATTCAATTTGGATAAATTGCTATTTAGTCCTTTCTCTTTTCTTACAATTACTAATTAATTCTTAATTTTCTAACTTTTTCTTATTTTAGCTACATAGTCTAATTCTCAATTCTACCCTATTACTGTACCAACTCCCGTTCAAAAACGCGAATGTTACACGGGGTTACGAGTTGAAGGAAGTATTATGTATTGATTTAGTGGTTAATCCACCCATTATTATATCTGAACTGACAGTGAGACTGTAAATACTACAACATGTCATACCATCACCATGAGGTGTATAAGGCTAGACAAGTATTATATACCTACTGGTATGTTATGCTAGTCAGAGATGGTATGTAGCGGATGAGAGTATGATAACTGCATTTGTATTTGTACTTACATCTGAATCTGTTTCTGTATTTAATTTGCTATGTATCTGAACTGTTCTGTATCGAAACCATAGTGAACTAGTAATCGGATCGAATAAGACTAAGTATGTTGTTTGAATTCTCAATGATATCTGAGTTTTTTTACTTTAAACTAAGTTGTAATGCACTAATTAGACTGAATGGATTTCAAGAACCTCCCAAAACTAAGCGATCGATGGATGCGGGACTCGATCATCTAATGGACTTATTTTAAATAAATGCGTGTGTTTTTGAACTTGTTAATGGTTTTTAGACTCTAAGTTTTAAGATTGAATTATGTCGAATGTTTGTTGATTTTAAGACTTTACTATGTGTTAATTAAATCTGTTCTAAATGCGTTTGTTTTCTGATAAGACTCCAATTCAAATTAGGAATTTGACTGTATTTTAAGTACCCAACTAGGATAAAAATGTTTAGATGTCAAAATAAAAAAAAAAATATATTTTAAAGGTCAAATCGTGAATTAAGTCATTGTAATATTTTAAAAGAGTTTTATAATGTTTTTATTTGTTCAAAAATAATTAAGTTATTTGTGTTAACATATAATAACTAAATGCATACTTTAATATAATAGATATTTGATATTTTATAATATTTTAAAATTTATTACTTTGATTTTTATAATTTGTTAGTTTTATTATTAAGATATTACGTGTTATATATCCCTTAATTTATATATAACTAGTTTTTTTTTTCATGCGGTGCATGAGTTAATTGCATATATTAATTAAAATATAATTTATTTTTAATTTAATATTAAAAACTTTAAAATAATCAATGTCATATAAAATAATTGAAAGTTAAGAAATAGAAAAAGATACGTTGAAAATGAGGAAATTAAAATACTATTCTTTAAAATAATATTTATGGACAATTATACGTATATATTTAGAATTTTTAAAAATTAAAAAATTATATATTTAGTTACCTTAAATTTAAATTTAATTAAATAAAACATATTTTATGATAATTTTAAAATTTAATGAAATTATTAAAAAATTAATTACATTTAAATTAAAATTTAATTATAATGATAATTTTTATATTTATAATAATATTATTTATCTCTATGATAATTTTATATATTTGCATTTTTTACATAAAAAATTCACTTAAAACTTTCAAAATTTATCTAATCCTTTCAAGATTTTAAATTTCATTTATTTATAATTTTTTAAAAATAATAATATCAATTAAGTAAATTATCCACATCAAGTGTTAAACCTCGTAATATATATAAGTTTTTTTTTTTCCGAAATCAATGAATTTTAAGTTCTATCAACTTTTCCTCGTAAGATAAAGACTCAAATAATTTTTTTGTTGGGTACAAAAGAAGCCATCCTTAACCTGTAGAATGCCATCAAAGATGATTGTCGATGCCAACTGAACTAAACCCGAGGTTCGAGACTACACTTTATAAAATCCTATTTTAATTTGAGACATGCATGCTATGGTACTAATGACAGCCATCATAAATGGTTTTGTATGTGGGATATGAACATGCTACTAAATGAAACTGAATGTAGCAACATGGACCCCAAAAACATTTATGAATTGGTTAAAACAAGCAGCCTTGGATTTGGTAGAATAATCTGTTGGCAATTTTAATATCTATGTATGGAATGACAATCGTGTGAGGAAGAGAAAGGGATCATCACTACCTTGACCTTTTAAACCGGTTGCATTGGAGCTACTTGGTGCACTTTGTCACAGTTCAAGACTCCACAAGCTAACAGCAATGGTCAGCATTATCTGTTCGTGAAAGATGATCGCTGATAGCTTGAACATAAAACTACTGCCATGGAACACCAGGGTTACTTGTCATAGCTTTAGCTTCGGACAGAGATACAGCCATAGCCAGCATCATCTGCTCTTCGTAACTTTCCAGAACAATGGGTCGGGGCACATTAAGAAAGCTACCCCTTATTTCATCTTGTTGCGGTATTGTTGAGATCCCACCTATATCTTCTGTAGCATCAGCACTTGCGTAGCTAGTCCCTGCTTCAGCCACCTCTGACCCAAAATCTACTCCCCATTCCCCTTCATCTCTTGCAGGTGTCATCAGACCACCAGTTGGCATGTCAACCGGGCTCTCTGCATGACAGTTCTCAGAAACTTGGTCCAACCTGTTACAAAACCTGCTGCTGCCAGGAAGCATATTGAACGGTGTTATATTTCCGTTATAGTCAAGATAAGATTCTCCATCAATCTGCTGACGCTCAGCAAGGGCAGCTACTGCACAAGCAAAACCACCAGAAGGAGATGATGATGATGAACCAGCCACTGTGGCCATAGCTGGTGAGACATAGCGATCTACTGAAACATGTACCGAAGAAGCAGCATCTCCATTGTTAGACTTTCTGTGTCTGCTGTTCTCCTTAATCAATCAAAGAATCAACAGTCAGATAGACCAAAATTAAAGAAAAACAAAATCAAACAAAGCCTATATGTAATATATTAGGTAAAGTGGAGACTTTATATAAACAAGAAGACAACAATAAAGAAAAGTAACAGAAGGATTGAACATTTTAATATGTGAAATTACTCTTAGTTCTTTAATATGTTGCTCTGACTTTTCATTTTTGTTTAAGCATCCATATATGACACATGTATATGGGAATATGACCTCAAGGATCCTCCAAAATAAATGAAAAAAACTTTTTAAAAAAATCTAAGACACATTCCTATATCAGACACCCACACCCAGTCCAAGTAACAAGCTTTAACTAGAAAAGGAAACCTTCAATGAAAGAATGGCAATTTTGAAAAGCACACTTGGGTTGAACTGACAATATGAGTTTTCTTACAGCTAGAAATGCTTAAATTCTACAATCAGTTCCATACCTGAATTGACTGCCAAATTGCTTCCATGACCATTATTTCCTCCAGATCTACGTCCAACTCATCATCCCTGCAATTTAAGCATTTGATAAAAGGTAGTGAAACAGTGTTCAATCTGATCATTTAAGATCAACAGCGTAAAACCTTGTTTAGGCCTGAAGGAGACTGAGTGTACTTATGCAGCAGAAAATAAAATACCGTCTCAACTTTTTTTTCATTCAAAAGCAAATTAAAATGTAAGAAAGTGCACCACAATGAAATGCGCACTAAGTAATATCTTTCTTCTTAAATTGTTATTTTCTTTAGCGTCTTTCATGGAAAATAGGATTATAATCAACAAACTATGAATCATTGGCATCATTTCTCTACCCAATGGAACCAGTTTGTGCATCTGCAGACCAGACTCCATTGTCTCCCATCAAAAAAGAAAAGAAATAGAGGTTCACTGCTATGTACTATAGTTATTTTTGTAGATAACAGAACTTCCATTAACCAAGGACTGTTTCATACTTTGCAGCAAGTTCAGCACATTGCTGAATTCCTTTAGCCATCTTTCTTTCTTTTTTTTTTTTTTGGAGAAGAAGTTACAGATACAATCACACTTACAATTACAATAAATACATTTGAATAACTACAATCAAAATCAATCATAAAAATGCACAACCAGACCGAGAATCAGAATACATATCTGAACTTAAACTAAAATAAATTTGGACAGAGTCTACACACGGTTAAACTTAAACTAGAATAAATTTAAACAAAACTCACAAATGGTGAAACTTGAACCAAAATAAATATGGAGATAACTCATGCATTGGTGGGACTTGAACCAGACGCCTTTCCCAGGGCCTCTTGTTATTAAGCCAATGCCTCATTGGCTTGTGCCATCTAAGTGACTTTTCCCCACAAAAAGAGAAGGTACAACAACAAAAATAAACATATATATGACTAGATTGAACCACCCATGCTAATTAAGGTAGATCCTCATTGAACTTGTTAAAATTAAGGCTTCTTTATAGTTTTCATCCACATCTTCTTTGAACTTTCTATCATGTCATATCTTCCATTAACTCACATGTTCTCATTATTGAAATTATAGGTCTCCCCTTATATTTGTTTCACTCATTCTGTTCCCAATGAGTGTAACTCATTCCTTAAAACACTCATCCAAAATCTTGTCTTTCCTGTGTGCCACACATCTAAATAAATAGTTTGATCTCAAAAACACTTGTGAAATGGCAAAATATTTGTCATCTGACAGTTTTTCTCAACCATGAGCCAAGCAAGAGATAACTTTGGTGCTGAACTGGAAAGTGGAAACTATTAACAGTCATTGCAACTTTCAACTAAAAATTCACCTTCAAACACACTTTCACATTAACCCCATTTACCATCGCTTTTGAACTCCAGAACAAATAGAAAAAAGAAATGCAATACGAACTAGCAACCATGCTCTATCCACTTCTTTTTCTCTCAACATATGACTGTAAGTACAACAGAGGAAGACAAGCTAAATAAAACACTGCCTACCTGTTTGTCCTAGGATGTGATGGTTGTCGAACCATCATGGCAGCCTGCGAATCTTCAGAAGAAACTAGTTCCTCAACAGAGGATTGAGCTGCAAAAATCAAGAATGTATAGGAAAAATTTTGTAGATGAAACAATGTTGGAGGAAAGAAGAATCACTGTACACAATAAAATATCACAATAAATTGATACCTGCAGCTGAACCGTATTGAACTTCCCCCGGTGAAACAGCGGTGCTTGATGAACTGAATTCTTGTCTTTTCTGCATTCTCTCTTGATCATCCTGAAGTTCCTGCTGCCTCATTCTAATTTGTGCTTCTATGACACGTTGTTCTTCCTGCAAGTTTTAAATAGCAGAAACAAATATTAAAATGATAATCATAGGATCTAAAACCCTTCTTTGTTTAGGAAAGAGTGTGAACTTACAATTTGCTCAATCCCTTTTTCCTCCTTTGTTTTCACACCTCGGTACTCCACAGCGTAGTTCGAGGTTTTGCAGAAAGGACACCTCAAAATGTCAAGGAATGAAAACAGTTGAATACATGTACAGAGTCAACTAATCAAATTAAAAAGTTCTACAGTCAACACTTCATTAATGTGAAGGATACTGGGTAGGACGGGTCGAGTTTGGATTCTTCATCTGTAGAAAACACTCTGGTGCAAATAAAATCCATCAAAATGTCATAAAACTAGCAATATCAATATGAATTAGTCAGAAAATTCACATATAGTTACCTGTGCAAATACGTTTCATGCAACATCTCGATCTGTTGAGACTCGGGTAATACTAAAATACAATGGGAAAAAAATATATTGAGGTAACCACAAGGTATTACATTCAACAACAACTAATTTTAAAAATACAAGTAAATAGCATAGGCTTCCAAATATGCAATGAAAGATTAAAAAAAAAAAAAGAATGAAAGAGTATGAAATTACAACTGGAGAGTTAAAACTTAAGAAGCAACACATCAGTATAAATACAAACCAAAAAGCAAATCGGGCATTCTTCAAGATCATAACAGCACTCTTCATTGCCAGGGTAACATGGAGCGAGCTTCGACTCAAGTATCAGTTTTCTTAGCTTCTTAACATCCACATCTTTATGAACATACAACCCTTGGGGCCGCGTATACTTCTCGTCCACCACTTGCCTTCTCCTTCCCAACTTATTACCCATAAAAAATATCTCCAAATTAGGTTCACAAAACTGTTTTCCGTCCTTCTACTTCTACTTACAATTTGCTTGTTCTTTGAATTCTCTAAAATCAAAACCAACCAAAATAGCAACACATTTGGTTTTGATTATCTGGTTTACACAAAATAACAAACACATTATAAACACAAAACTCCAGTGCCATCTAAAACCCTAATTCATAGTTTTACAACAAAGAAATCACATTGGAAAACTGAATCCTAATCGAAATTGACAACATTTCAGTTTATGAAATTATGCCCGAAGAATCCTGCAAATGAACCAACAACAACAAAAATGCTCAAAATTGAACACGGAAATCCGAATTATTAGTGAAAACATGCTCCCAAATTCAAAAAATGTGAATTAACTAACCAAGAATTCATATAAAAAACCCTAACTTTCGAATTAGTAAGAGCAATGAACTTACCAAGTCCAATTTTCATAGGTGAATTGTCAACAGCGTATTCATTTCAGAAACATTTCCATATCTATAATTCATGTATTCAACCAAAAAAAAAAGTTAGCACTAAAGCTAACAAGGCAAAGTAAAATCATTTTCAAAAAAAAAAAACAGAAAATCTTTGTAAGAAAAATAAAACACAAAGTTAATCCCGAAAAAAGATCGAATGAAAGTAATTTATGAGATTAAACGAAACTTACCTTAAAATTTGAAATCCTGAAAGGGATTTGAGGATGTGAAATTGGAGACTTCAAAAAAAAAAAAAGAGAATATATATTCAGAACTTTCTCTCGGAAAAAAAAAAAAAGGGGTCAGATTTTCTTTCTTTTTTGTTTTAAAATTTTTTATATTATCATTTTCTTTCTTTATACATTTTTATACACGTATTTGCTTTCTTGTTTTTAGTTTTAAGTTTTTGAATTTCTTTTTTTTTTCTTTTTTAAGTATCTTTTAAATTTAGTAATCCGTGTATTTTTCGTGTTTATATTCGAACTTATATTTGAAATATATTTATATTTATTTTTTATTTTTGAATTTTTTGCCTATATTTTTATATATTTTAATAATTTACTAAATTTATATACTATTTATATATTGTCGCATACTGGTTTTGGACCAATGTTGTAAGAATTAATGTTTCTGTGTCTTACTAAATTAAGAATCGTTCGTTAAAAAAAAGTTGTAAGTTAAAGAATCAATTAAATTGGTTGAATATTTTTTATTATTTTTTTGAATTTTAATAATTTATTAATTAAATTAAACTTATAAATTGGATCTAGATTTGTTCATGAGTTGGGTTACTCGTTCAAGTCCGAAGGTCTACTCGAAATTCTGTACAAAAATATTATGCTCATTTAAAATATGGGTTGAACTCGGGCTTGGTGTTGGTGTTGAATATTTAAAGCCCAAGTCCGACCCTTTTTAACTTTATAATAATTTATATTATATTATTTTTATATATTATGTAATTTAGAAAATATTAAAAAATAAACCTATACTTAATAAATAATACTATTCTAATGTAAATATTAAAAAAATGTTAAGATGATTATATAAAAATTTTAATAAATAAAAAATATATATAATTATTAAATATTAAATTAAAACAATATAACTATTTAAAAAAAAATATGGGCGGACTTAAATGGGATTGGGGTAGTATTTTGCAAATACGGTTAGGTTTGAATAAAATTTTAGGCCTAAATTTTGGGCTGGACTGTGTTTGGCCAAGTATAAAGTATGTTAATATTATCTTAGGCCCAGCCCAAATCCAACCTGATCCAGCCCATGAACACCTCTAATTGAATCGATTAGATGGGAAATCAATATCTTGACTAGTTCAACCATTAATTTAAATCGATATAAGTGTTGTTTTCAAGTTTAATAAATTGAATCATCTGTTTAGTAATTATTAATAATTTTTTGAAGGTTTACAAGTATAACCAAAGTACAAATACACTTACATGTTTGAGTAATACAATTAAACTAAAACCCACACATAATAATAGCACATGATGAGAACCGAAGAGAAGAGAGAGTGGAGAGATGGACGCTTGAGGGAGTAAATTTTAGAGAAAGTCTCTCACCACTATTTTTTTTACAACTACCCCACTAACTCCTATCATTATCCACATCAGATTTTTACAGAGTTTAAAAAAAAAAAATTTCCAATTTGCATTTTATTAATAATTTTTTTATCTTTTAAATACCATGCAAGTAAAAAATTAAGTTTTTTACCCATATAATATAAAATAAAATAAATTCTAAAATGGTATCTTATCACCATTAATTACAGGAATGGTATGTTTATGGTGGTAGAGGATGGTAGAGAGACGACACCACCCCTCTTCTTCGACAACTGTCAGGTACAGTTAAACAAAAAAAAAATTAATGGTCGAGGGTTCTTTATTGGTGGCACAAAAATGGTATATTTATATGGGTTGAATATGAGGCAAGAATGTGGAGCCTTCTTGACAAACGACACTGGTTGAGGGCCAGAAGGGAAACTTCGAATGATATTCGTGGCTTGACGAGCTCGAGAAATAGTTATCGATCCTCAAGTTTGGATGATAAGAACTACCCCCAAATTTTGTATAAGATCACTCAGGGTCAGACGTCAATTCGAGCTCGGGCGACAACGAGGGCTTGGGTGCATGAGGTAGATGTGGAAAGGGATGAGAGGGTTGCCCAAGTTGTGGCATGTGTAGGAGGACTAGCATCGATTTCTTACCAAATAAATACGATTTCCCCATCTCGAAGTACCACTGTATATGCTTTAATGAGGGCTACAAATTGAAAGAAAGATTCATGTGAGGAATTCGCCCCATCCGGTTGTTCCACACTGTAATATATTGTTGATGCACTATCGCCCAATTCTTTCCCTGTTTCCTCCTCTTGTTAATTTCATGGATTTCCCTCACTTCCACTAGCGATGTCGGGATATATTATATGAATCCGAACTGTCGAAGTACTGGATCCCTATTATACCACTCCACTATCTAGAAATTGATAATGGGTGCATTAATGCACCACAAGTGTGAGTGGATGCAGGCAGATGAGGGAATAACAGTTGCGATTTCCGTGAAGGAATAAGGCATCCAAATGAATTGCACAATTAATAACATGGTTATAGTAACACGGGTCAAATAAGATAGAAAAAATAATTACATGTCACGAATATTAGAATAACTTACCCTCTTCTCGGCGTGTGTCTCAATCATTTAATGGTATATCGAAATAGTGTATGACCTCCCGATACCTGAATTAGTACTCCATCTACGAAAAAATAAAACTTTTTACATCAAATTTACACAAAAAAATGTCACATAATTACTATAATGCTTAAATTTTATCACCTATCCATGAGTGGGAATACATATGCTTGATGACTAATTGATGCCAAAAATGACATCTGGTTAAACGCCCAAGACTACAGTAATATGAGGCAACCACCTATGCTTAGGGGTGAGTATTCGATCGAGTTGAGTAAAAAAATTTCTAGTTAGTTGAGTTGAGGAGTTTCATTTTAGCAACCGAACTCAATTTGAAATTTTTTTGAATCAAGTAAAAAAATTTCGAGTTGAGTCGAGTTAACGAAACCTATTATTTATAATCAATGTTGAGCTTACATGAACCAATTATTTAACTAATAGACGAAGTATAATATAATTTACTTAATAATTACATGTAAAGAACTGCTTTGGGCATGCAAAATAACTATACATAACATTGCAAGATGATCATTTTGATCATTATTCGAGTCAACTACATAAGCTATTACACCACACGCATAATTATATTTACATAATGCATAATTGAGCATCAAGAACTATCTTATATATAAAATAACAAAATGATATACGAAAAATATGATATAGGGATACACGTCACTACTACACAAAATATTATATAACAAAATGATACACCAAAAGTATGATATAAATGGTGTGATGCTCCAAGACTCAAATTCAACAAAATAGATTCAAGCTTCTTACACAACAAAATCAAGAGTTTAACCAATTGTTTTGACCAAACCAAAGCAAAGCAAATGCAAGGTTGAAGTTTTCATAAGCATTAACAAAATATATATTCCAAAAAGTTAAAATCAAACTATCTTTAAGCTTCATCTTCTTCGAACACAGTAGATAATATGAACAACTCTGTAACAAAAATAAAAATCTATTCTTAAATTAAGAAAATATTTACTAGAAAAATTAAAATAAACATTCAATTTTGTGAGTTGTAGTAATTAAGTATGTTACCATCTTCATGTTCCAATAACTTGAGAATTCTAATAAATATCAAAAGAGAAAAATGTTAGTTAAATTGTGAGAATGTTTATAAAAATAAATAAAATAAGCAATTAACTTTTTGGATTAAAGTTGGATCCCTTACCATCATCTATATTTTGAAGTTCCTCTACATACTCCTCAAAGTTGATAGGATCTTTTGATATTCAAAGGCAATTTTGTGTGCAAACCAAAGCCTCAACCATAAAAGGAGTCAAAGAACTTCTAAAATTATCTAGAACATGTCCACTCGTGCTGAAAGCACTTTCGGATGCAACGATTGAGATAGGAACGGATAACACATCTCGAGCTATTTGCGCAACAATTGAGAATCTTAGACTATTAACTTTCCACCACAATAACAAATAAAATGAATTTGAATTATTTTCACAATCTTCTCCCAAATATCTATCCAACTCAAATTTACGTTCCAAGCTAACACATTACTTTTTCTTCATATATTGTTGCATTACTAAGCCTATTTTCAGTTTTATTTGAGCTATTTCATTTTCACTTGAACCTGGAGCTCTAGTAGAAAAATTAGATTCAACTAGAACATTCATGTGATGGTTTCCCTCAACAAATATAGAATATTCATCAAACAAATAATGCAATTCTCTATTGACCATCCTTATAATGTCATTCACAACAGTAGGAAAAAGCAAGTTGACTCTAAATGCAAGAAAATCCATTTTGCGTCGTGGGTCAAAGATAATCGCTATATAAATAAGCAAGTTCATCAATTTTGACTCACCCTAATATTTCTTGTACTTGTAACATCCTTAACTTGTAATCGTCATCGATTTAGGGTCTCAAAGTCTTACGAGACATTTTACGATCGTTAATTTACTTCTAATAATTTCTTAAATCCATTTAAGCATTCACATTCACATTCACATATTAAATCACACTATCAAACACATATATTAATTACAATTTAAATCATATATGTCATATGCAAACATTACAATCAATTAGAGATAAAATTTAAACAACATTTAAACTTTTAAAAGAAACATCAAAAATTTCCCAAAACAGAGGGTACACGGTCGTGTGTCTCAAACACATGCTCGTGTATCCTCATATACACGCCCGTGCTCTTGGCCGTGTTCATACTTGAAAAATAGCCACATGACCGTGTCAGACCGTGTGAAAGGCCGTATGTTTATATTGACTTGCACCACACACCTGTGTGCAGGACCATGTGTCAGACCGTGTTTCTATGCAAAATTGGGCCACATAGTCGTGTCCCAGCCTGTGTGACCTGCACTGCACCTTAACATGGCACACGGTCATGTGACAACTCGTCTGTACCTAAATTTCTTTCTAAACAAGGTATTTTCTTAACCTAAATTGTTCCATAAGACACACTACCAATAAGACAAATTTCCTAAGGTTCATAACACATTCCAAGCATCAAAACAAGTCCAATTCACATCATTTACACCTAACCAGAAAGCCTTTTTTCAAACAACATTTCTAATACATCACTTAGATGGATAAACTACCTAAAACTACCTATTATATGCCAACATAACTTAACTTATCCTAACATAAAGATAAGGAATATAACAATTGTGCATCATTCCAACATTATTAACCATATTGACGTTTTGCCTATTTCAATTCTTCTTTGACACAAACATTTTAAACATACCAATCAACCAAACTCACAACTCAATCATTCATATAAGATCTACCATACAAGGACATACATATTTCATATCATTTCAATATATTTTAAATATTGACATAGCATCAAGATTAACTAGATTATCATATCATTCACAATATTTCAAGCCAACTACCATATAAGTAATATTCACAACTATTCATCACCTAAAGTTTTCTAGACGAATTAGACTTCTAATTCGTCCTAGGTACAAGCCAAAATATCAAAAGAGGACTTCACCGTCTTTGAGTACAAGATTTTTGTAACATCCGCGTTTTTGAACCATATTTGGAACAGTATTGGGTACTAGTTATGAATTAGAATATGAGGTTAAAATAATTAGTACTTGTGTGAAAGAAGGAAGGACTAAGTAGAAATTTAGTTAAAATGAATTATGGAGTCATCACGGGAATTATAGAGATTAAGGAAGGGCAAGTGAGTAATTAGCATGGATGATATTTTTGAAGGCAATAACTTTGGGCCAAAGTGTAAAGTTGGATGGCCTAGGGACTAAAAGATCAATTTTACCATTTTTATAAAGAGAGATATTTTTTAGTGGAAAAGTCTAGAGAATTTGAGAGATAAAAATTAATTAAAAAGATGAAATAACATCTTTTCTAGCAAAGCCAACCGTCCATGCCTATGTCATTTCTCCAAACTTTTGCTTTAATTCTAATTAGGTCTTTCCACCATTGAAAAACCTTCCAAGTTTCAAAAACCACCCTTTTCTTCGTAATTTCTTTAAGAAAGGCAAAGAAGGAAGCTAGTGGACAACTTAATTTTCATATAGAGTTCACTTTGAGGTGTTAAAGAGTGTAAGGATTGAAATAGAGTTTTGTGTTTTCAAGAGCTAAGGTAAGAGATGAATAAATTCTCATGACATACATGTATATTTCCATCCTTTAGCATGAAAATCATTGAATTTTAGCTTATAGCTTATATGTGTGTTCATATGAAATTGAAGAAAAAGAAAAGAGGGATCAGGATCAAATTGAAGAGAAAGGAAAAGAGAATAGTAAGGAGTAAGAAGAGAAGAATATCAACTTTTTGTTGTAAGAACTACAATAGTTTTGAATTATAGTTTACTTTCTCTAATGGTATATGAATTATTGGCATAAAAATTGTTATATAGGTACATAGTATGAATATCTACAATGATGAAATGAGGGATTAATTGTGATAAAATGAATAGAATGGTATGTATAATTATAAGAATGATAATTATGTGTGATTGAGTAAAACATAGTGTAAAGAAACATGGAAAAGGAAACATGTCCATTAAAACAGTTTGGACAAAACAGAAGATTAAATTTGAAAATTCACCAAAAATGGTATATAATGAGTTAAGGGTCGAATTTAATATGTAATTAAAGCTTATTGAGGCTGGTTTCATATGGAAGAAACAGTGAAAGAAAAGGAATTGTATATTTCGAGATATACTGGTTTTTGTATAACAAGGTTAGAGTAGGTTCGAGTTTCCCTGTTCTGAGCAGAGAAGGGGTAAATTGAAAGAATTTTCTGTACGAATTGACTAAAGTAAAAATTTTGAAAATTTTATGGTAAAAAGATAATTGAGTTTAGTTTCAGAAAAATCAAGCAGATAATAATTTTGAATTCTGTAGCTCAAGATATAAATAATTTAGTGACTGTGACTCAAATGGACAGCTTTGAAAATTAATGTGAAAATAAGAGTAAAGAGGTATATGATGAATAAATTATGAATAATGATATTAAATGAGATTATGCTCATGTAGACGAATTAGAATTGTTGTGATATTAGTGGCATGCCATTAAGGAATACTTGCTCGCCTACTGTTTAGCACATTTCGTGCCCTCTGTTCAGCACTATGTGTGCTTCTGTTCAGCACTGTGTGTGCTTCTGTTTAGCACTTTGTGTGCTTACTGTTTCCAGCACTTATGTGCCCTCTGATAGGTACTTCGGTACTTCCTGATTGTTCCGTTTATCCGATGAGTTCTATGAAAGTCTACAATGGGCTATTAAGTGAAAAAAAATTTAAAAAAAAAATGGATCAAAGTGTGAATTAAGCCAATGTGGTAAGTTATATGGTATATGTTAGTAAGGCAAGAAGTGTATAAGCATGAGTTATTTAATAGTTGTTCATTACTTTTGTAGTGCTTACTAAACCTTCACCGGCTTAACGCATTTATTTTAACGCGTAGGTATAGAAGCTACGAGAAGTTAAGTCGAGCTAAGGGACCTCTCCTCACATCACATCATCATATTGGAAGACTCAAGTTTAGGTACATTACTTTTGGTAAAAATGGTATGTACAAATGGTACTATTATGTGTCTCCAATATATGGTTATAAATGTTGTTTTGGATCACAACGAGTTGATGAATTGAAATGATGAGTTTTGAATGAAATAACTTTAAAACACATCGTTTGAAAGAAAATTTTTATTATACTCGTGTTAAATTCTTCGATATTGTATGTAATACTTCTATACTGGGTTTATACGTGTGAACCGGGTATAGGGGTGTTACAATTTTTTGCAAGATGCTGAGTCCAAATCTACCAATTACTTAGCTTGAAATCATGATAAAATACTTTACATAAGGAAAGTTTACATTTCAATGATAATCATATATATGTAATTGAATTTATTCAACAATTTCCATAATACAATTCAAAACATAACACTTCTTTTCAACATAACTATCCTTGTACTTATGCATACATTTATAAGTACTTCTTACTCAACAGTACTTATCTACCATCCTTCCTCAATGATTCATTCACTCTTACCAAAAGGGTTCATCAAATCTTGTTATACATTTCTGTCAATTCATGGCACCCGATGCCAACCAGATAAACCGCATGAGTGTTTGCGCCCAGCGCTAATCGGATAAACCGAAGATATTAAAAGTGAGCCCAGCTCTAGTTGGATTAACAACGATAATTCCGTCAATTCCTAGCACCTAATGCCTAGCGGATAAACTACAAATAGAATTTGCGCCCAGCACTAGTCGGATAAACCAACGAATGTGTGCGTAGCATTAGTTAATTAAACTGACAAACAATAAGTAAGCTTAACTCTAGTTAGATTAACCAACGGTTTTGCGTCCAACGCTAGTCGGATAAATCGACGAATGTGTGCACAGCACTAGTTAATTAAACTGACAAACAATAAGTAAGCCCAACTCTAGTTGGATTAACTAACGATTTTGCGCCCAACGCTAGTCAAATAAATCGACGATATGTGCCCAGCAATAGTCAATTAAACTGACAAACATTTAGTAAATCATTTTCACAATTTCCTCAATACACACTCAATGACATCATTTATTCATCATATGATATAAATTACATGTATTAAGAATTTACATATCAATTAAATAAGTTTAAAACCATTAATTAAAATTAAATAACAATGTTAAGTTTGAAGATACGAACTTACCGTACTATAGCAACTACCAAAGTTGAAAATGATCACTCGCTGACCTTTTCTTTTCCTCGATTTCCAATTGATCCTTTTGTTTCGCGATCTATAAATAACAATTGAATTTCTTTCATTCAATCCATCATTTAAAATATTTATTCAATTCATATTTTCTTTTAATCAAAATTCATACATTCTTTTACTCTAATCCAACTCATTTGAATAACCCCTATCTAATTCTCATTTATTTAAATTCTCAACATTAACTAATAAAACCCTTTTAATTCAAAATTCCCAAGCCATACCATTTAACTATAACTAAAAGAACTCCAAGTTGACCAATATCTACTAATATCCAAAATAATCCATATTTACAATTGATACACAATATAATAGATAATTTTCCATTTTCATATACAAGTCCTTAATTCACCATCTCATAACAATTCACTTAATAAAATAAGTTTAGTTAACCTTCAAACTTAATATTCAATCCACTAAGATCACAAGAAATCTAAACATTTTCATGGCAAATCCTTCAATCTTTTATCATTTTACAAAATAATCCTTAGAATAGAAAGGCTAGACTAAAATGATTCCAAAAACATAAAAGTCCAAAGAAATAAAACACATCTTGCCTACCATGCAAGAGTTTTCTTCCTCCATCGAACTAAGCTCCTTTAATGGTTTTTCTTTTATTTTTTCTCTTCAAATTTCTGTAGTGACTAGAGAAAATGATTCACTCTTTTTGGTCTAATTTGATTAGTCACTTATTATTAATTTACTACTTTATCCCTTCTTAAAAACAACCTATTTCTTTAAAATCTAACATCAAAACAGTCCACTATTATTTATTAGGTATAATTGCTTCATAAATCCTTCAACTCTCATAGCATCAATATTTGATTCCCTATTATAGACACATTCTTTAGATTTCTTTTTATAATTTGATCTTTCCTTCTAACTAGTAATTAAATTTATTTCTTCTCTTCTTTTTTTTAGCTTCTCTAAATCGACTTAAACATTGCTCTAATAATTAAGTAGACATAGCTTATTAATTAAGTATTGACTCTATTATCATAAAATTAGAGTCCCGTAATTACCATTTTTCAACACTATTAAAAAAACGTCGTTACCGTACTTGTCATTCATTTTTAAAGCCATAGACATTATGTCTAAATCCTCACAATGTTTCCACCCATCGAGAAGACAATGCACTTTTGTGACTACTTCAAAAAAAGAATTAGAGGTGACATGCAATGATCTAGACACCTTCAATGTAAGTTCATGAAAAGGCTCAAGCACTTTCGTAACTCTTCGAACATTTTCCCAATCATCACATGTGGGGACTCCATATCCAACACTAAGGTCTAGAAAAAAGTTATCATCATGAACATAAGCTTCAAACGCACATTCATATTTTTCAACCACATTTAACATCATATAAGTTGAATTCAATCTAGTAGGCATATCTAGACATAAATGAGCCTTAGTAACTACCATTTCTTTTTCTGCCCGACGAATGAATTTAGACAGCTTTGATGGTGATGCTTTAATATATCTCATAGCTCCTCTAACTCAATCCACAGATATAAAAGAGTCCTTAACCCTTTCTTGAACAATGAGATTAATAATGTGTGTCACACATCTCATATGTATATATTTACCATTCGCAACACAAGCTCTTCGATGAACCAATTTATTTCTCAAATAATCAACATCTACATTGTTAGAAGATGCATTATCAACAGTAATAGCAAAGGCCCTCTCAATCCCCCCAATCCCGAAGATATTTCTCAATGGCTTGACCAATACTCTCACCGCTATGAGCAGAAATTGGGCAAAAGTTTATAATATCTTTTGTAACCTCCACTCATAATCTATCCAATGAGTTGTTAGAACCATGTAGGATATCCTTTGCAATGAAGTCCAAGTGTTTGTCATCAAACAAATTCTACTTGTCTCTTTTTGAAAAGATTTCTTTAATGTATTCTTCATGGAATTTCATGGAATTAAACAAATCAAGACAGTCTTTTCTAGCTGTCCAACGAGATGGAAGATGAAACCTTGTGCATGCTATAGAAATAAAGAACTTAAAACTCTCCCCTTCCACAAATTAAAAAGGCAATCCATCCACGATAATCATATGAATCAATGCATTTCTAATATCATCTTAATTAAACACCCAATACTACAGGAAAACAGGTTTTTAGCAGCCTTTTTTTGGGCCTATAAGCGCCGCTAAAACATTAAAAAAAATACCGCTAAAGATAACGCCGCTAAAAATAGCGGCGTTATGAGGAAAAACGCCGCTATAGAACATGGTCTTTAGCGGCGCTTCCTCACAAACGTCGCTAAAGAACATGGTCTTTAGAGGCGCTTTCCCCACAAACGCCGCTAAAGAACATGGTCTTTAATGGTGCTTTGCCCACAAACACCGCTAAAATTAACAGATTTTAAAAACTCGAATTTTTAACATTTTGTCCTGTAAATTCAAATTCAATCAATTACTTCAAATCTAATTGTAAATGATACTATCACGAAAGAAATATATATATAAATAGTATTGTGTATATTATTCTCACAATTGCTTAAAACATCACAAAGGAATTATGACTAACAAAAATAAAACCCTATTAAACTAAGCTTCCTAATAATCAACCTAAGCTTTCTTAGGAGACTTGGTAGCCTTTGATGGAGATTTGGGTTCTTTGCTGGCGGCTTTTTCAGTCTTCTTCGGCAAAAGAACTGGGTTTATGTTTGGCAACACACCACCGTGAGAGATGGTTACACCGGTGAGAAGCTTCCCTAATTCTTCGTCGTTCCTCATGGTGAGTAACACGTGCCTTGGGATGATCCTTTTTTCTTGTTATCACGTGCAGCGTTCCCAGCCAATTCCAAAACCTGAATCCAAACCCAAATTAAGAAACACGAATTTTAAGTAAACGTAAAGACAATTAAAGGATTTTATTTTAATTTGATATACCTCAGTGACCAAGTACTCAAAGTGATCCAAGTACTCGAGAAGCTTTGCTGGTTCTGCCATCTTTGGTTCTCTTGTGATACTTGTAAACATTCTTGAATTTCTCTTTGCATTTCTTAGCACTTCGATGATAACCAAGCTCAGCTAGTTTTCTAGTATAAATATAGCTTTATTGCTATTTTAATATCTATCTCAAATTCGGCAATACAAAATAGAGTATAGTTGAAAAGCACTCTGCGACATTAATAAACTTTCAAACTAAAGCACCAAGAACAACATAGAAAGTAAGGAACAAAGGGCAGGTAAAAAAAAAACCTAAGCAAACTAAGGTCACATGGGAAACTCACAATGATGTTTTTCATGTAATTGGAGAGTTTTGGAAGGATTTTTCTGTCTGACATATATTAAATATTAAATATTTAAACTATCATTTTATCAAGAGAAGCTAAATAAGTAGCAAGGGTACAATTTTGGAATAACTAGAAACCTAAATCTTATACTCCAAGTTCAGGGTAACCTAATAATATGCAGCAAAAGGCAATAAAGATATAGAAACCAGATAATTTTTTTTGAATGAAAACAAAAAAAAAACCTTGTCATTGAAAGATTAGGCAACAGGCAACCTCATTTTCCAAAGCAAACGAGTGCAGTCTTCTCGTACCTTTTTGTAACAATATTCTCTCAACTACATTTCATCATCCACAATTTAAACAATATTCATCCAATTTCAACTTTTCAACAAATTAAAGAAAGGTAAAATGGAATATAAACCCTAAACCCCAAAAAATATAAATGAAAAACCCATAATGAATCCTTAGAGAGGGAGACAAACCTTGTGTTTCCATAAGGAGTAATTGTTGAAACGGGGATGAGTTTTAAGGGAAGGTCGTTGGATTATTGGGCAAGTATCTTCCATCTTTGGTTCCATGTTTCAGGAGCTATCCCCAAACTCAAAAAAGAAAACGTAGCTAAATTGGTGGAGCAGAGAGAAGGCCGTGAATCAGTGTGAAGAAGCAAATCGGTGTGAAGATTAGTTCTAAGCTTGATAAGAGCCTCAGCTTCAACTTTTGGCCATCGTGAAGGGCTCGGTGAAAGTGAAACTAAAACCGCACTATTCCCTCCATTACTCCTTCCATTCCCTCTTCTTCCCACTTCTTCCTTGGTACGAATCATCATTGCCTGTTAGATGGAAACTTATTCGACGGTTCAAATTTAGTTTTTGTCGATCCATGTGATTTTGAAACAACCAATGAAAAACAAGCTCATTTTTTTTATAAAAAAAATACCAACTCTCGGCTTGTATAAATAATATTACATAAAAAATTATTTTCTATGAATAATAAATCCTTATTTGTCTTTCATATTCTTTTATCAAAAAATCCCTTCACCCTTTGGCTCTTTTTTTATTATTAATTTTGAATTTGGAGTTTATTAATTAATATTTTATATAATTGATAATTATTTTATATTTGAAATTTATTCAATATCATTTATTTGATATTTGTAAATATTGTTATATATATTAAATATTTTTTAAAAATATTGATATATTCAAAACGATACATCGAAACAAATTGGTACTTCTACATATCAATTCTAGTAGAAAATTGGTGCGTCCATTGGTGTGGTATTGATTACCTTGATTTATACTTTTCATCTGTTCTTTTACGTGAATATACACATTTAGTTATTTTTAAGTTTAAAATATATTTTAAATTTGTCTTGACTTAAATGGAACAGTAGTTAAAGCTCTTATCTAACACTCGTTTGACGTGAATTTAAACTGAGTTACCCCATCTACTATCTCTAGTATTGAATAAAAAATAAATTTTATATAATTAATGTAAGTAATCATTATTAGTATATTAATAAATCATTATTTTAAAGACAATTTAGTAATATAATGAACAATAATCATTTCAAAAGTTTTCTTAAACTCGTACTTTTACGTATATTATAGATAAGTTATAGAGGTGTTTGTGGGTCGAATTTGAATACGATTCATTCATAGTATCAATATTGTCCAAGCTTGAACCGACTTGGAACATGAAGCTCAAATTTTACTCTAGTCTATCGTGTTTGTAAATGGTCAACTCAAATCCGTTTAGACCCATCCATATTTTTTTTTATAAATATATTATTATATATGTATGTGTTTGTGTCAGTGTTTTGTGTGTGAGATTAGAATTTTCTTAACTATAGGGTATGCCATGTCGCCAATATAGAGATTAATTATTTGATCCCATTAAAAAACAAATGGATGGCAATCTAAGAATCATTTGTCAATTATATCCAAGATTTTATGTCTTTCACTAAAATTAATTATACATATATATATTACTTATTTTGAAATGCTTCCAAATAAAATAAGTAGATAATGATTTTTTATGTCAAAATTCAGAGAAAGAAAAAAATAAATAAAGATTTTTTTTCATTGTGTAGAGAGAAAAACTTTATTTTCTTTAAAAAAATTCGAACATTAAAGTAGTTCAATATTATTTTCTTTAAAAAATTCAGTTTTTTTTTTTTTTTTTATAAATGAGAATTCATAACATTACATGATAGCTCTCAGCTTGTCGGATGATAGAAAATACCAATCTAGATGTCAAGTCCTATCCGTAGTTTATCTTGATTTTTATAAACGAGAATAAAAGTAAATAAGAAAAAAATCCATATATCAAACTTGTGGAGTGTAATAAACATGTGATATTTTACACATATATAGATTAGGGGATTAGGGATTTTTTTTGTTTAATTTAGGTAAAGAGCATTAGCGGCGTTTATTGGAAAAACGTCGTTAATGCTTTTTTCTATATTTAATTTTTTAATTTATTTTCAAAATTTATATAAATATAACAAAATTTTTTAACTATTAAATATAAATTAACTAATGCTTTGACCTTTAGCTGCGCTTCCTCATAAGCGCTGCTAATGCTCTGACCTTTAGCGCCGCTTCCTCATAAGCGCCGCTAATGCTCTCACTTTTAGCAGTGCTTCCTCATAAGCGCCGTTAACGCTCTGACCTTTAGTGGCCCTTCCTCATAAGCGCCGCTAATGTTCTGACCTTCAGCAGCGCTTATGAGTAAGCGCCGCTAATATTGTGACCTTTAGTGGCGCTTCCTCATAAATGCCGCTAACGCTCTGATCTTTAGCGGCGCTTCCTCATGAACGCCACTAATGCTCTGACCTTTAGCGGCGTTTTTCCTATAAACGTCGCTATTGTTTTACCTTTTGCGGCCTACTATTGCTTTACTTTTTGCGGCGTTTATGGAAAAACGCCGCTATTGCTTTACCTTTTACGACGTTTTCTATCCAAATGCCACTAAAAGTGCCGCTAATAACCTATTTTGTTGTAATGCAAGTTGAGAAATCTACATTTTTTTGGCTAGATTTTGTAAATGCAAGTTCTTCTTGTTTAAGATAAAAGATATTACCTCGGGGTTTTCTTGAGCAAGTCTTCAAATGGTTATTTAGATTGGTGGTAGAAGCCCCAGTTTCCATTATGTAAGTGACATCGCAATAATTGTACTTTGCCCTATTATCCCCACCTTCTTTTGAGTATTTGCTGAAGTTGCCAACAAGGTGCCTTTAGTTTGGTCTTTCTTCGAGTATTTCCCTTCTTTGTTTTGCGGACAACTTTAATAGGAGAAGAAGGTGTAGCTTCTTGTAATGGTTTTTGCTTTGAGACTTTTACGATGACATTGAGTCATTCATCTACAATAATAAATATAACTAACTAAAGTTACAAAATGGTTAAGGGTCATAATTACATGAAAGTTTTATACTCATAGATATGTTTCACACAAATACTAAGAGTTTATGCTAACAAGTTGCTGATATTAAACTTCAAACAAACTTAAACAAAACGCATTCAATAAAATTTAATTGAACCTTTATCAGCCGCCATAAAACCCATGAATAAAAAGATAATGATATATGTAAATTAATTAGATAAAGACCCAGAAAAAGTTAATAAAAAGTTAATATATGGTCACATGAACCCACATTCATAAACATGTGCACATATATAATCTGACAAGCAAAAGTTAATTTACATTTCATGCATATATCATTATTTTAAATATATTAGGAATTGCCTGAACATATGTATTAATTTAAATACATTTTTAAATCAAGGACTTGAGTTTCTTATATAAACTTGAAAATCCCTTACTATTTGATTTCTTAATGATATGGGATAATGTGAAATTTCTTTTGAAATATCTAATATTTCCAACAAATATGACCTCTAAAATTATCTTGTTGAGAAAACCATAGTTTTTATAAAGAAGAATTTAGATATTTTTGTGGGGACACTAGTGATGAATATGGAAACAAAATGAATCATTAAAATTATCACACAAAAGAAACTCAAAAAATAATTACATATACGTGTGTTTGTATATATAAATTTTTTGTTTGTAACTTTTAAATTAACTTTACAGTTTAACTACGGTTGAGAATGATAGGCAGGTTTGAAATGTAATCCTTAGATGCATTTGGGATCTACTGAACAAAGACGGGGAGGTGATTATATCCCACAGGGAAGGTTATGATGTAGTTGACAGCTTGATTAATTGTGCAACAAGGTTACTACTTGATCTTCATGTGTTAACTAATTCTCTTACTCTAACACGTGCAAAAAAACACGTGCACATGCATAATCTGACAAGCACAGTTGAACAAGACTTAACCCTTTGTGTACTTTTCAACATATTGGATTTTGGTCTTTGGCATATATATACTGAAAAAGACATGTAAGAAACTGAAACATATCGCCTTAACTAGTCTCCGGTAAACAGCCTATGAAGTTCATAAACATGACAAAAAGAAGATGAAAAGCGGAAAGTGATAGAAAAAAAAAATAAGTTGAAGGAATATAGAAAGCATAGAAGAGTAAAGTAAATGTATGATAAAAGACATAAGAGTCTTCAAAAAGCAGAGTAATCTGAATAAATATCATAAAATTAGAGTTTCATAATTACCATTTTTTGACACAATTAAAAACAGGTCGGTACCGTACTTGTCATTCATTTTTGAAGCCATAGACTTTATGTCTAAATCCCCACAATGTTTCCATCCATCGAGAAGACAATGCACTTTTGTGACTACTTCAAAAAAAGAATTAGAGGTGACATGCAATAATCTAGACACCTTCAATGTAAGTTCATGAAAAGGCTCAAGCACTTTCGTAACTCTTTGAACATTTTCCCAATCATCACATGTGGGGACTCCATATCCAACACTAAGGTCTAGAAAAAAGTTATCATCATGAACATAAGCTTCAAACACACATTCATATTTTTCAACCACATTTAACATCATATAAGTTGAATTCAATCTAGTAGGCATATCTAGACATAAATGAGCCTTAGTAACTACCATTTCTTTTTTTGCCCGACGAATGAATTTAGACAGCTTTGATGGTGATGCTCTAATATATCTCATAGCTCCTCTAACTCAATCCACAGATATAAAAGAGTCCTTAACCCTTTCTTGAACAATGAGATTAATAATGTGTGTCACACATCTCATATGTATATATTTACCATTCGCAACACAAGCTTTTCGATGAACCAATTTCTTTCTCAAATAATCAACATCTACATTGTTAGAAGATGCATTATCAACATTAATAGCAAAGGCCTTCTCAATCCCCCCAATCCCGAAGATATTTCTCAAGGGCTTGACCAATACTCTCACCGCTATGAGCAGAAATTGGGCAAAAGTTTATAATATCTTTTGTAACCTCCACTCATAATCTATCCAATGAGTTGTTAGAACCATGTAGGATATCCTTTGCAATGAAGTCCAAGTGTCTATCATCAAACAAATTCTACTTGTCTCTTTTTGAAAAGATTTCTTTAATGTATTCTTCATGGAATTAAACAAATCAAGACAACTTTTTTTAACTGTCCAACGAGATGGAAGATGAAACCTTGGGCATGCTATGGAAATAAAGAACTTAAAACTCTCCCCTTCCACAAATTGAAAAGGCAATTCATCCACGATAATCATATGAATCAATGCATTTCTAATATTACCTTGATTAAACACCCAAGTTGAGAAATCTACATTTTTTTTGCTAGATTTTGTAAATGCAAGTTCTTCTTGCTTAAGATCAGGGGTATTACCTAGGGATTTTCTTGAGTAAGTCTTCAAATGGTTATTTAGATTGGTGGTAGAAACTGCAGTTTCCATTGTGTAAGTGACATCCAATAATTGTACTTTGCCCTATTATCCCCATCTTCTATTGAGTATTTGTCGAAGTTGCCAACCAAGTGCCCTTAGTTTGGTCTTTCTTCGAGTATTTCCCTTCTTTGTTTTGCGGACAACTTTAATAAGAGAAGTAGGTGTAGCTTCTTGTAATGGTTTTTGCTTTGAGACTTTTGCGATGACATTGAGTCATTCATCTACAATAATAAATATAACCAACTAAAGTTACAAAATGGTTAAGGGTCATAATTCCATCAAAGTTTTATACTCTTAGATATGTTCCACACAAATACTAAGAGTTGATGCTAACAAGTTGCTGAAATTAAACTTCAAACAAACTTAAACAAAACACATTCAATAAAATTTAATTGAACCTTTATCAGCCGCCATAAACCCATGAACAAAAAGATAATGATATATGTAAATTAATTAGATAAAGACCCAGAAAAAGTTAATAAAAAGATAATGATATGGTCACATGAACCCACGTTCATAAACATGTGCACATGCATAATTTGACAAGCAAAAGTTATTTTACATTTCATGTATATATCATTATTTTAAATATATTGGGAATTGCCTGAACATATGTATTAATTTAAATACATTTTTAAATCAAGGACTTGAGTTTCTTATATAAACTTGAAAATCCCTTACTATTTGATTTCTTAATGGTATGGGATAATGTGAAATTTCTTTTGAAATATCTAATATTTCCAACAAATATGACCTCAAAAATTATCTTGTTGAGAAAACCATAGTTTTCATAAAGAAGAATTTAGATATTTTTGTGGGGACAATAGTGATGAATATGGAAACAAAATGAATCATTAAAATTGTCACACAAAAGGAACTCAAAAAATAATTACATATATGTGTGTTTGTATCTATAAAATTTTTGTTTGTAACTTTTAAATTAACTTTACAGTTTAGCTGCAGTTGAGAATGATAGACAAGTTTGAAATGCAATCCTTAGATGCATTTGAGATCTACTGAACAGAGACGGGGAGGTGATTATATCCGACAGGGAAGGTAATGATGTAGCTGACAGCTTGACTAATTGTGCAACAAGGTTACTACTTGATCTTCATGTGTTAACTAATTCCCTTACTCTAACACATGCAAAAAAAACACGTGTACATGCATAATCTGACAAGCACAGTTGAACCAGACTTAACCCTTTGTGTTCTTTTCAACATATTAGATTTTGATCTTTGGCATATATATACTGAAAAAGACATGTAAGAAACTAAAACATATCGCCTTAACTAGTCTCCAATTAACAGCCTATGAAGTTCATAAACATGATAAAAAGAAGATGAAAAGAGGAAAGTGATAGAAAAAAAAGAAGTTGAAGGAATAGAAAGTATAGAAGAGTAAAGTAAATGTATGATACAAGACATAAGGGTCTTCAGCAAAGCAGAGCAATCTGAATAAAAAGAAACAAAGACACCCGAATCACATTCGTGGATCCAATAAAAATAACAAGTCGATCATCCGAATCACATCCATGGAGACAGTGATGTATAATAGTTTAAAATAATTATCACACCTGAATCCATAAAAACACTTACTTACTCACATGCACAAAGCCAAAAAAGAATTAGAATCTTACCTTAAGGATTAAATAATCAATGATGGTTGTGGCCTGTGGAACTGTGGTTGTGACCTCGTGGGACCAAACAAGAAGCCAAAAATGGTAAACAAGCATGTGAAAGAATAAGGATGATGCGAAAGTGAGGGGGATTTGGAACGATGGGAAGTAAAAGTAAGGATGATGATTAAAATTTAAAAAATATTAATTTAATATTTATCAAAACGATGTAGTTTTGGCTTCTCTTATTCAAATTTTCAGATAGTTCGAATTGTGTAAATCATATCCGAGTTAAACCAAAATTTTGAATTTTTTATTCGAGTTGATCCGAATAACTTGAATAACTTGAACTATTTAATTCAAAATTTGAAATTTTTATCAAGTTTTTCGAATTGAATTGGATTTTTCTCACCCCTACCTATGTCCACGGCACAAGGCTTTGTTGTCCGACAAAGTTCGCAATACAACATAGCTAGTACTGCGAAACCCCAACTATACGAACGAAAGTTATACAAATCAGATAACAAGAGCAAGTACATTAAGTGGACCTTGTTATTCTTTGCATCTGGCATGAGTACACCTCTTATAATGTGCATAATATATACTTGAATGACGCACATCACCTCCTGTTCAGTGCCAGTACTCGGTAAATGCTCGAAATTGGCCTTCAACCATGAAAACCTCAAACCTGCAAAAATCTCACCTCAGTATCATTGGGTGAGCGTCCTAGTAAGTCATAGAAAAGGATGACTGACTTAGAGATCATACTTACGCCCATGACCACACTTCTGTCAATTGGGAGCCCGAGTTGCAATGTAACACCCTCCAGAGTGATGGTGCACTCCCCATATGGCAAATGAAATATGTAGGTCTCCCGGTGTCACCACTCGACCAAAGTGGATATTGCGTAAATCAAACGTCTGGATTGATGTCGCTGATCCGAATCTAGTTGACTCTAAGTATGGCATGAGGCGTTCATCCGGTAGATAGCCTACATCATTCACACGACCATACTACCTCTCAATGCGCAGTACGTGCCTTGACAATATTAAATTACTGAAATAATTAATATAACCTAATTTAATTTCGTAAATGATGTGAAACTTTTTATAAGGGGACTCATGAGTAACAAACAACAATTTTATTACTATTACATTAACCGTTTTTAATATATGATTATCATCATTAATCAAAAAACCCATTTTGATATCTACAATTTAAAAAAAATTGAATTCAATTAGTTTATTGCAAAAAACACATTTCGGTAGATAAAACATTTCTATTTCGGCCTTTTTATCCCAATAATAGGAGAAGCAATATTAAAATATAGAAATCAGACACCCAAACAATTTGTTGAGAGTAACATATTTCGATAATTAATTTCTAAGAGGTCCATTTTCAATAATTATCCAAACACATTAATAGTATACAATAGATAATACAATAAATATAGTACAATAATAATATAATTACAAAAAGACTAAACAGTTTGATACACATCACATTTTTTGCCATACTATTTCAGTACTACTTAAGTAAATAAATAACAAAAAAAAAAAAAAATCTCATAAATCCCAATTCAATGGTCCCATCTTTTACTTAAATAAAAAACAAAAAACAATTATGTTAAAAAAAAAAAAAAAACAGAAACTATCTAAACATAATAAACCTAATGAGACTAATGTGCTATTTGAATCTAATAAAACACATGAAAAAAACAGACGAATAAAGAAACAGAAACATACTTGCAGAGTTTCTTTCAAACAACCTATATTTCTTACAAAAATAATTTAAAAAACTAATCAAAATCTCTATAATAAAAAAAAACATTTGTCAAATAAATAAATAAAATTACATTCATGCTGAACAAATCACAATAAACACTAAAATAAAAAAATTATAATTATTACTAACAAAATACCTTTAAAATAAATTATTTGAATGTTGCTTTCAAAACCCTAGAACAAAAATATATTCCCTAATCTCCTCTATTTATTTTTAAATAAACAAACATATATACATACATTCTCCTTCCTCTTCTCTGCTCTCTGCCCTAATCTATGTGTTTTTTTTTTCCTTCTCGTTTCCTTCTCTTTTCTTTCCCTTCTATCTTCTCTACTAATTTTTTCTTTCTTTCTTTACCTTTCTTCTCCTTCTCCTTTTCTTTTCTATTGCTTTCTTTCTTCTTTTTTTTTAATCAAATGACTTTTTCCTTCTCTTTTTCTTTAACATTGAAAGAGGGATCATGGTTATAAGTTCATCATGTCAGCTCCCCTTGCACCGATGAGACTAAGCATCTCAAGTTGACACCGGTGCCGCTTGTCAGGGAGGCTTCACCAGTGGTGTTACCTATCAGAAAGGCTTCACCTTAGTAGATCCATTTTTGTATTTTGACCAATATTTAAACCCACGGGTGTATACTAAACCCGTATTAATATATCATTTTGGTGCCACCAATAAAGAACCCTCCACCATTAAAAAATTATTTTTTTGTTTAACTGTCGTTGATAGTTGTCGAAAAAGAAGGGTGGTGCCGCCTCTCCACCACCCTTCACCATCATAAACGTACCATTCTTGTAATTAATGGTGGTGGGATACCATTTTAGAAATTTTTTTATTTTATATTATATGGGTAAAAAAGCCAAAAAAATTATAATAGGATTATATTATACTTTTTAAAGTATTATTCATTAGTTATGTGATTTTAAGCTTGTACTTATTTTATTTGTAAATTTGTTATTTTTTAAAAAAAATATGAATATATTTAACATATTTTAATGATTAAATATAATTGATATATGCATTGCATGAATATATAAACTAGTTTAAAAGATAAAAAGTTTAAGTTTCATTAATCACTCATAAATATTTTTAAAAAATATATCAAATCAATTTTGTATTGGTTCGATTATTATTATTTGTTAACATACTTCTTTTTAAAAGATTTATATTAACAAGAATCGAGACCGAGATTTAAACCAATCACAATAGCACATTACAAAGGGTAGAAAAGAAACAAATTAATTAATAAAACTAATCAAAATAAGTCCATAATTTATTAAAATATACATAGTAATATGATATATGCGGTGGCGAAGTCAATAAAATTTTTTGGAGTAAAATTAAATTATATATTTTTACAGTAATTAAAATATAATTTTATCATTTTAATAATTTATATCTTTATAATTTTTTAAAAAATTAAATTAAAATTTTATATCTTGAAGACTAAAATATAATTTTATCATTACTAATTTAAAATTATATATATTATAAAATTTCTTAATGAACAAAATTACTGAATGAATAATACAAGGAGAGCAACTAAATTTTAATTTAAAAAAAAAAAAAAACTATTGTAGCTGGGAAACTTTATTTCCGTCGATATTCCACAATAAATCATCCGCGGAAGGCATTTCCTTCAGCAACTTTTCCAATTATTTGAACGACAAGTTTTTCATCAGGATCGAACGCTCAACCTCTGCAGATGACATCCTCGGTTTCTTATTCATTCTCTCGTCGTAAAACCTGGTTGTCGGCTTCGACGAATTGTCGATTGTGGGGGACTCTTTACCGGTCAGCTCTTGTACGATGGACTTAAAGCTCCTAACATCCGTCTCTACGACGTACTCAGTGTCGATGATCACCACCTTCAATGGCTGCCCACCATTAATTGCCATAATAACAAAAGTAGCTTGAGAGAAAAGAGATTTTCTAATTTTCCTGGAAAGGGTTTTCTTTTTTCTTTTTGGCTGATTTTTTATTTTTGGTAGTGTATGATGATGATGAACTTATATAGATGTAGCAGATAACCCTATGAGGAAAGAAAAAGCAACGAAATAATGAAAACTTGTAACGTAGGGATTGGTTGAAATTTAGATGTTTAGGGTCTAATTTTATAGGTATAAAAGCTGATTAAATTTTAGCTCAATTTATACGAGCATTGTTGTTAATGCAAGAGGACGTATGTTCGAGTATACTGAAGCGCATTATCTTTTTTATTTATGAGTTGATAAGGGATTATGAGTAGTTATAGATATTGTGTCAAAGAGAACATATTTGATCGAAATTATAAAAGGAATGTAAAACCCAAACAATAACACTACTGGCACAAATCGAACCCAAATTACACCTTAACAATGAACACCCTTCACCATCAAACCAAATTGTATTTATAGATTATTTTAAGATTTATTAAAAGTGATATTTTGTATGTCATTTGAAAGATGAGATCATTTGACCGTTGTTTAGAGCAAAAAATAATAATAAATAACCTTAACATATAAGAAACTGATGGATTGGGCCAAAGGTGAAAAGAAAAGCATATACATATAAAAAGGTGAAAGTCAAACCCACATATGTGGCTCAACGAGGCTTCAGTCTTTGGAGTAACGTGGCTATGATTATCAGGTCACCTAAAATATAAGAAAAAAACTTTTGATGAATGTTGGGTCAACACTGCATTAGATTTTTATTTTTTGTTAAAATTTTGAAAATATTTATTTATTTATATTATGATCTAGTCTTACAATTTTTGGTATTTCTTTTATTCAATATTTTAACGATTTAATTCTCATATATATTAAATTTGATATAAATTAAAAATTGTTTAACTATTTGTTTTATATAAAAAAAACTTATAATTGTTCAATAAATATTAATATTAATATATATAATATTTTATATTGATAAGATAGAAATATTAGAAAGGTTCAAAATTTTGTATGTATGACAAGTATAATTATATCGATAAATTTAACAATTAAATTATTAAAATATTAATCGTACAAAGATATACGAAAAGGTGTAAAACTATTTTTTTATGGAAATAGCTGGATTTATATTTGGCTATTTTACTCAAATGACCCAAAATTTTAATATTTACAAAAATAACTTTAGTTCAAAAATATTCACCCAAATGATCTGAAATGAATAGTAAATTTGGGTCTTGGGAATTCAATGGTCGGCATCACCTTGTATTTTGACCCAATAATTGTTTGATGATTGTGTCAATGTTTAAAAAATTAATTTTTATTTTTATTTTGGGAGTTCAATGGCCGACAATAAAGTAGTTTTTTACACCGTATCATATTGGTATATGTTTATACTAATATTTAATTTTTTTTTTTTAGGTGTTGGCCATACTTGCATCTGACATAAAAAAATATTTTTTGAGGGGTTTTGAAACACTGATGGCTGACACCAATTTTATCAGATATAATTTTTTTTTTTTGTTTGTTTTGAGACATTGATATATTTAATTTAAAAGTAGAATTTGAAAAAAAAAATCATTTATATATATAATTTAAAATAAATAAAGTTATTAAAAATAATATATATATTTAATTTAAAAGCTAACATATATTTAAAAATGAAACACATGCTCGTGTCAGGCCTACAAGTGTAGGCTATGGCCATGTAATGGCCGGGGCCAGACCTGCAAAAGCAAGCCTTGGCCTAGCAATGCCTAGGAATAAATCCATATTACTTAACATCCAAGCAATGGCCTAGCAATTTTGTAGCTTCCTAAACTAGTTGGGTTGGTGTGGGGTTAACATTAATCAATAAAATAAATCTATTATTATAATATTAAAAGATTTGGGGTGTTTATTTAATAAATAATAAAAGGAAAGTGGTAAAACCTTGATTGGGTGGAGGGTTTTGAAATTAGGGTTGAAACTGAAAGTAATATAGATATATTCTTCGTTGCTAGGCCAAGGTTCGCTTTTGCAGGTTTGGTCCTGGTCATTGCATGGCCATGGCTTGCACTTGCAAGGCTTGAGACGGCTTATGTCGTCCAATCAATTTTTTTTCATTTTTAAATATATATTAATTTTTTAATAACTTTATTTATTTTAAATTTTATATATATATATATATTCAAATTCTACTTTTAAATTAAATATATCAATGTTTCAAAATCAAAAAAATAAATTTTTTATATCTAATAAAATTAGTGTCAATTATTAGTGTCTCAAAACTCCAAAAAGAATTAAGTTCTGAAAAAGTTGATGTCGGAAATCTATAACCCAAAATCAAAAAAAATATTTTATGTTGGATACAAATTACTGTCGACCATTAAATGGCTAACATCCAAAAAAATTAATTTTTTATTCAAAAAGTTTGTGTCGGTCATTAGATTGTCAGCACCCAATTTTTTAAATACTGGTATAAACATATACCAATATGATATGATGTGAAAAAAACACACCATGTTGCTAGCCATTAAACTCCCAAAATTAAAAAATATATAATTTTTTAAACCTCGACACAATCATCAAACAATCATTAGGTTAAAATACAAGGGAGTGTTGGCCATTAAATTCACAAAACCCAAATTCACTGTTCTTTTCAGGTAATTTGAATGAATATTTTTGAATCAAGATATTTTTATAAATATGTATATTTATTCAAACACAAACCCTAATAAAAGCCGACAGAGGTCATAATCACAAAATAAAATCTGTCTCAAAAGTAAACAGAAGTAAATACACCCAGCCCAACTAAACCGAACCTTTCATCTCCCAAAGGCATCTAAAACAATAAATTTCGTTCAGTTTCCTAAAAGAACATTCTTGAGTCCCGTAAAAGAAATAAATAGCAGAGACTCTCTTAACGACGGCTGAACCAAAGTTCAGTTTGGAGAATTTATCCACCGTCATTCTTTCTCGCCCGTCGTAATAGCAAACGGAGGATCAAATAAGTAGATTTGTCCTTCTTGATTCCTTTTTTAGCCAAAATATGAGCAACCTAGTCCTTGAACTCTTGTCATGCTTGAAAATACAACTGCTAAAACCTGTAGAGAGCTTTTCGAGTCATTGATGTAGGCACTGATCTCATATTTGTCCTCCTCGAATTTCAATTTCTTCACCATCAAAAGGGCATCACCCTTAATCTCCACATCTAAGACATCCGGATCCAACCCCATTTGAGCGCTTGAGTACTCGCTAACGCTTCCGTTGCAAACGTTTTGGGTACGTTCTTATTTAAAATCATTCTATACTCCAAGATAGCGTATTCATTGTAACACCCCTACACCCGGTTCACACGTATAAACCCGGCATAAGAGTATTACATACAATGTCAGAGAATTAAAAACGAGTATAATAAATTTTTTCTTTCAATTCATGTAAATTTTCAAAACAATATTGATAATCTATTCATTAGGGACACCTAAGTATACCATTTGTACATGTGATTTTTCTTCAAAGTAAATTACCTAAACTTGAGCTTCAAAAATGATGTGATGTGATGAGAGGTCCCTTGCTCGACTATAGCTTTCCGTAGCTTTTGTACCTACGCATTAAAATAAACGCGTTAAGCCGGTGAAGGCTTAGTAAGCACTACAAGCATAATAGATGATTATTTATTTATTGCTTAATTTTATCAAACATTTAATTACTCATGCGTATAAAATTTCTAACCTTTCTTGCATGTAACACTTAACTTATCATAATTTCACCATAACACACATTCATCCTCATATTCCAACTTACCTCAACTGTAGATTTTACATTTTTTATCCCTTTTTCACAACTTAGTCATTTCACTTAATTATCAACATATAATTACACATACACATATAGTACTTCTCTTTCATGTATTTATCATTTCTTTACCTCAATGTAATAATTTGCACATTCTTTCACTTTTCACAATTTAGTCATCATAGATTTCTTAACCATAGCTCACTTAGCTTATTTATCCACTTGGCCCATAATAGACTTCTATAAAACCCATCAGATAAACGGAACAAACAGAGAGTACCGAAGTACTAAACAGAGAGCACATAAGTGCTGGGCAACAGAGAGCACACAAAGCGCTAAACAGAGAGTACACAAAGTACTGAGCACACACAGTGCTAATCAGAGAGCACACACAGTGCTAATCAGAGAGCACACACAGTGCTAATCAGAGAGCACACACAGTGCTAATCAGAGAGCACACACAGTGCTAATCAGAGAGCGCGCTAGTGTTCCTTAATGGCATGCCACTATTATCACAATGGTTCTAATCAATGGTTCTAACTTGTCTACGTGGGCATAATCTCCCATATTCATCATTTCTCATAATTTTATATATCACATTTACATTTCTCTTCACATATACATAATCATGTATTTTTCACCTTTATTTACTCAAACGCTTACACAATATCACCATTTTATCATATAATCAATATTCATAATTAAACACATAATATTTCACATATACATTATTCATCACATATATATCATCATATACCTCTTTACTCTTATTTTCACATTAATTTTCAAAGTTGTCCATTTGAGTCACAGTCACTAAATTATTTATATCTTGAGCTAAAAAAATTCGAAATTAATATCCGCTTTATATTTCTGAAACTAGACTCAATCATATTTTTACCATAAAATTTCCAGAATTTTTACTTCAGCCAATTTGTACAGTAAATTCTTTCAATTTACCCCTTCGCTGCTGCCTGACAGTTTCGACCTTTCTTCATTAAAAATAATCTATCTTTTAGTAAAAAGATCAAATGATGTTTCCGTCTGTTTCTATTGAAAATAGACTCATTAAAGATTAATCCATATAAATTTCAGTCTCTAATAATTTTTCTATATTTTTCTATAATTTTTCAAAGTCAGAACAGGGGAACTCGAATCTACTCTGACCTTATTACACTAAAACTAGTATATCTCGAAATATGTAGTTCCTTTTCTTTCACTGTTTCTTCCATATGAAACTACACTCAATAAGCTTTAATTACATATATAATTCGACCCTTAACTCATTATATACAAATTTTTGGTGAATTTTCGAAGTTAGTCCCCTGTTACTGTCCAAACTGTTTTGAAGTGAATTTTTCCTTTCTCATATTTCCCTTGCACTAAATTTCATTTAATCACACCTAATCACCAAATTTATAACTAAACACATCATTTTACTCATTTTTATCACAATTAATCATATACTTTAAAGAGAATAAATTTTCAATTTAAAATCTTGTAGTACTTACAACTCTAGTAGAAAACTTTCTTTCCCTCTTTGATCTTCTCTTTTCCTTTCTCTTCAATTGAATCATTCTCCTTCTTTTCTTTCTCTTCAATTCCATACAAACACATATATTCACATTAAAATCATTCTAACATATCATAATCTATGTTTCTAAACCAAAACTAAAATGTATTTAAAGAGGAGTTTAGCTTTCTTACCTTAATCACTTGTATTCAACACTAATTCTCATTTTCTTTCTCCTCCAAGACAAGTATGGATGCATTTCTTTTAACAATTGGATAGCTACTACACTTCTCTATCAATTTTATTCACTAATCTTGAAGAAATTTGGAAGAAACTAGCTTAATTGGTTTGTATTTGGTGAAAAGGAACTAATTTGTAAGAAAAGCAAATGTTGAAATGGTGGAAAAATGGTGGCCAACGTGAAGCACAATGGCTGATGGCTTTTATAGCCTTTTCATCATTTCTTTTCTTCATTTCTCTAGACTTTTCTATCAATTTCTCTTTATAAAAATATCTTTCTTTAATAATGGCAAAATTGCACTTTTAGTCCTTGGACCTTCCAACTTTACACTTTGGCCCAAAACATTGCCTCCAAAAATATCTTCCACCAAATTACTCTTTTGCCCCTCCTTAATCAATCTAATTCCCATAATTACTCATAATTCAATTTGGATAAATTACTATTTAGTCCTTCTTCCTTTCTCACACCTACTAATTAATCCTTAATTTTCTAACTATTTTCTTATTTTAGCTATATAGTCTAATTCTCAATTCTACTCTATTACTATTCCAAATCCGGTTCAAGAATGCGGATGTTACAATTCTTCCCCCCTTAAGTAAATTTCGTCCTCAAAATTTACCTGTAACGAATAATTGCGAATATTATCGTATCATATCTTCTTCTCTTTCCCATATTACTTCTTTTGAATTATGATGTCTCCATAGCACTTTTACCAAAGGAACCCTTTTATTTCTCAACTCCTTTACTTCTCTAACTAAAATCTTTATCGGTTCCTCTTCATAAGTCAAATCTGGTTGTATTTCTATAACCTCCAGGGTAATCACATGAGATGGATCAGATCGATATCTTCGTAACATAGACACATGAAAGATATTATGAATCTTGTTTAATTCTGGAGGGAGAGCTAATCGATAAACCACAGAACCAACTTGTTCCAATATCTCATATGGTCCAATAAATTTTGTACTTAATTTTCCTTTTTTACCAATCCGGATAACTTTCTTCCATGGAGACACTTTCAAGAAAACTTTTTCACCCACATCGTACTCTATATCTTTTCTTTTCATATCAGCATATGATTTCTGTTGATCTGAAGCAGCTTTTAATCAGTCTCGTATCAACTTTACTTTCTCTTCAGTTTCTTGAATCAGATCAAGACCCACTAAACAAGAGTCCTACACTTTCTTCCATATAATACTTCATATGGTGTCATCTGAATACTTGACTGATAACTGTTATTATAGGTGAATTCAATCAATGGTAAATACTTTTCTTAATTACCTTCAAACTCAATAATACAGCTTCTTAACATGTCTTCTAGAATCTAAATCACTCGTTCTGATTGCCCATCTGTCTGAGGGTGATATGCTATACTAAAATCCAATTAAGTACCCAAAGCTTCATGTAATCTTCCCCAAAACTTTGAAGTAAATCTAGGATCCCGATCAGAAATAATATATACAGACATATCATGAAGTCTAACTATTTCATCTATATACAATTGTGCATATTTATCCATTGAGAAAATCAGTTCTTACCAATAAGAAACGAGCAAACTTAGTCAATCGATCAACGATCACCCATATGGCATTTTTTTCTTTGGTGAAAGTGGTAATCCCGTGACAAAATCCATTATAATTTTTTTTTCCATTACCATTCTGGTATAGTGATGGATTGAAGCAACCCTGATGACACTTGATGTTCAGCTTTCACTTTCTGACATGTTAAGCATTTGAAAACATATTCAACTATATCCCGTTTCATCATTTTCCATCAATATAATAACTTTAGATCATGGTACATCTTGTTACTTCCCGGATGTACAGCAAACGAACTATGATAAACTTCATCCAAAATTCTTCGTTTCAAATCTTCTTGATTAGGCACACATAACCTATTATGAAATCTCAAATTTCCTTCACTATCAATCTCAAATTCACCACTTTTATCTTTTTCTAACTGCTTTTTGATCTTCATCAGCTCTTCATCATCTTTTTGTGCATCTTTAACTTCTTAGAACAGAGTTGGCTTTACTCTTAGCTCAACTGATAGCTCACCGTCTGATTGTATCTCCAAATGTGCATTCATCGCCTTCAAAGCTACCATTGATTTTCTACTCAGAGTACCAGCTACCACATTCGCTTTCCTGGGATGATAGTCAATGACACAGTCATAATCTTTAATCAATTCAATCCACCTTCTCTGTCTTAGATTCAACTCTTTCTGGGTTAACAGATACTTCAAGCTTTTATGATTTGTATACACATAGCATTTTTCTCCATACAAAAAATGTCTCCAAATCTTCAGTGCAAACACTACTGCAGCCAACTCGAGATCATGTGTTGGGTAATTCTTCTCATGTGACTTCAACTGTCTAGATGCATATGCCACTACTTTTCCATCTTGCATTAATACACAACCCAAACCATTATAAGAAGCATTACTATAAATCACAAATTCTTTACCAGATTCTAGTTGTATTAACAACGGAGCTTCAGTCAATGCTGTTTTTAATCTTTCAAAACTTTGTTGACACTTCTCATTCCATTCAAACTTCACATCTTTTTGCAATAACCTTGTTATTCACAATGCAATCATAAAAAACCCCTGAACAAATCTTCTGTAATAACCAGCTAACCCAACAAAACTCCTTACCTCTATCACATTCTTCGGTGGTTTCCATTCAAGTATAGCTTCAACCTTTTTCGGATCAACACATATATCATCAGCTGATACAATACGACCCAGAAAAGTAATTTTTTTCAGTCAAAATTTACATTTGCTCAACTTGGCAAACAATTATTTTTCTCTCAAAATTTGCAGTACAACTCGGAGATGTTTCTCATATTCTTGTTGTCCTTTCGAGTACACCAAAATATCATCAATGAATACCACCATGAACTGATCCAGATACGGCTGAAAAATTCTATTCATAAGATCCTTAAATGCAGCCGGAGCATTAGTCAATCCAAATGGCATAACCAAAAACTCATAATCTCCATATCGAGTCCTCAAAGCAGTCTTTGATACAGTCGACTCTTTTACCCTCAACTGATAATATCCCGATCTGAAATCAATTTTAGAAAGCATACTAGCTCCCTTCTTCCATTTATAACTTAAAGCTTAACCTTTCATTATTAAAGGACACTCCCCTTTTACTTATTAGACTACTTCCATCACTATGTTCATTTATACTATTTAGGAAAAATGATAGGATCAATGAATGTTTTAGAAGAATCCTCGGATCCCTGTCTAGTTCGGACTGGAGTGACGTCTCCTGATCCTTCCTTCTAGTTTTATTGACTCTGCAGCGTCAATAAAATCTCGAGGTAACTATTAGCGATCAGAGTTCATCTTCCTTTAAACATTCACGACCCTAGCTTATTTCATTCTTTCATTAAACGAGCTAATTAATCACAACTCTAGTATTTTAAACTTCGCTTTAGTTATTCTATGAATTTAAACTTATTCACAATTCATGTTATTCCTCTTAATAAAACAATATAGTTCTCACACTTCATTTTTAAAACTTAAACTTTTTATCAGTATATTATTCACTTATCTTCATCAATCATAATAATTTCTTTGCTATCCAAAATTCTTAAAAAAAATTCTTTTTCTTCTATACTCAACCATGAGCCCACGTTTCGGACAACTAATCTATTTCAACTGTCACATTTAACTCGTGAAATATAAAGGTCATAAGATCTACTAGAAACTCACAACCTTGAATCTTCAGGGTGCACCTCTTGCATACTTTATTAACTCTTTCACTTTGTCCTAAAAGATTAGTAACAACCACTTCATGTTCAGTGAGTTCTACTACTAATTCTCTTTCTTTCACTAATGAGTTTCATATATATAATCAGGATCAATTAATGCAACTACAGGAGAGTCAATTAAAGAAAATTTACCAGTGATTACACCAGGAGCATCTTCCTCTACTCTAACAGGATTTGAGGTCCTACTGTCAACTTCATCTTCAGACTCTTCACGAGTCCTATTTGACATTTTTCTTTCTACAATATTCACTATTTTAACAATTAAATAACTGAACACCCTCTCATCACATCAACATATTAAATGGAATGTACACGTGGACTCATTTCCTGGCCCCAAACATCAGAAAACCTTCGCTCTGATACCAACAAATGTAACACCCCTACACCCGGTTCACACGTATAAACCCGGCATAAGAGTATTACATACAATGTCAGAGAATTAAAAACGAGTATAATAAATTTTTTCTTTCAATTCATGTAAATTTTCAAAACAATATTGATAATCTATTCATTAGGGACACCTAAGTATACCATTTGTACATGCCATTTTTCTTCAAAGTAAATTACCTAAACTTGAGCTTCAAAAATGATGTGATGTGATGAGAGGTCCCTTGCTCGACTCTAGCTTTCCGTAGCTTTTGTACCTACGCGTTAAAATAAACGCGTTAAGCCGGTGAAGGCTTAGTAAGCACTACAAGCATAATAGATGATTATTTATTTATTGCTTAATTTTATCAAACATTTAATTACTCATGCGTATAAAATTTCTAACATTTCTTGCATGTAACACTTAACTTATCATAATTTCACCATAACACACATTCATCCTCATATTCCAACTTACCTCAACTGTATATTTTACATTTTTTATCCCTTTTTCACAACTTAGTCATTTCACTTAATTATCAACATATAATTACACATACACATATAGTACTTGTCTTTCATGTATTTATCATTTCTTTACCTCAATGTAATAATTTGCACATTCTTTCACTTTTCACAATTTAGTCATCATAGCTTTCTTAACCATAGCTCACTTAGCTTATTTATCCACTTGGCCCATAATAGACTTCTATAGAACCCATCAGATAAACGGAACAAACAGAGAGTACCGAAGTACTAAACAGAGAGCACATAAGTGCTGGGCAACAGAGAGCACACAAAGTACTGAGCACACACAGTGCTAATCAGAGAGCACACGAAGTGCTAAACAGAGAGCACACACAGTGCTAATCAGAGAGCGCGCTAGTGTTCCTTAATGGCATGCCACTATTATCACAATGGTTCTAATCAATTGTTCTAACTTGTCTACATGGGCATAATCTCCCATATTCATCATTTCTCATAATTTCATATATCACATTTACATTTCTCTTCACATATACATAATCATGTATTTTTCACCTTTATTTACTCAAACGCTTACACAATATCACCATTTTATCATATAATCAATATTCATAATTAAACACATAATATTTCACATATACATTGTTCATCACATATATATCATCATATACCTCTTTACTCTTATTTTCACATTAATTTTCAAAGTTGTCCATTTGAGTCACAGTCACTAAATTATTTATATCTTGAGCTAAAAAAATTCGAAATTAATATCCGCTTTATATTTCTGAAACTAGACTCAATCATATTTTTACCATAAAATTTCCAGAATTTTTACTTCAGCCAATTTGTACAGTAAATTCTTTCAATTTACCCCTTCGCTGCTGCCTGACAGTTTCGACCTTTCTTCACTAAAAATAATTTATCTTTTAGTAAAAAGATCAAATGATGTTTCCGTCTGTTTCTATTGAAAATAGACTCATTAAGGATTAATCCATATAAATTTCAGTCTCTAATAATTTTTCTACATTTTTCTATAATTTTTCAAATTCAGAATAGGGGAACTCGAATCTACTCTGACCTTATTACACTAAAACTAGTATATCTCGAAATATGTAGTTTCTTTTCTTTCACTGTTTCTTCCATATGAAACTACACTCAATAAGCTTTAATTACATATATAATTCGACCCTTAACTCATTATATACAAATTTTTGGTGAATTTTCGAAGTTAGTCCCCTGTTACTGTCCAAACTGTTTTGAAGTGAATTTTTCCTTTCTCATATTTCCCTTGCACTAAATTTCATTTAATCACACCTAATCACCATATTTATAACTAAACACATCATTTTACTCATTTTTATCACAATTAATCATATACTTTAAAGAGAATAAATTTTCAATTTAAAATCTTTTAGTACTTACAACTCTAGTAGAAAACTTTCTTTCCCTCTTTGATCTTCTCTTTTCCTTTCTCTTCAATTGAATCATTCTCCTTCTTTTCTTTCTCTTCAATTTCATACAAACACATATATTCACATTAAAATCATTCTAACATATCATAATCTATGTTTCTAAACCAAAACTAAAATGTATTTAAAGAGGAGTTTAGCTTTCTTACCTTAATCACTTGTATTCAACACTAATTCCCATTTTCTTTCTCCTCCAAGACAAGTATGGATGCATTTCTTTTAACAATTTGATAGCTACTACACTTCTCTATCAATTTTATTCACTAATCTTGAAGAAATTTGGAAGAAACTAGCTTAATTGGTTTGTATTTGGTGAAAAAGGACTAATTTGTAAGAAAAGCAAATGTTGAAATGGTGGAAAAATGGTGGCCAACGTGAAGCACAATGGCTGATGGCTTTTATAGCCCTTTCATCATTTCTTTTCTTCATTTCTCTAGACTTTTCTATCAATTTCTCTTTATAAAAATATCTTTCTTTAATAATGGCAAAATTGCACTTTTAGTCCTTGGACCTTCCAACTTTACACTTTGGCCCAAAACATTGCCTCCAAAAATATCTTCCACCAAATTACTCTTTTGCCCCTCCTTAATCAATCTAATTCCCATAATTACTCATAATTCAATTTGGATAAATTACTATTTAGTCCTTCTTCCTTTCTCACACTTACTAATTAATCCTTAATTTTCTAACTATTTTCTTATTTTAGCTATATAGTCTAATTCTCAATTCTACTCTATTACTATTCCAAATCCGGTTCAAGAACGCGGATGTTACATTCATAGTTTCTGATTACCAATCCTGAGCAAGATATCCTCTTCTAGCCATTAAACGTCGCTTCAAAATTTATTTTCAAGCGAGGATTCTTCGGTGACTCCCACCACTCAAGTTCTACATTCCAAACAGGAGATGTATTCTGTACACCATCCAACTTCCTTAAAAAACCTAACACATCACATATCATATTTAATGTTGTCTTCTGCTCACCATCACGGCCTAGTTTGCTCGTTCCATATGATCCAATTAGTGCATGCAACCAATCTACGTTGATAAACTGAATTATTCTCGAAAATATATTGCATCCAATTTCTAAAATCTAAATTCGAGATAGAATGGGGCCAAAAAAAATTCAATCTCTGCCAAATCTCTCTTGTTTTAGGATAATCCCTAAACACATGTATGTGGTTTCAACTTCATTCGAGCATCTTGGACAGGTTGTTGTCTTCGGTATTGTACATTGTAGAATGTAAGAAAGAAATTATGTATAAATCTCCAGTTTGTAATTTTCACTTTTTGGGGTAGGTCTAAAAGCCAAAGTTCTTCGTAAAGTTGTGTGAATTCTGATTGGTTGTAGTTTGCTATAGAAGCATTAGATTCTTGTAACAAAATTTTGTAAGCATTTCGAACCGAGAAATCATTAGAAACCTCACCCCTCCAAGTCAACCCATCATCGCGTGGAAACTTTGCAAGAGAGATACACAATATTCGATCAACATCAACACAGCTAGAATTACTGGTAATCAAATTTTTTCCCACTCTCTAGCATTAGAATCAATTAACTCTGCAACCATACTAACCTCTGAGTGGTTAACTCGATTCTGAACTTTATTATTTGCAGCTTTTGGCACCCAGGCATCCTCCCAAACATAAATTCTCTCCCCATTACCAACATGCCATCCCAACCCTGATTGGAGAACCTCTTTTATAGCCCACACACTCTTCCAAGTATAAGAAGGCATACTCCCTAATTTCGCATTCAAAAAATATGTATATGGAAAATACTTAGCTTTTAACATTCGCAATAACAAGGAATTCATATAGTTAATTAAGCGCCACCCCTATTTTGCAAGTAAGGCTAAATTAAATTTTGCTAAATTCCAAAATCTCATTCCTCCATTTTCTTTCAACTCACATAAACGTCTCCATTAACACCAATGAATTTTGCGTTTTCCATGGCTTTTTTGGCACCAAAAGGAACCACATATGCTCTCCAATTCCACACAAAATGAATTTGAAAGTAAAAAAAGTGTCATGAATAAGTAGGAATAGCTTGCAGCACAGATTTAATAAATATCTCATTCCCTCCTTGAGACATACTTGATGCTTCAACTATTAATTCTCTTTCTCATCTTGTCTTTGGTAACATGAAACGCTTGTTTTTCCTCCTCCCAGCTATATTAGGCAATCCTAATTACTTTTCCGGATCTGATGAATTTCGTACATTCAAATTTTGGGACACTAACATTTTATCTTGGTTTGAAACATTTGTGTTGTAGTAAACTGTGGACTTTTCAAAATTCACATTATTTTAAGCAATCCTCAAACTCTTTAAGAATCTTTTTAATTATTTGTGCCCCAACTTTCGTTGCATCTCCAAACAAAATGCAGTCATCTGCAAACATCAAGTGTGAAACAAGAGGTCCTCTTCGACTAACTTTAGCCTCCCATAATAAACCTTCCTGTTTTTTCATTCTCATGAGTGATGATAAACCTTCGTAACAAAACAAAAAGAGATAGGGACTCAAAGGATCCCTTTGTCGTAATCCTCTGCTAAGCTTAAAAATCCTTTCTCCTTCTCCTTCTGCATTAAGAACAACAAAATATGACACAATACTTATGCAATGCATAATAAAGTCCACCCAATATCTAGGAAACCCCATTTTAAGTATCACACTTCTAAGAAAAACCCACTCAATTCTATCATATGTCTTGGTCATATTTAGTTTTAGCGTCATGAACCCTTTCTTCCCCATTCCTTTTTTATTAAAAGTATGGAGTATTTCGTACGCAATCATAACATTATCCTTAATCAAACGCCCTAGCATCGATACAAAAATTCAAAACCTTTTGGAGGCAGTTAGCAACAGTCTTAGAAATTATTTTATAAAAAACAATCTAAGGGACTAATTTTGTTTCCCCATTTTATTTGGGCAAGGGTGATATAAATGTTGAAAATTCATTTAGAAAATATGCTAAAGATGGTGTAGCATAATTTATTTTTTTCTTAAAATGGAATAAATTTGATTGAGGCTATAGAAAAATACCCTTGTCACAAGAGTCTCTTGGAAGATGCTCGAACTTTTTTATTAAGAAAAATTGAAGTTTGAGTTCTTCAAGTTTGCAACCAATTAATCTTCTTTGTTATCTTCAAACTCACTATTGCTTATAGAGTGAAAGAACCGAACACAAAACAAATAATATTATGTTTATTCATGTTCCACAACTTAATAGGATGACTTACCTTAGGAATGAGCACAATATGGGTACAGTTCAATGCTTCCTAAGGACTGACCTCTATGTAGGATTTCAAGATAGAAAGCGCCTATATCTTTTCCAATAATATGTCAGAACTTCTGGAAAAAAAAAACCATTGGCCAACCATCCGAACCCACTGCCTTAGTAGATCCCATCCCTTTTATTGCCAAAACAATCTCCTCTTTTGAATATGCAACAATTAACGCCTAGTTCATTTCCTTTGAAATGCAGCTATTAATCCCCATGAGAATATGATTCGGATCACTGATCCCTCTAGTGGAAAAGAGATCAATGAAATAGTTTCTAGCAATCTTTTCCATTTCCTTATCATTCGAAACATTATGTTCCACAACACTCGGATCCGATTCATTCGCTTCCTTTGGGACGCAAAATAGTGAAAAAACCTATTCCAGTCACCCATTCTTAAGCAATTGACCATTGCTCTTTATTCCCAATAAATTTATTCTTTATCCATCTCCATATTGAGATGAAGTTTTGCCTCCAACATTTCAACAAGAACCTCTTCATCCCTGTCACAATTATTCAAAACTTCAAGTCTCCTTGAAAGACGCTTTGAGAGACCAACTATATTCTTTTTAATCTCTCAGACCAATTCCTCAAACCATTGCATAGGATAACAAGTCACTCCAAAATATTTCCCGTACTTTCCTCCCACAAACCACGCACCCTTTGTTCACAAGATTCTTCCAATGTTCACCAAGTCTCAAATCAAAAATTCTTTTTTTCTGCCCCCTCCCTCTTCCCTATTTGTAACAATAAAAAGATAACAATGATCCGATATCAAATACACCAAATGACGTAAAGAGAACTACGGGAAAAGACCAATCCAATTAAAATTTGCCAACCCCTATCAAGCCTTTCACGAATGTTTGTTTCTGGCAAATTTCCACTTTCCCATGTAAACCAAGGCCTTGAAAACCCAATATCACTTAACTAAGAATCATATAACCATTGGAAAACTGAGTTTGAAAATTGCAATGAAAAATAAATTTAGAGAAAAACCAAAGTTTAAAAATAATGACCCAAGGCCTCTGTATCTAGGAAGAATTTAGAGAGTTCAATTATGATTAAACTTTATCACTTTGATATTAAATTAATATAATATTTATCAAAATAAGTATTAAATTAAATTAAATATTATTTTTGAAATAGTTAATCTAAAATCAAATTCTCTAGTAGAGTACTAGTAGGAATGTAATTCTTCCATTGCTCAACCACCGAAGAACCACTGTCGCCGACCATTTGTCAACCACCAGAATGTTGCCGTTGCAGTCACTGGCACTCGAGCTAGTTCGATTTCTTCCAGAACGGTCAGGTTGTTGGTCTAATTTCACATACCAAGTCCAGTTCGACCAATTTTTGGGTCATGGTATCGGTTTTGGGTTGTCGGGTCCAATTTATGATCTCAATTCAAATTTTCAAGTTCAATTACCCATAGGGTCAATTGTTTGACTTAAAAATTAATTTTCAAAAATATAATTTTATTTTTAATTAATTTAATTTTACTTTATCAAAATTAATTTTCGCAAAAATCACTTAAATTTTCCAAATTAATTTTTCAAGAAAATTATTTAATCAAATTCTCTAGTTGACCAATTCTTACGACCATTCAATTAATTACACATAAAATAAATCACTCAATTAAATTATTTCCAATGTCATAGAATTTACTTCAAATTCAAATGCATTCTGGTCGAGTTTTTGTTGCGCTAGCGGAGGGACCAATCGGAGATGTACAATTAGACTCTAGTAATTGCAATTATGTCCAAAAGTATCGTTCCTATAATTCGCAATTATTTAATCATGAAGTCAGTCCACAAGAAGTACAATAATTGAAAACTCCTTATTGTATACTTTTTATGAAAGAAATTCATCCAACTATTTTGTCTATTGACCTCGTCATGTGTATGTTACCTTCATATGATATCATTGATTTCTTTGAGTTAAATACGTTCACGCAATACAATTCTATTTTATCTCATTGTTACGATTGTGTCTTTTTAATAATTAATATGATCACTGTCAACAAATGACTATGATAAATTGCTCGTTCGAGAACAAGCAACCTGTGACCACATTCCATATTTATAAATCCACACAATTCCAATGAGAGGATATCGTTAACTCATTAATTGATCTATGAATTCCATTGCTCCCAGTAAAGTCATGTACCCAACATACCGGCTATTGTTTCGATCATCTTTAAAGCATAAGCCGCCACTTATATCAAAGCACATGAGTTACATACGCATAGTCAGTGAATAACTCATGATTTAGGTAAATCACACCATGAATGTCACAAGTGAATTAATTTACAAACGGATTCAGAATTAATTCATCTTGGGTCCATTCTAATGTATCATTCTATCAATTATTACATCTATGTCTTTACACGTGGAGTCAACTGCTCCGATAATAATCCTTCTCAGTATTGAATCAAATGCTCACTTTTATTCTTTTACGGGATTACGGACTCTTTAGATTATCTATTGAAATAAGTTATCTTTCTCGTAATGTAAACATTCTTACAATGTCACTCATCATCATTTTGAACTTAAACAATCAATGAGCTAATATTTGATTGTCACAATTTCGCTATGCATGCGAAATATGAAAGATAGAAATACAAAAGCCATAACAATGAAATGTGAAATTTATTTATTCATCGTTCAAATACATAGTAAACAATTACATGTCTACTATAATATGGGCACATTTCCCAACAATAACACCCTACGAAATTCCTCCATCCAACTTTCATCCTTCGGCACACCCCCAACTTTTTCATTAGCGTACAAGATTTCGTTAAAATCACCACACACCATCGAAAGCAAATCTTAATTTCTACCAAGTCCTCTCAATAATTTCCAAGTACTGATTCTATCCCGTGTTGGAGAACAGTAAAAACCTATCATACGCCATTTTTGCCTATCTCAACATCAATATGATTTATCAAGAAGCTACGAAGTTGAATATTAACATCACATGTACAAGAGAGACATAAACCTCCTCTTGTCACATTAGCGGGAACATCAATATATTTATTAAAACCCCACCTTCTCGGAACATTATCCATCCTCCTAGCATTCAATTTTGTCTCCATTAAGAAGACAATTTGGGGACGATCTTCTTTCAACACACATTGAATTCTTCGAACTGTCCGTGGATTCCTCAAACCACGAACGTTCCAACTCAAAATTTTCATTGTCGGCATGCCTACTGGCAGTCACTGGTATTTGCTTAAAACAAACACTTTCACACTCATCATTAGATTCCAATAAATCAGAAATTCTAGAAAAATTGGAATCCAACCTAACCGAACTGGGTCTTTTCCTCCCATCAATATTTTCCAACGGGCTTTCCTTTATATCATGTTCCATTTGAACCTGGGCCAGCCCATCTAAAGACCCCACCACTCCCGCCTCATTTTTATTTGAAGATCCCTCTAAATTAAAACCCAATATTGGATTTATGGTTTGCCACGATTCTCGCCTTTTTTTCAGCCTAAAAATTTCGGTCACTTGCTTATTGCCCTTGATTTGCACCCGAAAATTTCGCATCACCTCCCCTTGGAGCCACACACTGGTCACCATAGTGGCCCTTCACGGTTGCGCCTTCAACGAGAGATCCCATCCACACTCCAATTGCTTACTTCCCTTGATTCAAACGAACGAGACAAAAACTATCACCATGGCCTAAACAACCACACAAAAAGCGAAAGAGAGCGAGTTTTTCGTAACGAAAATTTGCATAAAGGAATTTAGACCGAGAAATCATATTTTTTCCCTCCTTCCAACTGTACTCGAATACACAAATAATTATGAAAACCTCTACTCGCTTGCTTCACATCATACTAAATTAAATTTCCAATGAAATTCCCAAATTGTTTTACCACATTCTCCGAAAAATAACCCAGCGGTAAATCATGGATTTGAACCCAAAAGCAAAAATAAACTAATGAGATCTACATCAGATCCTCCTTTTCTTGTAAACGATGAATAACCAAGAGATAATTATTAAACGTCCACGGAGCTCCATTAACCACCCATTCCACATCAAGTTCATGATAAAACTTAAATAGGTAACGTTTTCTCCCAGAATTATAATCTAAACCCCTCAAGACGGTGTCATAAATTTGCCATTGTATTTCTCATGACTTGGAAATGGACAACACTTGCTATTAAAAAAATCCTACTAAACAAAATTGATACATCAAGTGCTGAGTATTCACATCACTCAGGAGACTCCAAGCCTCATCTTCACCATCATCAATATTCAAATTTGCCATTCCTCTCTCCATAGGCTTCAAAAACAAATCCAAACACCTAGAACAAGTGAATCCTAATCAGAACGAAATAGAATATCATATCAAACACCAACGACTAAAAAAAACAAGAAAAAGAACCAAAGACGTGCCACAAGAGCGGACTAATTTCCTTATTTATTATATATTTTAATTGGTATATAATTTTAATATTAATTAAGGGATGATTGAAATAATTAGAAATCTATTCAAATAATAATTCTATTTTAAATTAATAAAATTAGTACAAATTTAAAAAAATAAAATTAACATAACTTTTTCATGTAAAATTTTTTTAACCAATAATTATAAATTATAATTATCACATTTTTTTCTATTATTTTATGCTTAGAGTCTTATTTAAATAATAACTCTACTTAAAATTAGTACAACTTTTTAACTAATAATCTTAAATTAAATTATAACTATTTTTAAAATTAATTTAATTATATGATAGAAAATAAAAGATATAAAGATTATAGATTTTTTTTTTTAAATATCGGTGTGATTACATGATAGTGTTTGTTCATATTTTCTTAACCCTTTGACGATGCACACGCAAATGCTCAAATCCGAATTTCTTAAAATGAACATTACTCTTTTTTTTCATTGAAACTACTCGTTGGATTCGAGATTATAGATTATTTAAATAGCGTTGAATATTTAATTGATACGTTCTCCTTGCCGTTTTGGCTAAGGTTTTGACTTTCATTATTTATGCTTATTTAGACATCTAAACAAGTTTTCAACAAAGAAAACAGTAACAAGAAATTAGAAAATTGAGTTTTAGATTAGTGTTTTTTTATTTTCTTTAATAAAATTTAACAAAATTTATAGAAAAATACTGACAATGATGCATGAACGATTGTGGAGTAATTTAATTAAATGATTATATTTTATTTTTAAATGTAATAATAAAAATAATTATATAAAAATATTAAAATTTTATATCAATTTGTACAAATCAAATTACATCAATTCAGGGGAGGAGCTAGAAATTTTAGATAGTGGAGTGATTTTTTTTTAAAATTAAAACATTTTTTTTCTTATTGTTCTTCCTTTATTTCACCAGTAGATTTTTTTTTTAGGAAAATATATCTTCGTCCATGTTAAATTTTTAAAACAAATATATTTAAGCCCTAAGCAAATAGAGTTAAAATCCATTCCATTATTTTTACATCCATTAATATTCAATACAATGATCATCACCATTCAAATGTGTAGGATCAATACATGACCCATCTATTAAATATGAAAATCAATATTGTGAATGGTGATTAAATATGTATTGGATATTAATGGATGAAAAAGTAATGGAGTGCAACCAAACCCGAACAAATAAAGGTTTCTACGAAGGCAACATACCACTAGTAATTTTCTTTCACAAAAATAAACATCACTTAAGTGCTTTTTGATGTCATGAAAATGTAATATATCAATTTTTCAAACACAAGATTCACAATTTTTACACGCCACAACTACAGATGAGAGTTCGATTGAATTGAATCGAATCGAATGAAAAAAATCGAGTTAGTCAAGTTGATGAATCATATTTTAGCATTTTAACTCAATTTGAAATTTTCTTGAATCGAGTCGAGTGAGATGAAATTTGAATTGAATCAAATCGAATATATTTGTTCGAGTTAAATTAAAAAAAAAATAATTTTAGATCATTGTAACCACTGTCACCCACAGTAATCAAATTTGTTATTAACTTTCATCCCCTCATAATTTATTTATTAATCTTGTATATACAGGTTAGCTTCTTTGTTTGCTTAGTTGCTTCAATTATCTTCTAATTCTTGTCACTATGTATTTTGAAATTAAAGAATATATTAAATGTAAAAAATTTGTTTTTTTAATAAAAGTTATCTTAAAGATAAAATGTGAAACTGATATCAACATAAAATTCTAACACGAATATTTTATGGCATCATCAATAATTCAATTTTAATAGAAATTTATAAAGATTCAATATGATTAAACAATTCAATAATATAAATAGTACAAAATATTAAATTTAATTTAATAATATAAATAGTAGATATAAATAAAAAAAAATTACTATTTAAGTTTAAATATTTTTTTTGAATGATTTTGATTTTTGATTTGAGTGTAAAAGGTGAGAAGTAAAAGTTTAAGATGAAAATAAATAGTTTTGGGGGTTTGAGAAGTAAATTTTTTTAGAAAAGTAAATGGGGGAGTAAAATTTTGGGGGAAAAGTTGGAGGAAGTAAAAAGGTTTAGGGGTTTGGGGTAAAAATGTAAAATATTATAGTTTCGTATTCAGTTTATTTAAATTATTCGAATTCGAAAATTCAACTCGATTCAAACTTGAAATTCGAAAAAAAATTGAGTTGACTCGAATAAATCGATTCGTTTAACTCGAAATTTGAATTTTTATTTATTTTTTCGAGTCGAATCGAATTCTGCTCACCCTTAACCACAACAATTTCTAAAAAAAAATGCTAAATTTCTAATCAATCCTAATTTCTCCAAGGGTTTGTATTAATCAATCTTAATTTTTTTAAAGATTTATATTAATCAACCTCTAAAAATTATTCCTTAATCACAAAGTTAGGAATCTCATACAAAATCAATAGTTCCAAAATCATTCAATAAATAAATAAATAAATAAACTAAAATTTTGCATAAAAATCTTAATCTATCATAAGAAAAGTCACGATCAGAATTTTTTAGAGATTAATCAATAAAGCATGAAAGAAAAGAAAAGATGAGTTATTACCAAATTGAGAGAACAACATGAAACTATTGAAAAATTTGAGAGAGTAAGAAAATAAAAGAAATTTGAGAAAAAGGTGACGAGTGTTGGAATAAAATAAAAAGAATAGAGATTTTTGGATTTTAGTGTGTGGAGAGAAATTCATTGATTTTATAAAATAATTTTTTTCAAAAATTTTGACAAATTTTTGTGAGATCAATTTTTGATTTTTTTTTTTTTTGTGAATTAATACTTTAATTATATAGGTTATAAAAAATTATAAATAATTTTTTTAATTTTTTTTTTTTGTGAGGTCAATTAACCCCGTAACCTACAACAGAAACGAAATCGGTATCAATTGAAATTTACACAAAAACGAGTACTTATTATGGGAGCAAGAGATTGTAATGATAGCAATACAAATTAGCTTCCTCGGTAGGTTTCCAAAGAAAGACAAGTTGACTTTTTATTATTAAAAACACTTTGCAACCCCTTAACTCTAGAGTTTAAAAATTTATTTGATAATGTAAAGGTTGAGTATTCGATTGAATGAAGTGAAAAAATTTTGAGTTGACGAGTTTTATTTTATCATCTTAATTCTATTTAATTTTTTTTTTTAGAATCAAGTAAAATTGTTCGAATTAACTTAAAATTTTAAACATGTCAAATTAAGATCTTATTGTAATAGTAACTAATTACATACTAGAGTACATAAATTTGAAACCATATATATTTAAAAACTTTTTTAAAGCAAAATAATAATAATAAAATATATTTTAGTATGATAAAATTAAATCATTAATTAACTTATTTAGGTCCTAAAATTATTATTTTAGAAAAATTTTAAAATTTTAACTTTTTTTATATATTCTTTATAATTTTTATAAATATTTTGAATTTTTGAAAAAAAATTGAATTCTATTTTTTTTGTAATTTTTGTTGAGAAAGACCAATTTGCTCATTTTCAAAATTGGCAGGGGCTAAAGAGGTATTTATACCAATCTGTTATTTGAATTATTCGCATTATAAATTTCAATTCGAATTACTTATTCGAGTTGACTCGAATAACTCGATTCTATTAAGTTTATATTTAAATTTTTTTAATCGAATTGAATTTTACTCACTCTTACTTTTCCTTATATTAATATTAATTTGTTTGTTAAAAGAAATTTTTAAACTTCTTACGTCAAGTTAATCCGTGATATTAATTCAATAAAACCTTTTAAGATATTACTAGAATTTTTTTAATGCACTTGTGATGAAAAAGAATAATAAAGCATTAATAATACTTTTCATTTTTATGAATAATAATTAAAATAATTCAATTTTTTTGAAGGTTAAATCTTTTTTTACGAGTAAAAGCATCAAATGCTTTAACTCATCTTACTCATACGTATGGAGTACCTAGTTTATCTTTTAGTAATAATCTCTTGATTTATAAATCAAAAAATCAAATGTTATTTAATTCCAAACTTTGAATTGGGGCAAGATCACGTCAACTAATCGGCCACCTTGTTACCTTCCCTTGAAACATGCAATTTTATAAAAAAATTTGGTGAATTACAATACGACTGACACGACTCAACCCAAACAACACTTAAGACAATGAACACTCTTAACCATCGTAGTAATACATGGAACAATTTTATAATATTTTATAACAATGCGAACATAAAAAAAAAAAGTTACAAGCACGACACAAATACAAATACATGTTACAAGCTCATAGAATAATGCAGCATAATGGTGTGGTTCTAGGCAACTGTAATGGAAGCATGGTAAGGAGTTGGAAGTAGGACAAGATCATTTTTCCTCTTCATAGATACACCGAACATCTCAGTCATGTCGAAATCTTCTTGCTTCATTTCCCCCGGCAACTTCCAATCAAAATGGAACAGCAGTTGGGCAAGTGGCAACTCTACATTTGGCAGTGCGAACAATATGCCAGGACATATCCTCCTTCCTGCCCCAAATGGGATGAACTCGAAATTTGTCCCCACGAAATCTACTGAGCTATTCACAAACCTTTCAGGCTCGAACTTTTCAGGCTCAACCCAGTAATTCGGATCTCTCCCGATTGCCCATGCATTCACAATGACTCTGGTCTTTGCAGGTATTTCAAATCCATTAACCTCACAGTTCCTGCTACTTTCTCTTGGAATCAATAAAGGTACAACAGGGTGCAGTCTTAGGGTTTCTTTTATGACACACTTGAGATATTGTAGTTGATGAACGCCTGTTTCGTCCACGTTTCCTTTGCCTTCGAACACCTGCCTTACCTCTGCCTGTGCTTTTGTCATCACTCTTGGGTTCTTAATCATTTCCGACATTGCCCATTCTACGGCTGTTGCTGATGTCTCACTTCCGGCACTGAAAATGTCCTGCAACAATGTAATAAATAACATTTGTGAACAACTGCCAAATTCCATGTCAATTTAGTGAAAGGAAATCGACTTACGAAGAGGATAGCTTTGATGTTGTTGTCAGTTAAGGGAAATTCGCCATCCTTCTGAAGCTTTAAAAGAAGATCAACCAAATCTTCCTTGTCTTTATCTTCACTTCTGCCTTTTGCTCTACTGTCTTTGTGATCATTAACAATGTTCCAAAGTATCCTGTCAGCTTCTCCATGAGTCTTTTCAACTCTATGCTTTAGACCAGAAGCAACATCCAAGAATTTAAGTTGAGGGAAAAATTCGGAAACAAAGAAACCCGAATTCAACTTGGTTTCCTCTGTAACAACTGATATGAAAGCTTCTTGATCTTTGCATTTCTTGCCAAAGGCTGCCCTAGCTACTATTGCATAATTCATTGAAAAAACTTTCTCGGTCAGATTAACAGCCAACCCTTCATTTGATTTTATGGTTTCGACAAGATTCAACACTTCCTCTTCTCTTATGGATCGGAAGGAAGCGACCCGAGCTGCACTCAGAAGCTCCGACGTGCAAATTTTCCGCAGATTTCTCCAATAGGTTCCATATGGTGCAAAGACGATATCAGTGCACCCATAAGTTGTCGTCATGGCCACAACGAGAAAAGGCCTATTAGCAAAGACGATATCATGTGTTTTCATAATCTCTTTAGCCATTTCTGGAGAAGAAACGACCACGGTGGAAACTTGACCGAGTTGCAGGTGCATGAAGTCACCATGTTTTGTAGCCAAGTCACGTAAGGTGCGATGGGGTAGACCAGAACCGGCGAGCTGGTGCAGATTTCCTATCAATGGTAATTTCCATGGCCCTGGAATCAACTTTTGAGTTGAATTCTTAGCTTTTGATTTCCTTACACTTGTGATTACCATAAACAAAACCAGGAGGAAGGTGATGAGGACCTGGAATAAGGATATCTGGAACTCCATAGAAGCCGGTTTTCCAAAGAAATTAAGAAATTGAAAGAAGTGATTTTTCTTTTCTTTTCTTTTCTTTTCTTAATCAACCTGATACTTGAGTTGACTTTGCTTGCCTACTAATACAATTAACTAAATCAAAATAAAAAATTAAATAATTATTTATGAATAACATAAGAATTAATAGCTGGATTTCACCAAATAAAATATGTTAATCATAATGGCAACGCACTAAGCCACCGACAAAATAATTTTTAAAAAGGTCAAGCTATTTTTTTTAAGTTTGCAACTTTTTTTTTTTAAAGAAACGATCTAACTAAACTAACATAAACAGAGTTAGCTAATCTATCCGATTCAAGAACGGGTAACAACTCTTCAGGGATGTAGTTGAAGACCTACATATCAATATTATTTACAGAAGTCATCTTTTCAATACGATCCGTAGCTAGGCTCTCCTTTATTGGAATATGCTTTATCTCTCAATGTTGAAAATCTTGTAATCTCGAGTGAATTCATTGTAACTAAGCTAAGGATGAGTGTCAACCCTTCTAGATTATTTGTATGGATCATTACTTTTTGGTAACCTCTTTCATGGATGAGTGTCAACCCTTCAAGAATACCTCAGAGTTTAGTGTCGAAAGCTGCGCAAAGTCCCAGATTGCGGTTGAATCCAAGAACCCATTCTCCATCTTGTTTGAACGTCACTCCTCCAGGAGCAGCAAATATTGCATCCATCTTAACAGCCCCATCAGTGTACAAATGAATCTAGTTACTTATCAATGGAGCATCACGAGCGTCGCCTAAATGTCCGGATGAAACCCTCTTATGGGCTTAAACCCGCTTTTAAGTGAAGTTTTCTTAAGTTATTCTATTCATGTTTCGTAAGATTTTATAATGACAAAATAGTCTTAAAATATATTTATATTTAAAAATAAGTTTTTGTTTTTAGTCATAATGAAAATTTAAAATTTTGAAAATTGAGTTGGTTTGTAATATTTATAACAATAAGTTTTTTTCGAAAATTGTTTATGTTTTGTGCGAATTGGATTTGTATCATTCTTAGCTTTCAACTGAACGATCTTTTTTGTTATTCTCATACTCCAAATTGCTTTCGGTGTAGACTCGAGCAATACAAACCGTGCACATAACTAGAAACGATTTATTCACTTTCAATAAAAAAATAATTCTCTCGAATAAAAATCGATAGAAATTGTTACTCACAAAAAATAAAATTTATTATTACAAAATTTTCATTATTTTTTGATAGAATAACAATACGTGAAACTTGTGTTATAACTGTGTGAAGAGTTCTACTAGTTAGAAGAATTTAAATAACGATAACACAAATAATATTTATATGTGCTTCCAAGACTTTTAAATCTATCGTATTAAGTTTAATTATACCTTTATTTTTTAAATTTAATTCAATTCAATATTTACTTTCTATTTTTTAAAATAAATATTATTTATTTAATTAATCAAATTAATTTCCTCGTCCAATTTTAATTTCATTAAAGTGATGTAAATTTTGTCATTTTATCATATTAAGAAGATTGAACTACCCTCACACGCCCACCATGTTGTTTTTATTTCCTTTTACATTTTATAAAATGGACAATTTTCAATTTTAGTCCCTTTGATATAATTAAATTTTAAATTTAATTTTTATACTTTAATTTTAAATAGTTAATATCATTAACTTTTCAATTAAATTAGTATATGTTTATATCTAATTTAAAAGTAAATTTCTAAATTCAAAAAATAAAAGAATTAAATTCTTGAAAATAAAAGTAGAAAGATCAAATTTCAAATGTATAAAATGTAAAGACTTAAAAAGTCACGATTGTTTGATCGGATCCGGCTGGCTAAAGTATCAGTTTAAAGAGAGACATCAGATCAGTTTACATCTAACGAATCATTTTTTATTTTTAATATTTAATCAAACTGTATAATCAAAAAAAATGACTTGAACGATTCGATGAGAACTTTTTTTAAGAGCAAGCCTTGAAGGTCACACATGAAGGGAGAGCAAGAGGGCAAGATCATTACAGGAGTATTCTATGTGCCTGAATTGAAGAACAATCTGTTGAACATTGGTCAACTACAAGAAAAGGGACTAGCAGTGTTATTTCAACATGGAAGTTGCAAGATTTATCATCGGGAGAAAGGTTTAATTTTGGAAACAACAATGTCTTCAAACAGAATGTTTTACTTTACAGCCGGAATCTCAGTCGAATCAGTTATCTTGTTTCTACACCATCACCAAAGATCCAACTCAGTTATGGCATTGCAGATATGATCATCTGAGTTTCAACGGTTTGAAGACTCTCAAACAAAAGGAGATGATGAATGGACTAAATTTCCAAAACAAAGCACATGGAGAGCAACTCAAGTCTTGCAGCTTGTTCATTTCGAATGGCAAAAAAAGGTGGTGAATTCACATCTAAAGAATTGACTGCTTTTTGTGGTGAGAATGGCGTTTGCAGACAATTGACAGCCGCGTATACACCACAACAAAATGGGGTAACGGGAAGGAAGAACAGAACCATTATGAATATGGTTCGTTGCATGCTTTATGAAAAGAAAATGCCAAGAACTTTCTGGCCTGAAGCAGTAAATTGGGCAATCCATGTGCTAAATCGGTGTCCAACACTTGCAGTGAAAGATAAGACTCCAGAAGAAGCATGGAGCGGGATAAAGCCATCAGTTCAATACTTCAGAGTTTTTGGATGTCTCTCATGTCTATATTTTATATGAAAGAAGAACCAAGTGTGAGATGTGTTTTACTTGGAGTAAGCGAAGAATCTAAGGCGTACAGGCTATATAATCCAGCTACTCAGAAAATCATTGTGAGCAGAGACGTTGTTTTGGAAGAGGATAAAAGATGGGATTGGGACTTAAAGATATCAATCAATTTGGAGTGGGAAGAAGAACAAAATGAAGTTGTCAATGCAAAGAAAGATGAAGTGGAGATTAATGAAGAAACGGAAGAAGTAGGAAATTCAAATGAAGCGGCTCATGAAAACTCACCGGAAAGAAGAAGGCAGCGGCGATTTGTTCGGCTGAGAGATTATGTGAGTGGAGAAGGGCTTTCTGAAGAAGAAGAAGAAGAAGAAGACGAGATTATGTGAGAGACTATATTTATAACTTTTATAATTTTTTTTTCTAATTTCCAGAAAATTGTGAAACATGTTTTTTTTTTTATTTTTTTCAATTTCTTTTTTATTTTTTTATTTTTCATATTTTAAAATTTATTTTGTAAATACTTTTGTATTTTTTAATATTTGTTGAATGACTATTAGGTAAAATAATCACATCATCATGATGCCATATCAGCTGTTGATATGTCTATGCTAGAATATTCTTGCGTGATGCGCAAGTTACTTTTAAAATAATTATGAGTTTATTTTATATTTTAAAATAATGTTTTTATTATTATATTATATTTTATTATACATAGATTGATGATACATAAATCTGTTCATGGTAACCCGCTCCAAAAGTAAAAAGATTTGAATAAAAATATAAGTTTAAACAAAAAACAAGGTACATTTAAAAAATAGGCTGAGTCTCGGGCAAGACATTTTTTACTTGGGTTCAACTCGACTCGAATTCACAAAAAGACAAAAAAATCCGCTATTCTTTTTGTTTTTTAATTTTATTTTCTTGATGTTTCTTCTTATTTTGTTACAATTTCAATATTATGTTGCTACTATTTTGTTGTTATTATTTGTATATTGTATAAAACTTATTTTGTTGTTAATTTTGTTATTATTTTAGAGTCATTTGTTAGTTTTATTATTATTTTAGAGGTATGTGTTTATTAAGTTGCATCTAACTTAGTGTTATTTAAGTATATATTTTTTAAATTTTATTTTCAATTTGTTAGGAAATATTTATTTTAATATTTTTAGTATTTTTTTAATGTATTATATATATTTAAAAAATATATAAAAATAATATTAAAAATTAATATGGGTGAGCAGGGTTGGACTCAGATTTTAACATTTTTATCCGAGTCGAATTTGGATAAAATTTTAAGCTCATTTTTGGGCTGAACCGGGACTAACAATTGTGCCTAAATTTTTTATTAAACTCGACCGGCCCAATCCATGAACACCCCTAATGATACATTTGATTAATGTATTTAGTAATGTTGAAAATTGTTTCATGAGAAATACTATTCATGTGTTCAAATCTATGTTAAAATCTAAATTTTTTTAGAGTTGTTAAAATTAAAATTAAAGTTTTATTAAATTTAATAATATTCTCATAATATAATATACTAAATAAAGTAGGCAAATAGAATAAATTAATATGTAATTAGAGTTATTGATGAGCTAAAACATATCAAATTCTAAAAAAAAAAAAAAAAATTAAGCCCAAGTTGAAATTCGATCTAGTCCATAGCTTATTTTACAATTCATATATTAATAAAATATTAATAAATAAATATATATACATATATTATAATTAAATTTAAATGAAATATATTTTTCTACTATTTAACTTGAATTTGATTGGGCTTACTTGAGATTAAGAAAAACTCCATGCTCAAGTCATGCTTGCTCAGTCTAATTCTATTAAAGGTGAATTTAGTATTTATTGCATTTAAAAAATATTTTTGAGATAAAAATATTGTTAAAAAATATGCTTTTAAATTTTTTAAAAGTGTTTTTGGAATAAAAAATACTTTGTAAAAATATTTTTTAATAAAAAGTAAAAGTGAAAATTTTAATTTTTGCTCAAAAATACTTTTTGACCTAAAAGCACTTTTGAGAAGTAATAGTAAATTAAGTCTAAGCCACTCGACTCACAAGCAATATACATGATATAGAAACCAACAATTAAAGTAAAAATATATTATTGAACTCCATGTAATAGCTTGATGGTTAAGGGTGTTCATCGTCTCAGGTGTCGTTTAGGTTCAAACACGCTAATCGCATTTGTTGTTCGGGCTTTACTTTATTATTGTAATTCACTAAAAAAAGTAAAAATATCTTACTCCATACTTCTTATATATCATTATTTTATGCAGATTCCTCTATTATAGAGCCCACAATAAATTAATCGTTTCATTATTAAATCGATTAATTTAATCCCGTAATATATAATAAAAAGATTTGATACACACTTTTACCTTACTTTTAAATTATACAATTAATAAAAATGTTTATATTACATAATTTTTAAACCAATTGTTAGAGACTTAAATTTTGTACATATCAATCTCATTTTGATAATTTTACTTATTTATTTTAAAAGTTTTTTTTCAATACGTATGTTTGAAAAATTAAACAACATGCATGTAAATTTCAAAATTCCGATGAAAAAAAATCCAATAATATTTTTTTAATTTATGTAATCAAAATGGTTTTTTAACTAATGTTTTAATCATAATTATTCTACAACTAATTATAACAAAACAAATTCTTATGAATTTTTATTAATCAAGAGTAAAGCAAAAACTATATTTTGATTAATATTTTTTTTTCATAAATGGAGATTCAAAGTATTGATAATTTAATTTAAGGGTAAACTATCAAAATAGTCACTTTTGATTATCTCAAGTTTCATTTTAGTCAGATTTTTTACAAAATAATATAAAAATAATAATTATTTACCAAAATAATATACTCTCCTCATTATTTACCAAAATGATACACTTGAGGGGGTGCTTCTTAGATAGGTGGTACTCAATGAAAAATTTGACACCAATTTTTTTTTTATTATTTTATACTAAAAACAAAAAATATATAAAATATTCAGTGGTGCCTCTTAGGTAGGCGGCACCCATAAAAAATACGGGTATACAGGTGGGCTTACGGATCAACAGGGCAAAATTTAAAAATTCTGGGTGGTGCCTATGGGGTAGGCGGCACCAATGGTGTCTATTGGGTAAGCGACACCAATGGTGTCATAAATGTAGGCAACACCAATACCTATTTAAGCACCCACACCAGATCAGCTTAAACACAAATTTTTGAACAAGGAAGCAAATTTTGTTCAAACAAAATAGAAGAGTTCAGAGAAGAAAGGTTAGTATAAATTTTTAACTGTTATTTCATTTAGAATAATTTATTTATTGTTCGAAATGGTATGATATTGACATTATTTTGTTTAACAGATAGAAAATCAATTTTTTGTATGCATGTATTTCGATGGTGAAATTTTTGACAACAAAAATTGGAAGTGTATTTGAATGTCGCCAACAATTAGCAATGAGATTTAACAAAAATGTCTCGGTTGATAATATGAAGGCAAAGATTAGTGAAAGAATTGCTAGACGTTGTGGGAGAAGGATCTCGAAACTTTTCTATAAGTTTTCAATTTCAACAGATCCTATCAAATTTATCGAGATGGAACTCGTAGACGATAAAGACATGGAGACAGTGATCACTCTTTATTGTGGGAATCGGAGTAACGAAAATGCACCAATTCAACTATTTGCTAAGCTAACTGATGTTGAGACAGCTAAAGATCTCACTCCAATAAGTATGGTGGCTCCGACATCGTACGTTGATAGTCAATCTGTAGCTCGCGGGATCAGCATTGATATTAATGTTGCATCCGATAATGATGCGGATGGTGATGATAGATATGATAGTAGTGATCCTTCTGATCACGAGGTCGATATTGATAGTGATCCCGACTTCGACAAGATCCCGGATGATGTCAATGAGGAAGGCCTGAATGAAAAGGTCCCGGAAGGTCGATGTATTGTGATGCACAATAATCCTGCTAAGGCATACATGTCACTTATAGACCCAGATGCAGCATATGTAATCAATTTCGCTGAGTACCTTGATATAATACCTGCTCACCAATTGACAGTAGTACCAAAACCTGAAGAGTTGTTCGTGGGTTAGAAATTTGACTCAAAGGAAGAGTGCATATTTGACATTAAGTGACATAGCATGAATGTGTTGGTGGACTACAAAGTCGCCGTGTCTAAACCGACATTATATATTGTGGAGTGTTGGATAGAAGGTTTCAATTGGCAAGTACGAGCTGCATTTTTATCTAGAAGTCGTAAAAGTGGGAGATAAAAAAATTTGACGGGCCTCATACATGCGACTCAACACGTTTGTCAAAAGATCACTGAAAACTCGATTCCATAATGGTGAAGGATGATCCGACCATCAAAGTTTCTACACTGATTGTTGATATGCAAGCTCGATTCCATTATGGATTGCAAAACAGATAGCAATGGAACAGTTCTTCAGTGATTAGGAACCATCGTACAATAAGCTACAGGGGTGGATAGCTACAATGCAACAATACGTGCCGGGAACTGCAATTGAGTTGGTGACACGATTTTATTACGGCCTGGATAACAACATACAACCGGGAAGAAAAAAATTTTAGTATATATTTTGGACGTTTGATCTGTACGTTCGAGCATTTCCTTACTGCAAGTCATTTATCCAGGTAGATGAGACTTGGCTATATAGGAAATATACGCAGATCCTACTAATTACGGTGGCTCAAGACGAAAACAAAAACGTGCTCCCGATAGCATTTGTTATTGTGGACAAAGAAGACATGGAATCATGGGAATTCTTCTTGACGAATTTGCAGAGGTATGTTGTTCATAACGATAATATTTGCATTATCTCCAATAGAGGGAAGGGAATTATTGCGGCCATTAGGCGTACCAGTGTACAATGGAGATCGGTTTACTGCAGTCGGCACATTACGACTAACTTCTAACTAGAATATAGGAATGCAGACTGGCGGAGACGACTTGTGAAAATGAGTAAAAAAATCTAGTTTCAAGTTATATTTTTAATGTTTTAGTTCGAGACTGTAACTTATGTTTTCTTAATATTCCTACAACGTACGAGCTAGAGCCACACCGATTCTGGCAAAGAATGACCAGACTTGAGTGTGACATGGAAGGACAAACAAACAAGCCTTTGCGAGAAGGTTGGGTACCATGGAGTCGTGGTAATGATCTTTTCGATGACGGGTATCAATATGGTCAAATGATGACCAACCTAGCAGAGTCGGTTAATGGCGTGTTCAAGTGCATACGACATCTTTCGATTTTATCGGAGTTCTCGGGTACGTTATACAAGCTAACTACCTTGATGCTAGTAATAGGGATGCGACAAATCAATCAAATAAGCGTCGGACACGTGTTTGTCGAAGCTATCAGGAATGCAATAAAAGCAAACCGTCGGAGAGCAAGGATGATGAACGTTGAAATATATTCACAATAGTTTCAACGATTTCAAGTTACGTAGACCATTGGGCGTCAACTTGGTATCTCACTTATAGGTCATACGGGGTTGATCTCCAAAACAGACACTGCGATTGTAGGAGGTTCGATACACTTCGTTAATCCTTATGTGCATGTCGTTACAGCTTGTGCTAAAGTGTCGCTCAATGTTGAATAGTTCATCGATTTACACTCTCGAGCGCATGTTACGTATTTGGGAAAACGAGTTCCCCGTCCTACCTGACTTGTCCACATGGGAGGTGCCTCCAATGACTTTCGAGCTTATCCCGAACAAAGGTTTACGAAAGAATCCAAAAGGTCGTCTGCATGTCACCGGAATCCGTAACGAAATGTACATTATGAAGAAAACAGACAACGGCAAGCTATGTGGACTGTGTAGGCTAGCTGGACATATTCGGCGTAATTGCCCCCAACGAACCTACCATATTGGTCAATCCTCCGGATCGGGTACGGCTTAAGCTATTTGTATTGGACATTTTTCATTTGAAATTAATTAAGTTTATGAATGAATTTAGAATTAATTATGTTTAAATTTATATTTAATTAAAAAATTTTATGTTTGTATTTTGGTTTAAGGTTTATTTTTTTTATTAATTATGTAAAAAATCCACGAAATGAAAACATAAAAGAAAACTTAAAAGTCTGATCACATTTGATTAAAGGCCCGTCCATCAAATGTGATCAGACTTTTAAGTTTCCTTTTTTGTTTTCATTTCGTGGATTTTTTAGGGTTTATGATCTTAAGATTTTGAGTTTTAGGGTTTATGATTTTTATGGTTTATGGTTTATGATTTTTAAGGTTTTAGGGATAAGGCTTTTACATAAATTGGATCAAGACTTTTGTTTTTACTATGATTTTTAGGATTCTTCATTGACTTCTTTAAACTTTTTATAGTATTTAGGTTTTTAAGGTTTTAGGGGTTTTAGGTTTTAAGATTTAAGGTTTAAGGTTTAAGGTTTAAGGTTTAAGGTTTTAGTGATATATGGATATACGGTTATATGGTTTTAGGGTCCTAACTCCATTAATTAAGTACATAATTAAGTACTTAAGTTGACTTAAACCATAAACCCTAAACCTTACACCCGAAACTTAAAACCTTAAACCTTAAACATAAACATAATTAATGAAATACAAACATAAACGTAAACATAATTAATTTTAAATTCATTCATAAACATATTTAATTCTAAATGAAAAACAATAAATACAAATGAAAAATAAATATAAAGGCTCATCTCATCGCATTTGATGGTTCGATGGTGTGGTTCTGAGAGTAAAACATTGTGGTGGTCAACGAGCACGTTGCGGGTGCTCGTGACATTCAACTTCATCGTCTCCCGAACCTGCAGGTGTCTCGCACGTCGTCGATGATAATGAGCCATGGGTGAAGTTCTAGGACGATAATGAAGGAGGAGGAGTAGAGTACTACAGTGGTATCGGGCTGAAGATATCAAACATCAAAGACAATCTCGAATTCTGCTGATCAATACTGGATCCAAGAAACTCCGAATGATACTTTTGGCTTAACCAACTCATATTATATTCATGGTCTGACCAACCCATATGATATCTATCGTCTGACCACCCCGAAACGTATCCATCGCCTGACCACCTCGGATGATATGACTCAAGCATCGACTCGGGGTTTGGCTGATGCTCGGGCTTCGAATGATGCTCGAGCTCGAGATCACACTCATGCTCAAGCTCGGGCGCAGGCGGATGAAAGTGATGCCCACGTGGTAGCGTGTAAGGGGGACTAACATTGCTTGACACCATATAAATATGGTTTCCCTGTTTGGGAATACTATTGTTTATACTCTACGGATGCCTCCAAAGCGAAACAAATATCCATTTGACGTTGAGGTATCTGCTCTGCCCGTCTCTCCCACACCGCAACATAATTTTCATGCACTAAACCCCAGTCCAACCCGGGTTTCCCCTTCTTATCAATTTTATGAATCTTCCCCAAGTTTATTGGGTCTATCGGGATGGTTTGTATGCACCCGAACTGTCGAAGTACTCGATCTCCATGGTACCACTCCATTGTCTGAAAGCATATTAGTGGTGCATTAATGCACCAAAAGTGCGAGTGGTCGCAAGTAAACCCAAGAATAATAGTTGCAACATCAGCGACTAAATAGGGCATCCAAAGGAACTGCAAATTTAAATAATATTGTTATAGTAACACGACTCAATTAATATTAATAAATTAAGATAAATCAAGTAATTGCTTATCACGAATAACTTACCTTCTCCCCGGCATGTGTCTCAATCATCTACCAGTATATCGGAACTTGTAATGACCCCCCGATATTCGGATTCCTACGCCATCTATGAAAAACAACTTGTTAGAACAAATTTACACAAAAAAAATCAAATAATTGTTATAATGCTTAGATGTTATCACCTATTCACAAGTGGGAAAACGTGTAGCATTTGTCTAATATTAGCCGAGAAAGGCATCCGATACAGGACCCACGATTGCAGCAATATCTGGCACTCGTATATGTCAATGGCAGCAGGCTTTGTCGTTCGACAAAGCTCGCGATACAAATCTCGCTGCAACCAAGTATGGGATGATGCGTTGATCCGAATCATAATTTATGTCATTTACGCGACCTCTCAATTTTCGATACTGATGATCCTGACATTATTAGATTACCGAAATAGTTAATATAATCTAATTTAATTTCGTAAAGGAAATGAACTTTTTATAATGTAACAAATAACAATTTATTACCTCTCTATGAACTTCTTTCGATATGTGCTCATCATCGTTAATCAAAGAATTTAAATTCATATTCATATCTGCAAATAAAAAATTTGAGATTATCAATCTGTCAAAAGTAATTAATATAATTTTTAACTAATATTTATTACAAAATTAAAAATAATTAATTTTATTGAAAAAATAAAAATTTTATTTATTAAATTATTAAAACATTTTGAGAATTAATAAATGATATAAACATACCATACAAATTATATAAAAATAATAAATTACGAAGGAAAAAGATAAACATACCTTCTAATTTCAAACACACAATTTTTTCAAAAAAAAAAAATAACCTAATTATATGCAAATAACTTAAAATACCAATAAAAAAATAAAATATAAAGATACCTTTCAAATAACTTTCTTTTTTTACCTAATTTAAACATAAATTAAATCAATTATAATTTTTTATAAAGTAAATCAAAAACAAAAAAAATTATAAAAACATAAAAAAATATAAACACTACTATAAACGGATTTTTTACAAAAATAATATAAAAAATAATTAATAACCAAAATAATACACTCCCTTCAAAAATCCACTATAAACAAACACACTTAACTAATATTATTTTAAACAACCACACTTAACTAATATTTATTACAAAGTTAAAAATAAATTATAATTAAAAATGACAAAATTTAATCAAAAATTAAATTAACAAATCACATTTCTAAAATAAATTAAAATCAACAAAATTTAAATTTTATATTAAAACAAAACATAACCCTAAACTTAAAATTTTTTAACCAAAATAATACAAAAAAATATATTAAAATACCAGTTTATTATACATACTAACTTATTAACCTTCCATTTTTTCTTTTTCCTTCTCCCCTTTGTTGTTGTTGTTCCTCCATTTCTTTTGTTTGTTTTTGTGGGGTTTTTTTATCCAAATATTACAAAAAAAATTATTAATGATCAAAATGGTACCCCTAAATTATTATTTATCAAAATGATATATTTAGTTAAGTTGAGGAACTTTAAGTGGTGGCACAAAGAGGTATTTTTGACACGTGTTTTTTTTTATTTTTTTTATTTTTATATATTTAAAAATAAAAAATATTATTTTAATAGTGAAGGGACTTAAAGTGGCGGCACTCAGGGTTTTTTTACAAAAAAATACGAGAAAAAAATACCTGACACCCAGTGGAGGAACACGAAGTGACGACACCAATGGAAGGTTTTTAAGTGGCGACACTAAGGGGTGTTTTGCCACTTTGCAGCACCCCATTGTGCCGTGTGTGTGTTTATTTTATTTCAATTGTGAAAATTAATTTGGATGGTTGGGAATTTTTAAGGTTTGTGATAAAATTAAATGAAATGAAATTTTTGTTATAAAATAGAAAAGGGAGGAGCAAATAAACGGGAAAGAAAGAAAGAAAAGAAAGAAAGAAAGGAAGAAGAAGAGGAAAGAAAGAAGAAAGAAAGAAAGGTAATATGTTTATTTTTAAATTTATTTCAATATGATATCTTTTTAAAATCGAATTTTATTTATTAAAATTTTATTTAATTTTTAACAGATTTATTGAAGATGGATAATCAATTTTTTGTATGCATTTATTGTGATGGAGTAATTTTGAGAACATCGGTTGGATGTATATTTGATTGTCGGGAACAAATAGGAATGAGATTTCGTCGAAATATCTTGGTTGATGGTATGAAAGCAAGGATTAGTGCAAAAAAATTTTGACGTTGTGGGAGAATGATCTCGAAACTTTTCTACAAGTTTCCAGTTTCGACAGATCCCATCAAATTCACCGAAATGGAACTTGTAGACGATGAAGACGTGGAGACAATAATCGCTCTTTATTGTTCGAATCAAAGTGACCTAAATACACCGGTTCAATTGTTTGTCGAGTTAGTTGATGTGGAACCTGTACAAAATGAAGATCCAACTCCATTAGAAAATTAAGATTCAACTCCGTGTATGGTGGTTCCAGTATCGTGAAAGTCAATCAATCGTACGTGGGCTAGACATCAATCTTAATGCTGCTGCGCTCGAGAATGATGCAGATCAAGATGGTGGATATGATAGTAGTATTCCTTCTGATAATGAAGTCGATATTGATAGTGATCCGGATGTGGATGAGGTCCCAGTTGATATTAACGATGAAGGGGCGAATGACGATGAAAATCAAGTTGGAAATCCAGTTACACATATTGTGATGCACAATAATCCTACTAGGGCACACATGTCGCTTATAAATCCCGATACGACACATACGGAGTTCGCGGAAAACCTTGAAATAGTACTTGCTCACCGATTGGCCATAGCAGCAGATTGTGAAGAGTTGTTTGTGGGCCAAAAATTTGAATCCAAGGAAGGGTGTATATTTGTTATTAAACGATATAGCATGAATCTATCAATAGACTACAAAGTCGCAGTGTCTAATCCGACATTGTATATTGGGGAGAGCTGGAAGTCGACGGAAGGTTGCAAGTGGCGGGTGCGAGCTGCATTTATCCAGAAGTCGCAGATGTGGGAGATAAGAAAAATTGATGGGCCTCACATATGCAGTTTAACACGTTTGTTAGAAGATCACCGGAAACTTAATTCCAGAATCATCTGCACACATATCATGCCAATGGTTAAGGACGATCCGACCATCAAGGTTTCTACACTGATTGTGGACATTCAATCACGATTCTATTATCGGGTTTCATATCGAAAAGCTTGGATTACGAAACAGATAGCAATGGAACAATTATTCGGTGATTGGGATGCATCATACAATGAGCTGCAAGGATGGATAGCCGCAATGCGATAGTATGTGCCGGGGACTGCGATTGAGTTTGTGACACGACCTTATTATGGCTCAGATAACAACATACAACCGGGAAGAAGAATTTTTCAATATATATTTTGGACGTTTGATCCCTGCGTTCGAGCATTTCCTCACTGCAAGCCATTTGTCCAGGTAGATGGGACGTGGCTATACGGGAAATATACGCAGATCCTACTAATTGTAGTGGCTTAAGACGGGAATCAAAACGTGCTCCTATAGGATTTGCTATTGTGGACAAAGAAGACATGAAATCTTGGGAATTCTTCTTGAGAAACCTACGGAGGCATGTGATTCATAACGATAATATTTGCATCATCTCTGATAGAGGGAATGGTATTATTGCGGCCATTAGGCGTACTGGTGTACCATGGAAATCGATTTACTGCAGCCGACACATTGCAGCTAACTTTTAACGAGAATATAACAATACAGACTGGCGGAGACAACTTGTGAAAATGGGTAAAAAAATTAAGTTTCAAATTATATTTTTAAGGTTTTAATTTTAGACTGTAACTTATGTTTTCTTAATATTCCTACAGCATACGAGCTAGAGCCACACCGATTCCGGCAAAGAATAACCAGACTTGAGTGTAACATGGAAGGTCAAACGAACAACCCTCTACGCGAGTGGTTGGGTACCATGGAGCCGTGATAATGGTCTCAAAGTTTTGATGAGGGGTATCGATATGGTCAAATGACGACCAACCTGGCAGAGTCGATTAACGGCGTGTTCAAGAGAATACTACATCTTCTGATTTCATCTGTGTTCTCCGTTACGTTCTATAGGCTAGCTACCTTGATGCCAGTAATGAGGATGCGACAAATCGATCATATGAACGCCGGACACGTGTTTGTCGAAGCTGTCAGGAATGCAATGGATGCAAACCGTCAGAGTGCGAGGACGATGAACGTTGAAATATATTCATGACAGTTTCAACGATTTCAAGTTACTGAGACCATTAGGCGTCGACCTGGTATCCCACCTAGGTCATTCGGGGTTGATCTCCAAAACAGACACTACGATTGCAAGAGGTTCGATACACTTCGTTATCCCTGTGCGCATGTCATTGCAGCTTGTGCTAAAGTGTCGCTCAATGTTGAACAGTTCATCGACCTCGTTTACACTCTCCAACGTACGTTACGTATTTGGGAAAATGAGTTCCCCGTCCTACCTAACTTTTCCACATGGGAGGTACCTCTGACGACTTTCGAGCTTATCCCGAACAAAGGTTTACAAAGGAATCCGAAAGGTCGTCCCCATATCACCAGAATCCGCAACGAAATAGACATTATGGAGAAAATAGATGGCGGCAAGCTGTGTGGACTGTGTAGGCTAGATGGGCATACTCGGCGTAATTACCCTCAACAAACCTATCATATTGGTCAGTCATTCGAATCGAGTAGGGCCTAAACCCGGTTCATCATCATATACCTCTTACTTTTACTAAATTATTTATATCTTGAGGTAAAGAATTCAAAATTATAATTCGTTTGATGTTTCTGAAATTAGATTCAAATATCTTTTTACCATAAAAATTTCAAAATTTTTACTTTAGCCAATTTGTACAGTAAATTCTTTCAATTTACCCCTTCTCTGTTGCCTGACAGTTTCGACCTTTCTTCACTAAAAATTATCTATCTTTTTGTACAGAGATCAAATGATGTTCCTGTCTGTTTATTTTGAAAATAAACTCATTAAAAAATTAACCATATAAATTTAAGTCTCTAATAATTTTTCTTCAAAAATATCTCACTTAATGAAAATGGTAAAATTGCACTTTAAGTCCCTAGACCTTCCAACTTTACAATTTGGCGCAAAACTTTGCCTCCAAAAATATCTTCCACCTAATTACTATTTTACCCCTCTTTAATCAATCTAGTGTTTACAGTTTAGAGTTTCAAGTCTAGTGTTTATGATTTAGGGTTTTAAGTTTAGGGTTTACAATTTAGGTTTTAGGGTTTAATGTTATGAAATTTAAAAAAATGATCAAATAGGTTAAAATATATGTACATTATGGAGAAAAAATTCATCATTATAATTCATCAATAGTCAAATTTAAACACTATTAGATACAACCCTAGTATCCATGATTAGATGGTGTGGTTCTCGGGGTATATCTTCGTTGTGGCCGACGTCTACGTCGAGGTTGCTCGTCAAGTTCATCGTTATCATTAGGGTCCATTTGCCCCGGAGGAGTAGAGTATTGCCCGATAGTAATAGAGTATCGTGGTGGCTAGTCAAACTCAACCTGATATCCTTCCTTTGAGTATTGCGGTGGCTCGTTAAATTGAGGCTGATATCCTTGGCTTGAGTATTGCGGTGGCTCGTCAAACTGAGGCTGATATCCTTGGCTTGATGAGCTATGCATATGTGACGATCCCGTAAAATCAGGACGATAAGAATCATCGTCATCCAATGCCTCTTCATCCTCCTCTTCTTATTGCTTTGGCACTGGCTGTGGCTCTAGGGCAGGAGCTACATGATAGGGGCGATCTTGTCGAGACATGTATGGGGGAATTATCGTCGATGAAGCACCAAGTAAATATGGTTTCCCAACCTCAATGAACCACTGCATGTACTACACCGATGGCTATAAATCCGGAGTGTACTCCATCGGAGGTACTCGCATCATTCGGTTGTTCCACACATAAACATATTGTCCATGCACAATCCCCCAATCACAATTTGCTTTCCCCTTCTTATTCATCCCATAGATAGACCCTAATTGAAATTACGGCTACGGGATAGGCTATTTACAACCAAACTGCCGGAGTACTCGATCCCTGGCATACCACTCAACTGTTTGAAAATTGATTATCGGTGCGTTAATACACCATTGGTCTGAGTGGATGAATGTCGAGGCGGGAATAACCGCAGTAATTTCTGGCTGCATATATGGGCTCCAGATGAACTGCACAATTAATAACATGTCAAGATATTAATAAGAGTAAAGTAATATAATTTAGTAACATGCAACCATATTAACACGAGTCAAGTAATATAATTTAACATGTTAATGAAAAACATACTGCTTCCCCGGCATATTGCTCGAGCATCAAACGATATATGAGAACTGTGTACTGCCTCCCGATCCCCGGTTTTGTTTTCCATCTAAGAAAACAAAAAATAACTTGTTAGAATAATATAATTAATAAAATATGTCAATAATTAAAATTTAGGGTATATGGTAATCACCTGTTAACGAGTGGAAAAACATATGTTTGGTGCCTAACGGATGTCAAGAATGGCATCCGATATAGTGCCCAAGATTGCAATAGTACTAAGCATCCACTTATATCCCGGGAAGAAGGGTTTGTGGTGCGACAAAGTTCTCGATATAGCATGGTAAGCACCGCAGATCCCCAACTATATTCATGAATCTTTCGCAAATCTCTTAGTAGGGGCAAATACATCAAGTGGATCTTATTGTTATTTACGTCCGGCATGAGTACGCCCCTTATCATTAGCAAAATATAGGCTCGAACGGCTCAAGAAACCTCCATTTCAGTTGTGTGTTCGGGCAAGTGCTGAAAATTGCTCTTCAACCATGTAAATAACAATGACGTGAAGTCATTGTTATTACTAGGTGAGCGGCCTAGTAACTGGATGCACATCATTGCCGGCTCTTAAAACGAACTAATACCGGTGACTGGTACACCATTGATTGGTAGCCCTAGTTGGACCGCAACATCCTCTAATGTCACAGTGCACTCCCCATAAGGCAAATGAAATGTGTAGGTCTCCGGGTGCCAACGCTCCACCAATGCACTGATTAAATCATATCTTAACTCAAAATTTTGGATCAATGCCGCTAATCCAAATTCGACATCCCGCAAGTATGGAAGTAGACGTTCATGAGGGGGAAATTTGAGGCCCTGTGCATGATCCCTCAAAGAACGATACGCGAGCTCTTCCTGTTAATTTACAAAAATAGTTAGTAAAACCAAAATTAATTTTGTAAACAAATAATAATATCGTGAATGACATAATGAACAAATAATAATTTTTTTACATTCAGGTGTGTATCTGCATTCATCGATTTGGCTATGTGAGGACGTTCCGATTTAATTAATGAAGTCATTCTGCAACTTGAAAAAAAATTATCAATTAGTTCAATACATAAGTTTACCATTATAATACAAAAATAATTGTCGAAACCATCATCTTTTTGGAAAACGACGTGTTTCGAAAATTATTTTTATGTTCGAAAATGGGATTCGCCACCAATCATTTATTCGGTGTGCCTGGATAACCACAAAACGCTTTAAAAATCGTTATGAAAACATGTAGGTCTTCGAAATCCAGAAAAACAGATTCAGAAGTCGGTTACGCATGAGGAAGGATTAGCACCCTCATACGCCCAAAATTGGTACCGTATTGATTATTTTCGGGTCTTAATTTGTAACATTTAAAAGCTTGAATAAAGTTTAAAATACGATCCTTGAATGCATGAGTTGAGTTTAAAAGAAATCGGGTTTGTTCGGAAATCCCGCTATTTCAAAGTGATCGAGGAAGAAAGTTACGTCCAGTGAGTTGGGACATGACATTTCAAGATCTAGAAATAACGAGCTTTCCTTTGTAAAACCTTTTTTAAATTTTTGCAAAAGGATATTCGATTATCTCGATTTGAAAAGAGGTTGCACCTAGTAAGTTAAGGCGCAATATTTCAGTATCGAAGATAAGGAAACATTGCCTCGATTAAGGGTATTCGATTATTTCGATTTGAAGAAAAATTGCACCTAGTGAGTTAAGGCACAAATTTTCGAAACTCGAAATAAAAGAATATTGCCTCGATTTTAAAGCTTTTATGAAAAATAATTTTGAAAACAAGCATGCGAGTTTAATACGAATAGGCAGTTAATAATGGATATTAAATAACACGAAGTAAGATAAATAATAAGATAAATTATTTGCGAAAAATCAAAAATGCAAAATACGAGTGCATAATAATTAAAAATCAAATGCAAATATTGATGAGAAAGAACAATGATGCAATCAGAATTCAAAGTGAGACTTTTCATATACCCGGGGGCAAATGGTAATTTTGGATTCTCGGGGGTGAAATGGTAATTTTAGGAAAATTCGGGGTCAAAAATGGAATTTTTAGATATTCAGGGGTAAAAGAGTAATTTTGAGAGCTTCGAGGTCGAAAATAGAGTTTTTGGACATATGGGGGTAAAATGGTAATTTTTGGAAGTTTCGAGGTCAAAAATGGGATTTTTGGAAGTTTAGGGGTAAAAATGGGATTTTTGGAAGTTCGGGGGTAAAAATGGAATTTTTGGATAGTTTAGGGACATCCAGGGTAATAAAACCAAAAATAGGTGACACGTGGCAGCCCCTCAGTCATCCTGAAGTTAGAGGACTAGTTTTAAAACCATGAAAATTTTTTGGGTTAATTTTGTAATTAAAACAAACTTGATTTAAGGATTAAATTAAAACAAATTAAAAATAAAATGGACCGTTTGTAGAAATAAACCTAAATAATGACACGTGGCAAGACCTAGTGCTTTCAAAAGGTCTAAGGATTAAATTCAAAAGCATTGAAAATTATTGGGTCAATTTAAAATTAATTAAAAGTATGAGAATGACCTGATTGAAAATTTGAGAAAAAACGGAAGGACCAAATGCATAAATATCTCCTTTTATAAAACACGCGGATCCTAAGTCAGGTCAGGTCGAATTTCGGGTCGGTCATGGGTAATAACTCAAAACGGTGCCGTTTTAGGGTTGAAACTCAGCCCTCAAAACGACGCCGTTTTGAGGGCCTATAAATAACCCTTTTCAGACAAAAAAAATCATTTTCTCTTAGCCATTTAAAAAAAAAAACAAAACCCTTCAAAAAAATAGTCCTCTCCCCCCTTCTTGGCCGGCCATGCTCCGACCGGTCGGTCTGGTCACCGTCCGTCGTGCGTAGCCACCACGTGTCTCTGTCCGCGGCCACGCGTCATTATTCGTTGCCGCCGTGCTTGGTCACGCGCGTCGGTCTGACCGCGTCTCCTTCCCCGCGCTTCCTCCCACGTGCCACGCGCCTCCGTCGAAGGTAAAAACTGTTCCTTTTTCTTCCTGTTTTTTGTGTTTTAAACCTTTCTTTAAAACTCCCCCCTTTTTTAACCGTTTTTATTTTATTATTGATCATTTTGATTCTCTTTTTGCAGGTCCACGGACGATAAAGCATCGACGGGGTTTCAACGGAGGCTTCGACACGAGCTCTGACGACGGCGACACGGGTCAGGGAAGTGTCTTCTGACCCTTTGTTTTCTTTTTTATTATTAATGATATTATTTATTATTATTAATAAATTTATTGCTATTATAATTAATATTATCACATTCATTATTATTATTTTTATTGCTATTAATGTTATTAAAATCATTTAATATATACTTATTACCCTTTTTTGAAGCAAATAATAAATAAATAATAAACGGTAACAGAGGTCTTTAATGTTGGCCTTAATACATACTTGGAAACCAATAGGATTAGGGATTTGAGATATAAATGACAGTAAACAACAAATTAAATGTACCTGGATGGCTTTAATGCTTGGAAACTTTGAAACCCTTCGGTCTATTCTCTGCTTGATGTTAGTTTCTTCTTGTTTCGATTTGCAAAATGTTTGTTGTTGTTCTTATTGGATTCTCAAGAAACTTGTCTGTATATTGATTTTCGAATGTGTAAAAACAAGGTCCGTAACCCCTTACAAAATTTTTGAATCTGGTTTTATAACCAGATTTACAATGATAATTATTTGTTTTTTTGCAATTAAATGTACATCTAATCTCTTTGCTTTTGCAGGTTCGACGATGGCAGTGGCGGTTGAAGCGGTTGATGGCAGTGCAAGTTGCAGGTGGTGCAACTTGGCGATGACGTGGTGGCTTCTGGTTGGCTGAGGTGAAGGCAGCAACAGTAACACTTAGCAGATTAGGGAAATGGGCTTGAAATTTTGGGCTTTTTGGTTTGTTAGGATCGGGCCCGTTTAGGTCCATTAGTATTTGGGTCTGAGTTGGGTATTGGGTCATTTGTAATTGGGCTTGTAGCTTTGGACATTTTACTTGTAATTGGACTTTGATTTAATTTGAAATTTTGGACTTTAATTTAAATAGATTTAAAATTAAATTTATAATAAATTTAAATTTTAAGTAAATTTAAACTTAAAATAAATTTAAATCTTGTTGGGTCCGGACAAATTGGGCTTCAACAATAATAATTAAATACGAAAATGTGTTATTTACTAAAATGGTACAAAATATATATTTATATACCAAAAATAATATTCACACACCATTATTTACTAAAATGGTACAAAATAAATATTTATTTTGTACTATTTTGGTAAATAATATGATGGAGATATTATTTTGATAATTAATTATTTTTTATATTATATTTTGGTAATTTTAACTTTTTATGAATTATTAAAAATCTCTTATTTTTATAAAATAATAAATTTATTTTGGAGTATTTTTATCTTTTTATATTTTATATAATTTAAATTTAAAACATACATATATTCACATGATATCCAAATTAAAATTATTAATTTTACCATTTAAATAAAAAAATATTTAATTTTTATATTAATTTTTTATAATTTTATTATATAACTAATTTTACCCGTATTATATAATTATTTTATAAATATACTCTAATATTATTTCAATTAAATTTTTTAATTTCATACTTGTAACTAATTTTAATTATAACTTAAAAATGAATTATTGTTTATTTTATTAAACACTTGTAATAGTTTTCTTTCACATTTTATTAAATAATCTTATGACTTGTATAATAAAGTTACTAACTAACAAAATTTAAATATTATTAAATTTTAAATCAATAAATATGAACAATATTTTTTACTTACTACTACTAACAACAAAATAAAATTACTAACTAGCAAAATTAAATAAAAGTAAATTAATAATAACATAATAACCAAACTTACATTTCTTTTTCTCCTCTTAATTTACTCACCAACTATAACAACATTAAATAACAAATCAATTAAAAATTAAATTAAAGAAAACAAAAAAACTTAAAATAATCAAATTAACTAACAAATTAAAATATTTTAAAATTAATTTTAAAATTAAGCATACTTAAAATATTAATTAAACTTACCTTTTTTCCATTCCTCTTAATTTACTCTTTTAATCAACTTATTAAACAAATAAAATTATAATAACAAATCAATCACATTACTACTACTAATTAACAAATTAAAATATTTTAAAATTAAATTTAAAAATAAAAAGATTACCTTTTTTTTCCTTCTCTTTCTTTCCCTTCTTCCTTCTTCCTTCTTCTTTCTTTCTTTCTTTCTTTCTCTTTTTTCTTTTTTTTTTCTTCAATTTTCGTTGGTCTATCCCCACCTATTTTATAACAAAAAAATTTATTTTATTTAATTTTTATCACCTACCAAAAATCCTTAACTACTCAAATTAATTTCCACCTTTTAAAAAACTCACACAAACACACACACACACACACACACGGGGCACAATGGGTTGCTGCCAAGTGGCAAAACACCCCGTAGTACTGTCACTTAAAAACCCTCCATTGGTGTCGCCACTTCGTATTCCTCCATTGGGAGTCAGGTATTTTTTTTCTCGTATTTTTCTGTAAAAAAAACTCTGAGTGTCACTCCGCTAATAAAATAATATTTTTTTTATTTTTAAATATATAAAAAAAATAATAATAAAACACGTATCAGAAATGCTCTTTTATGCCACCACTTAGAATCCCTCCACTTACCTAAATATATCATTTTGATAAATAATAATTTGGAGATATCATTTTAGTTATTAATAATTTTTTTTGTAATATTTGGGTAAAAAACTCGTTTTTGTGTTTTGTGTGTAAATGAAATTTGGGGACCATTTTAAGGTCCCCAACAGCCCCCCCATCGCCCCCCTTCACAAGACCAGACAGAGGTCTCGTCCCATCAACAGCAATAGCACAGTCCGCGGCTTGGGGAGTAGCAGAGACATTAGAGTTCCATCTGTGAGGTAGGCACTACTCGAATTTTATCCTAAATTCGTATTTTAATATCGTATTTTAAATTTTACATTTTTTTAATTTTATAATATAAAATAAAAAATTGTCAGATTTTTCGTGGGTATCGCCTATTTAGGAGACACCACCCCTCAAATATACCATTTTGGTAAAAAAACAGGGAATGTATTATTTTGGTAAATAACTATTATTTTTATATTATTTTTGTAAAAAAAAAATCTCATTTTATTCAATTATGTTTAAAATGTTATATTTTAATCATCTACGATATCGTATTGTAATATTTTAATTACTGAATCATTAATTATCATTAATGATGTAACAGGAAGTTGATTTGATTGATTGTGTTGCTCCTCTTGGTCTCTGTGATTTCTAGATATTAGAAATTGGTAAGCTGATTTGATGGAAATTTCCCCATTGTTCTAAACTCTCCACACTACTCTTTCCTAACCAATCCCTGCTATCTTGGTTAATTGGTGGCACCTCTAGATTATTGTTAAGATTCAAGCATATACTGATTTATAATCCTAGCCTTAAGTCCATTTTTGAATTGCCATTTCTCTGCCAAACAATAGGCTTTTCCCCATATCCAAGTTTCCCCTGATTTATGTCTTATGTCAAAATGAATCATGTTTCAGTGAGTAGCCAATTTTTACCACACATTAACCTCCATGCCTGAATGGAATGCTCCATTCTTCCAAATCAAGTCCTCCCATCCCCTTGTTTTGACAGATTTTATCCCAACTAATGAAGTGTAGCTTTCTTTCATCACACCAAAAATCTCTAATTATCTTATCCACTTCATGGCAAACTCCTTTGGGTGCTTTGAAGCAGGATGGGTAGTAGATCGGCATGCTATTAAGAACAGATGTACATCTTCCTCCAGAAGATAGGACCTTTACCTTCCAGGTTTCGGAACAATCTTAAGCCCCAAAATTCTTTAGAACATTCTTTTAAATTTGGAATGATTCATTCTTGCTAACCACCATTTCAGACTTCCCAAAATTCGTTTTTAAGACCTGAAAGCGACAAAATGTTTGGACTAGTGTTTTCAAACCATCAAAGAGTAAATGATTGATTGCCACACTTCTCCTTCCAAGCTTAATCCCTTTAATCACCCCATCAGCTTCAGCTTTCACTAACGTTGCTGAAAAAATATTTTGGCTGAGGATGAACACATAAGGTGACAATGGGTCACCTTGACTTAATCCATTACTTGGTTTAATGGGTTTATAAGGCTCCCCATTGATAAGAATTTGATAAATCACAGTGCCTATGCATTCCCATAATTATGTTACTCCATTTTTGTGTAAATCCAACTCTTTCCAAGACTGCCGACCTGATCATAGGCTTTAATCAAGTCCAGTTTAACTGCCCCAAGCATTCCTTTTCCTTTCAGCTCCAATCAAAACATTATCTGAAATCTGCCTTCTCCCCCACAAAAGCATTTTGGTACAACAATGGTGAATATAATGTCCACACCTTAAAGGGAAAGATATTGCATTCTTAAACACCTTTAAACTCGTGTCCTCCATGATTTTGCAATAACAATGCTATCAACTAAGTTAAGACTCAACCAGCCCGTCATCAATATTATTTTCCATAAAAATCCATGGAAATCAAACTAAAGTCGTTTGTCACGAGATAAATGAGCCGTTTCCCCCACCGATAATGGAGGCATTCTATGATTCTAAGAACAAACAAATCAAAAGCAAAGAGTTCTGCAAGATTAGAGATAAGTCATAGGCGAACTGTTGGCATCACTAATCAATAAATAGAAATCATTGCCATTGTCGTAAAGCCAAGATTTCATCTTCCAGTGCATAAACTAAAATGAAATACCATCCACGCCACCACCACCATTGCCATTACCGAGTTTGATCAAAGAGAGGATTAAAGTTTTTGCTCAAAATGTTGAATTTGGGTTATCAACCATATCGTAGAGACGAGTTCTTTAGTTCCAATTTCTAGAGGGAACAAAAAGAAACTTGTATTGCAAGAAACACTTCAAATCCAAGTTCTATTAGGATTTGGTAAATAATTTGATGAGCTGAGAGGTTGGATAAATGTGACTAAATAACGATAAATATATGTTGATTGTAAATGATAACTCTCAAAAAGGTCCAACCATCACTACTAAAACTTCAGTGATTGCTGCTGTGGTTGGACTGTAAAATGCTTCGATGATCAGTTAATGCAAGAAAACTCAAGGAAGCATTGTCTAAACAAAAGTTGTAATAATGTAAAAGGAAAAAAGAAACAAAAAGAAAACCTCAAGTTCAAGCTTCAATCCGAAGCATTAACGAAATCTTCAGTCGAAAATGAAATTAACAGCTGCGATGAAAAAGATGGAAATAATTAAGTTTCACCATCCCTTCAACACAACAATGTTTCTCACCATTTGGAAGTCACCCAGTTTCATCCATCAATCTTAAAATGATTGGTTGATCAGTTAACGCAATGTAGGACGGGTAACTCGAGGCCTCACTGGTGTCTTTGAAGGACTTACCCTGAAAGTTCAGAATTTAAACAATAGTGATTAAGCTTTCAACTGTAAACAAGTACAGGATTTGGAGCAACAATTCGGGGGCATACCTGATTGCCTGAGTTCCTAGCACCATGCCACTACAATTCAGTGCAATTATGGCACTTTCCGCCTGTACATAAAGGAGAAGAAAATCATCAGCTTGAATAAAGGCGCAAAACATCGTGTGGGGGAATATTATTACTTCGGAAACAAGTAAAATTATTTTAATTGTCACCGAATCTTAGTTCATATTGTATGTGTAAAATGCATGTACAAAGGTCTCTTGCTCTATGCTGATGATGATTCACGCATGTAAAACAGATTTAATGCAAAAGTAGATGAATAGTTACTTATCGTAGAACGGCAAAAATGTTTTGTGGTAAACAATCAAACATACAGATATCTACGGAAACAACATGCAAGATTTGAAAGAACTAAGGAATAAGTCGATTGATTCACAGGATCATATACATCCTTTGCAAGCAAAAAGAACAAATTTACTATTTAGAACTATTATCGACCATATCTAAGACTCCAAAAATTGACAAAGGAATATAAAATCAACGAAGATAGAAACCCTTTCCTCGATTCAGCTGTTATGGTAAAAGTTGAAAAGGTAAAAAGAAAACATTAAACAAACCTACAATCAAGTGACTAGTTCAAAAGGGATTCAAGATTACACATGGAGAAGATAAACTATAAAGAATGTGAATTCGGTCATACAGTTAAGAAAAGCCTTCAATGTCAAATATAAAGACCATAAAAGAAGTTACTTAAGGGTCAAAAAAGGTCCTTCGAAAGACCAGGTAATGTCATGGGGTCAAAGCAATCCTCAACATGTTTTATTGGCATAATTTCAGTCGTTTGCTAACATTATTTGGAAAAAGAAAGTTAAGCTCATATATGGTCAATGGTTGTAAAAAATCGGGATATATATAGAAAAAATTGTTCAAAGAAGAACTCATGTTTTGATATAGACTTCCCTTAATCTATCATGTGATTTAAAGCATACACGGGAATAACGAGGGTGACTACATTTGCATAGACAGTTTCAAAGAGATGCCGATGACATATTATAAATTATTTCAGAAATATGAAAATATACTGATTAGAATAGGAGGTAGAAACATAGTTTCCAAATCATCGTAAACATAATCGAAATCTATTTCAATATCAAACCTGTAAACATGAACTTACCATGGCAAATTCAACAAAAGCAATACGAGTTGAATGGACTTGATCCCCTAAAAGCCTCAAGCGAGTGACCTGAGAATTAAATATAATGATGTCAGCCTTCAAGATGAGCCCTTTACCTTCAATCTTCTTTCTGAAAACAATTCTTAAAAAAGAAAGGGGTGCGAAGTTTTGATAGCGTACTAACCTCACCACAGGTTGATTCGAAGAAAGTCTTCACTTCAGTTTGAGAAACCTTCAGTCAAAGTGAAAATACTCGATCAGATTAGATCAACAAAGATAAATTAATAATATACATGCTAGTGGAAGAGAAGATAACCAATTACTTCAGTGACAAAAGTCTGGAACTCAAACATTCATCTGAGTAAACATGGGGGGTTACCTTCTTGTCAATATTTGTACAATAGACCGTCCTGGTACACATTTCCCTTTCATTTTCTGACTGCAATTGTAGTTATTGTAAGTATCAATAGTGAACTCAAAAAGAACTTCACAGAGAAAAACTCCAAGAGTTATTTAGTAATGGTGAAACAGTATGACATAAAGTGAAGACTTATGCAAAGTCGAAATAGCTAAGAGCTGGAAAGTTTTTCATCCATACCCTAGGAAGAAATGTAGGGTTCACAGGAAGGATGGCAGTTTTTGAAGGCAAGACCCTAACAGGATAAAACCCGAGCATTGTTCCATCAAGGCTCAAAGCAACTCTTGCACCTTCTGTAGAAACAAAGTATAAAATGTGAATAATCGTACATCTGACTTATTAAAAAACAAAAATTTAAGTTTCAGTCCACAGAAGCAGCTTACCTTCATCTGCAAATTCTACAAAAGCAAAGCGAAGAACTGAATGCGGATCACCACAAACTCGGCAATCAACAACCTTCAACAATAAATTCCCAAACCACTTGAAAAATGTCATATATACTGTAATCTGTCACATAGGCTATCATATATACAGTAATAACATCTGGGGTTTTTTTCCCCCTCAAGCCGAAAGGAGATGCCAACCAAAATATAAAATAAAGAACCATGATTTAAAAAGATAAAACTCGAGTCTTTTGCACGTATTGGAGGAAGAGAGGGAGCTCTACAGATGGAAATGATAAAGCTAGACATAGGAAATTATTCTTCATCTTATGAGAAAAGGAATGAAGTTCTGCTCTAGACATTGTTGAAATTACAAGGAAAGTTTTAAAGCGATCACTATAACTTACTTGTCCGCAATTACTAAATAAGCCGGCAAGTTGCTCTTCGGTGATCTAATACAAAGAAGGAAATGACTTTCACAAGTGAGTTCTCCAAATCAGCAAGAAACAACAAAAGAAAACCACTAATGGTGTGGTTGTTTAAACTTACAGTCTGATCAATATCGGAAACATAGACTGTACGCCTGATACTATCATCTCTTTGAGCTCGAAAAGCTCTACCATTAAGCCTCCTCCTACCCTGGTTGAGGTTATTTCTACCCTGAAAACACAACAATAACCATTTACCAAATGTAACCGATGTAAAATTATAAGCAAATCTACAACGATCACGTGTCAGTAACTCGATATTCAGCATAATAACACCACATATGATGACAAGTAGAGGGAGAAAGCCAACTCCAAATGCTTCAAAGTTCCAACTAGTCAATCCGATTAGACAATAATTAGGCTGACTAAAGCCCTTACAATCATAAATTCCAGCAAAACATAACAGTATCAATCAAAAAGGGGGTGGGGATTCAGAAAAACCATTTCAAAATGCAGAATTGAATAAGCATAGAAAGAGGAATCAAACTGCCAATTTAACCATTAGACTTTACAAAACAAAGCAAATGCCAAAACCCAATTTAGCTATGCAATCAAAACCATATCCATCAATAACCCTTCAAAACCCTCAAAAAAGGAGAGAGACAACTTTCCCAAAAGACAAAAACAAACCAATCACATAAAACTAAAAACTAGCAAACACCCATCATTGCCAACAAAATGCAGTTAGAAAATGTAAGTGATCAGTGAAAGAAAAATACCCTTTTGTTGGAAAAATTCTCATTGCCAGCTGATTGCTTAACAGGAACCTGATTAAAATTAGCTGTTTGTTTGGTCTGATTATGATGAAAAGATGATGGGAAAAATTCTTTGGCCAGAGGGTTCAACTTTGTGAACATATCAACCAGGTTTTGCACATTGAATTCCTTTGATTCTGATTTTGCTGTTTCCACTACCAAATCGTTGTCTTTAGCAGCTTCCACTGCTTCACCTGAATTGTCAACACCCGCAGCCATAGAAGCAAAACGCAAAACCCACCAAGAAACTGTTCTTTTAAAAGAAAATACCAGTAATCAGAAGAAATGGGAATTTTGCTTTTGTGAATTTATACCCTTCATTTCTTTTCTGTTTTTCCTTACTACAGAGGAACAAAGTTAAGAGCTTTACAGAGAAAAATAAATAAAAACAACCTTTTTATGATCATTGATGCCTAATAATAGATATCCATTTAAGAAAAAACAAATTCCTAGAAATGGAAATAATGCTAAAATGCAGATTGGGTTTCCTTTTTTTCTTCCTTTTTGGATGAGTTTAAATTAAATAGATAAATATCTCAAATTAAAATTTTTAAAAAAAATTGCAGGGTTTTGAAAGAACCGAAATGAATATCAAATAAGGAGAGAATAATGGGGCAGAATAACAGCCTTTTTTGCTTTTCTTCAATGATTTTTATTCTATTTTTTTTTTAATGTGGAATTTAATTGTGGGAATAAACAATTATTTAATAATAATCTAAATATCAAAGTATTTTTTTTTATATTTGATAAATTATAAATTCAAGTATTTAATTACGGAGTAGTTTTTCGTTAATTCCTTTCGCTTTTTTTGGTAAACGAGACATTCTAAATAAAGTCGTCTATATTTTCTTTGAAAGTAATTCGGTTTTACTTATTCGGATATATTGGTGTGGTGTTAGTATCTGTAGTTTTAATAATTTTTTAATTTTTATATTTATTAAAATTACTACTACTTTTGAGTTGGTTGAGATTACAAATCTTTATGTTCGTTTTTTTAGTTTTTTTTTCCTTTTTTTTTTTAATGATGGAATCAATTTAATTAAAATAAAAAAATTGTTTGTACCAAAATAATACTATATCAATCTTCTTCAATAATATATTGTGTTGAAAAAAAAAAAAGTATATCAATCCAAATCATATCATACTTTAAAATTATTTTTTTTTATATTTTAATGAATATAATATTTTAAAATAATTTATTTTCGTTATTGATTCCTGTATTTTAGTGTTTGGTGTTATATTTTTTCGGTACAAAAGACAACCAATATCAGTGAAATTTTTAAGTAGCAGTAAGGGAAGATGCGTTCAAATCTTCATGCAGCAACATTAGAGCCGAGTCTGGGGGATTCTTCAAACCTCTGTAAACTATTAAGATTATGACTCGTTAGTTTAATCACGTGATTAGTGATTTTATTATGATTTCTAAGAATATGTCGAACTCGCGCGTTTCAATTGCGATTTAAGAGTTAATCAATCGATCGCAACTTTATCATCCTATTAACTGTAATCTTTCTCACAAAAATCGATTCATGTTTGTTTTGAGATTCTGTCTGCCATAATATAACTCACTGAGAATATTGTTCTGTCTTTGATTCTTGGAACAATAAAGTTCATTAAAAGAAGAATAATTAAAATATTTAAATACCCAAAAGGTTTATTCATTTATCTTATTGGAATATTAGATATATATAGAAAAATATTTCAGCACTAGGAATATAATAAATTAAATTATTATTTTAAAAACCTTAATTATAATATTAAATAATAAAATGTATTCACTATTGAGAAAAAAAAAACAACGAGATTCGGTGGTGCTTTCTTGTTGACATCGTCGAGATAAAGATTTGATTGATATTGGAAAAGTCCAGATGGAAACATATTAGGATTTGCAAATGATTGGGTTTATCAAGCGAAACCAAAGAGGAAAACACTATATCATCCTGATTAAGTGATAATAGATCCGATTAAGTGATGTTACATTAAAATTTTCAGTTTCAATTTCTAATTTTTGTTCATTTTTTTGATATTATCAAGATTCCATATGATATTTACATCTCTTTTTTAAATCCTTTATTAATACAATTTTAATTAGAGAATCTTAAATTTTTTTACTCGAGTGTTTTCAAGTCAAATTATGATTTTGAGAACAAAGTATTGATACTTTATTCATAAGTATCGGTACCCATACTGAACTCCGATTCAATTTTAGTTTCGAAGCTTTCATGTATCGAAACCTCATGATTTAAGATGTTCCAACATTAGCTATATTTTTCTTTCGTTAACTTAACCTACTTTTTTTCGGTGAATTGCAAGGGGATGACGAAACCCTAACAACAACGTGACTGACGCGACTCGGATCCAGACTATACTTAAAACAATGAACACTTTTAACCATCATGCCAACGCACGGAACTTAATATACTTTTAATCGCATTCTTTTCAACAAATATTTGATAGTTGACTTCACTTTAATATTACTAATCTTACTAATTCAATTATTAATTCTTTTATCTTTACTTAATTATTTTTCTAGTTTAATACTTAATCCAATAATTTCTCAAATATTCTCATTTATACACTTATATATTTATTCTTCTCATTTCCACTCTTATATTTTTTCCCAGAATTTACTAAACAGCCCCTATTTTCAATTTTACAAATTTTACAAAGTAGTCCCTAAAATTCCAATTTTGCAGTTTACAATTTAGTTCCTAAACTTGATTTTTTTTTTCTATTTTACGATTTTAGTCCCTGAAAACAGAATTTGCTTCTTCTGAAAACATCACTATTCCATATTTTTATAACAGTCCCTTTCTCCCAAATATCCAGATTTTAAAATCTTTACAATTTGGTCCTTATAAACTCAAATCTTATCACATAATGTCACTTTTATAATTTTTAAAATAAAAAACCCCACATATAGTTAAAACATTAAAAATCCAAATTTACAGTTTTCAACACTTAAATCTTGAACTTTTAAAAATTTCTCAATTTAATCCTTTTAATTTAAAACTTGCTATTTTAGGTGCAAATCTTCCAATATTTCAAATATCATATTCCTATAATCTTATCAAAAAAATACAAAATTCAATTTCTCTATTTTATTACATGATATCAGAATATTACTAAATTTACAATTTAGTCCTTACTCGATTTTTATCAAAATACTCGCTTAACAAATCAGTTTTTGGATTTACTCATCCAAATAATATTAAAAATAAAAATTTATCACTTCCAACATCACAAATATACAATCTATCATTCAAAATTATTAATTTTGAACTACAATTTTTCATAATTAAATCACCCACACTTACTTTTAGTTATTCACTTCAAATCATTCATCAAATTACTCCTACAATCATCCAATATTCACTTCGTACATAAACATAATATTTTCTTTAGTTTGAACATACAAAATAATTATTCAAAAATAATTCTTATCATTTCTCATTAAATTAAACAATCATAATTTAACTTAATAATTTAAACCACTTGCCTCAATTTCTCAACTAATTTCATATGAAAAGGGCAATCTTGAATTAGAATTGGATATAAAATTTCACTTTAATTTCATGGAAATTGTAATGATTTTTAAATTAGAAATAGGCTTGAATAAGATAAGGACCAAAATGAATAAAATGGAAAAAAACACATCCCACATCATGGTTCCCACGTCAGCTATCTCTGTACTTGTATATAAAAAGAAGGTGCAAAGGACCAGGCTCTCTCACCATCCTTTTCTTTTTTTCATTTTACACAAATGGTTAAATTTCACCATTGGTCCCTCTAATATACTTAAATCCAATATTTAATCTATATGCTTTGATTTTAACCTAATTTGATCCCTATATTTTTATAATATTACTAACTAGTCAAAATAATTAATATTATTAACTATAATTAAAACATTGCGTGTTTATATATAATTTAAATACCATAAGAATCATAAAAATTAACAAATGACTTCCCAATTCTTTTAAGTTTACGTCAGTGCTAAATTTTTTTTCAGTTTAAAAAATTGTTAAATTTCAGTTTTAACCTTCTATTATGACTAAATTTGAATTTAACTACCACACTTTAATTTCTAATGTAATTTGATCCCTATAATTTTATAATATTATTAATTAATCTAAATAGTTAATATCAATAATTTTTCTATTAAAACATTACATGATTATATATAATTTGGTGCCCCGAGGATCTTAGAGATGGATACACAACTTTTTATTTCTTTTAAGTTTGCCTTGCTTCTATTTTTTTGATATTGTAAGGTAATGATCAAACTTCATTTTAACCCTTACATAATGTTGAAACTTGAGATTTAATCTTTATATTTTATTTTTTACATAATTTAATCCTCTTACTTTTATAATGACATTAGTTTATCTAAATATTTAATATTGTTAATTATTTCAATCGAAATGTTTACATTAATTTTTCTTAAGAACACTATTCCAACGAAAAAATTTATCACGACAAGTTCGAATGAATATTTTTAAAAAAATATATAATAAACAATTTCAATACTTTTTTATTGTTATGTGACTACCAAATATATTTTTTTTTTCAAAATATCACACTAGTGAATTTAATAAAAAAAAAAGTTAAATAGTGATAACAATTATATCTAAACCTCAAACTTTAAACATTAAACTCAAACCTTAAACTTTAAACCTCAAACCCTAAACCCAAACCTCGAACCCCAAATTCAAGGTTCGGAATCAGAGTTCAAGCTTACAGTTCAATGTTAAGATTAAGCTATCTTAAAACAACTAGAAAGTGAATACTTTACCTAGGGTCGTTCAATTTACTCATTTAAAATCCAGGCTCATAACATAGGGCAAGTTGTAGCCAAGTGGAAGTCGCAGGTTGGGTAGCTTTCAACTTGTGCATGCTTAGGGTGGTTGGGACTCTGCTTGAACAGTAGAGAAAGTGTGGTACCCGGTCAAGTTGACTAATGTGAGGTGTGACTAGGAGGTGCAAGGGTGGCTGGTGGTGAGGATGTACTAAGGTGGCTTCCTGATAGACTAGGGTTTGGTGCACGAGCCTATTGCTTGGCAGACCAAACGAGTTTCGTTCAAGCTTCAAGCCCACCAGACAATAAAATTTTAAAACAATAAGATCCAATCACTCAACCAATTTAAGGTCGAATGCATATTAGCCAAGATTTTAATGTCTACTGAAGTACAACAAGCTTAGTTCCCCCACAGCCTGTTTGCACAACCCTTTTTTCCAATAGATCTATTGTTCTTTCCTTCACTAATTCTTTGCAAAAACTTCTATACTTTAATTGTAGTGCTCTCAGTTTATGCTATTTACACAGATTTCACCATCCACAGAATTTTTTTCATTGGCTTCAGCGTTTCATCTGTTATCCGATCACATAGTCGGTCACCTGATACTCTTTGGTATTTAGATTGCCTCGAAAAAGACTCGGTGCTCCAAAAGATCTGTTAACACGCTTCTCATTTTATCTAGTGAAACGGGTTTCAACATTAGACCATCCATACCTGCCCTCATGCAATTCTCCTTCGTCACCTTGTCCGTATTTCCAGTTAGTGCCACTATTAATGGCCTTTCATGGCGTTTTGTAAATTTCTCATGTATCCGGGTAGTGATTCCATAACTATCTATACCTGGAACGCAAATGTCCATGAAAACAACCTTGTGCTCGTGAGAAACCAACCGCAAACACTCATCACTCGAGCCAACCATCATCACATCACACCCTAGATGCACAAGAAGCCCCTTAGTCACCATCCTGCTAACCCTGCATTACTCCCATAAAATATTTCAATACTCAATTCACATTAAAAGAAAATCCAGAAAAAGAATTTACTTGCCAATTGCCAAAACTACATTGTGCAGGTAGTCATAAAGCGCTTGTAAGCTAAGTATGAAACGAGACTATCAGAAAGAAACCTGTAACTAGAAAATATTGTTTGGGAACATATTAATTAAACAAATAAGAACTAAAATGAACATCAAAGAACTGACCCATTCTCATCCATAACCAGAACTTTAAGCCCCGGAAATGCTGTCTGCCCGTGATTAGTCGGCAATTTAGGCACATATGGAAGTTTTGATTCGTTCACACGTTCCGGGACCCCAAGTTTTACAATTAAGATAGCAGTACATCCCTTACCGAGACCTTCACTCTCAATCCAAATATGTCCCTCCATTAGATTTACGAACCTGATTATATCATTAAAAAGAAGGCAGAAAATTAGAAAGGCAGCTAAAAGTTTATAACACTTGTATTGGTATAGAGATTAGTCAAAAGTCGTGGAGGGAAAAAAACTACCTCTTACAAATTGCAAGGCCTAGTCCGCTGCCACCAGAATTTTGTGTTCCTGTTGATTGATTTTGTGCAAATTTGGTAAATAACTTGGGAATATCTAGGGGGTTAATCCCGGAACCTGAATCTTTCACCTATACCATAAGCAAAGACAGAAACACATTATCATCAGTGATTGCAGCTTAAGGCAGAATATTACAACCAGCAGAGAGACCAACCTGTACACGCAAATAAAAGTGATTATCACTTAGCACTGGGAGAAATTCCGGGGCTTTAGAATCTCTCGATGTGTCCAGTTTTGCAACAAAAGCAGTGATTGATATGCTGCCCTCCTTGGAAAATTTCACAGCATTACCAACAATGTTTAAAATTGTTTGCATCAGGCGCTTCTCATCACCAACAGCATATTCCGGCAAGTCGGGAGCTAAATTTAAGGAAACGTGAAGCTTTTTAACTGATGCAATAGGCTTGATCAAGTTGAGAACCTACAATGAAATAAATGTGCATTGTTGTAATGAAAACCACAGAGCAACACTTCAGAAATTTATGAAAGCCACGAAAAATTTGAAATTCTACCTCTCTGAATACAGCATAAAGGTTAAAAGTTCCGAGGTCTAGTGGAAGGCTGCCATCTTCGAGCCTTGAAAGATCCAAAACATCATTGATTAGAGTTGCAAGAAGGTTACTACTCTTAAGAATCGTTTCAACCATCAGACGCTGTTCAGGTGTCAACTCAGTTTCCTGCAGCAACGAAGATAGAGCAATAATAGCATGCATTGGGGTTCTCATTTCATGATTCATAACAGCCAAGAAATCGTTTCGAGCACGTATTGCTGCCTCAGCTTCTCTTCTGGCCAGATCAAGTGCAACGTTCTGCTCCATAAGAAGATCCCTAGCCCTCATTGACTCTTCTAAAATTGCAGCGTGCGAAAGAGCAACAGCCACCTGAGTTCATTACATGAGTTCACAAAAAATTCCTTTTAGCAATATCGATATCCTGAACATTAAGCAGCAACCTGGGAAGTAGCTATAAGAGAAAACAATAGAATGCAGCAACAAGAGATAGAAGAGAATGGAAAGAGCTGGATGAGCAGAATACGTAGAAAGAATATCTACAGTTTTATTACAAAGTCAGATCTGAAAGCCGATAATTACAATGACATAAGTATTTTTTGTTGCAACCTATGTTAAACTCAAATGTAAGTGTCGGATATGGGAATGTATCCAACACGAATATGCTCAATTTTTTCTTAAGTTTTTCCATGTCTTTGGAGGGTCCTGGACGGTCATATCCTTATACCCATGTCTGAATATGAGCCGGACAGAAATACTTCAAAAAAAAAAAAATAGTCAGAGCAACAAAATGGTAAACAAAAGAAGCAACCTGTAACATAACCTCAAAATATCTCTCCTAAAATAATTGCATGTAAAATCTTTTAGCAGAGGCTCTTCATAGCTGCATATTCATATGTGATAGTCTTTCTTCCCTCTATAGGAAACTGATAAATTTGATGTCATTTTGGGTCACTGTGAAAACAATTAATATCCTAAAAATAATTCTAACATATTTCATTTTCTGGTCGGGATTTTGGAAGTAAACCCAATCAACCCAGCTTTTAAAATTCCACATATGATCTGTCCAACAACAGTGCCAAAGGATTGAAGAATTTATCCCGAATTATCAATATACACTTAAGAAAAGAGCAACCTTCGTTAACTACAAAAAGTTCTCGAAACTACTCAGTGTAGGTACTTATCATTAAGTCTATCCAATTACAATAGGTCATCAGAAAAATTAAAAATGACCTCGGAATACTAATGGATATGCACAAACAAATAAAGTTGATTTAATGCTAACCTGATAAAAAGGTATCTAAAAGCATAAAAAATTGTGAAGGGTTAAGAAGTAAACATGGTGACTTTTACCTGATCAGCAACCACTTCAACGAGCTCCAACTCATGGACATGCCATTGCCTTGCACTATTCGAAGGGAGCATCAAAACCATCAAAGCGTATCTTTTTGTTGAAAGTTCAGGCCAATCATTAATATGGAAATTCGAGAGATGCAGGAGTGGGACACGAACAGCAACAACCTCTCCAGGCATGTACTTCCCTGAAGGCCGTAATCTTGCTACAGGACAATTCGGGGATATTTTTACAGCACGATTGCTACTAAAAACTTGATTGATCACAGGATGATGGATCGGTACAGTATACCCAACTGGATTCTGTTGACGAAGGGTGTAGGAAAGTTGCAGTTCCAACCCAGTACGTGTTGGCATCCACAAGGCACATTCTTCTAATGCCAAAGTCCGACCCAATTCAACAAGAGTAGTTTTTAGTATTGTATGTCTATCCAAAGTGCTTCGGATCTCATGAGTAAGCATCCGAACATGTCGACCTGTTTCTTCTTGGGTACGAATCAAACCCATTTCTCTATCAAGCTCGGCAGCCTTATTCTTCAAAAACAGTTCCCGAGTTTTTACACTCAATAGATCAGGAATGATATGTACAAGCATCAAGGCAGTTATGCATGATACAGCAGCAGTCAAAACTTTTGCAGTAGTCATTACTGACGCCACGGTTCTTGAATGTATCGTAAAAGTCCACAAGTTAATAAGATGAGTTGCACCACAAAGTACTATAAAAGCACCGAACTGCACAAGGACCCATCTATATGGAAACACGGCAGATTTCTTGACAAAGTATATAAGCTCTAAGGGGATCGAGAAATAAGCAATTGCAATGAAGAAATCAGAAATATATTGATATTTCATCAACAGGTCATCCGGAGGCCATTGTGGCTCGATACAGTTGCAAGACTCCATCCAATTGAATCACCAAAGCTCTCGCTGCTTCTTCACATACCTGATGGGACATGTATATTATTAATTCAAAAACCCACTTGGTTTACAACATAAAAAAAAGTGAGAATAAGAACATACAACATTGGCATTCTCCAAGAGGGAAATGCAATATGTAATCGGATGACACGATCATATTGATACGAAAGTAGTAGCTTTTATCTCATGAGATAGGATGGTGCATTTGATACCCCTTAGTTCCATGCATTCTACCATAAAAACTTGCATTTTTCTTTAGAATAATTTCAACTAATGAATATTTCTTACATTTAATCATTTGTACACCAAATGCAACACGATAAAGTATCAGTCGCATCAATAAGATCATATAATCCTACCAACTTTCCTCCCACTTTCTTGCTTACCAAACATGGTCTTTAAGCAGAAACAATAAAGAAATTCGAAATTAAGCAAAATAGTTAAGTTTAAGAGGAGAAATAAAAGCACAACAAAGACACTTCACTAACATGCACTAAACTATCGATTAAACAATGAAAGACACTATGAATTCGCCACAAAGGGAAACCATTTCTCATAATGTAAATTTTACAATAACAAATACTAACAAAATTTAAAACAAAAGGTTCCATCCAACAAACAAGTAGAACCCACTAAAATCATGCATTCTACATCACTAACAACAATTAATATACTAAAAAGCCATAACTAAGTGCCACAACCAGTTGAAACAATATACAATGAAACTATATCTTGAAATGATAAAGCAATATATATATATATAAAATTAAGCATTCAACCTAAAACCAATTGGCAATAAAAGGAAAAGCTCAACTTTAATATAAGATTTAAAAAAAAAAACTCATATTTGTAGTAAATCAAACAATCAAAACTAACTGTACACATATTATTCAATCACTTTAAAATTAAAAAAAAAATCTTTCATTTTAATTTGAGAAGAAAAAGCGTTGACCTGAGAAATCCAGAGACAGGGAAAATGGTGGAAAAAAGACCAATTTGAAGTTCTTTTAAATAAATCAAATTTCCAGAAACAAAACTTACCCAAAAAGAACCAATCAAGCTAGTAAAACTTCTAGCATGAACATAAAAAAAAAATCAGCGACAATCAGATACCCAAATTAAACCAAAAGAAAAAAAGAAGCTAGAAAAATTAGGAAACATGAAAATAAATAAATTAGAAAGGAAAATTTAAGAGCAAATAACCTTAGTGATTTTCGTTTTGGGGCAGCTCAATTGCAAATACTTTCAATTCAGCCAAGCTTTGACGATCTGTGTTATTTGGTGGGGGTTCGTTTGTATTTGTTTTCCCTTCAATTTAGGGAGTGGTGTGTGGAAAGTAGACACCAGAACCTAACATGCGTCATGACGAAGATGTTACCACACTGTGAGGCTTGTTTTCGTGACTGACGGTCTAATCAAGGCGGTTTAGGGTTACCATTACTCAGTCTATGGTGGAGAGTAAGTTGATCGTCACAGACGTGTAGCTTTACCTATCTTGGTTACGGGAATCCAACATGGGTGACAGCTTGTATTTCTTTACTTCTACGTGTAAATATCACAAGACCATGGATAATCAGATGATTTTAGAAAATAAAAATCTAAAATAAATTTGAGTTGTAATGTTTGATTTGTGTTTTGGTCGGATTTCATTTTGAATATTTACATCTATTAAATTTTAGTTCGATTTTTATTGATGTTATTGTTAATATAATAATATATGGGTTCGAATAGATTAAAATGTATTACTCTTTTATATGAGTTATTATTTATGAGTTGAGAAAATTATAATTAATTAAAAATAAATATTATAAGAATCTATAATAAAATTATTAAAAAATATTTTATATATTTACATTAATTTTAGTTAAAAGTTTATAATTAAGTTTTTTTAATTTAATTTATAATTAATTTATTGTTTTAATAATACAAAATTATATTTAAACTAGTAATTCTATTACATGCTGTTTACACTTGAAAATCACATATTATTTATTGAAAAATAACCAATTTTTTCCTCGTTCAAAACGAAATCATTTTTTTGGTAACGAATACTTTTTATCAAAAAAAAAAAAAATCCTCGAACAAATTCCCCTTTTCAAAATTAACATTCATTTATTTTCCATTGAGTTTGTTGGATTGGTTGGTGTTAGGGATTGATATGTATAAATAACGAGTTAATAAAAGTGGAGATGAACGATACAAATATTTTACGTAGAAAACTTTTAAATAGGAAAAAATCACGGATAAAAGAGGCTTCGATTTTTCACTAAATAAATAAATAAACGAGAATATAATATGGATAAAATAAATTTAAATTTACTAAACGTACATTACCCAAATTCCTCCAAATACAAAGCTCAAATTTTCAAAAAGCAAATCAATAAAACTTTCACCAAAACTCATATTTAGCTACATCTTGTCACCCCTAAATAAAAAGCCCTTATTTGCATCACAAAATAGGGATACAATGTCCCTTTTGAATAAGCTAATATTAGAGTTCTAATCATACTAAAACATCAAAAAATAATTAAAGTTTAACTGGAAAAAGATAGTAGAGTTTAACTGTGAGAAGAATACGAGGCACAACCCATAAATCTTTATCTTGACTCGTATTTATCATGCCTCGCTTTCTATTTCTCGTCACAAGTCTAACCAAATTTTGGAGAATGTCAACCAAATCTAAATCGTGCTCGAATTTGAAAACTGAAAGATTTATAGTTTTCAAATTAAAGTTGTACAATGCAACAAGGGTCAATAATACCCAAACAATAGAGAAAACATCAACTTTCTCCACCTGACTGTAACTTTTTTGCGACCAACCTTGCCTCAAAACATTTTGCGAACCAATCAAGTCCTTAATACCAAAAGTGTAACACCCCTACACCCGGTCCACACATGTAAATCCGGTATAAGAGTATTACATACAGTGTTAGAGAATTAAAAACGAGTATAACAAAATTTTCTTTCAAATACTGTGTAATTGAATCGTTTTACACAAAATATCACAAAATAATCAAGTATAATCAAAATCGAGACTTAAAACCAGTTTGAAAATAATGAAAATGTAATTTTTACTCAAAACAGGGCAAATATCGTACCACCATAAAAATATTGATACCTCTGTTCTAAAATCAAGAAATATAGCTAGAAACTTCAAACTAACCCCCTAAAATTATATAAAAACTTTACCATTTGTACATATCATTTCACACAAAATAATTATACCTCGTCTTGCAATCTTCCAATATTGATGTGATTTGATGAGAGACACCTAATCTAACCTTAGCTTCTCGGAGGTCTTATACCTACGCGTTGAAATAAACGCGTTAAGCCGGTGAAGGCTTAGTAAGTACTACAAGAGTCATTAATCATTCATCTTTTAATCACACATTTCAAACTCATTCATATAATTATTAATTCATGTAAAATACATACCTTTTATGTGTTTAACTTACAGTAATTCATATATTCTTCCTCATTTCACATTTTAGCCATTCCAATCTCTTAGCTTATTTAGTTTTATCATTCTTTGATTTCTTATACATATATTGTACTTACCTTTCATGTGATTATCATTTCACTTACCTCTTTGAACATTCTTTCTTTTTCACATTATTTACCCTATTAACAAGACTCGGACCTTGACGGATACACGGATCCAACCAAACACACCAGAATGGCACCCAGTGCCTCATCGGATAGTTTGAAGCAATAAAGTGACACCCAGTGTCTCATCGGCCTAGCCAAAGTAAAGTGGTACCCAGTACCTCATCGAATCTATCCGAAGTAAAATAATGACACCTAATGTCTCATCGACTCGAGGTCGAAGTATCCCTGAACTCTTCCAATCCTATGGCATGCCAACTATATCCGACTCAGCCCGACTAGTTAATAGGGATTTTCAATTTACAATTCATATCACTTTCAATTCCAATTTCATTTTCACTTTCATTTTCACTTTCACTTTCAATTTTGATCACAAATTATTCACAACTTATACATCATTTATACATTTTTCATCACATATACATAATCATGTATTTCTCATATTTATTTCCTCAATGGCTTTCACAATATCACCATTTTATCATATAATCAACATTTATAATTAAACACATAATATTTCACATATACATTGTTCATCACATATATATCATCATATACCTCTTTACTCTTATTTTCAAATTAATTTTCAAAACTGTCCACTTGCGTCACAGTCACTAAATTATTTATATCTTGAGCTACAGAATTCAAAATTATAGTCTGCTTGATGTTATTGAAACTAGACTCAAATATCTTTTTACCATAAAAATTGCAGAATTTTTACTTCAGCCAATTTATACAGTAAATTATTTCAATTTACCCCTTCTCTGCTGCCTAACAATTTCGACCTTTCTTTACTAAAAATTATTTATCTTTAAGTACAGGAATCCAATAATGTTCCCGTCTATTTATTTTGAAAATAGATTTATTAAGGATTCAACCATATAAATTTCAATCTATAATAATTTTTCTACATTTTTATATGATTTTTCAAAGTTAGAACAGGGGAACTCGAATCTATTCTGCCTTGTTACACTAAAACTAGTATATCTCAAAATATAAAATTCTTTTTATTTCACTGTTTCTTCCATATGAAACTACACTCAATAACCTTTAATTACATATTTAATTCAACTCTTAACTCTTTTTATACAATTTTTTGCGAATTTTCGAAGTTAGTCCTCTGTTCTGTCCAAACTGTTTCAATGAGATTAATTCCTTTCTCATGCTTCTTTATTCTAAATTTCATTCAATCACACATAATTATCATACTTATAATTAAACATCTCAATTTCATCATGATTAATCATATATATTAAAATTATAAACACTTTAACTTAATTGTTACTAAGTCTTTTAATACTTGTAGTACTTACAATACTTGTAGATAATCTCTTCTCACTCCATGGCTTTCTCCTTTCCTTTTCCTTCAATTTGGTCCTTCTCCTTCTTTTCTTTCTCTTCAATTCCATACAAAATACATATATTCACATTAAAATCATTCTAACATATCATAATCTATATTTCTAAACCAAAACTAACATGTATTTAAAGAGGAGTTTAGCTTTCTTACCTTAATCACTTGTATTCAACACTAATTCCCATTTTCTTTCTCCTCTAAGACAAGTATGGATGCATTTATTTTACTAATTGGATAGCTACTACACTTCTCTATTAATTTTATTCACTAATCTTGAAGAAATTTGGAAGAAACTAGCTTAATTGGTTTGTATTTGGTGAAAAAGGACTAATTTGTAAGAAAAGCAAAAGTTGAAATGATGAAAAAATGGTGGCTAACGTGAAGCACCATGGCTGATGGCTTTTATAGCCTTTTCATCATTTCTTTTCTTCATTTCTCTAGATTTTCCTATCAATTTCTCTTTATAAAATATCTTTATTTAATAATGGTAAAATTGCACTTTTAGTCCTTGGGCCATCCAACTTTACACTGTAACATCCGCGTTCTTGAACCGGATTTGGAATAGTAATATAGTAGAATTGAGAATTAGACTATATAGCTAAAATAAGAAAATAGTTAGAAAATTTAGGATTAATTAGTAAGTGTGAGAAAGGAAGAAGGACTAAATAGTAATTTATCCAAATTGAATTATGAGAAATTATGGGAATTAGATTGATTAAGGAGGGGCAAAAGAGTAATTTGGTGGAAGATATTTTTGGAGGCAATGTTTTGGGCCAAAGTGTAAAGTTGGAAGGTCCAAGGACTAAAAGTGCAATTTTTCTATTATTAAAGAAAGATATTTTTATAAAGAGAAATTGATAGAAAAGTCTAGAGAAATGAAGAAAAGAAATGATGAAAAGGCTATAAAAGCCATCAGCCATGGTGCTTCACGTTGGCCACCATTTTTCCACCATTTCAACTTTTGCTTTTCTTACAAATTAGTCCTTTTTCATCAAATACAAACCAATTAAGATAGTTTCTTCCAAATTTATTCAAGATTAGTGAATAAAATTGATAGAGAAGTGTAGTAGCTATTCAATTGTTAAAAGAAATGCATTCATACTTGTCTTGGAGGAGAAAGAAAATGGCAATTAGTGTTGAATACAAGTGATTAAGGTAAGAAAGCTAAACTCCTCTTTAAATACATGTTAGTTTTGGTTTCGAAACATAGATTATGATATGTTAGAATGATTTTAATGTGAATATATGTGTTTTGTATGGAATTGAAGAGAAAGAAAAGAAGGAGAATGACTCAATTGAAGAGAAAGGAAAAGAGAAGATCAAAGAGGGAAAGGAAGTTTTCTACTAGAGTAGTAAGTACTACAAGATTTTAAATTGAAAATTTATTATCTTTAAATTATATGATTAATTGTGATAAAAATGAGTAAAATGATATGTTTAGTTATAAATATGGTGATTAGGTGTGATTAAATGAAATTTAGTGCAAAGGAAATATAAGAAGGGAAAAATTCACTTCAAAACAGTTTGGACAGTAACAGGAGACTAACTTCGAAAATTCACTAAAAATTGTATATAATGAGTTAAGGGTCGAATTATATATGTAATTAAAGCTTATTGAGTGTAGTTTCATATGGAAGAAACAATGAAAGAAAAGGAACTGCATATTTCGAGATATACTAGTTTTAGTGTAATAATGTCAGAGTAGATTCGAGTTCCCCTGTTCTGATTTTGAAAAATCATAGAAAAATATAGAAAAATTATTGACTTAAATTTATATGGATAAATCCTTAATGAGTCTATTTTAAATAGAAACAAACTAGAACATAATTTGATCTGTGTACTAAAAGATAGATAATTTTTAGTGAAGAAAGGTCGAAACTGTCAAACAGCAGAGAAGAGGTAAATTGAAAGAATTTACTGTACAAATTGGCTTAAGTAAAAATTCTGGAAATTTTATGGAAAAAAGATGATTGAATCTAGTTTCAGAAACATCAAGCGGATTATGTTTTTGAATTCTGTAGCTCACGATATAAATAATTTAGTGACTATGATGCAAGTGGATAGCTTTGAAAATTAATATGAAAATAAAAGTAAGAGATATATGATGATGAATATATGAGAAAAATATATGTGTGAGATATTACGTGTTTAAATATAAATATTAATTATATGACTAAATGGTGATGTTGTGGAAGCTTTTGAGAAAATAAAGGTGATAAATACATGATTATGTGTATGTGAAGAGAAATATAAATGTGATATATGAAATTATGAGAAATGATGAATATGAGAGATTATGCCCATATAGACAAGTTAGAACCATTGTGATAATAGTGGCATGCCATTAAGGAACACTAGCGCGCTCTCTGTTTAGCACTTCGTGTGCTCTCTGATTAGCACTGTGTGTGCTCTCTGATTAGCACTGTGTGTGCTCAGTACTTTGTGTACTCTCTGTTTAGCACTTTGTGTGCTCTCTGTTGCCCAGCACTTATGTGCTCTTTGTTTAGTACTTCGGTACTATCTGTTTGTTCCGTTTATCTGATGGGTTCTATAAAAGTCTATTATGGGCCAAGTGGATAAATAAGCTAAGTGAACTATGGTTAAGAAAGCTATGATGACTGAATTGTCATTAGTGAAAGAATGTGCAAATTATTACATTGAGGTAAGTGAAATGATAAATACATGAAAGATAAGTACTATATTTGTACGTGTAATTATATGTTAATAATTAAGTGAACTAATGTGATTGAAATGACTAAGTTGTGAAAAAGGGATGAAAATGTAAAATCTACCGTTGAGGTAAGTTGGAATATGAGGATGAATGTGTGTTATGGTGAAATTATGGTAAGTTAAATGTTACATGCAAGAAAGGTTAGAAATTTTATACGCATGAGTAATTAAATGTTTGATAAAATTAAGCAATACATAAATAATCATCTATTATGCTTGTAGTGCTTACTAAGCCTTCACCGGCTTAACGCGTAGGTACAAAAGCTACGGAAAGCTAGAGTCGAGCAAGAGACCTCTCATCACATCACATCACTTTTGAAGCTCAAGTTTAGGTAATTTACTTTGAAGAAAAATGGCATGTACAAATGGTATACTTAGGTGTCCCTAATGAATAGATTATCAATATTGTTTTGAAAATTTACATGAATTGAAAGAAAAAATTTATTATACTCGTTTTTAATTCTCTGACATTGTATGTAATACTCTTATGCCGGGTTTATACGTGTGAACCGGGTGTAGGGGTGTTACATACACTTTGGCCCAAAACTTTGCCTCCAAAAATATCTTCCACCAAATTATTCTTTTGCCCCTCCTTAATCAATCAAATTCCCATGATGACTCATAATTCAATTTGGATAAATTGCTATTTAGTTCTTCCTCCTTTCTCACAATTACTAATTAATCCTTAAATTTTCCTAATCTTCTTATTTTAGCTACATGTTCTAATTCTTGACTCCTTCCCTATACTGTTCCAACTCCGGTTCAAAAACACGGATGTTACAAAAAGGGGATGAGATTCTTCTCTAAATTAGGCACATGCCTAGCATCTGACTCAACTCCACCTTCAATTGGATTGTATGAAGAGTAACGAATCATCACCCTTATCCTCAATCATATTAACTACCTCTGTGATTATTCGAGACGATTAGAAATTGAAATTTATGATCCGTTGAACTTCTAGATATCCAAAATCATTGTTGTGCCACCAAACAAGTCGATTTGCGAAAGCTAAATCATAGCTTTGATACAAATTTGTTGGAGATCGACCCGTATAAACAACGAGATAATAAAAGTGGAGAAAAATGAACACATATTTTACGTGAAAAACCCTCAAAAAAGGAAAAATCACGACAAATAAGACTTCGACTTTTCACTAAATAAGTAAACAAACGATAGTACAATATGAATAAAATTAACCTAAATGTACTAAACATACATTACCCAAAATCTCGAATATAAAACTCAATATCTCAAAAAGAAAACTAATAAACAAAACCCTAAATCTCACAGGCACTCACAAAAAGGGTACATTTTTCTTATTGGCATCACACACAAAAAAAAAATAAAAATACAAGATCTCTCTAAATAGATTAAAATTAGAGTTTTAATCATACTAAAATATCTCTATAATAATTTAAAGTAGAATAAGTAGTATCATTTATTGCACCGATACAAATTTCAATATGTATAGATGGTATTAGCCCATTTCGACCAATTTCAATCATACTGACCGAAAAATTATGCACCAAACGGTACATGAATAATATTGAAAAATATAAAAAAGTTTAACTATCTACTTTTATGCTAAAAATTTGATTGAAATGTACTAACTAATGAAAAACAAACAACACAAAAAAGTGAATATTAATATTTAAAATATAAAAAACCAAACTATAATAAAAAAAAACCTCACTCACCCTATTATCAAAGATTATCTTGTTAATTTGAGATGTATTGAATGATAGAAATTTTATTTGTAAAGTATATTACTCAATATTTTATATAATTGATGAATATTTCATATTTAAAATTAGTTTTTTTATGATTTATTATTTATATAAATTATTTAAAATATAATATATTCTGAATATTTTGAATATGTTACATGCATAAATTTTTACGAAAATATTAAAATTTAAATAGTATTAAAAACTGTTTTATCCAGGATGATTATATGTGTTAATTAAAATATATTTTATTATTATTATTATTTTAATAAAATATAAGCATATATTGATTAAAATAATTTAATATGAAACAAAACTATGATGATAGTTTATCCAAAAAAAAATAATAACATAAGTGACTAAAATGTAATATTTCAAATATAAATAATTAAAATATAAATTGAGTCAAATAAAAGTGACTATTTTTGTAGTTTATCCAAAAAATAAAAGAAAAAGAAAATCTGAAAATGTACCGAAGTTTTTAAAGAAGTTTTTAAAGAAGATCAAATATCTTCTTGTATTTTTATTTTATATCAACAAACAGGAAAGCAAAGAAAAAGAAAAGGCACAGCAATGGCAGATCCAGTTAAGAAGAAATTGTTGAAAGAAGAAATCATTACTTACGCTTATCTCCTTCTCTACATCGCTCTATCCAGCGGTCAAATCTTCTTCAACAAGGTGGATTTTTTCTCTCTCTTTTGGATCTCTCGTTTTTTTTTTTCTTTAATTAACTTAAATATGAGTTTGAGATAGTTTAGGTTTTAGACTTTACATTGGTGAAATGTTAAGATTTTCAATCAGCTACATCTAATTTTTTTAAATTATTCTATAGGGAATTTATCTTTTGCAGTTTTGGAATAGTTTTGATGTAAAAATTAGCGTTTTCTTGAGGTAATGCTTCGCATGTATTTGTTAAAGACGTTGATGTTGAACTTGTTAGAGCGTTTTTTATAAAAGATGCTTCAAATGGAGTGTTTTAATTCCATTTAATGATTCACATGGATTCCCCAAATTGAAGTGTTAAGGCAGCTTATAATTAGTTCAGGGGTCCGTCTGGGTGATTGGTTTTGATAGTGGTCAATAACTGTGTGAACTGTTAACTTCTTATGCATACTTGTTTTTCAGTTTCGGAGTTCAGAGTCTATGTTGTTCATGTCAAATGCAATGCTTTTCGTGTAAGTTCTACTGTTTCGTATATTGTTAGTTTGACCGTATTGTTCATGAAATTTTAGTGTTGCTTGTTATTTTTCTGCCATAAAATGGTTGGATATGTAAAGAAGAAGAAACTCTTTAGCTCTTTCAGTAGTCTTCTTGCTTGCTTGAATTTCCACATACTACATTGGCAATATGCTGAACATGGTTTTTAGAATCTCATGTGGAAAGAATGATGTTATCCTTGTTACATTTGTCTGCAAACTCATCCATTCAGGTGAATGGGCTAAAGTTTCTATTGATTGTGCACTTGAGAGTTTAGTTTCTGTGTTGTTAATGTCATATACAATGTTTTCTCTGTCATTGACCATGTTGTCCATTGATTTTCAATGTCGCTTGTTATTTTTCTTCTTTAGAATGGTTGTTTGATATAGTGAAGAATGAGAAACTCTTGTGACTCTGATTCATATTACTAATTTTAGCTTTTTATTTTCTTCCTTTTCTGTAAAAACTGCAGTGGGTTTTGTCATCAAAGGAAATCAATTTTCCGTATCCCCTTGGGTTGACTCTGCTTCACATGGTCTTCTCTTCTGTTTTATGTTTCTTACTCACTAAAGTCTTCAAGGTAGCTGTATCGCTATATGTTTATGTAAACTGGTTCCAAGTGACGTTTTTTTAATTTCTTTTGTTTTGGAAGCCTTGATCATCCTTTTTCTATTTTTCCCATGTCAGATTTTGAAAGTTGAAGAAGGAATGACGTTAGAAATGTAAGTTAATAGCAGACGGCCTTATACATTATGCTTGAATTTATAAGTTCTGTTTTCTGTATAGTTAGCAGCTGATTTATATGCTGGGTGATTCATTAGTGATTTTAATGGTGACTTAATATGAATAACCTTGGTGTTCTTCATTGGAAGTTGAAAAGTCACAGATGTTACCCCTGTAGGTTTTATTGATAAATGGACAAAAAGAAAAGGTTTCTCTGATGATATGAATGTATGAAACTTCATGCTGTGTCAGGTCGAGAAGCTTCTGAGTGCTTTATTATGAACTTTTTCCAATTTGATTTTGATTGATAAAAGACCATTGTGAATGTTATGGTTCAGATTTTTTTTGGGTTAGAAATTCTTAGCTGAGCAGACTTTTCAGTAGTTGCATTCAATTATCTGAGCCCTCTCAAGTTGTTACTTTTACATCAGAGATGAAGGTATTTTCCTGGAACACATTGTTATAAGATTTCTTAGTTTTCGATTTAAAATTGCATTTTTGAGTAAATGCATAATGCATAAGATTCTTGTGGTATGGGGAAAAAAGGGAAACTAGGGAACAGGAAAGAGAGTAGTGGGGAAGAACACTTTTACTAGAGAAAAGGAAAAAGAAATATAGAAGGAAAAAACACATGGAGAATGAAAGAACATAGAGGGAATGAGAAGAAAATATTAAATAGAGAGGGAAAAAAAGAGTTAACACTGGAGAAGAATAATAGAAAGAAATGTGCTGGTTGCTTTTCTTTTTGTACTTAGGCAAGTCGTAAAGTGAAATGATATAAGCAGTTATAGATGACTGCCTAAAAGTGATTGATAATAAATAATAGTTTTTGCTTTTGCCAGATTATACAGTAAGTTGGATGACCTAAAATACTTGAAACTGGAAATAAGAGTTCATGGTAGTTGGTATTGTACCGGTACCATATCAGCCAGTACATATCATTTCGGTCTTAAGCTGGTACCGTGTAGTCTATGTTCAGTTCCGGTCAAAATTTTGGTGTGTTTCGCTTATTTAGGCCTGTTTTGGTCAACACCAGCTTGTGCCGGCCTGTATTGGTTGATTCAAAATTTTGATACTTTAAACCAACTTTTAAATTGTTGTCTTAACCATTTTAATTTTCTATAATTACATTTAAAATTAATAGTTATTAAATTAAGTAATTGAACCTAATTTATAAATTTAAAACTTATGGTTGTATATAAATATATTTATATGAATGTAATTGAAATATATTTGCATGTATATATAATTTATTAAGAAATTAAAAATTAGACTATAAATATATATGTGAAAAATATTTAAATGTGTATGTAATTCATCAAGAAACTGAAAATTAGATTGTAAATATGTATGAGAAATATTTAAAAACATTGATAAACCCGAAACGGTACACCGAAATATGCCAATACTGATATGTACCTGTACCAAGACAAAAATAGTACACCAATCGTTACAGTACTAGCTACCTTGATTGTTATTGCTTGAAGTTTTCTTAATAAACTGCTACCCTTTATGTTCATCCTCTCTTGCCAGATTCTTAACAAGTTGATTATGGTCTTACTAGCCCTTTCCTTTTAGAGTTGGTAAGATATCAATATTATGGTCCTCAAATTTGAACTTGGAAAGGGATAGCTCTTTTTTGTTGGTGATTAGAAGCCCTTCGACCTGCATTACCTTCCTCCTTCCAGAAATTTGTTCTTATTCTCCCACTCTCTACAATAACTGCATGGTGTAGTTGTTCTTATTTCCTCCATACTGGTTAAAGGTGACCCTTTAAGTGCCTTGCTTAATGGTAATCTTACTAGAAAAGAAAGTTGCTTTTAACCTAGTTTGGTTGCCCCTTATTGTCCCGGTATCATGTACTCTAGAAAATAGACAAATGTTTCCAGTAAGTTTTAAAATTTACAGAGAGAGGAGATAGAGTAAATGGTTGAGTTAATGATTTTATCGTTTCTGATTCATCTTGTTTCCTGCTCTGGTACTTGCCCCAATCTAAATATTTAGAAGTCATGCTATTCACCTTATGCCAGTATCTCTCTTTTTCTGTAAAAGATTAGTAATGAAAGACACTTGGTACAGTTTGATGTTCCGGTTGGTGCTGGTAATTGAGGCACCAAAATGTTAGTAGGGTATTCTAGTAAAGAATAAATTAGCAACTTAAGGTTCAAATACAAGTCGAGAGTCCAATTCAATTAGGATTAATTTAGAGCAACTCTTATCTGAAAGTTAGCAAGATGGAAGCAGAGTTGTGAAGTACATTAAAAATTGTGTGATGATAATTGAAGTCCCCTTACAATGCAGCTGATGTATCTCTTTGGTCATAACATATCTTTATAAGCTGTCTGATATAAATCCATTATCATACATCTTGTCTTCAATTGAGATAATCTGAAGAATAGTAATTCGTTCTTGTTGCTACTTCATCATTCTGTGTATATTCTTCTTTTATATAGTGCACCCTTAATTTGATGAAGTTAAACATGCTCAGATACACGACATCTGTGATCCCAATTGGTGCCATGTTTGCAATGACTCTTTGGCTCGGAAACACTGCCTACTTGTATATATCAGTGGCATTTGCACAAATGCTGAAGGCAATTAGTAAGTTGTCAAAGTTTTGAGCTAATTACTCTTAAAACCCATGTACTTTTTGTTGAATTCGTTTTCATCACATGTGCCATAAAAATTTGTACTTAACACTGTCTGTTGTTGCATTTTGACTGATGGGATTATGCTGTTAAAAGATGGCATGCATTTTGACGTTTTCATCTGAATACACTTTTCAAACAAAAGAGCAACCCTTGCTTCAGTTTTGTTGGCCTTTTCCTTGATTTCTGAAGTGAATCAAAATCATAAAGGACATATTGATAAGGTGTTCTGTTTTGATAATACTACTAATAAGGTTACTTTTGCTACTCTATTCGAGTTGGGAATGGTGTGAAGGTCTATGAAAATATTATTTTCATTTTTTTGTATCTGTTTTGTTGAAAATAGTTTGGTCAATGGATACTGGTCAACAGAAAATAAGCTCATTTTTCTAGAAAATGACTTCTGATTTAAGTCATTTTCTGGAAAGCAGTTATTTATGAGTAACTTGATTTTTATATAAAATTTAACTTGAATAAAGTAAAATATTATTATATTAAGAATAAAAATTAAATTAAAATAAAATTTTAAAAATAATTAAAGAACATTAATCTAAAATATTATAAATTTAAGTAATATTCTTAATATTTTATTGAAAATATTATATTAATATTTCAATAATAAATATATATTACAATTTATAAATATTCAGTAATAAATGTTTTATAGTATAAAATATGAATATTTTAATAATATAATTATGTATTTGTTTAAATTTTGCTTAATTTCATTATCTCTTCCAGGTCTAACGTGCCACTATCTGCTCTCATATATATATAATATGTAACTTCAAATTAAGTTTTAATTAGACATTGATTATTATTAAGTTTATATAATATGTTATTTATTATAAAACATTATTTTATTATGAAATAAATTTCAATTGTCAAAGAAAAATGCTTTTATAATATTTGTAACAAATACAATTTATGCTATGTTTGTTTACCAAAATCCAAGTTTCAAAAAATATCTTAGGAAATTTGCCAATCAATGGAAAATATTTTATGTAGAATCATCCAAACACCCAAAAATGTCAACTTTTTTAAAAAATCAATCCGAGTTTTTTTAGTTTTAGTGAAACAAACACAGCTTGAGTGGGACTTGTTGATAAATCAAACAGTGAGAACTGCACTAGGTTCAGAGAAACCTTTATAGCATGTTAGATGGACGTTAATTCTGGGGTAATCACAAGGAATCAACTGTAATTGTCTCTTTATTGAGTTTCAGGTGGGTAAGTAATGCCTGTATAAACTTAGTTGGTTTCCAATGTTGTAAAACATTTTTTGATTTTGTGAAAGATGTTAGGCTAGTGATTAAAATCTTCGGTATTCAAATACCATGAATTAGGGTCAAGAATATATTAATAAGTACATTATATATGTTACTACTATTTAGATGGTAGATATGACAGATTGTGATATCAGTACTTTTCTGAATGAGTTTTCAGTGCCAGTAACTGTTTTCATCCTTGGAGTAGCAGCAGGACTGGAGGTAATGAGCTGCAGGATGCTTTTAATAATGTCAGTGATAAGCTTTGGTGTACTGGTGGCTTCTTATGGAGAAATAAATATTAGCTGGATTGGAGTTGTTTACCAAATGGGTGGTGTTATCGGAGAATCTTTAAGACTTATATTCATGGAGATTCTGGTTAAGCGAAAGGGTCTCAAATTAAACCCTATATCTATCATGTATTATGTTAGTCCTTGCAGGTATGTGTTACATCAGTTTTCTAATTTACCTTGTATTCTCCTGAAATATTCCCTTTCTTCCCTGTATAAATTTGATGCCAGTTAGAATTAAAGGTTTGTGTTTCATTTTCAGTGCTCTTTGTCTGTTTATTCCTTGGATCTTTCTGGAGAAACCAAAAATGGATGCCCATGGGATGTGGAACCTTCATCCTTTTGTGCTAACGCTGAACTCTCTCTGCACCTTTGCACTCAACTTGTCAGTTTTCCTAGTGATCTCACACACTAGTGCTCTAACCATTCGTGTTGCTGGAGTCGTCAAGGATTGGGTGGTTGTTTTAGTATCGGCCCTTCTCTTTGCAGATACACAGTTGACAGTCATAAATATATTTGGTTATGCCATAGGTAAGTATCTTAAAGTAAATTCTCTTTTATTTCTTCATCTCTTGTACGAGCATTTATCTATTACATCATTTCGAGGACATAACCATGGGCGGACCATCCATTCTCATTGTGGATGACAAGGATAGCTCAGTCATTCCCTTAAAAGTATCATAGCAGCAGATAAATGAATTATAGAAATCCGAATTGGTTGATAGGAACAATGGCTCCTTCAGACATGGTGGAGGATATACATGGTTTTGTTGGATTGGCCATGAATATTTATGCATTAGATATGCTAAACACTGCATCGCTTATCTTGCTCTTCGGCATATGCCTTGGTATTGCTGGACTGTTAAGGAGTAATACCTCGCATATAGCAAAGTTCTGCATCGTGGTTTAACCTGTTAGTAGGTGTATGGTGTACCTGATGCTACATTCTATTAGTGATTTAGTGTGATGGTCACATATCGGGGGAGGGCATTTTGGTGTCAGTCCTTTCTTCAAATTTATTGTATCTGTTGGAATGGAACCCTAAACCTAACCCTAGACCCTCAAGTAGACTAAGTGGCCTTGTGTTGATTGCAACAAGGATGCACATAAGTCACTACTGAACTAACTAATTCAAGATTAAGGCTTACCTCGAGTTCTATAAGTTTGAGATTCAGGTTGGCTATTAGAATTTTTACTAGACTAAGTCACTATATTTCTGTTGGTTTTAACTCTCTAGGTTCTACATATATTTTCTTTTAAGGGTAATTTATAATCTTAGAGCTTACCTTGCTTAGGATAAAAATCATTAATAATTAGATGTAAGACATTTCTCACATACCTAATCACTTATTTGCCTAAACTAATGTTTATGCATGGTTGTTTCAATGAAGTACCATGATACTTTCATTTGAATATGAAAATTGCATGAAGTTTAGATGCAGTCCTAGGCTTCATTATCTTTGCATCTAGTGCTAGTTCTCATGCTTCAATATTATTATAAATTTCGAGTAGTTTCTACCTTTTGTTTCGGCATTTTTGGAGAATCCATCTACTGCGGACGTAAACTGTTTTGGTCTTTCCTGTTTCTTCAGTGAACTTTATCTTACTCTCTTTTGTGTAGCCATTGCTGGTGTGGCGGCATACAATAATCACAAGTTGAAGAAGGAAGCAATTCGCAATATCTCTGATGACTCCCAAGCTGCCCTGACCATACCGATGACTACATCATCGAATCTGAACAGATAGTTATGTACAACACCTAATCTGTAAAGATAATGTTGAAAGTATAAATAATTGCACAAATCAGAGCTACTTGGAACCGCCAGTTAATCTCGTTGCTCCTATTTATTTCGGCATGTCCATCACGCACTGTAGGAAAAAAAAACGGTCTTAACTTGTTTTTCCATTGATTCTGAAGCAGATTATTCGGGGGGTACATTGTTGTGCCACAATCGAGCTGCTGCGCCCGTTGTTATATTCGGAGAAAGTGAGCTTCTGAGATAAGGTGAAGTAGAAAATCTGCAAAGAAATACACTTGGACTGTTTTAAACTGTAGTGTTATGTGTTTTTGCTTTTGTTACGTCTTAACTGTACATTGCTCGGTCGGATTAGAGGTGTCCATTCTCAGGTTGGCTGTGTTTGCCCAAACTTGATTAGATTTTAAAGCCCGTTTTACTGTTACAAATATATGAAAAAGTCATTTTGATATCATTATTTCTATATTATTTTTTAAATATTGATCCAAATCTTCCATTATCATACTCGATTAAAATATATATTTTTAAAAAGATAATACAATTATCCAATTACAATTTATAAAAAAAAAAACTAGTTATGATAAATTGTCTGTAATTTAATTACATGTTTGCCCATTCTTAATGCATTTTTGAGACTCTCACTTTTATTAAATTTAAAAAGACACTACGTGAATTTCATTTTTTTTCATCTTTACCTCTTATTTTTTCCAAAAAAAGTAAAAAAAAAAAGGAGGTGATTAAATCTTTTTAATTATATTGATTTAAAATATTAAATGTGATTTGGATTTGAGTTACGTTAATCGCGTTTATTATAACTATTTGAGTTTGGGTTTGGGTTTTATAATGTTATTATAATTCAGCAAACTACAATTCTGTTTTCCTTCGTAATATTTGTGAATAAAATTTTGTATACTTATCAAATAGACTATTAGATTTAGGTAAGCCCTAAACATGAAAAGCCCAAGAGAAACAGAAGAATGGACCCTTGAACCGAGAAAACAACCCAAAATCACAGATCAAGACTTCACAAGGGGAAACTGAAAAAGGAAAAATAAAAATAAAAAAGAAATTGAAGCAACGAACCCTGGCGAGAAATTTCTTCATTTTTTGAGAGGTTCGTAAACGGGGAAAAGGGGAAATTTTGATTCTGAGAGCAGATTTTCCCGGAAAAATTGAAGGAGATGCGATTCTGGCGGTGTGGATGGCCGTCCGATGAGAGATCGGCGAAGGAGGATCATCACTGTTGATGGGATTTGTCGAGTTACAAATGACTTGGCAGCCGAGTCTACTCAGTGAAAAACGAAAGAAAGGCCCTCCTTTAGGCTTAAGAAACCTCGGCAACTCGTGTTACCTCAACAGCGTTCTTCAGTGTCTCACCTACACTCCACCGCTCGCCAATTTCTGCCTCCGCTCCCAACACTCCTCCTCCTGCGACGCCTCCACCTCCGCCTCCAAAAAGACCCGGGACTGCCCTTTCTGTATCCTTGAAGCCTGGATTACACGCTCCTTAACCCTCGATCTCACTCTTGACGCGCCTTCCAAGATCCAAAGCTGTATCAAAATATTCGCCGAGCACTTCCGCTTCGGCCGACAAGAGGATGCCCACGAGTTCTTGAGGTACGTCATCGATGCTTGCCATAATACCTGTCTTCGTTTGAAGAAATTGCGGCGACAGGGAAGTGAAGGAGGAGGAGAAGCAGTGAATGGCAATACCGTAGTTAAGGAGATCTTTGGGGGTGCTTTGCAAAGTCAGGTTAAGTGTTTGGGGTGTGGTGCGGAGTCAAATAAAGTTGATGAGATTATGGATATTAGTCTTGATATTCTGAACAGTGGTTCACTTAAAGAAGCTATGCATAAGTTTTTTCAGCCTGAGGTTTTGGATGGAAATAATAAGTACAAGTGTGACAAGTAAGTTCATATCTTTTAATGTCGTTTGCTGGTTGCTTTTGTTTCAGCTTTTACTTTGGTGATAGGAAAGAAATAAAAACTTAAACATGAGTAATATAGTGTTTCTAGAGAATAAAATTGTGTTTCTAGAGGACAAAATGAGGTTTTGTATGGAAGTAACAAGTACAGGTGTGAAATTAAGTTCACATTTCACGATTCAGTTTAATTGAACTATTAGTATTGTTTTGTTTAGGTATGATTTCATTGTTGCTTTTGAGACTTGCGTTTTTTGCTTTTGAGTTAGAATAACAACAAACAATACTTCTGAAGAATATTGCATTTGGAGTTGTTTACTTTCTACCCTTTAAGAAGCGGAAAGACAAGAGCAAAGAAGTGAAAAAGTAACAATTAAATGGGGTCTTATTTATTTATGTATTGTTGTCTGTTGGTTGCTTTTGTTATGAGCCTTTACGTTTGTGAAATAGTAAAGGAAGAGAAGAACTTCAAATATAGTAATATAGTGTTTGTAGAGAACAAGATTGTATGTTTTACTGTTGTATATGTTAAGAGCAGTGTTACCCAATTCATCCTATGTGGTTGTTTTACCACGAATTGCGAATTGGATCAGACGATCTGAATTGCCATTCTTATGTGATAAAAAGTGTGAACTCTGGCGTTCCCAATCTATAAAGGAAACTAACCGTGGTTTTAGCTTTCAAGATCAAAGAACAGTCAACAAGAGAAGAAGAACCACATGACAGTACCTGTGGTTTTAACTTTCAATACTATATATTTTTTTTGGGATTTTGTATATAGAAAAATCTTTTGGGCTTTTTTCATCATATAAAAAGTTTACTGTTGTTAGTTTTAATTATTATTTTTATTTCTGATCTTTAAAATTTTATATAGTTTATACTTTTTTAAAGGTTATCTGATTTGTTTGATATATGGAAATTAATTATATATATTAGTAGTTTATATTATTTTAATTAAGGTGAACTATACATATGATCCAAATACGTTTTGCATTCCAATTAATCATATTTTGTACTTATTAAGTGAACCGAAGAAAGACTACTCCTATTGAATTATGTTCCATTTATGTAATGATTTTTGTTACTGTTCCCGTTCTGTTCCTCATACCCGACTGATCTGTGCTATAGGTAACAGTGTGTTAGAATTTGTCTTTTACATTTGATGTTTTGCTCATTTGTATCTATTATGATTTTGTATTTCTTATCCTTTTTTTTAAAATTTTATATCGACTCTTTAGGAAGAAAAAACAAATAGCAAAATGCAAGAGAAAAAGTACTGAATTGAGCCTAATAAAGCGCTTTGGCTTTTGTTTTGTTAATTTATTTTGTTTTTGAATGAGAAACTTATAGTTGTTTAGTTGTAAGAAATTGGTGGCAGCAAGGAAGCAACTTTCCATACGTCAAGCACCAAATATCCTTGTTATTCAACTGAAGGTAGGTTATGGAATTTCTTTAGAGTTTTTATTCTGATTTTATAGATGATCAAGTAGGTTTTTTATCTTTATTTTTATCGGTTTTGGAGTAAACAAATGACTGTTAGATTGTGTTGGCAGAGATTTGAGGGAATACTTGGTGCGAAGATTGATAGGCTCATTACGTTTGAAGAAGTTTTGGTTCTTTCAAGCTTTATGTCCAAAGCAAGCCAGGTTTGTTAAGTTTGTTAATTTAGCATATAAGTTTGTGTGATTGGTACAAGTTACAGTTATGACATTCTATGAATTCTAGAATCTAAGTTTAATTTAAGAGTTACAAATTAAATAATAATATTCTCAATTAGATTATATAAATGAATTCAGTAAGGTGATATAAATGAATTCCTAGGAAGTAATGTACATCAATGGGACAGATTTCTAGCTTGCTGCTGTGAGAGTTCTGTAGATGTCATATTAGCATTAATTTTTTGAGCTTTTCTTTTGCTTGTGTAGACTAGCTATAAGCCTTTTATTTGTTTTACTAAATGATCTGGGAAAATTGTAGTATCTTAATGTGTTTACTAGCAAAGCTTATATTTTTGCACTTTTAGGATTATAATGTGCTTGAGTATCTGAATTACCTGTTTTAGATAACTGGGTATGTTTTTGGGTTAGTACTTCTGTTTGGTCTATCAAATAAATAATACGTATACTTCAGTCATGTCATTGGTTGGTTAGCAATGTTGAGCTAGTCTGGCACCATTATATTAGAGGAAGGAGAGTGAATGCTAGTGAATGACAATGGTTTGAAGTGATTTCTGCATGGCCCTGCCAAGAGAATATAGTACAAAGTATTTTCTTGGTTATCCTGTACAAAGTAATCTCTTCTACTGATTATATGCCATACATCCTATATAATATTTTTATTTTGTTTTTTGTAATTCTGTTGGTATTTTTCTATTCAGGATCCACAGCCAGTGTATAACCTATTTGGTACTATTGTGCACTCAGGGTACTCACCAGAATCTGGGCATTACTATGCATATATTAAGGTGCTTATGTTCCCCTGTTTCTTCCATTTTTTTTTATATGTATGCTTCAACACAGCAATTTTGATTAGTTGCTGACATTAGTTCGGTATTTTAAAGGATGCAATGGGCAGGTGGTATTGCTGCAATGACTCCTTTGTCTCACTTTCAAACCTGCAGGAGGTCTTGTCTGAGAAGGTTTATATTCTTTTCTTCTCTCGTACTAACCAGAGACCAGGGTCTTTGGGTACCACAGTTTCTTCCAATGGAGCTAAACCACATGATTCTAATGGAAGTGAAGCACCCAAAATATTGAAAGCAGTTCAATTGAAACCAGTCCAAACAAAACTTTGTGTTGAACAATCTTCACAGAAGGATAAGGTTGGAAAACCATCTTCTAACTCACGTGTGAAATTCAGTTTTTCTGAAAAGTCTGGTCTCAGAAAGCTTCCTGTTTCGAGTAATGGAAAAGTTGGCTTACATAAGAGTCAGAACATTGCTGTGAATGGAGTTTCAATGGATTCAATTCAAACGAAGAAGAATGAGAGAGACACTTCATCATTGATGAACAGGAATGGTACAGACAAAACTAGAAAAGTCGATGCTATTGTTAGCGGAAATGGCCTACAAGTTGCGTTGTCAAATGGAAATAAATTAGATTCTTTTGTAGTTAACGGTACTAGGAGCATGGCAGTCGGAGAGCAGATTGATACTGCTCTTAATGATGCCTGTGATAACTCAGGGCAAAAGAAAAATTCAGAATGCTCTTTTGCTATTTCAGGGCCAAAGAGGAAAATAGAAGATTCTTATGATATTTCAGGGGCAAAGCGAAAATCAGAAGATTCTTGTGATGTCTCTGGGGCAAAGAGAAAATCAGAAGATTCTTGTGATGTCTCTGGGGTAAAGAGAAAATCCGAAGATTCCTCTAGTTCCTCAGGACCAAAGAGAAAATCTGAAGATTCCTGTAATTTATCAGGGCCAAAGAGAAAATCAGAGGTCTCTTCTGATAACTCAGTTCCAACAACAAAATCAAAAGATTCTTTTAACTCAGGGGGCAATGGAAAATTTAGAGACTCTTGTGATGTCTCAGGGCTAAGGACAACAGAAAAGTCTGGTGATTTCTCTATGCCAGTGGGAAAATCCTGTATATTGCTTTCCCAGGATGATCAATCTCGTGCAGAAGTTGAAAATATGAAGGAAATGTAAGTTACATTTCGTCTCAACTGCTTTAGGGATGCCCTCTATGTTATAATAAATACTGATTTCTCTAGATGCTACACATTAGTTGTCTGTGACTGAAGAGGTTCTCTTTCTTTTAATATCATTGTTTTTCTTGTGAATTTTCGTGCCTGAAATTTCTTAGAATTGTGAGTTCTATTCTTTTGAACTAGGGTGTTCTGCTTTACCACATTTGGCAATAGTTATCCAGGTTTAGAAAATTGATTCTGTCCTTGGCTCAATACATTCTAGTTGTGTAGGAGTTTTCTACTGTTCACCTATACCTGGGTTGTGTTTAACTTGTCATGGGTTGCTTTTTTATTCATTTTAATTAAATCTATTATTTTCATATGTTTCAATCTGGTGCTAAATTTACCAGGCTGAAAAACAAAGCTTCTTCAGTTTTGCGATCATCTGGCTGGTATGTTGATGTTTACAATTTCATGTATTCGAGGAAGCAGTCATATGCACTGGAGACTGGAAGCACTCTGAGTGACAATGATTTAGAGTAAGCCTTTCTTATACCGTTAAGTAGCGTGTCTATATGTAGGAATTTATGCGCTTTGATATAGCTAGTTTTTGATGCATTTGAGTTGCAATAGATTTCCATCAATTTGGTCTAAATTTTTGATAGGTTTCACGACCTTTTACAGGATGATCATACTTAAAAAGCCTTTTTTTTTTAAACAGCCTAGGGCCAATTTGGCTTTAAATTGGGTTTTAAATTCCCGTTTTGGAATACAAATATAATTCTCGACTTGATTGGATTCTGCTCAAACAAGCTTTTGACTTAAGAAATTGATCTCTACCTGTCTTACAAGCTACAATATTTCTTTTTCATCACAACGCCTACCTGAACCTTTTTCAAATTAACAATTACACATTGACTATATGTAGGTCTGTACCAAGTTTATTTATTACACATTGATTATTTTTTATTAACTGCTAGCCAGGAGAGGGCGTAAGGAACCCAATCAGATCGCTAATGATGTGCATTACTCTTTTTTTTTTTCTTTTTTTACTAGAAGATCTGATAGTATGGGTCTGTACATTTATATCCTGTTCTCTTAAATGAGGGTTTCCATTTGTATGTCCCTTTTATTTGCTGTTTTTTTTCCTTTTCCTTTAGGTGCTGTTCTCTTTTGTAGTACTCATCCAATACATCTGATCCATGAAAATGTATAACCCCCCAAGAATCCTCCAAATACATGAAAATACACATCTGGCTGTAGTCTTGTTAGACATATACCTCTATATCTGACACTCACACCTGAGTTAAGTAAGGTCTTCATATGTTTTCCTATTAAATATCCATATTCAACACCCATGTCCAATGCTTATCCCTACATGCATGGAAGAGTCTCGAAGACCCTTCCAAATACATAAAAATGGACACATACTTGTATGCAGCAAATACATAAGTCTGAGTAACATAGCCCTATTGCCATTATTTTGTTTCATAAACCACTTTTTTGCAGGAAGAAGCTGATTGCAGATGCGAAGCCAACCTTTATTCCACAAATACCCGAGTCGCTGAAAGAGGAATTAATTAAACGTCTCCAGTCTTTCAGCGAAACGAAACAAGAATCTCCGGATCCTTGATCGGCATTGCTGGTATTGAAACAATTAACTCCTCAATTTGCCATATTCCGAATTTTGGTAATTATGGAGACAAACTTCTTGCCTAACGACTTCCATTCTTGCTGATGCTTTTAACTGTCCTGTTGCGCGAAAACCTGGTGTATAATCTGTACTAGTAATCAGTATTGTAGCGAAAGACCATTATCAGGCATACGTCAGTCCTCTCTAGCAACTTCCTGCAATGTTACCGGAAATTTTCCTGTCGTGTTTTCTGATGCCCTATGAATGATGTTGCAATGAAAGCGTAGAGTTCAGGTATTGTTGAGAGATTCGATCTTTGAGGGTTCGAAGTATTTTTGTTTTGTTTAAATTTTCCGGCAAAGAAGTAAGGATCTTAATTCATTTTGTAAGATATGCATTTTTGGATGAAGTGATTTTAGCATAAAAATCCTCTCATTTTTTTTTTTGTTTCTTATTATGGATGCATAACAGAGTTCATAAAAAGCTTGAGGTCGGATAATACCCGGTGTAATGAAATGTACGAGTGAGTTAAAATCCTCTGTTTCCTTCTTTCTCCTCACCTGCTTCTTTTGCCTGTTCAAGCCGGATGGATGGTTTTGAATTTTATTTTAACAATAAAAATTATATTTTCTGATTCAATTATTTATTATTAATTTTAATTGCTAAACAACTACAATAATTAATCAAATTAGATTGATTTTAAGCTTTAAAACATTCTAATTATATTCTTAAACTATCAATGTCATATTTCATAAACGTTCAATTTTATGTGATAATTTAAAATGAAAATTTTTAAAATGTAAAATTAAATGTTGTAAAAATCTTAATTTTGAGGTTTTAGAAGTTTTTATAAAAATTATTGTTCACTATTTTTCTTTAAATATTACTGTATTTTTAATTTTTAATTTTTAATTTTAAAAACTATGTGACAATATTTTAATTTTTTTTAAAATTTTCATTTTCAATTATATCACATAAAATATTATGTTTATTTACTGTTTAAATAATTTAATAGGTATAATATCTATAACTTAAAAATGTAATTAAATTATTTTAAAATTTAAAGATAATTTAAAATAAAAATATAATTCGAGAATGTCTTTCAGAAGAATCATAAAGATAAGAAAAGATCATAGTGTATGACAAAAAGAATTGTCCTTTTTTTTCTTTAATTTTTTTTTTCAAAGTACTGTAAGTTTATATGATTTTTTTTAATAATTTCAATAAAGTTTTGATTATATATGTTTTTTTATACATAATGTTTTGAATTATCTTAATTTCTCTCCAACTCACAGATAAGAGGATAATATACTTCAATGTACTTGAATTCACTTTTCTTTATATTGACAATAATGTTTATATCAATCAAATTAAGACTTAATCGACTGTTTTTTTTTTTAAATTATTAATTAAAATAAGATTTTCTGAGAATATATTTTGGTCATAATTTGTTTTCCATATTAAAATACATTTTATTTTTTAATTTGTAAGCTTCTACAGAGAGGAAAATTGTTTTAGCAAAACAAGTCAAATTTCTCAACAAATTAGAGAATGCTTTAGAGTCTCATTTGGTGCGATTTCGGTTTTTTTTTTTTTTTTTTTTATCAAAATAATATAAAAAACTAAATACGAAAATTACATAAGAATTCAATTAATTATAAAAATGGATTGTTTTTTTTTTAAAGTAAAATTAATGTCATCAAACGGTCAGGCAACATCACCCTAAATGTCATAAATAAACTGTAAAGTAAAAAATAAAATTTTAATTGATTTCACCAAATTGTTAGGCAGAACTCAAAAAAATATGAATATTGTTTTAAATACGGAACAAATACAATACGAACATAAAAAAATTACAGGTGTTGTTGTCTAATATATTTATGACATCAATGCTATTTATTTATTTTTTAGAAAAAGGTGACACAGGAAAAAAAAGTTGAGAAAGAGGAAAAAAAGGGTGACATCGATTTGAAATGTAAAAAAAAATGACCATTGCGAAAAAAAGAAGAAAGAAAATTGACTTTTAATGGATGACGTTTGGCAGTGTGACGAGGAGCTATTATAAATCAAAATTGAAGATTAACAATATTTATTTTTCATTTTAGTTTGTAATTATTTTTATTTAATTTAATTTAATTTTACTATTATTTATAATTATGTGACTGTACAATTAATAGTAAGAGATACAAGTTCTATTTTTTGTTAAAAAAATTGTTGCTTTAAAATGGTATGGATTGTTTTAATAGGATTTAATAATTTTTTAATTTTTAATTTATTTTACAAATTTAGTATTGAAGATGAACAATCAATTATTTGTATACATCCATTTCGATGGGGCTCATCATTGGTCATCGCCGGCCACTGTCAAATCACCAACAACCTCCTGCTATCGGGCACCATCGGCCACACTCCGATTCAGGTTCGTTTTGTGTTGTCTCGGTATTTGAGTTTCGTCGAAAAATAATTTTACAAAAATTTCTATATCTATTTCCGCCTCACATATTTTATTTTAAAATAATAAAATCCAAATATTACGTGGAGATTATATTCCACGGTCTAAAATATGCATCAAAAAACAAATTAAATTACAAATAAATTTTTAAGAATCACAATTTTAAAAATTAACTCGATTTGTGATATTTATAACAATAAACTTTAGATTGAAATCATACCTATGTTTTCTCCTTGATGTTTTCTGACTTTCGAACAGAGTTTTCTGTTTTCCTTAGCCCTGAGACATCACAGGAATCTCTAAATTTTCCATTGGCCCCTGAGTTATTAGAAGAGTCCTCTGATTTTCTCTTTGGCCTTGATAAATTACAGGAATCTTCAGATTTTCTCTTCGGTCCTGAGGAATTAGAGGATTCTTTCTCTTTGCCCCAGAGACATCACAAGAATCTGTCCTCTGATTTTCTCTTTTCCCCAGAGACATCACAAGAATCTGTCCTCTGATTCTCGCTTTGCCCCTGAAATATCACAAGAATCTTCTATTTTCCTCTTTGGCCCTGAAATAGCAAAAGAGCATTCTGAATTATCACAGGCATCATTAAGAGCAATATCAATCTGCTCTCCGACTGCCATGCTCCTGCTACTGTTAACTACAAAAGAATCTAATTTATTTCCGTTCGACAACGCAACTTGTGGGCCATTTCCGCTAACAACAGCATCGACTATTCTAGTTTTGTCTGTACCATTCCTGTTCATCAATGATGAAGTGTCTCTCTCGTTCTTCTTCGTTTGAATTGAATCCATTGAACCTCCATTCGCAGCAATGTTCCGAGTCTTATGTAAGCCAACTTTTCCATTACTCGTAACAGGAAGCTTTCTGAGACCAGACTTTTCAGAAATACTGAATTTCACACGTGAGTTGGAAGATGGTTTTCCAACACAAAGTTTTGTTTGGACTGGTTTCGATTGAACCACTTTCAATATTTTGGGTGCTTCACTTCCATTAGAATCACGTGGTTTAGCTCCATTGGAAGAAACTGTGGTACCCAAAGACCCTGGTCTCTGGTTAGTGCGAGAGAAGAAAAGAATATAAACCTTCTCAGACAAGACCTCCTGCAGGTTTGAAAGTGAGACAAAGGAGTCATTGCAGCAATATCACCCGCCCATTGCATCCTTTAAAATACCGAACTAATGTCAGCAACTAATCAACATTGCTGTGTTGAAGCATACATATAATGGATACATATTTAAAAAAGTCGTAAGCCTACCGTATTATCTTTCGGTTCCTTATCATTCGAACTCAGACTTTTATTAACATCAAAGTGTATAAGTCACGCATACATAGTCTGTCATACACTCAAAATTTAGGTATGCCGCACTATTAACATTATAAGTGAATAAATCCATAAACGAATTCATGATCTATTCTTTTTGGGTACAATCCGATTTACTTTCAATTCAATCAGTCACATCTATATCGCTATATTTTGGGAGTCATCCGTTTCAGTTCCCAAGACAAAACTTCTCTCCAATTAGATTTGATAGATGAGATATTAGTTTTCCAATCGATTTGCTCGTTTCTGATTAAATTGATTAATAGTATCATGTTAATATAAATTAATGATGTTAAATTGATTAATAATATCATGTTAATATAAATTAATGATGTTAATGCAAATATATCAAAAAAAAATTAAAGATGAATTAAATACAAATGATATATTATCCCAAATTAAAAGAAAAAGAAATTTATGGGCAAAGTGATGTAAGCAATGATGACATACGACATATAATAGAGTGAATAATACTCCATTTTTCCTAGAATTCATGAATTCTTTTAAAAGAAATTATCAAAATTTTTTTTCATATAATAACCAGGACCACACATGGAATTATTCTGTAATTTTTTGTGTAATTTAAAAATGATTCACACTTTTTAAAATATATATCTTTAGGGAAGTCACAGGAGACGACCCTACTGGCTCTAAGCTCCTTGTCTATAAATGCAATGGCAAAGCCCTTCAGTTCCAGACATCAGAACCTAAAGAATTGAGTTCAAATCATTTTGAATTTGAAGATATGGGAGATGAAGAGGTGGTATTGTTGGATTTCTGGCCAAGTCCCTTTGGGATGAGAGTGAGGATTGCTTTGGCGGAGAAAGGGATAAAACACGAGTACAGGGAAGAAGATCTGAGGAACAAGAGTGATTTGCTTCTGAAGATGAACCCTATTCATAAGAAAATCCCTGTTCTTATCCATAATGGAAAGCCTGTTTGTGAGTCCCTCATTCAGGTTCAGTACATCGATGAGATTTGGCCTCAGAAATCTCCCTTACTCCCCACTGATCCTTACCAAAGAGCCATCGCTAGGTTCTGGGGTGATTTTGTTGACAAGAAGGTTCTCTCTTCTCTTTCTTTTCATTTCTAGGGTTTTTTTGAGCTTAAGTACTGCTTGCATAGGCTGATTTGGTTGGGTTGGAATTTCCCTGTGTTTTACTTGCTTTCCTTTTTGGGTAATTTTGATATTTTGTATTCGAACCCAAGTAGGCTAGGACCCTAAACTAAATGGTTTACCCAGGCTGCGAAACCAGGTTTATCTGCAAATTTAGTATTATATGATTGAAATCATTTATATTTTACCTTGTATGGATAATTTAATGGTGAATGAAATGCAGATATATGATCTAGGGAGGAAAGTATGGTCAACAAAGGGAGAAGAACAAGAAGCAGCAAAGAAAGAGTTCATCGAGTGCCTGAAGTTGTTGGAAGGAGAGCTTGGAAACAAGGCTTATTTTGGTGGGGAGAATCTTGGTTATGTTGATGTTGTGTTGGTTCCATTTTACAGCTGGTTTTATGCCTATGAAAAGTGTGGGAATTTTAGCATTGAAACAGAGTGCCCCAAGATAATTGCATGGGCTAAAAGGTGCATGGAGAAAGACAGTGTTTCCAAATCTCTGCCAGATCAAGAAAAAATCTATGGCTTTGTCTTGCATTTGAAGAAAGTGTTCGGATTTGAGTAAAAGAATGTGCTAATAATAACTATGTTTCTCAAATAAATGGGCACTTGGTTGTGCCTTGGATGGTGATTTGATATTTGTTTTGTTTTAAGCAGTGGAATTAGTTATAATTTTTATGTTTGTTTTTGTGTTTTATAATCATTGTTGTCGTTCTTTTTGTCTCTAATGTAATTGTCAACTTGGCTGTCCAATTTTGGATTGCCAAAAACTTGTGGCTAATAGTGCACTCCGTGGTGATTTTTTTTCCTAGTTTTCGTTAAGAAAGTGTGACACTCCAAAATTTATAGGGTTAGAAATTTAATTAATCACTTAGATTTGACTTAGACTTGATGGTTACGTAACTAGGTTAACTTAAAAAAAAAAAAATCTCAGGTTCAAGGACCACTTTTTTTTTATTTTTTTCAACAACCAACGCCAACTAGAATATAAATTAAATGTAGTAGAAAATAACCATGTATGGTGGTTAAACATCAGTCCATTCTCTTTAGTCTCCCAAGTTCTATCCAGTAGCCACACACAGTGCAATCAGTAGACGTACATAGCGCAAATCAGTAAGCACACGAGGTGCGAAACAGTAAGCACACACAGTGCTGAACAGTAAGCGCGCTAGCATTCCTTAATGACATGTCACTATTATCACGATGGTTCTAACTTGTCTACATGAGCATAATATCTCATATTCATCATTTCTCATAATTTCATATATCACATTTACATTTCTCTTCACATATACATAATCATGTATTTTTCACCTTTATTTACTCAAAGGATTACACAATATCACCATTTTATCATATAATCAATATTCATAATTAAACACATAATATTTCACATATATATTGTTCATCACATATATATCATCATATACCTCTTTACTCTTATTTTCACATTAATTTTCAAAGTTGTCCACTTGCGTCACAGTCACTAAATTATTTATATCTTGAACTACAGAATTTGAAATTATAAACCGCTTTATGTTTCTGAAATTAGACTCAAATATAGTTTTACCATTAAATTTTCAGAATTTTTACTTTAGCCAATTTGTATAGTAAATTCTTTCAATTTACCCCTTCACTACTGCCTGACAGTTTCGACCTTTCTTCACTTAAAATTATCTATCTTTTAGTACAGAGATCAAATGATGTTCCCGTATGTTTCTATTGAAAATATACTCATTAAGGAATTAACCATATAAATTTCAGTCTCTAATAATTTTTCTATATTTTTCTATGATTTTTCAAAGTCAGAACAGGGGAACTCGAACCTACTCTGACCTTGTAACACAAAAACTAGTATATCTAGAAATATAAAATTCCTTTTAATTCAATATTTCTTCCATATGAAACTACACTCAATAAGATTTAATTACTTATATAATTTGACCCTTAACTCATTATATACAATTTTTGGTAAATTTTCGAAGTTAGTCCCCTGTTACTGTCCAAACTGTTTTGAAGTGAATTTTTCCCTTCTCATATTTCCTTTGCACTAAATTTCTTTTAATCACACCTAATCACCATATTTATAACTAAACATATCATTGTACTCATTTTTATCACAATTAATCATACACTTTAAAGAGAATAAATTTTCAATTTAAAATCTTGTAGTACTTACAACTCTAGTAGAAAGCTTCCTTTCCCTCTTTGATCTTCTCTTTTCCTTTCTCTTCAATTGAGTCATTCTCCTTCTTTTCTTTCTCTTCAATTCCATACAAAACACATATATTCACATTAAAATCTGTAACACCCTTATATCCGGTTCATGTGCATAAACCCGATATAAAAGTATTACATTAAAATAAACTGAGTCATGCAACTTTTTTTTTTATTCAAAATACCTCATTTCATTTCGTCACACAAAACAACATTTTTGTTTATCTAATAAGTACACATATAAGTTCCATAGTACATGTCATTTTACATCAAAAGTAATATACCAAAATTTGAGCTCCAAGTGATGTGATGTAATGAGAGGTCCCGATCTACCTTCTTGTATTCCTTGTACCTACGCGTTAAAATAAATGCGTTAAGCCGGTGAAGGCTTAGTAAGCACTACAAAAGTAATGAATGATCATTTAAGTACTCATGCATATAAACTTCTTGATTTTCTTACATGTAACCTGTAACTTACCACAATGGTACAACTTACACTTTTATCCACTTTCTGTAGTTTAGCCCTTAGTAGACTTTCATAGAACCGTTAGGATATACGGAACAAATAGAGAGCACATAAGTGCTGGGCAACAGAGAGCACACACAGTGCTAAACAGAGAGTACACAAAGTACTAGTCAGAGAGCACACAAAGTGCTAATCAGAGAGCACACACAGTGCTAATAACAGAGAGCACGAGACGTGCTAAACAGAGAGCACACACAGTGCTAATCAGAGAGCGCGCTAGTGTTCCTTAATGGCATGCCACTAATATCACAATGGTTCTAATTTGTCTACTTGGGCACAATCTCAATTAGCATCATTTCTCATAAATGATATATCTCACATAAATACATCATCAAATACTTCACATTTATATTTTCAAAGCTGTACACTTGCGTCACAGTCACTAAATTATTTATATCTTGAGCTACAAAATTCAAAATCATAATCCGCTTGATGTTTCTGAAACTAGACTCAATAATCTTTTTACCATAAAATTTCCAGAATTTTTACTTTAGCCAATTTGTACAGTAAATTCTTTCAATTTACCTCTTCTCTGTTGCCTGACAGTTTCGACCTTTCTTCACTAAAAATTATCTATCTTTTAGTACAAAGATCAAATGATGTTTCTGTCTGTTTCTATTGAAAATAGAATCATTAAAGGATTAATCCATATAAATTTCAGTCTCTAATAATTTTTCTAAATTTTTCTATAATTTTTCAAAGTCAAAACAGGGGAACTCGTACCTACTCTGACCTTGTTACACAAAATCAGTTGTATCTCAGAATTTACAGATCCATTTCCGTCACCGTTTCTTCCATATGAAACTAAACTAAATAAGCTTTAATTTCATATATAATAGGACCCTTAACTCTTTATATACAATTTTAGGGAATTTTCGAAGTTAATCCTCTGTTCTGTCCAGACTGTTTTACTAAATCACACATTAATCCCTTCATTTTATCATTATAAACATTCAAATCAAGTACCTATCTAACAATTTCTATGCTAATAATTCATATACCATTAGAGAAATTAAACCATAGTTCAAAACTCTTGTAGTACTTACAACAAAAAGGCTGATTTCCTTCTCTTTTACCCCTTGTTCTATTCTTTTCCTTTGTCTTCAATTTGATCTTTGCCTCTCTTCTCTTTCTCTTCAATTTCACACAAACACATGTAAGCTAAATGCTATAATTCAATGATTTCCATGCTAAATAACAGTAAAATACATGTATATCATGAGGATTTAACCATTTCTTACCTTAACCCTTGAATTCAAATTTTCTCGATTTAGTCCTTTATCTCTCTCACACCTCAAAATTAATTCTATAAGAAGTTTAAGGTGTCTACTAACTCTCTTTTATGACTTTCTTTCAGAAGTTCCAAAGAAAATGGAAGGTTTTGGAGTTTGGAAAGCTTAAAAATGATGGAAGGACCTATTTGGAATAAAAGCAAAAGTTAGAAATGGAAGAAAAGGCCATGGACGGCTAACTTAATGAAAAAGATGATATTTTCATCTTTTTAACCAGCTTTTTCTTCTCTCAAATTCTCTAAAATTTTCACTTAAAATATCTCACTTAAGAAAAATGGTAAAATTACACTCTTAGTCCTTGAGCCTTTCAACTTTACACTTTGGCCCAAAACTTTGCCTCCAAAAAAAATATCTTCCACCAAATTACTCTTTTGCCCCTCCTCAATCAATCTAATTCCCATGATGACTCAAAATTCATTTCAGATAATTCGCTATTTAATCCCCCATATTTTCTCTCCTTTACTATTTAATCCTTAAAAAAAATTTTCTAACCTTCCTTACTTCACTAAACATTTATAATTCTCTATTCTAATTTATCACTATTCCAAATTCGATTCAAACACACGGATGTTACAATTCTTCCCCCCTTAAAATAAATTTCGTCCTCGAAATTTACCTGTGCTGAACAACTGTGGATACTGTTGTTTCATCGTTTCCTCTCTTTCCCAAGTAGCTTCTTCTGAGTTATGATGTCTCCATAGCACTTTTACCAGAGGAACTCTTTTATTCCTCAATTCTTTCACTTCTTGAGCTAGTATCTTTATTGGTTTCTCTTCATAAGTCAAATCCGGTTGTATTTCAATACTCTCGGGAGTAATCACATGGGATGAGTCAGATCGGTACCTCCGTAGCATAGACACATGAAAAACATTATGAATCTTATCTAATTCTGGTGTAAGAGCCAATCGATAAGCAACTGGACCAATTCTTTCCAATATCTCATATGGCCCGATAAATCTTGGGCTCAATTTCCCCTTTTTGCCAAATCGGAGATCTTTCTTCCACGGAGACACTTTTAAGAAAACCTTTTCACCAACATTGAACTCTATATCTTTCCTTTTCAAATCCGCATAGGACTTCTGTCTATCTGAAGCAGTCTTTAATCGCTCTCGGATCAACTTTACTTTTTCTTCAGTTTCTCGAATCAGATCAGGACCCACAAGCTTCTGTTCACTTAACTCTGTCCAACATACAGGAGTCCTACACTTTCTTCCGTACAATGCTTCATACGGTGCCATTTGAATACTTGACTGATAACTGTTATTATAAGTAAATTCAATCAACGATAAATACCTTTCCCAATTACCTTCAAACTCAATAATACAGCTTCTCAACATGTCTTCCAGAATCTGAATCACCCTTTCTGACTGTCCATCTGTCTGAGGATGATATGCTGTACTAAAGTTCAATCGAGTACGCAAAGCTTCATGTAATCTTTCCCAAAACTTTGATGTAAATCTTGGATCCCGATCAGAAATAATAGATACAAGCACACCATGAAGTCTAACTATTTCATCTATATACAATTGTGCATACTTATCCATTGAGAAATCAATTCTTACCGGGAGAAAATGAGCAGACTTAGTTAATCGATCAACGATCACCCATATGAAATCCTTCTTCTTCGGTGAAAGTGGAAATCCCGTGACAAAATCCATTGTAATTCTTTCCCATTTCCATTCTGGAATAGTTATCGTTTGAAGCAACCCCGATGGCACTTGATGCTCTGCCTTTACCTTTTGACATATCAAACACTTGGAAACATACTCAACTATATCCCGTTTCATTACTTTCCACCAATAAAATAACTTTAAGTCATGATACATCTTGTTACTTCCCGGATGCATAGCAAATGAACTATGATGAACTTCATCCAAAATTCTCCGTTTCAATTTTTCTTGATTAGGCACACATAATCGATTATGAAATCTTAAACTTCCTTCACTATCAATTTCAAATTCATTACCTTTGCCTTGTTCAAGTTGTTTCTTTATCTTCATCAACTCTTCATTGTCTTCTTGTGCATCTTTCACTTCTTGTAACAAAGTTGGTTTCACTCTTAACTCAACTGATAACTCACCATCTGATTGTATTTCCAAATGTGCATTCATCGCCTTCAAAGCTGCCATTGATTTTCTACTTAGAGCATCAGCTACTGCGTTCGCTTTCCCAGGATGATAGTCAATGATACAGTCATAATCTTTAATCAATTTCATCCACCTCCTTTGTCTCAAATTCAGCTCTTTCTGAGTTAGCAAATATTTCAAACTCTTGTGATCTGTATAAATATGACACTTCTCTCCATATAAATAATGTCTCCAAATCTTCAGTGCAAACACTACTGCATCCAACTCAAGATCATGTGTCGGGTAATTCTTCTCATGTGGCTTCAACTGTCTAGACGCATATGCAACTACCTTTCCTTCTTGCATTAGTACACAACCCAAACCATTATAAGATGCATCATTGTAAATCACAAATTCCTTACCAGATTCTGGTTGTATTAACACCGGAGCTTCGGTCAATGCTGCTTTTAATCTTTCAAAACTTTGTTGACACTTCTCATTCCATTCAAACTTCACATCTTTTTGCAATAACCTTGTTAATGGCAATGCAATTATAGAAAATCCTTGTACAAATCTTCTATAATAACCGGCCAAACCCAGAAAACTTCTTACCTCGGTCACATTCTTTGGCCGTTTCCACTCGAGAATAGCTTCAACCTTCTTCAGATCTACTCGAATGCCATCAGCCGATACAATATGTCCCAGAAAAATGACTTCTTTCAGCCAAAACTCACATTTACTCAGCTTAGCAAACAATTGTTTTTCTCTCAAAATCTGCAATACAATTCGAAGATGCTTCTCATGCTCTTCTTCACCTTTCGAATATACCAGAATGTCATCAATGAATACTACCACAAACTGATCCAAATATGGCTGAAAAATTCTGTTCATCAGGTCCATAAATGCAGCTGGAGCATTAGTCAATCCAAATGGCATGACCAAAAACTCATAATGACCATATCGAGTTCTAAAGGCAGTCTTTGGCACATCCGAGTCTTTTACCTTCAACTGATAGTATCCTGATCTTAGATTAATCTTTGAGAACACACTTGCTCCTTTCAACTGATCAAACAAATCATCAATTCTGGGCAACAGATACTTATTCTTTACCGTCACTTTGTCTAACTGACGATAATCTATACACAACCTTAAAGACCCATCTTTCTTTTTTACAAACAAAACCGGAGCTCCCCACGGTGATACACTTGGACGTATGAATCCTTTATCCAACAATTCTTGCAACTAAGTCTTCAATTCTTTTAACTCTGCTGGTGCCATTCTATATGGTGCTATCGAAATTGGTGCAGTCCCCGGAACTAATTCAATTCTAAATTCAACTTCTCTTTCAGGAGGTAAACCTGGTAATTCTTTAGGAAACACATCGGAAAATTCTTGTACTATCGTTATCTTTTCAATCTCACTTTCTTCTGCTCGAGTATCTAGAACATAGGCTAAGAAAGCCTCATATCCTTTCTTAATCATTTTACAAGCTTTGATTGCAGAAACCACATTTGACATAACACTGTAATTCTCACCAATTACGATCACCTCATTTTCATCTATAGTTCTTAAAGAAATTCTTCTTCTTTTGCAATTAACCATTGCTGCATATTTCGATAACCAATCCATCCCCAGTATCACATCAAATTCATTGAATGACAAGACCATAAGATTTGCTGGAAATTCACAATCCTGAATCTTTAAAGGACACCCATTACACACTTTATTGACTCTCTCATTTTGCCCAAAAGGGTTTGTAACTATCACCTCATGTTTCGTAGGTTCTATTACTAATTCTCTATCTTTCACTAATGAAATGCATATGTATGAATGCGTAGAACCTGGATCTATCAATGCAACTACCGAAGAGTCAAATAAAGAGAATTTATCAGTGATTACATCGGGAGCATTTTCTTCTTCCCTGGTTCTGATGGCATATGTTCGTGGCTTCCGAGACTCAGATCTATCAACTTCATTTCTTGCTGATCTCATACCAACATTACCAGAATTTTCGGGTAATCTGCTTCTTTGTGGAGCTGAACTACCTTTTACAGACTGTTCGGTAGTATTCTCCATCATCCTTGGACAATCTCTTATAAAATGATCTTGAGACCCACATCTAAAACAAACTCGAGTATTCAGTCGACACTCTCCCCAATGAAATCTTCCGCAATGTTTACACGGTGATTGCGTTTGTGATGACCTTCTTCTAGTACCACCTGTACTAACTATGGAAGTTCCTTGTTGAGTTTGTCGTATTTGGCTTCGAGACCTCTGACCAGCAGAAAAAGAAGCATATCTAGGATCTCTAAATCCTCTCATTCTTTTCAAAGAAAGGGGAGGTGCAGAACTAATGGCTGTTCTCTTTCCAGCACTTTTCTCCTTCGAACGAATCAATCCCTCCTCTAACCTCTGAGCTCGATCAACCAGAACAGAAAATTCTTTTAGATGTAACGGTAGCTGTGGAACATATATCTCTTCATTCAATCCCCACTCAAATCTTCTACACATATCTGCTTCATTAGCTATTAATTCTTTAGCATACCTGCTCAGTCTGAGAAACTCACGTTCATACTCAGCCACGGTCATGTTATTCTGCTTCAGTCTAGAAATTCCCTTTTCTTCTTCTCCAAATATAACTCACTGATATATTTCTTCTTGAATTCAGACCCAAAGAAATTTCAGTTGATCCTTTCTGCAGGATGAATATTTAACACTGTACTCCACCATTGGTAGGCTTCACCCTTTAACAGAGATACAGTACATCTTAGCTTTTCTTCTTCCGTTCACTGTAGTTCCTCAAATACCCTCTGACTATTCTCGAGCCATTCCTCTGCCTCTGCAGGATCATCATCTTTTCTCCCCTTAAACTCTTCAGCTTCATGCTTTCTTAATCTTTCTATAGGAGACCGGCGACTGGATACAGAGGGTTGCAACTGAGGGGCACTAGTAGATGGTGGTGGAGGCACATTTTGCACATTGCTTCTTACTACTTGTTGTAACAACTGGTTCATCGTTTGTAACAAAGTAGCAACCGGAATTTCTTGAGGAGGGGATATTGATTCACTTAGGGGTTGAGTTCTTTCTTCACTTACTGATTCTCTTCGGTCTCGGATCCTATGTGGATCTTCTTCTCTATTAGGGTTTGGGACCCTACTTTCATTTTCTGACTCTTCTCGCCTATCTGACATCTTTACTTTCTACAATATTCATAATTTAAACAATTAAATAACTAAATAACCTCTCATCACATCAACATATAAAATGACATGTACTTGTGGACTCATTTTCCCGGCCCCAAATATCAGAAAATCTTCGTTCTGATACCAACAAATGTAACACCCTTATATCCGGTTCATATGCATAAACCCGATATAAAAGTATTACATTAAAATAAACCGAGTCATGCAACTTTTTTTTTATCCAAAATACCTCATTTCATTTCGCCACACAAAACAACATTTTTGTTTATCTAATAAGTACACATATAAGTTCCATAGTACATGTCATTTTACATCAAAAGTAATATACCAAAATTTGAGCTCCAAGTGATGTGATGTAATGAGAGGTCCCGATCTACCTTATTGTATTCCTTGTACCTACGCGTTAAAATAAATGCGTTAAGCTGGTGAAGGCTTAGTAAGCACTACAAAAGTAATGAATGATCATTTAAGTACTCATGCATATAAACTTCTTGCTTTTCTTACATGTAACCTGTAACTTACCACAATGGTACAACTTACACTTTTATCCACTTTCTGTAGTTTAGCCCTTAGTAGACTTTCATAGAACCGTTAGGATATACGGAACAAATAGAGAGCACATAAGTGCTGGGCAACAGAGAGCACACACAGTGCTAAACAGAGAGTACACAAAGTACTAGTCAGAGAGCACACACAGTGCTAATCAGAGAGCACACACAGTGCTAATAACAGAGAGCACGAGACGTGCTAAACAGAGAGCACACACAGTGCTAATCAGAGAGCGCGCTAGTGTTCCTTAATGGCATGCCACTAATATCACAATGGTTCTAATTTGTCTACTTGGGCACAATCTCAATTAACATCATTTCTCATAAATGATATATCTCACATAAATACATCATCAAATACTTCACATTTATATTTTCAAAGCTGTACACTTGCGTCACAGTCACTAAATTATTTATATCTTGAGTTAAAGAATTCAAAATCATAATCTGCTTGATGTTTCTGAAACTAGACTCAATCATCTTTTTACCATAAAATTTCCAGAATTTTTACTTTAGCCAATTTGTACAGTAAATTCTTTCAATTTACCTCTTCTCTGTTGCTTGACAGTTTCGACCTTTCTTCACTAAAAATTATCTATCTTTTAGTACAAAGAGAAAATGATGTTTCCGTCTATTTATATTGAAAATAGACTCATTAAGGATTAATCCATATAAATTTCAGTCTCTAATAAATTTTCTAAAGTTTTCTATAATTTTTCAAAGTCAGAACAGGGGAACTCGTACCTACTCTGACCTTGTTACACAAAATCAGTTGTATCTCAGAATTTACAGATCCATTTCCGTCACCGTTTCTTCCATATGAAACTAAACTCAATAAGCTTTAATTTCATATATAATAGGACCCTTAAATCTTTATGTACAATTTTTTGTGAATTTTCGAAGTTAATCCTCTGTTCTGTCCAGACTGTTTTACTAAATCACACATTAATCCCTTCATTTTATCATTATAAACATTCAAATCAAGTACCTATCTAACAATTTCTATGCTAATAATTCATATATCATTAGAGAAATTAAACCATAGTTCAAAAATCTTGTAGTACTTACAACAAAAAGGCTGATTTCCTTCTCTTTTACCCCTTGTTCTATTCTTTTCCTTTGTCTTCAATTTGATCCTTGCCTCTCTTCTCTTTCTCTTCAATTTCACACAAACACATGTAAGCTAAATGCTATAATTCAATGATTTCCATGCTAAATAACAGTAAAATACATGTATATCATGAGGATTTAATCATTTCTTACCTTAACCCTTGAATTCAAATTTTCTCGATTTAGTCCTTTATCTCTCTCACACCTCAAAATTAATTCTATAAGAAGTTTAAGGTGTCTACTAACTCTCTTTTATGACTTTCTTTCAGAAGTTCCAAAGAAAATGGAAGGTTTTGGAGTTTGGAAAGCTTAAAAATGATGGAAGGACCTATTTGGAATAAAAGCAAAAGTTGGAAATGGAAGAAAAGGCCATGGACGGCTAACTTAATGAAAAAGATGATATTTTCATCTTTTTAACCAGATTTTTCTTCTCTCAAATTCTCTAGAATTTTCACTTAAAATATCTCACTTAAGAAAAATGGTAAAATTACACTCTTAGTCCTTGAGCCTTTCAACTTTACACTTTGGCCCAAAACTTTGCCTCCAAAAAAATATCTTCCACCAAATTACTCTTTTGCCCCTCCTTAATTAATCTAATTCCCATGATGACTCAAAATTCATTTCAGATAATTCGCTATTTAATCCCCCATATTTTCTCTCCTTTACTATTTAATCCTTAAAAAAAAATTTCTAACCTTCCTTACTTCACTAAACATTTATAATTCTCTATTCTAATTTATCACTATTCCAAATTCGGTTCAAACACACGGATGTTACAAAATCATTCTAACATATCATAATCTATTTTTCTAAACCAAAACTAACATGTATTTAAAGAGGAGTTTAGCTTTCTTACCTTAATCACTTGTATTCAACACTAATTCCCATTTTCTTTCTCCTCCAAGACAAGTATGGATGCATTTATTTTAACAATTGGATAGCTACTACACTTTTCTATTAATTTTATTCACTAATCTTGAAGAAATTTGGAAGAAACTAGCTTAATTGGTTTGTATTTGGTGAAAAATGACTAATTTGTAAGAAAAGCAAAAGTTGAAATGGTGGAAAAATGGTGGCCAACGTGAAGCACAATGGCTGATGGCTTTTATAGCCTTTTCATCATTTCTCTAGATTTTTCTATCAATTTCTCTTTATAAAAATATCTTTTTTAATAATGGTAAAATTGTACTTTTAGTCCTTGGGCCTTTCAACTTTACACATTGGCGCAAAACATTGCCTCCAAAAATATCTTCCATCAAATTACTCTTTTGCCCCTCCTCAATCAATCTAATTCGCATGATGACTCATAATTCCATTTGGATAAATTACTATTTAGTCCTTCCTCATTTCTCACACTTACTAATTAATCCTTAAATTTTCCTAATCTTCATATTTTAGCTACATATTCTAATTCTTGACTCCTTCCCTATACTGTTCCAACTTCGGTTCAAAAACGCGGATGTTACAACATGGATCATACTTGGACGTGAGGATCGTCGTTCGAGACCTCGGTAGTCAGGTTTGTGTGTTCTTTTACGAGAAAATCGAGGTAAATCCAATTCTAGCCTAAATCACACGAGCGTGTAGGCCACCCATGTGGACTACACGACCATGCCACCCTTGAAACCCTAGGATTTTCAACTTCCACACAACCTCCCACATGGTCGTGTCTTCCCTGTAGGTTGAATATTCGAATGCCACATGACCACAGTCTCTCACAGGGACGTGTACCCCATCCACATGGCCCAGGGCTTCCCACAAGGTCCGATCACATGGTTGTGTGTCTCCTGTAACTTAGAATTTACATTTTAACCCAAAATTTTATGTTTTGATTACTTTAGTCCTCGAATAGGTTTCGTACTATTTTTAGTGAATTAAATTATTTAATTAGGTCCTTGATGATATGAAATATGCTAGAATCCATGATTGATCGAAATAAAACGATATTTATTCACATTTATGAATATTTGCATGAATTATAAATAGTATATGTTACCTTGTATCTATATGCTTGCGATCGTATAAACTACATGTATTATATTATTGTCAATTTGAATACATGAAAAACTTGATTTTGATACTGATTTGCCATGAGTTAGTACATTAAATGCTACCATATGTGGTTGTATTAGATTTGTTATACTGCATTCCATGGGTTGGGACGATATGATTGGAGGAAGTATTGGCAGTATACCTACATATGTTTCTGTTGTGTGCCCATAACATTAGGCAGATTCCATCTTTTATGTTCTTGTTGTCTACCAACATATATAGCAGATTCCACTTGTGACATTTTGCTATGCATTCACAACTCTTTGACAACTATCATCTACAATTATGTTGTGCTTCCATGACCATTGACATGTTTCATCTACAATATTTTGTTGTGCACTCACAGCCATAGAAGATTCCATCTGCGGCGTTTTGCTGTGTGTTCACAACCATTGGTAATAAAACTGTAAACTATTGCTGGTTAATTCATATTCTAGTGTGTTGGCGGTTGGAGATTTAGGAAACTCTCATTGTGGTGTGTAACGGTGGGGTAGGATTTATTTTGTTTAAACTCGAAACTGTATGGCATCAATTGAAGAAGCATATTGATTCATCAACTACCTGTATCCATCCCACTTTCCATGTTTCACAATTGAAGAAGCATATTGGTTCAGCAGTGACTTCTCCAGTGTTGCCACCAACGAGGTCTGATGGGGTCATCCTCAAAGAGCCAAATCGAGTGTTAAATAGACTAATAACAAAAAAAAAAATGGAATCAAGCAATCACAAAAGTCTTGATCGAGTGGGCTGACACATTCCCTAAAGATACTACCTAGGAAAATCTGAAGGAGCTCCAACAGAGATTCCCTACATTCGATCCTTGAGGACAAGGTTCTACTTCAAGGGGAGGGGTATTTGTTATGGAATGGATATGTAACCGTCATTTAGTATTTCAATTATTTGTTTTTATTTCCATTTATTGTAGTCAGAAACTAGACGATGCATTTTGTTGTTATTTTTAGGGTACGATGCGTTTTAACTTGGGAGATTAATAATTTCTTGAAATAATTCGTTTTGGGGAAACAGTATTTAATGAAACAATGTGGTTTTAAGTAAGGGTCTTGCTAGATGTTAGGTTCCGTTATTTTGCCTCTCTTATTACCAATTAAGGAGAGCAAAGGTAGTTATGAAAAATATGAAAGTAATGTCAATTCCTCTCTGAATTCTTCTTTTTTTTTCTTTACTATTTTTTTCGATTTGGGTTTCAAAATCATCACACAACAAAGGTATCAGAGCCTTATCAATTCTCATGGCTATTGAGGGCGTTACTACTAGGGTTTAGAAAGACATGGGGGTGATCAATAACGTTTCAAGGAGAGTTTTCTCTACTGGATGCCAAGATTGATGCACATATTAAGGACCTTCATAAAGGAATTGAGAGTGAGGTTCATTCTGAGGTACATTCTGAGCTTTGTTCGGAGCTTCACTCCTTGTTCAAGTAGTATTTTGGGTAAGCCCCTCCTACTGTGGTTACTAGGTTTGGTGCAAACAAAAGGAAGGGAATTTTAGGAGAAAGTCCTCCAAGATTCCCACCTAAGGAGCAATTAGTTGTATCTTCCATGTCAAATCTGTGACATACGGGGGTATCTTCTTGAGCGAGCAGCTTAGAAATAAGAAGCACTCTCTTTCGAGTGAATTGTCCTTATTTTGATGGAAGTAACTTCAAGGGGTGGTGATCTAAGCTCGAACAATATTTTGAATCAAAAAGGGTGGATGACCATGCCTAAGTTAGAGTGGTGATGCTGCATTTGGAAGGGAAGACCCTTGACTGACACCACTTCTTTGTCCAGAGGCAATGAGGGTTGTATTAAGTGACCTAGAATCTATATGCTAAGGGCCTGAAAGAGTGATTTGGATCCAATTCATTCTTTGATCCCATGGTTGAGCTGGTTGCACTCAAATAATAAGGATTTGTCGACTAGTTTCATGATAGATTCGTAAGTTTAGTGAACCAACTTCATTTGCTTGAAGCATATGCATTAAGCATTTTCACAAGTAAATTGAAACCTAAGGCAGGACAATATCTTTGGTTATTTAAGCCATAAACCTTGGTTGAGGGATATACTTTGGCTAGACAAGTTGAAAACATTATTTTAGGATCCTCGAGGAAGGGATTACTTGTTAGTAGTGGAGTAAGTCCTGGCAAACCCTTATTCCCTACTCCCCAAACGCATTCTAGTATTAGTGGACATTCACCAATAGGTGGTCCTGGTGGTATGGTTAACATTGGCCAACGAGCTCTCACTAAATCCCTTTCTCAAGCTGAGATGGAAGATAAAAGGAAAAAAGGGCTTTACTTTTGGTGTAGGTCCAAGTACACACAAGGCCACAAATGTTCCAAGTCTTAGCTATATCAACTTATTATTGAACCATAAGCTGATCATGACACTAATGCTAAAAGCCCCACTTCAGAGGAGTTCTAAGACTGTCCTGACCAATTAGAATTAGTGGACCAGGTGATTGAGACTCCTACTCCAATATTATCTTTGCATGCTCTTCAAGGTTTCCAAGGGCATAATACTATGAGGTTTGCAGCCTACATTAGTCAAACTGAGGTGATTGTTTATGGATTCAGGAAGCACACACAATTTTGTAGACTCCAAGGTGGCCAATAGGTTGAATTTTGTCGTAGAGGAGGCAAGCACGCTAAGGGTAATGGTGGTTAATGGGGTCCGATTATCAACTCAAGGATTGTGTGGAGGGATACAGTGGAAGACACATGGCTACCATTTCTTAATTGAGTTCATGGTTTTACCAGTTAAAGGGTGTGACCTAGTGTTGGGGATTCAGTGGCTCTTGCCTCTTGGGCCAATTATTTGGAATTTTTCTTCCCTAACTATGCAGTTTGAACACATAGGACAAAGTTGCATGCTCCAAGGGATTATACCAGGTTCCTTATAGATTGTATCCAGTAACCAACTGTTTAAATGTTTGAGCATGATAGGACATGGACCTTATCCTATGCTATTAACTTCATGTGATCAGACCACACTCACTATTCCGTAAGTTCCTTTTTGGGTAATTTTGTGTTGTATTGATAAATTAATGGTGAATGAAATGCAAATATATGATCTAGGGAAGAAAGTATGGATAACAAAGGGAGAAGAACAAGAAGCAGCAAAGAAAGAGTTCATTGAGTGCCTGAAATTGTTAGAAGGAGAGCTTGGAAACAAGGCTTATTTTGATAGGGAGAATCTTGGTTATGTTGATGTTACGTTGGTTCCACTTTACAACTATTTTTATGCTTATAAAAAGTGTGGTTACGTAGTTAGGTTAACTTCAAAAACATCCTAAATTCAAGCCTCACTTTTTTTTTTTTTTTTAGCAACCAAGGCCAACTAATATATATATATATAGTAGAAAATAACCATGTATGTTGGTTAAACATCACTCCATTCACTTTAGTCTCCCAAGTTTTATCCACGTCACTTTCTCTTATTGTCGAAATTATCTTTTTCAAAAAAGTCTTGAATTATATTTTGAAAACAAAAAAGGAGTCGTCACCAGTCTTTTTAAAATAGGTGTGATTGAATCACATTTTAAAATTTTAAAATCATTAAAACAATAATTTTGATCTTTGAAAACCATAAAATTGGTTCGGAAGTTGGTTACGCATGAGGAATGATTAGCACTCTCACACGCCCAAAATTAGTATCTAATTGATTATTTAAAGTTTTAATTGTTGAAAATAAAAAACTCGAGAAAAATTACGATTCTTAAATGCATTAATGACATGTTTTTTTTTTAAAAAAAATTAAATTTTATAAATAAAGCTCGTTATTTCGAGTTAATCAAGAAGAAAAGTCACATCTAGTAAGTTAGGACATAACAATTCGAATTTTCGACAATAACAAGTATTTCTAACTATTATCCCAAAATCTCGTATATTTTAATTTTAAATAAGGTATTTGATTATCTTCCATAAATGGGACCAGAGATAGGGGCAATAGATATGGAGGAATTTTAGACCTTTCCAATGGTCGAGGGAATAAAAAATAAGCATTTCACAAGCGAACTACATGGTTCATTCGCCCGCTTGGAAAAAAATAGCTTCTTTTGGGAACGGTTATCGCATTTTCTTCTTTTGACTTCAGTCCCTTTGCTTATATTGGATGGAGGTAACGGGCCACCACACCATTCTGATTAGCCTTGCGTTAGTTATTGGTCTCATTTGGTTCTGCAACCTCACTCAACCCTCTTCTCACACTCATCGCCCTGACCGGAAGTCGAGTACAGTTTGAGATAGGAATCGATGACCAATTGAAAGATTGATTAGCTCGAGTGAGAAGTCCGGATAGAAAGGCATTCCTCCTTTCTTGATTCAATTCCTTAGCGCATCACCCTTACTGGTCGCAGTAGAAAGGACGGTATTCGTATACTGATTGTACCTACCAGGCAGGAGGGATTGGCTTAAGACAGGAATGTTTGACTTAACCATTCCTTGACTTTCTTTGTTCGATAAGAAATGCGAAACGAAAGAAGGCTGGGAAATTAAATCCAACTCTTTCTCTCCCCGGAGAGATGAATTGATATATCTTTCTCGGATCATAGGTCGGGACTGACGGGACTTGAACCCGCAACTTCCGCCTTGATAGGGCGGTTCTCTGACAAATTGAACAACAATCCCTGGTCTACAACCTTCAAATTCTTTTCTCCTCACCTACTTCATTTGAAGCCGTTGGAAAAGAATAAAGATGAGCTAGAACAAGGAGCAGCATGGAAAGGAAAGAATTACTAGTTTCGGAAGGAGGTAAGCGCCTTCTCTTAATCGAAACTGCTTACGACGATACTGACATCCTTTATCGTTCGAGCTTGCTTGTGCGCCTAACACTTCTAGTTAAAGAGCCTTTTTCTGATGAACTTTTAATAGAAGTAGGGATTTATAGCTAATTCTTAGGCTATCCCTTCGGGGATGTAACATAGTTCCCCTAGTTCGAAATCGAATCTATACTCTGTCTTTAACCTTCGTTCGAGCGATGGAAAGAGTCTTTACGCAGGACTGGTATTATAAGTTTTCTTCATTCTCTGATATCTTACTATAGAAGGCTCGAAGAGCTATGGTTGATAAGAAGAGTTAGCAGGCGAGACACCATCTCGTGTTACCAATAACTCGTAAAGACTAGTTTCATATGGTAGCTTTGAATAAGAGAAATCGTAGTGTAGAAAGTATTGCCAACGGAAAGAGTTCCACAAGAACAGCGGACTCAATAGCCGCTCTAGACGCCCTAAAGGGAAGTTGGCGCTAGCTTCCTAAAGAGGATTTCTGTTCTATGAGGTACAGGCCCGGCCGCACGAAGCAAGAGGAAATAGGTATAGGCTGGATCAATAAAAGAAAGATAATGAAAGTGTACAAGATTCCAATCGGGCTGGCTTAGAAGGAAGGTGGCGGCGAGGAAGGGTATTTCGAATCTCGATCAAATAGCATAGCACGGGACCGTGCCAAGCTGTAAGCATAGCGAGTTAGGTATGGGCTTTCTTTTCACTACCAGAATCAGCAGTTGGCCTATTGTTGATTAAAGTCTAGGTTGGCGGTCCCTAGTTATAGATAGGCTTTCACCTTCCTTTTTCCGTCCAACAAGGATTTTAGTGTTTGGAGAATTCTTCCTATTTGACCCGATGCCGTACCCTTCATGTGTTCATGATACATGGTCGGGGTACATATTCCACAAAAACAAGGTTCGACTACGAGGATTGATAAGTTGTTCATTTTGTAACCTTCACCTCTATCTACACAGTTTCATTTCTACGTCTTCGACGAGCAAGACTTCACTGCTGACATAGGGTGAGGTTTCAACAAGGCAAGCGGATATTATCCAACCTGCGGTCAGCTATGATATACTCAACTTCTTCTTTTCACCTCCCTCTTCGATCGATCCGGAAGACGTTCCCTTAGCAGTTGACATCTCAACAGAGTCCTCCGGTCGAGTTGGAAAACAACCCTTGAGACCTACGAGCTCCTAAAGCAAAGAAAGAAATAGACAGACTTAGACGAGGGCATCTTGAACCCCTTTCCCTACGGTCGAGTTAGCCCATGACCTCAAGATCAAGAAGAGCCAGCCATACATAGAAGACAAGGGAAGACCTTGCTCGACCAAATGAACGTAACAGCAGCATCATGAGATAGAACCCGGTCCTGTCTCGGCTGTCCATCTGTGGAACATGGGGCTGCAGACCTCTAGAGTACCTACTAGAAGAACTAGAAGAAAGACAGAACCACTTAGCTAGGGCTAGGGGACCAAACCATTAGGAGGAAGAAGCAGATGGAAGACAGGGTCACTTGTGAAAGAACTAGCCGAAGGGGACCATCACAGTTGGGGCGGTGGATGACAGGCTAGCTCACCAAGAACATCAGGAGAGGTTGGGGAAGACTTGGCAGCGGCAAGTCAAGGAGAGGTTAGGTCAAGGAGAGGTTGGGGAAAACCACACCCATTGAGTTAGGGTATAATCCTCTAGAATTTTCGAAATAAAGAATATTATCTTGATTTTTTAAAACAATTTATGTATTTAAAAAAAATTAAAATGTCATGAAAAAATAAATGAATATGTACATAATTTACAATTATAATGGCAAAATAAATAAAAAATGCATGAATAAAATAAATTAAATAGATACAATTAAATACAATTAATAACACAATAAAATAATAAATAGGAGTAAATAAAATCACAATATAATCATAGTAATAATGACTATAAATATTAATTAATTAATTAATTAATTAATAGTATAAGCGACAATGAATATAAAACATAATTATGAAAACTCTAAAATAATTAAGTCAAAGATATAATAAGGCATGTAATTAATTTAAAAATAAAAAATAGGACATATAAATAAATAAAAATATCAATGAATAAATATATGAAATACAATCATAAAAATATAATAACAATAAATACAAATTAAATAAAAATAATAAATGAGATAACAAAAAAATGACATGAAAATAAATAACAACTAGATAAATAATCAAAAAATAAATAAAAATAAATAAATGCTAAAATAAACAAATAAATATAAATAATAAAAATAATTGGGATTAGGCATGAAAATAAATGAAAAATAAATAAATAAACAAAAAATCAATAAATTAAATGTCAAAATAAACAACTAAATATAAATAATAATAAAAAAGAAGACGAACTCCGATGAACTACAAGCAAACCTGAAAGAAGTCATGGGTCTAACATACTCGAAGGAGGTCAAAGACGAATCAACATTAAAAGGTAAAAAAAAAACTAGATCTATATATTTTTTTAATTTTTTTAAAAAAAAGAAGAAATACAAATACAAATACAAACCGATACCTCAATATTTGTTTTGAATTTTCTTTGAATGTTCTCAAAAAAAAAAAATTCTCTCAATGTTTTATAAAAAAACTTTGAATCTTATTCTAAAAAAAGTTTCTCCCTATTACATTTGATTTCGTGTTTTTATAACACAAAATTAACATATTTTTGTGATTTTCTTTTCTTTTTTTGCAGATTTGTAAATCTTCAAGATTTTCGAATAAGGACAACGATGACCAAACATCCAAGGGCAGCTGCTAGATTTTTCCATTTGTTAGTTTAGGTTTTTTTTTTGGGGGCTTTGTAAAAAATTGAACTTAAAAGCCCGAACAAAATTAAACTGTAACACTTATATTTTTTCAATTTCAATAATATGGGTAATTTGCCAAAATAGCCCTCTAAAATTTGCTTAACCTAGCAATTTAATACCCTCCCTAATCATATTAGAATTTTGGTTTTCTTTTCGACATAAAGAAGAATTCCTTCCCTTATTCTTCTACATCTTCCCCTTTGCAATTATTTTATTGACATTGCTGGAACATTTATTTTGATCACGAGTTTGAAATCGAGCCTTATTCAATCAATTTTCTAATCGAATTAGCATAACACCGTCAAATTATGTCTCTAACGTGCCAAGATCGGTAAGAACATTCCAAATATTGATGATTAGTTCTAAAAAATCTATAGAAATCCTGTTCTCAATAATTTCAAGATCGATTAAACAATCTTTTACGAATCTTGTCAATTTTTCTCAAAAGCTTGACTTTTCTTGAAAACCGATGTTAATTCTTGTGTATTTATCGGTTGAAAGACTCGTTGTTGGTGACCTAGATCATACTTGGACGTGAGGATCATCGTTCGAGACTTGGGAAGTCAGGTTTGTGTGTTCTTTTATGAGAAAACCGAGGTAAATTCGAGTCTAGCCTAGACCACACGACCAACCACATAGGCCTGTAGGCCACTCGTGTGGACTACACGCCCCCCATACACGACCATGCCACCCCTGAAACCCTAGGATATTCGATTTCCACACAACATAGGACCCCTCACGGCCTCCCACAAAGTCGTGTCTTCCCTGTAGGTTGAATTTTCAAATGTCATATGACCACAATCTCTCACACGGATGTGTACCCCATCCACATGGCCCAGGACTTCCCACAAGGTCCGATCACATGGCCGTATGTCCCCTATAACTTAGAATTTACAATTTTAACCCAAAAGTTTATGTTTTGATTAATTTAGTCCTTGAATAGGTTTCATACTATTTTTAGTGAATTAAATTATGCAATTAGATCCCTGATGATATGATACATGCTAGAATCCATCATTGATCGAATTAATGTGATATTTATTCACATTTATGAATTTTTGCATGAATTATAAATAGTATATGTTACCTTATATATATATATATATGCTTGCGACCTATAAACCACATGTCCTACATTATTGTCAATCTGAATACATGAAAAGTTGATTTTGCTACTGATTTACCGTGAGTTAGTATGTTACAATCTAATTTCGTTCGGGTTTTTAAGTTTAATTTTTTACAAAGCTCAAAAATAAAAAAACCCTTAATTAGAAAATGGAAAAATCCTAGCAGTTGCCCTTGGATGTTTGACCACCGCTGCCCTTGCTTGGAAATATTGAAGATTTGTAAATCTACAAAAGGGAAGGAAAATCACAAAAAGATGTAAATTTTGTGTTACAAAACACGAAATCAAATGTAGTAGAAAGGAGTTTTTATGGAATAAGATTCAGAGAATTTTTTATACAATATTTAGAGAATTTTTTTGAGATATACAGTTAAAGAGAATTCAAAGAAAATATTGAGATATCAATTTGTATTTGTATTTCTTCTTTTTTTTTTTTTCCTTTTGAAACTAAAAAAAATAAATATAGATCTAGTTTATTTTTTACCTTTTGATGTTGATTCGTCTTTGGTCTCCTCCGCGTATGTGAGACGCATAGCTTCCTTCGGGTTTGCTCGAAGTTCATCGGAGTTCGTCTTCTTTTTTATTATTTATATTTAATTGTTTATTTTGACATTTAATTTATTGATTTATTTATTTTCATGCCATTTTATTGTTACCTCTCTTATTTTTTTTATTTAATTTGCATTTATCATTATTATCTTGTTTATTTATTTATCATTAAATTTTATATTTTTTATTTAATTACATGTTGTTAGTTAATCCTTAATTTAATCATCTTAGATATTTTTATGATTACATTTCATATATTTATTGCTTTTTATTTATTATTTATTTATTTGTTATTCATTTTCTTTGTTATTTACATTCTTGCTTTTATTTAATTTTATTTATTGTTTTATGTATTTTTTTTATGTGTTATCTTTTATGCTATTTATATTTTTTCCTTCATTTAATTTTATTTATTCATTGATTTGTTATTTATTTGTATGTCATATTTTGTGCCTTTAAACTAATTACATGCCTTATTGTATATTTGACTTAATTATTTTAGAGTTTTCCCATATTTATGTTTTATATATATTTATTGTCGCTTATATTATTAATTAGGTAATATTTATTGTCATCTATTACTATGATTATATTGTTATTTTATTTACTACTATTATTTTATTCTATTGTGTTATTAATTGTATTTATTTAATTTATTTTATTCATGTGTTATTTATTTATTTTGTCATTATAATTATAAATTATGTACATACTCATTCATTTATTTTTGCATGACATTTTAATTCTTTTTAAAATACATAAATTATTTTAAAAAAATCGAGGTAATATTATTTATTTCGGGAATTCGAGAGGATTATGTCCTAACTCACTGTGTGTGGTTTTCTCTTTAAATCAAGATAACTGTATACTCTATTCAAAATTAAAATATACGAGATTTTGGGATAATAGTTAAAAATGCTTGTTATTTTCAAAAATTCGAATTGTTGTGTCCTAACTTACTGGATGTGACTTCTTAATTAACTCGAAATACCGAGCTTTCTTCGTAAAATTTAATTTTTTTAAACAACATCGAAACATGTCATTCATTCATTTAAGGATTGCAATTTGAATTTTTCTCAAGTTTTTAATTTTCAACAATTAAGACTTTAAATAGTCGACTAGGTACCAATTTTGGGCGTGTGAGGGTGCTAATCCTTCCTTATGCATAACCGACTCCCGAACCCGTTTTATGGTTTCAAGGACCAAAATTGTTATTTTAATGATTTTAAAAATTTTAAGGCGATTCAATCACAACTATTTAAAAAATATTGGTGGCGACTCAATTTTCGCTTTTCAAAATATAAGTCAGGATATTTTTCAAAAAAATAGTTATGACATAGTACATTAAATGCTACCATATGTGTTTGTATCAAATTTGCTATATTGCATTCTATGGTTTGGGACGATATGATTGGAGGAAGTATTAGTAGTATACCTGTATATATTTCTGTTGTGTGCCCACAACCATAGGCAGATTCCATCTGTGATGGTCTTGTTGTCTACCCATATCCATAGCATATTTATAAGTGTTAAAAGTAACATGTTTTAATCCCATTTTTAATGTGTTTTTGGATGATTATTCGATGTAAAATGATTAATTTTATGCTCTTAATCCTTTAAATTCATGTTTCTATACTTAGGAGAACATTTGGGAGTGAAAGGAGCGAAAACCGGACAAAAAGAGCAAATTTTAGGAGCCACACGAGCTGAACCCTCCTACACGAGTAGATTTTTGCAGGTTCTTTTAGTTTATGACAAGAGGCAGCCCAAGAGTTTATTGAGGAGATGCATTAAACAATTTTCAGTGGCAAGTTACGAGAGTAAAACCTGTCAAGGCAACCATAGTTTTTAATATTGATGCAGTTTTTATGTTGGCAAATCAGGTTGAAGCTCTTGGTAAGAAAATTGATGGTTTAAATTTTTCTAAGCAGGTAAATCTGATTATGCAATGTAATGCGAATGGAGTGGGGATTATTAATTCAAAATATTCACCCTTCAAGTCTAATATGGAGCATGAGAAAGTTGACTTTATGGGTAATAATTCTAGACCTCAAAATAACCATGTAACAATAATTATAATGCAAGATGGAGTAATCATCCAAATTTCTCTTGGATTAGTTAAGAAAATCAATGGTCACAATCCCCTCCAACTTTTCAGCAACCTTATTACCAAGAGAAGAAACCGAACCTTGAGGAGATGTTAGCTACATTTATTTCAAAGTCAAAAACTCGATTTCAAAATACTGAGACAGCTCTGAAAAATTAGCAAGCATCAATTCAGGGACTTAAAATAAGATTGGACAGCTTGCCAAGCTTATCTTTGAAAGACCACAAGGTAGCTTACCTAGCAACATTGAAATTAACCCAAAAGAGAAAATTCATGCAATCACTGTTCGAAGCATGGAAGGGTTAGTCAAGCTTGAACTAAAGCCGAAACTAGAAGCTATTGTGAAAAATGATGAGGTTGAGGAAAACAAGAAAGAGCATAAGTTGGTGCTTAGAGAATACAAACCTCGAATTCCATGTCCAATAGCATTGAAGAGAGACCACATAAAAGAAAAATATGGTAAATTTCTTGAACTCTTCAAAATTTTCTTGAAGAGAGAATACAACTTACCTTTTGTTGAAGTCCTTTCACAGATGCCAAAGTATGTAAAATTTTTAAAGGAGCTATTAACAAATAAGGAAGTTAGATGGCTTATCGACTGTGGAGCTCAATGCAGTTTGTTCGGTCATTCTTCAAAACAAACTACTCAACAAACTTAAAGATTCAGAGAGTTTTACTATTCCTTGTCTCATTGATAGTTTAAATGTTGAAAAAACTTTGGCTGATTTAGGGGTTAGTATAAATGTCAAGCCTTATAAATTGTTCAAACAACTTGGTCTTGGGGAACCAAAACCCACTAGGGTAAGTATTCAATTAGCTAACAGATCAATCAGATATCCTAAGGGTATATTGAGGATGTACTTGTAAAAGTGGATAAATGCATATTCCCTACTGATTTTGTTGTATTGGACATGGATGAGGATATTGATGTACCCATAATCTTAAGTCGACACTTTTTAGCAACTACTAGAACTGTTATTGATGTGAGTAATGGTGAACTTGTGCTTGGTGGTAATATTGATAACAAGAGAGAGTACCTTCAACTCCAATGTCTTCCTTAACCGTGAGCTTTAAAAAGGGAAGTCGAGCTTAGACTCTAAATAAGTACTTCTCGGGAGGCAACTCGAGTGTTTTTATTTTTATTTATTTTACTTTCATGTTATTTTTTATTTAGTTTTATATTTATATTTATATTTATTTTTATTATGCACTATTTTTATTCCAATTTTATGGTTGTTTTGTTTTCTAGTTGTCTCCCTTTCTTAGTTATGTTTGTCTATTTTCTTATTAGTTTGCCCAGAAAAATGCACTTCATTTAGACTAGATTACACTTCCATTTTTTCTCAATCCCGACGAAATCATCCAAATTCAGGTCAGTTTCAATCCCCTTCCTCTCTTATGATATTAAGCTTCTTCTGTGATTATATCTGTTTGTACATTGAGGACAATGTACACCTTAAGTGTGGGGAAGTTGCTTGTTTATTTGTGATAAAATCCTTGAATTATTTGTTGTGTTTAAGTAATTTTCTCATATCCTCTATTAGAGTGAATTTTTTTTTTCATTTGGAATTTTTATGATGTTGCTTTGGATTGATTTATGAATTTTTATGTATTGATTTATTTATATTTGAAGTCACGAGAGAGTCAAGCATGATAAGTTGTTTTTCAGAAATAAATATTTTATGTTGTCTCCCTGAATTGAATTATTATCTTGAAAATCTGAAATTGTAAGTTTAGCATCAAAACCATATGTGAGCTTTTGAGCCTATAGAGCACATATATTTTGTGCTCATTTTACTTTTGGTTGTGAGTATGTCGACTTGATTTGTTATTCTAGAACTTGCTTCGGTTATACATGTCGAGACCACAATATTGATTTGATATACTGAGATGATAGATGCACTTAGGATTAACCCATATAACTTGTAAAAAGTTTACCTTTTGAATTAACCCCTAATAAACCCCATTGATCCTAACCCATTTTTTAACCCATTGATATTAACCCATGACCCATATGTATGTTGCAAAATTATCCTTTTTTATTGACTCATTTTTTGTCGAGATTTGATTTGGTTAGTCGCCTAACTATATTCCATTATTTGAATTGCTGAATTTTATTTTGTTCTCAATAAACAAATCGAAAAAACAAAAAAAGAGGAACATATATGTATATATATATATTTGATTGAGCTTGAATGATCAGTTTAATATTATGTTGAAAAGCTCATTTCCATTTGTGATTATTATTGTTGATGTAATTTCTTTTAATTCAGCAACTGATTATTTTTATAGTTTGGTAACTTTTCAACTTGATCTCGATTTTAACTAATTTTTCTAACTTTTTCCAAACCCTTAACCTAAGTCTCGTTACAACCTTTAAAGACCTCTTGATTGGTGTGTCATCTCATTTTATAGTGGTGGAGATTTGATTTTCAAGCAAACCTATAGTAATGACATTTCTTGTTCAACTATTGAGTGCATATTTCATGAACCTTAAACACTTTGAGTGCTTTGAGTGAATCTTTAGTGAGGCTGTCAATTCTTGCTGATTTTGAATTTAAGGTAATTATTTAGATAAGGGGAGACACCTAGGTTTTGTGCTTTAAAATTTTTAGCTTGGACTACTTGAATTTTTAGTGTCCTTTTGGTTGAATTTCGAGTACATGATTGTTAGCGAATTATCTTGAAACATTATTGATGGAAATGACAAATTGAGAAAAGTTAACTTGAATGTGGGTTGAGGATTTTGCTTGAGGACAAGCAAACGCTTAAGTGTGGAGATATTTGATAAGTGCTAAAAGTAACATGTTTTAATCTCATTCTGAATATGTTTTTAGATGATTATTCGATGTAAAATGGTTAATTTTATGCTCATAATCCTTTAAATTCATATTTATATACTTAGGAGAGCATTTGGGAGAGAAAGGAGTGAAAAACGATCGAAAACCAGACAAAAATAGTAGATTTTAGGAGCCACACATCCATGTGTCAGACCGTGTAGAAATCATGATTCGCATCCAAAACACGTGGAAAAGTGCAATTTTTAAGTTTTTTGGGCATGCTAAGACCTATATATACCAAATATGATAAGTAGGGAGTAAGACTTCATAGAATATTAAAAAAAAAACAACTCGAAAAACACCATTGAAGCAGACTCTAAAGTAGATTTCCATCAAGATTAAAGATCTCCTTTTCTTTTCTTTGAAGATTATTATGAGTTTCTTTATTTTTTGTGGTTTTACTGTCTTTTGGATGTTTTTATTTGCAATTATGAACTAAGTTTCTAAATACTTAAGGGAGATGAACCCAATGATGAATTCTGTCATTTGATTTCTATTTTACGCAATAAATACTTAGATCTTGTTCTCAATTATGTGTGCTTAATCATTGGTTTAATATTTCTAGGCTATTAATCCATGTTTGATGTACTTAAATCAAAGGAGTAATAGACTCTGTTTAAGAGTAAATCTAGCATAATTAAATGGTGTTGCATGCAATCCTAAAAATAGAATGATATAAATCTACCGGATTAGAGTCAAATCTAATAGGGGGATCCAAAGATCGAGTTAATGCGATAATAGAGGTTTTAATTAGAGAGAAATTTCAATTAATCAACCTAAAGTCAGTTGCTTTTATGCTTGAATAGAGGTATTAGCATACTTTAGGGATTTCTACGGATCAAGATACTAAGTGAATAAATTGTTTGATTTAGATTGATAATGACGAATGAAATCTAGGTTGATTCTTTCCAGGGTATTGTTTCGCTTCTTGGTTGTTAATCGTTTGTTTTCCTGATTTGTTCTTTGTCGTGTTAATAGTTAAATAATTTAGTTAATTTTAGTTTTAATTGATCACTCTAAATTGTCGATTAAATGATAGAAAGACGATAATTACTAGTACTTTTAGTCCTCGTGAGAACGATATCTTTGCTCACCGTAGCTATACTATTAATTGATAGGTGCACTTGCCTTAGTCAGATTTTTAGTTAGTTTATTACTGCATCACAGATTCCACTTGCGAAGTTTTGCTATGCATTCACAACCCTTTGACAGCTATCATAAGCAAGTATGTTGTGCTTCCACGACCATTGATAGGTTTCATCTACAATATTTTGTTGTGTACTCACAACCATAGAAGATTTCATCTGCGGTGTTTTGCTGTGTGTTCATAGCCATTGGAGGTAAAACTGCAAACTAGTGGTGGTTAATTCACATTATGGTTTGTTGTTGGTTGGAGTTTTAGGGAACTCCCATTGTGGTGTGTAGAGGTGGGGTAATATTTATTTTGTTTAAATCTAAAACTGTATGGCACCAATTAAATCATGTGCATACAAATTTGGAAAATATGTTATGTTACATATGTATGAATATATATGTGTATATGTTTATGAATACGATTATTGTGGGCAAATCTAAGAATTTGATTATTCTGAAAAAAGTGATTATGAGTTCTGAATTATTAATGACAGTTGCGTTGTAAATCGATTCTATGAATTGAATTGCTATCTGTGATTATCTCATGCAATGTTATTTAAAGTGTCTTAATAACTGTTGCTTTGATTTTATTTTAAAGACTCACACTAAGTGTCAAATCTCATTCCTCCTCAAATTTTCATCCTTACAGATAACCCACTAGATTAGGACGCGAACACGACATCTGAAAGGTCTCGACACAATCTATTTTATTTTCGATTTATTAAGGCTTATTCTTATTATTTTATTTTATTATACAAGGACTATTTTTTTTTAATTGTGACATGAGATTTAGGACTTAAGTTGCTTATTTTTGCATGACATTTAATTATAATTTTTAGTTAGGTTATAAAGTTAATATTATTAATTATTTATACATGAACCTCGATTTTTATTAAAAAACATAAGTAAATATCTTCCGCTGCTAGGTAATAAATAAAACTTGAGCGATAATAAATCAATATTTAAACTAAGTTTTCTTCCTTTTTAAATAAATGTTTAAAAATGGTTGTTTCAAAACTTCGGAAGTTTATTGGGTCATTTTGATAACTAATGTGATTATCAAAATTCGGGTCTAACGTCTAGTTCGAGTTAGGGAAGTTACAGAAGGTTAAAAAATAAATTAATTAAAAAGTTTTTTTTAGTTTTATCATTTTCTTTAAATAAGGTATTGTTTAATAATCCATTGAAAAAAAATTAAATTAATTTAAAATTGACATTTTATTAATTTAATTTTTAAGCATTGTTGATAATCAATAATAAAACTAAATAAATTATAGCATTTTTCACTGAAAAAGAGTGAAAAACTTTAAGTAGAAATTTTTAATTGTTTTATTTTATTTTATTTCTTTTAACATTATTTTTAAATATTTTATATTAATTTTGGATAAACTACACCTATGATCATTCTAAATTAGGACTTGTTCTATCACTCTATTTTTTTCTCAATTTAATCACTCTAAATAAAATGATTGTGTGAATTAATCACTATCGTTAAAATTTTCGTTTTCCTCTAATGGATTACTGATGTTTCACATTAATCCATTTAATAATTGACACGTGATATTGTTTTGACTTTTGACTAAATTTTAACAACTCCCTGTAATTATTACAAAATTTTACACTAACGAATTGCTGGCATTTCTAAATTGTAGGATTGAGGGCAAAGGAATGATATTGGCAAATTAATTGAATAAGTGATACGGTGACGTTTTGCTCATGTGTTTATTTTTTGCTAGTATCTGTTATGCAAAAATTTTAGTGAGTGTTTCGTTGTAACGATCTAAACAGACCTGAAATCCTGTCATTGGTTATTAAATGTCATTTATAAATTATTTTATTTATATTCAATATTATTGTCATTTATAATTTTATCCTTTCACTAAATTATTGAAAAATTAATTTGCTATTTTTAAATTCAGAGTAAACTATTAAAATAGTCATTTTTATTTACCTTAAGTTACATTATAGTCACTTATGTTTAAAATGTTACGTTTTAGTCACTGAGCTGTTAATTGTCGTTAACAATGTAACGATAAGCTGACATCGCACGTTAAATCATAATTTCAAACAAAAATTTTTGGTTAAATTCTACAATTGATCCCTATATTTTTTTTTTCATTTTGAGCAATTTAAAAATTTTCTTTTATGTTCTTTTAACTTTCCTTTCTCTCTCTGTTTTCCTCATTTCTTCATTTTTTTTAACGTTGTTTTCCTTTTTGGGTAATTTTGTCTTGTATGGATAAATTAATGTCGAATGAAATGCAGATACCTGATCTAGGGAGGAAAGTATGGACAACAAAAGGAGAAGAACAAGAAGCAGCAAAGAAAGTGCCTGAAGTTGTTGGAAGGAGAACTTGGAAACAAGGCTTATTTTGGTGGGGAGAATCTTGGTTATGTTGATGTTGTGTTGGTTCCATTTTACAGCTGGTTTTATGCCGATGAAAAGTGTGGGAATTTTAGCATTGAAAGAGAGTGCCCCAAGTTAATTGCATGGGCTAAAAGGTGCATGGAGAAAGACAGTGTTTCCCAGTCTCTGCCTGGTCAAGACAAAATCTATAACTTGGTTTTGCATTTGAGGAAAGTGGTCGGTCTTGAGTAAAAGATTGTGCTTACAACACATCTCCAGACTGTGCTAATAACTATGTTTCTTAAATAAATGGGCACTTATTTGTGCCTTGGATGGTGATTTGATGTTTGTTTTGTTTTAAGGAGTGGAATTAATTATAACTTTTATGTTTTTTTGTGTGTTTTATTTAAAAAAAAAAACTTATAAATTCATTTAATGAATGAGACTATTTAATTTGGAGAGAGAAAAATAACAAACACTCGTTGTATGTGTTGAATGACAAGTTCTATCAACGCAACAAAAGCTACAGTTTTAGTATTAATAGAACATTATAGTACGTTGATAATTGGCTCTATCATAACTCAAGCACAACATAGGAGTGATTGCAAGTACTTAATTCAATAAGGAAATCAACCTTGGATGATCCAAAACGGTGAGCATAAATCGATAAGAACCGAGCATCCACCAAACTAGAGGGGACAGCGACAAAACTAACCTTAAAATTACTCGCAAAAGCAAGACTAAATGCATAAGCAAGACTAAAAAGCATACTACAAGAGTAGACAAAAGTGAAGATTTATTAAACAAGAGAAAAAGAAATAAAAATATATAAAATTTAACCACATGAGTCCAAACCGATTCATGAAATCATTTATTATTCTGAAACTCTCAAAACAGAAGAAAATTAAGAAATCAACGAACAGCTACCCACTTTCTAAAAGAAATTGTCGGTGGTTGATGGTATTTCAATGATGACAGGCACCGTCATCTGTTCATTACAATTTGTGAAGACAATAAAGATACTTATAAAATAGATTTACAAACTGAAATGAGAAAAGAATAAAAAAAAAAAGAAGAAAAGGTTGATGGACAGAAAAAAAAAAAAAACGATAACTAGCCCGAAAGTTAACACATTGCTAAGCAAAAGCAAAAAGATAGAAAAACAAACTGACATTCTAGAAAAAAAATTAAGATTTTGCAAATAGTATCAAGATTAGAAACAAACAACTCGTGTTTTATTATTATTATTGTTGTGTTGTTTTTTTTCACTAATGTCATTGTCAAGTTGTGTGTCTAATTTTGGATTACCAAATAATTGTGGCGAAAACTACAGACATATTTTCTCTTTTTATTTGTTAAGAAGGTTAATAAATAAATTAATTTAATTTTTTTTTCTTTTATTATTTTCTTTAAATAAGGTATTGTTTAACAATGAATAAATTTTACAACTATACATGAATTTTGATTTTGTGCCATTTTATATATGAAATTTTGATTTGATCCGATTCTTATAAATTATTAATACAATTATTGATATAACATCGTTTTCTGTTTATATATTGCATACATAAATAATTATATTTATTCAATATAAAAATAAATTGATGTATTTATTTATTTAAATGTGTATGATTAATCTAAATTAAAGTTTCTAGTATACATTCGAACCATAATTAGAGTTCTATGTGTATAGGTGCATCGAAAAAATTAAAGTTCATGTATAATTTTAAAATTTATCCCTTTAATAATTCATTGAAAAAAGTTAAATTAACTGAAAATTAATTGTTGATAATCAATAATAATAAAAAAACGAAATTATAGATTTTTTAATGAAAAAGTGTGAAAAGTTATTTGCAGATAAGAATTTTTTAATTGTTTTATTTTATTTTATTTCTTTTAACTTTATCTTTTAAATACTTTACTTTTAATTTCGGATAAATTACACTTGTGATCATTCTAAAATAGGATTTGTCCAATTTTTTTCATTCTAATTTTTTTTAATTTAATCACTCTAAATAAAATAATTGTGTGAATTAATCATTTCTGTTAAAATTTTTGTTTTTCAACCTATAATTTTGTCATCCTCTTTCTTTTTTACTTCATTGCTGCAATTACCATCACCCCAAATAGTTAAGCGAGTGATGACTCGTGTTCACTGTCTCGGTGAGCATTTGGACGTATATGGCTAGGCAAAGTCCATCCACTACAAGGGTAGTGTCATTGACATGTTTACCCTTAAAAAAAATTCACATTCAAATAAATTAGAATAGGAAAATTTCCCAGAAAAAATATATTAAAGCTGGAAAAACAATGGCAAGATGGGAAAATGCATGCTAATTTGTCGTCAATGGTGCATAGGGATTGAGATTCTCTACCAGCTAATTACCCCCGCTAAACAGGGGCGAACCCTGAGGTTAGCAGGATCTGTCTCTTCTTAAATTTTTTTTTTTAATCTTTTTAAAAATTTTATATCAGTAAAATTAAAATTATATTTTAAAATTTTTAAAAATAATAATTTTTTATTTAATTTTTTAAAAATTATATTTTTATTATCACAAAAATTATAATTTAATTCACCCCTAAAATTATAATTAAATTTGAAAGAAAACGTTTTTAAATAAACATAATAAAAAAATAAGATACTTTGTTATAATAAATTTAAATATTAATTTATTTATTTAAGTTCCAAAATTATTGTTTTAGAAAATTTTAAAAATTTAACTTCTTTTATATTTTTTGAATTTAAAATTATTATAATTTTTTTAAAAATAGAATTTTTATAATTTTTATAAATATTTTACAATTTGACTGAATTGATTTTTCTTCTATTCAACAACAGTATATATCTTTTATCATTATTGAATACCTTATTGTCTGCATATGAAAAGAGGAAAATCCAGAAAACTTTTTTAAAGGAGAAAATTAAATTGAAATTTTAATAATTTATATATTTATAATTTTTTAAAGATTAAATTAAATTATTATTATTTTTAGGGGTAAAATGTAATTTTACCTTTACTAATTTAAAATTTTAAAATTTCTAAAAGCTTAAATAAACAATTTTTCATTTTACAGGAACCGAGTCAGCTCTCTAGCTATGCCCTTGCATATGGAGTTGTTAACATTATCTTGACTTTTATTTTCCTAAAAAATACTCTTTTTACCAAATATTTAAAGTTTAATATAACATTTGATATGCGAACTTAACATTTTTTTTTAATTTGATATTTAAAATTTTTTGGTCCAATTTGGTATTTGGAATTGATACTTTTTCTTAATTTAGTGTCAGTTTTTTTGGTTCAATTTGATACAACTTGACATTTTTTCTAATTTGGTACCTAAGTTTTTTTTAGGTTCAAATTGGCACTTTAAATTGTTAAATGTTATGCAAATTACTCCAAAACACTAATGTCTTGTTTGCTTATTAGTGTAATAATATGAGGAAAAAACTTATTATCACATAGGTATTACAATAGTTAGACATAAAATAAAGAATAGTTAGTAAATATTTAAACTGAAACGAGAAAAATGAGTAAAAATTCTTGTAAAAAATGAAACCGTTTTAAAGTAAACGAAAAATTTTCCCTAACTTTGCTAAAAATAAATAATGAGAATGACTAAATATTACAAACTGAGTTAGTTTATTGCTAACACATATACTAAAACATGTGTGAAAAATAATACTCAAACCAAGCGCAACATAACAATGTTAAAAATTCGTGTTATGCAGCAAAAATATTATTAATATTAGAGAAAATTCATGTTAAAAAATTATGCATTGAACAATGGTTAACGAATTAATATTGAATAAAAAACAAAAAATTTAAAAAACCTAAAATAAAAAAATCATTATTTTAAATAAATAAAATGAAACAAATAAATTAAATAAAAAGTAATTCAACATTTAAAATATAAAAGAAATCATGAAATCTATTACATGTTGATCATACATTGATTATTTTGCCACCACATAAAAATATAATATTGTTAATATATTAGAATAATTTGTATAAGGTTTGACAAGTTTAGATGCTGAGTTGAACAAAAAAAAAAGAGATTTAAGTATCAAAATTGGGAAAATAATCAAATTTAAGTATGAAATTGGAACCAAAAGGCGATTCAGAACCAAATTAAAAAAATGATTTTGGAACCGAACTGAACCGATCTATTAGATTGGGAACTGATCGAAAAATCGATCTGGATACACTCAAAAAACCAATTAATCCGAAAATAGAAAAAACCAAGATTGGACCATGGCCCTAAAACTGGAAAAATCAGTTGAATCGATTTTTAAAATTCTGGACTAATTTAATTTGGGCCAAGCTGAAAATGGGTCCAACCGACCCAATATACGCCAAAGCCCGAGTTTTTTTAAAATTTGGCCCAAATATATATATTTTTTAAATGTGAACTGAAAAGAAAAACATAAAATACAGGCTAATTAACGACAAAAAGAATCGTATGAAACTGGCATACCATATCATTTGTATCCCTCTCTCCTAACTAAAGTTCCTAAAGTGTAAATTAAAACAAAGCTGAAACTCAGCCTTCAGTCCCTCACTCACTGCAGCCCCTGTACTACACACACAGCACACGCTTAAGGTCCACCACCCAACCCGTCCGCCGTCAACCCTCCTCCCATCACCGGAACACCGTCAGCCCTCTGCTTCTTCAGATTTGCCTCTGCTTGCTGTTGCTGTATTGGTGATTGCTTCTTTGCCGGCTGCTGCTTCACTGCTCTGCTTCGGCCTTTTTTTTGGGATCAAAGTAAAAAAATGATGGTAGATAGATGTTTTAGATCGACTGAATGAGTGTTTAAATAGATTGAATCAATTAAATCTAAAATTGGTGATATGATTGGTTCAGTGATTGAAAAAAAAGTATCAAACTTAGATATCAAATCATATATTCCTTCAATGTCAAGTAAGGGTATATATAATATTGATGTTTGGCAATTTCAACTAATACAAATCTCATTAAAACTAGTTCAATTGTAACCTATAAAACCATTATTTACACACTAAAGGGATCAAAAGCAAACTCTACAACTGATTTGAGCTCATCCCAGTTTGCATGAGTGAAGAAATCATTATTTTCTGGACAACTTGAAATGCTTGAAGATGAGGCCATTGATGAAGGTTGAGCAATGCTCAATTGCTCTGCATGCCACTGGTTTCTTCCATTCATACCACTGAAACCCGGCTTCTCATCACAGCTTTGAGCAAGTGGAGAGCCAAAAGCGATGTAATTCTCATGAATGCTGGATCCCAATCCCATGCTGCAGATAATTTGGGGGCTTGGTGTGGCTGTTGAAGTGCGGTTTGAGGTTATTTCTCTCCAATCTGGTGTGTATTTTCTATGCGATACGCTTCGCTTGATAATTCGACATATAGTCCATACTTCCTGCAATCTCGGCATATTACAATTACGAATGCTTATATTACATGTTCGAACAATTATAAAGTAGAATCAAATCGTTATAACGCATGAACAGATAAGAATCATAAATAATTAGGACTAAAATCCATGCATGCATAACTGCGCGTAATATAACTAAAAACCACACATGCACAATTATGCGTAGTAAAACTCAATCTTTAACACTCAAGATTAATTGCTTTAGTTCTTCCCATGAGCATCTATTTACAAAAAGAAAAATGAATGTATAAAATTGTGATTCCATGTCATCTCTATCTCTTTTCAATAAAAGAATAACAAATTAAATTTTTTTTCTTGATTTTTAGCATTTTTAGCTGGATTTAAATTTTTTCAAGAGGAAAAAAGCTGAAAATCAAAAGAAAAAAAAAGTTAAATTCAAGTACTAAATGATATATTAAACCTAATTAAATAATGATTAATTATAAATAAAAGATAAAATCTTGAAAGATAAATTAAAATCCTAAACCCTAAGAATTATTAATATTTATTAATAATTTTTTCATATTTTTATTGAATTTAATAATTATATGTTAAATTATTATTAAGAAGGAATTGTAATCAACTGCACTCCACTCCACCTTTTAAGAAAAAAAATTCAATAAGAGAATGATAAATCAGATTTTTTCTCTTGATTTTCAGATTTTTCCTATGAAGAAATTCATATTCAACTAAAAATGCTGAAAATCAGGAGAAAAATTTTGATTTGTCATTTTCCTATTGCAAAGGGATAAAAATTACATGGAATCATAGTTTCATACGATCCCATCTTTTATTTTTTTTTGGGAAAAAAAATCCTTTGGGTTTAAATGCTACTGTGGTTGAAAAAGAATTTGAAGCAAAGAGAATCATAAAGCTAGTACTTGTTCTTACAGCTTCTTCTAGTGCAAGAGACTTGGGGCTGGGAAGGGTGGCGTTACTAGCGTTGGTGTGGGTAGAATTGGGAAGGCGAAACTCATGCATCATCCAATCAGTTTTGGTTCCTTTGCCTGCAGTTCCACGGTAGTATACCAAGGTTTTCTTTAGGCCGATGCAGGCTGATCCTCCATTTGAATAAATAGGCTTGTCAATGCCGGTTGCTTTCCAAAATCCTGATCCCGTCGCTCTGTTTGGTCTAATGCTGTTTCTATACTTTCTTCCTCGTCTGCAGAAGAAATATGATTCACTCTGTCCCTCACGACTGCTTGCTTCTGCATTCATTCATCAATAATAAAAAAAATTAGGGCATAATTTGAGCTAACTACAAACATTTCGATTGATTATGGAAGCCAAGAAAGGGCTTAAAACATAATTTGAAAAAGAAAAGAAAAAGATACATGTATGAGATCAAAGGTAGTAAGATGGGACATACTTGGGAGATCCCAGGGATCAAACTTGTAGATATCAATCTGTTTGATAAGGTCGATTTTGAGGGGTTTATTATCAACTTTTCGTTGAAGATAAAACCCTACAAGCTCTTCATCTGTAGGATGGAAACGAAAGCCAGGAAGTGGAGCATCTTCTTCTTCGTCCTTGTTATCAGCACAAGCTTGGACGACGACGTTCATCCTCTTTATTCAATCTACTAATCCCTGCAGGTTGCTGCTAAGTGGAGTATTTGAAGAAAACAAAATGATTTTAGTTTGTTTATTAAATCTCTGGAATCAACAATGATACAGGCCAAAACCTAGCTTAGGCCAAGGAGAATTTGGAGTCATCTGCAATTATGTGGTTGTTCGGGTCAAGTCAATTTATTGACTCTTAGGCCAAGAAGGAGGTTTTCAACTTAGAAAAAGTCTTTCTTACATGTTTCGAAATCCTTTTCATCAGTTCCTTGTGGCAAAATAAATGTCAAGGTTATTCATATAATTTTTTTATTATAAAGTTATTCTCATATACTTTTGTTTAGTACATATTATCACGGTTCATAACTTGACCCTACTATTCATAAGATTGACATTTTGAGCGTTCCTCAAGTATGTTGGACACGTGTACTGTTTTAGGTTGTCTGGCAAACCTCACAACCCCCTCATGTGAACTCCTTAAGTATATGCAAATTGAGACAGCGAAATCCCTTCGACACGTGCGAGTTGATCCCGCGAGCTCCTCTCGCTGTAAGCTTCTCATACGTTCTTCTGGTAGAGTCTATCCGAATCACGAATAAATGATTCAAATCTTATTTGAGTTTCGAGTTGGTAATTATATGTATATAACAACTTTAATTTGGTATATTACACCCCAAACCTAATAAATGTCAAAGTTTGAGGCATCCCATGTCCCAAAGCACTCCCTCAAATTTAGGAGATTGATTTGAGGGAATGCTTCAATATAATGCTTTTATAATTTGATTGGTTAGACAATTAATGAGACCCATAGACCAAATGTCAAATGTAAGATATGGTTTTGAACATTCAAAGTTATGGAAGGTGGCTACATGTTGAAAAAGAAAGGAAAGAAGAAAGTATAAGTCTTTGGAACATGAAAAAGTAGAAGCTTTTGTTCAAAAATGGCTTGAGAGCCCTTTTAATTAGTCAATTTGTCGCTGTTTTCGCATTATGTATGCTTCAATTTTCTGTTCAAACCTATATTAATATAGCATATATTTCTAACTCCATAAATTTTTTTAGTAGCATGGTAAAACTGAAACAACAAGCATGATTATCGCGATTTTAACTCAAATCATATCTGGTGCTGTGAACACTCTTAACCATCAGGTCATTACATGATATTCGTGAAATAATTTTTCTAAGTTAATTATTTTAGTTATTTGATAAATAAAAAAATTGAATGTTAAAAAATTTAAGTTATAAATTTTATTTGATATATTACTTAAAATTAAGTATAATATATATATATATATTTGAAAATTTAAAGATAAAATATCTAGACGATAATATAATGTTAAAAAATAATTAAAAATAAAATTACATGAAGTGATAAGTAGTTCTTTATATACTTATAATCTTTTCACTTTTTTATCGAGAAACTATATCGTTATTTTTTTTATTATGAATTAGTAAACGTATTCAAAAAAATAAATTATTAAAAATTGATTTAATTTTTAATAAGTTATCAAGCAAAACCTTAGATTAAATGTTAAAAATAATAATTTACATCCCAAAGTTATAATTGTCTTTTCAATTTATTTTTACTCTTAGGTTATCCCAAAGAAATGACTTCCTACTCCTCCAGTTTTGGAAAGAATTTTTATAAACTTTTTTTAATGTATTTTTGTTGTATTTAAATAGGAAAATGTTGGTTGGACTTCCAAGTAGTGGTGAATTCAGGGGTTAATAGGGTTTCTGTTCCTTAAATAGAAAAATTTTATTCAAGTTTCTTAAAATTTTAAAATTTTAATGGTAAATTTATATTTTAGTCCTTCAAAAAATGATAAAATTTTTATTTAATCCTTTAAAAATTATAAAAATATAGATTATTAAAATGATAAAATTATATTTTTTTACTATCGTAAAAATATAAAATTTAATTTCAACCATTTAAAAGATTTTCTGATTTCGTCCCTGCACTTCCAAAGTTGATTGAGGATGGGTTGTAGTTAATCGAAGTTTGATTTAGTGTTGTAGAGGAATCACTTAGATTAGTATCATGGATACTCATCTTCCTCTTAAATTAACAAGCTTAGGGTTTATATTAAGTGTATAATGAAATATTAAAAGATAAATAACAAGGCACAAGGAGAAAAAAAGAGAATGAAATTCTATATTTGATACACCATCAAACAATATATACATGTGAGACCCTATTCAATAAGGAATGTAAATAAAAAGGAATCAAATTAAATCCCTAGTAATTAGCAAATTACACAACTACATGTTTCTAAACACTCCCCTTCAATATAGATAATAGATATTAATCATGCCCAACATGTTACAAACATAATCAATTCGAAGTCCATTAAGAGATTTATAAAGATATATCTTAATTTATCTCTCATTTTGACATAACCTGTTGGTATAAGTTTTTGTTGAATCTTTTCACTAATCTACTGTATTTACATATTTCAAATTAAGCTTTTTAAGCACCTAAAAACATATTCTCGAGTATTTTATAGTGTATTTTGTTATATATATGCAATTTATAGCTTTTATACTTCATTTTAGTTTTAATGCCTTTCTGAATAAAATGGCAAGTATATGTGTGATACTTCGATTTTTTAGTGGTACCAGAAACGGTAGTTTCAAAACTCTATATTTCGATGATCGAATCAATAAATATTTTTTTTAATAATATTTGCTATTTTATTATAGTGCTCTATTGAATTTTGATTTGATAATTTTTGTTACTTGGTCAACTGGTCAAGGTACAAGTGGTGGGTACCAAAAGTCAATAATTTTGAAAAATGAGATATCAAGATCTCGTTTCAGTAAATCGAGCCCAAAAATATTTTTATTAAATATTTACAGAGTTATTGTATAGGTGAATTGAATTTTGGCCTGAAAAATTTAGTGTTTGTATAGTTAAATAGGGAAAAAAGACTAAATCGTAAAAGACGTAAAACTTGATCGCTATTGAATTCTATTAATTAAATGGCTTATTTAGTAAATGTGGGAAGACTTATATGGAAATTACACCATAAGGGATTGACATGGATGGTTAATGCTTTATTTCTAGTTAAATTATATGATAATATTATAATAAATTAAAATTAAAAGTTAATAAAACATGAAAATAAGGAAAAACCCACCATCATCTTCATTTTCTTTCACTTTCAGACCGAAAAATCCATGGAAGAAAGCTTGCAGCATACTTACACTTATGTTTGATATGATACTACCTATTGAGATAAGTATATAGCTATTGCATGATTTGGTTAACACATGATGATATTGATTATAAAAAAAATAGACTAAATTGAATATAATAAAAATGAGTAAGTTATAAATTGATCTATGATTCACAATATGAATTGATGATGGAAATGATATATTGATTATGTGATGATATGTAAATGGACATTGGATACCCTATTAACTATACGTGCAAACTTAGATATAGTTGGCATGCCATAGGATTAGATTGTGTACGGGTTTATACTTCGGCTTGTCCGATGATGCACTTATGTGCGAGTATATTTTTTTTTAGTTAGTCTGATGATGCACTTACGTGTCGATATATTTCCTTCAGTTAATCCGATGATGCACTAATGTGCCAGTATATTTTCTTTGGTTCATCCGATGATGCACTTATGTGCCAGTATATTTGCTTCAGTTTATCCGATGATACAATTCGGTGCCAGATTGGTGTGTTGATAGGTTGATCCATGTATCCATCTTGAGTCTGAGTCCGATTAATTGGGATTATAAAATAAAAACTTGATAAATGATATTGATTTGAAATGATATTATGAAATGGAATTAAATGTGCATATATGTGAATCATGATAGAGATAACATGTGAAAGATCATGTGAATAGATAGATTCGAGAATGAAATGAGTATTTGGTAAGTTGTGAAATGGAAATATAAGTACCTTATGACTAGAGAGTTTGATATGGTATGTTTAATTACAAATGTCAAATGAATTGGTATATATAGTTGTTATATGCATAATTGATTTGCTACTTAAAGTATTTGGCATGAATGATACATGAAATGATAGATTATAGAACTTGAATTGATTGTGTTCACATGACTAATGCTATTATTACATTGAATTGAATCATGAAAGTACCACTAAGCTTTATCATTCAATGTATGGTTGTTATTTTCGTGCACAAGTTCTAGTAGTTCCCGAAGTCTTTAGATGTAATTCAACAACCAATCACTAATCCTCGACTCAGCAATGTTTATATAGTCCCTTTTTGTTTCGATATATGTCATGTACTTAAGGTTGGAGTCAATTTTGTATCGAGATGGTCTTTTTGTATTCCAAATAGACAATGTAGTTGAGTCTAGTATTCGTTACTTGTTTAACGCATATTTGATATTAACATAAGTAGTTGAATGGTTTAAATGGCTAGTATATAGAAATCACCATATGATTTGAGGTTGAGATGATGATTTTGTGTAATGTTTATATATATTATGCTAAAGGTTAGAATTAAGTATATGAAACTGACTTATTTGCAGAAATGGTTGGCTTGAGACAATCGATGGATTTTTTTTGGTGTCTTGAGTAGGTACTATATGGACCACTTGGCAACAATGAGTGGCATCACGACATCAAGATTTCAACATCGGAATATGGTCTAGTCAGTGAGTTGCATTGCGATCTAGAACCCTCGAAGTCACGACGTCAATCCAATAGTTTTAATTTTACAATTTGTTCCTTATTCGACCCCGAGCTGTGTAAAAAAGCTTTCATAAGCTCATATAAGACTCGTATATGATTCCATAATATGTTGTAATGATATTTTGAACTTTATTATATGTATTTTAATTCGATCGTAGCTGCTTCAACAATGAATGTGACATCCAATAGCTCGAATTCAACGATCAGACCGGGTATGAGGTGTTGGATGAGAAGAAAGATATGGAATTCAATGAATTGAAAGATAAATTATGTAGTGCAACTATTTTAAGATCACCTGATTTTTTTAAAGTGAATGTGATGCTTCTAGAATAGGTATTGTAGTCGGGTTGATGCAATAACAAATACTGGTCACATATTTTAGTGAAAAACTGAATGGAGCTCAACTCAATTTTTTTATCTACGACAAAGAATTGCATGCCTTGGTCAGAGCTTTAGAGGTATGGCAACATTATTTGTTTTCAAAAGATTTTGTGATTCACACCAATCAAGAGTCTTTTTAGCAATTAATGGGTTAAGATAAGTTGAATTTATTGAAATTTTTTCCTATATTAACTTGTTTACCCGTTCCTAGTTCTCTCTGGATTGATATTTCTATGGATTTTGTATTAGGTTTATCGAGAATTAAAAAGGGTAAATATGATTTTTTTTTTGTTGTTGAAAAGTTTAGCAAGATGGTACATTTCATTCCATGCCATAAAACCGATGATACAACCCACATTGCGGATTTTTTTTTAAAGAGGTGGTGCGACTACATGGAGTACTTATGCCCATTGTTTTCGATCAAGTTTTCAAATTCCTTATCCATTTTTTGAAGATATTGTGAAGTAAGGTGGGAAATAAGCTTCGTAACTAGAGCACTCGATGCCTTGCATAAGTTCGAGGATATTGTTCTCCTCTATGGTAGTCTTCAAATCTACCCTAAAAATTCAACTTTTAAAGTTTTATTGATTTGATATAATATATTATTTAAATAAAATTTTTAAATACATTCAAAATAAATTGAAGTAAGGCATTTTACATAATTTTTAAATTCTATTTTTATGGAGTTTCTTGAAAGGATAATTTTTTTAATACTATCATAGTAAGATCTTTCTAAATTTGACTAGAACAATGGAGATTTCTTTGAAATTTCTTCATTTATAAAACTATGAAATGAAGACTAAGATCAACACAAAATTAGTACAACATAATTGAAAATATTTTAAATGTTAATTAATAAAATTAGACTCATACACATTTTGTACAACATTAGAAAACCAATAACAATCCTTAAGATAGTGAATATTAGGTGTCTTGGTGTAGCTTAGACTAAGTGTAGGAGAGAGAAATTCATATAGGTAACATTACAAAATCTTGTATAGTACACTTAGAAGAAAATTTCACAATTGGCTTATTATTATAATTATCATGGGAAATTTTTACTAAAGCTTTTCACTTTCCTACTTATAATTGATTATTATTGTGATGGGAATAGACCTGATCATGGGTCGGGTTGTTTGACCCGACTCGAAAGTTCGTTCGAAAAGTGGAAAAATTTGAAAAAAATATAGATCCAAAAAATAGGGCCCGTTTTATAAGCTGGTCAGGCCTTAAGTAAGATTTTTTTGGCTCAAATAAATTAACCATTTTTAATAAAAAATATATTGCTTTTTTTTTTTTGTTGTTTTTGTTTTTTTTGCTATTTTTTACTGTTATTTTTGCTACTATTTTGGTTGTTTTTGTTGTTGTTTGGGTGTTATTTTTTTATGTATTTTTTCTATTGTTTTGCTGTCGTTTTTAATATTATTTTAATATTATAAAACTTATGTTTTATTGTTAACTATTCTATTGTTTTATTTGCAACTATATTAATTTTTAATGTATTTTAAATTTTTTTATTTTTTAATGTTCGTTTTAATGTTTTTAAGTGTGTTTTTTTTGTGTAAATATTTTTAAGTGTATTTGATATATTATATATTTTTAAAAATTTTTGTTGTATATAATAAAATAATCTAAAAAAATTAATATGGGTTGGGCCGTGTCGAGCTCGGGTTTGGTTTCTACAATTTGGGTCGGACTTGGATAAAATTTTAGGTCTACTTTTTAGACCCGGACCTAGTGATTGGACCTAAAATTTTGTTTAAGCCCGGCCCGATCCACGATTAGCTCTAGATGGGAAAGGGGTTTTAGGTATTGAAAGACTTTGCATATTCTATAAATGTATGGATTATGTCAACAGAATTGCACTTGAACATACTTTTACCAACAATGTAAAGCTTATTTTTACAGCAATTTGAGACAATAATAAACTTTAATATAAACCAAACCTAGTAGAAACAAGATATTGATGCATTGCATTGGAATAAAAAAAAAAAAGGCAACTCAGTTTCTTCTAACTCCAACAAGACTTTCCTCAAAGCTATAGACATGAAGAAGATCCCAAGAACATCGAGATTTAATCCCAGTCTCCATAAATTCTTTAGTCTCAAGGTTGTAAAGCAACAATTGCCCAGTTGTTGATACTACAAGTACATTACTGTTCTTCCAAAACCCTAACATGCTATTAACTTCTAAAATATGTTCAATCTTCAATACTTTGTTCCAGCAGTGATCTTCATTCAAAACCCAAATCTCATTTATCCTATCATTTATGGGGATTCTGTCACAATTCCATAACGAGAGACGATTTTGTAATGGAATTAGCTTCCCATGTAAATAAGGATAAGGTAAGTCAATAAAATGGAAAGCTTCAGTGCCAAAATGAAATGCAAGGATATATTCATCTCCATGCCAATAGTAAACACCATTGATGCATACCTGATTGTTATTGTTCATTATCAGAAGATGTTTAGGCATCTGTAAATCTTCATCTTTCAATACTCTCCAAGCATCAGTGCTCATATTGTAAACTGCATAATGGTACCCATGATGTTCCCTATTGCCATCATCAAGTGATTTGATATGAATGACCTTGAAATCATTAGACAAAGTGTCCAATCCAAATCCAAAAGCTCTCTGAGAAAGATATAAGTTTGGAGGAATCTTTTCATGGCAGACAGAGAGAATTCTGAATTCTCTTAATGTAGGGTTACATAGAGTGATTTGATCATTGGCATCGATGAAACAAAAAATCCCATTATCGACCAATAATCTAATATAACTTCTACTAGGAAGATGATTGGGGAGATTTTGATGCATGTCTTGGTAAGATAAAAAGGATTGATCAACAAACAAGCGCAGAAGACAGGAATGATCTATCAAATTACCAATGCGATAATAAACAAGAGTTTGCCTATTCTTTTTGCTCATGTTAAGATGTTGAAAAATAAAATTGACATTTTGAAAATAATGGGACCATTCTTTTCCCACACTCCTGAAACGAATGATGGATTTGACAGGCAATTTCAAGAGAATCACTGTCAACAAATCTGCAGCCAGACAATCGTCACTGCCCCTCAGCATTTTCGCTACTAAATTGTGAAGAAATAGATTGTCAAGCTTAATTGAATTTGGTTGTATATGGAGATTTTTCTTCACTATAAATGGAAGTAATACAAGGGTTTTACTTACATGTATATTGATTACATGTATGACACATGGTAGGAAAGCTATTTAACGAAGTTTGCAAAAAATTAGGCAAACCAACCACATGTTATGAAACTTTCAATAACAAGAAAATGAATGTTTTACGTAGTATAAAGGGTAAACTACTAAAATAATCACTTTTGTTTGTCTCAGGTTACATTATAATCAATTATGTTTGAAATGTTAAGTTTTAGTCACTTACGTTATCGTGTTGTAACATTTTAGTCACTGAACTGTTAATTAACGTTAACGGTGTAACAGTAAGCTGACATGGCACGTTAAATCATCATCCCAAACGAAAACTTTAGGTTAATTAGCTTTTTTGTTTGGTTCGGGATTTGAATATGGTCAGGATAAACAACAATAGTCACCAAGCATAATTGCAAGGCTCATGGGACAAGAACCGTTAATATAGATTCGAATATCAAATAGAACGAAAAAGCTCAAAACGAAAAATATATAAGGAGTAATTGTATAATTTAACCTAAATTTTTCATTTGAAATAATGATTTAATGTGCCACATCAGTTTACTGTTACACCGTTAATGATAATTATTGGCTTAGTGACTAAAATGTTACAACATGATAACGTAAGTGACTAAAATGTAACATTTCAAACATAAGTGACTAAAATGTAACCTGAGACAAATAAAAGTGACTATTTTAATAGTTTACCCTAGTATAAAACTTATGATGAACTTCAAAGGGTTATTGAGTAATTAGCCTAAATGCGATCCACAATATTTTTTAATGAACTTAAATCAATGTAATTTTTCTATTAACATAGCAAACTAAAAGTAACATATAACTCTTTTTTCCTCAAAAAGAAAAAGAACATATTGAACTCAACGAACATCTCAAAAGGGATGCAAAATGAGAATGAATGTAAAAAAAAACATTAAAAACCCCTTGTGTTGGCTTATGGTTAAGGGTGTTCATTGCCTCAGGTATGACTTGGGTTTGAGTTGCGCCAGTCTTGTTGTTGTTAAGATGTTGATTATCCCTTCATAGACGAGACCAACCCTAAACATATTTTTCCTATTGATTAGTTCTCAACATGAAGATATTTTAGGATTCCTTTAGCTTGGATTTAGTTTGTATATTTGGTGTTTATGCATGATTTAGTATGATTTTAGTTAGTGTTGAATTTCATATTTGCATTTTAGATAAATTGTATTTAGTGGGTTAAGATGATTTGAAGTGACGATAACTGGATGAAAAATCACATCGATCAAACAAGGAAGTTAAATTTTGAAGGAGTTGAGAGGCATAGAGTCTTGACATTAACTAGTAACACCTCTTACCTAGTCTGACGACAATAGTGATAATTGAAGTCAAGTAAACTTTTTTTTTTGATACAAAATTTCCTTTAGAGGAAAACACCAAATTCACAACTTGCTAAAATTATTTAAAACAAATTGCCTAATGATGAAGAGATTTGTTAGATAACAATAATAAATTGTTATGTGATCAATAAAGTAAGTATGTATGAAGAAAATGAATTTTTGGACTAAATTGAATGAAAGAGAAAGGCTAGAGACTAAATATTAAATTTTCAATATTATTTAAAAAGGTCCTAAATGAAAATTTTGATATGAAATATCAAAGACATTGATGATATGTACTACTATGGGAATTTTGGAGGGATAAAGTGCCATAAATGGAGTAAGAGAGATAGTAAGAAATAAAGGGCTAAATTATAATTTTACCCCATAATGCGATTTTTGGTCATTTTACTTGGAATCTATATTAGAAACATTATATTTTAAAAAATGTTTTTATTGTGATAATTTAGAGCTATTGGATTGGATTTTGAAATTTTGATTAAATATCGACCACACATTTAATTTTTATGGAATTTTCACCAAGTCTAAGGGATTTCTTTAAAGAAAAAAGAAATGGGAGAGCATTTTCTCCTCTTATGGCTGGCCAACATAGGAGAAAAAATAGATTTCCCTCTCTTGTTCTTTCTCCCATTTTTCTTCCAATTCAAACCAAAGCTTCACTAAAATCATTTATTTCCCACTAAAAACAAATAAGAAACCTTCATCTAAGCTTGACCCTGTTGGAAAAATCTGCTATGAAAATGATTTACTATTACAACTTAAATAATTTCATAGTCGAGACGGTTTGTGATATTTATAGTAGTAAACATTCTATTGAAAAATATTTGTGTTTTGTGCGAGATGAATATGAAATGTTCCCAATTTTCAACAAAATAACCTTCTTCGCTATCCTTAGACCTTGAATAGCGTCGAGTGTGGGCTCGAACAACAAGAATCAAACACAAAACCAAAAACTGTTTATTACTTTCAATAGGAAAACGATTCTCTCAATAGAATCCGGTAGAAATTATTATTTCCAAAAAATAGAATTTATTCTAAGAAAATAAATTCCACTACATTCAAGAAGATAACAATATATGAAACTTTTGTGTAAAAATTTATGAAAATAGCTCTACCAGTGTCATCTATTTATAGGAAGAGATAGACGAATCCTGTTTGAATAAGTATAACACAAATTATATTTATTTAATAGAAAAAACACTCTTCTAGTCTAACTAAAAGAGGGGGTGACACACCCTAGAAAAAAACATTAGGGTTGTTTCCCCTCACATGTAAAATGAAGGGAATTGGATCTCTCATGTATTGTGTCCAATTATAAGTGCTTTTTAGACATTTGAACTAATATTTTATAATTTAATCGAACCCAATATATGTTTTGTATTCTCAAAATATATATTATGTACTTAATTAGTTTAATTAATTAAATTAACTAAATTAATTTTCCAATTAAATAATTTTCTCAAACCTATTCTATTTCTGTTAAAGTCATTACAATTTTACAATAAAAGAATCTATGATGAAATATATTTAATTTTCATATTCAATATATTCATAATTTAATTCCATTTTTGAACTTCCATTATTTAATCATAATTAATTAAATAATATTTCGAAAACCTTAAATTAATTCTCAAGCAATTTCTATACTTAATGAGAAAATATTCATTTGTGAATGAGATCTATTTCTCTAACTTCATCATTTCTATTCATTTATTTTTAAATTTGGTTATACATGCAATTAATTTCTGGTTTCAACGAGCTAGCAAATGGACTTATTGACATGTGTAATTAGGGCTAAAATAATTTATAATGAAGTTCCAACTTTTCACCTATTAATTATAAAACTATTTAGTCACGAAGTGATTCAACTATAGTATCATGATTAGGAATGTAATGCCCCAAAATTTGAATGTTTGGTTGTTAAATTTTGTCAATAATTAAATATATGCTTCAGTGGTTAAGTGTTTTGTTTGTGTGTTTGAATTTGGGTTTCAAGTCTTCCTTTTTTGAATTTTACTATTTATTTTGGTTTACCACTATCCTTGAACTCTCGACTTAAATTTAATTCTGTTTGATTCTATGTTAACGATGAGCCTAATGGTTCAGTGGTTAAGCTCCTGTACTCTTTTGGGTCTTGTTTCTTTGGATAAGCGATGAGAATATATTTTTGCACTGTGTGGTAGTTAGTTTACTTTTTACTAATTCAATATATATTTTTTAAAGTTTCCCTCTTACGTTCTTCTCCATTTTCTTCCTTCGGTACCGCTTTCCTTTTTCTTTTCTTCTTGCTCATTGTTCTTGTGACCTTCTTTTTGCTTTACTGTTGAGTTAATCATTGAATCATACCTGTCTATGGTCGTTTTCAGTCATTAAAGGTAAGATTTTGTTGGTTACTTTGTTCGTTATTGATGAATTCGTTGTAAATTTGGGGTTTCTTTCAAACTCCATGGTTGTGGTTTTAATTTATTTTGGTGTCTTTTGTTACTTCAGTATGTTGTAGGGGAAGATTAGGAGACGCCTAACATTCCTTCAACTACCTAAGTTCAAGTAAATGTTGTGGATTCATCGATAAGCATTAGTTTCATTTGGGGGTTTTGAGTCGAAGCTTTCGACATAGTTGGTTGAGTGTTAAATTGTGTGAGCTACTTCGATTAAGTTGTTTGATTGAACAATTGCTTGTCATTTTAGGTTCTGGGATCAGTTGCGTTTCTCCTACATCGAAACTATATCAAGTGTGTAACGAAAACCCTATTTTCTACGAACAGAAAAAGCCGAAAGCCATTGCTATTGATGACACACGACCGTGTGGTAGACCGTGTTAAGAATTGACTTGGATCACACTGGCGTGTGATACGGCCATGTGCTAGGCTATGTGAGGGACTGATTTGCTTTAGGGTTACACGGGCCAGGGACGCAAGGTGTGCCCAAGCCATGTGAGAAACTAACTTGAGCTATACGGCCATGTGCCAAGCTGTGTTAGACACTAAGATGAGCCACACGAGCATGTGGGTCTTTAAAATGAATTTTTCCCTAGGGCCATTGATCTGTCATAATTCAACCTAATAGATTAAACTACTTTTCTCACTTTAGGGGCTTGAAATTAGGCATTTTCGTTAGGATTTACTTAGGATTTAATTTAGTTTTAGGATAATGCATAAAATGTGTAAAAATTATAAAACGAAGTCTTTTATTGACTTTAAGGTCGATTGAGGCCTAAAGGTGGGCTAATGAAATTTGTGAGTGTGCATGAGACCCTTAGAAGATGAACTACATCAGAGTTGATGACTATGTCATGACATGGGACAAGTGATGTTGCAACATAGGGACCAAAACAAAGAATCCTGAAGTTGTCTTCTATGTTGTGACACAAGCATAGCATATCACGACAATGCTTGGAAAATCACACCAAAGGAGTAGACTGCCTTCCATGTCGCAACACGGATCCTGTGTGTCGTGACATCGACTCTTGAACGCGAAAATACACTAGTGAGGGGCGTTTTGGTCTTCACAACACAATCTAAACCCGAAGAACGACAGTTGACCTAGGGCTTAGGAAATTGACCGTCCAAATGCTATAAATAGGCCCTTTAAGTAGTTAGTTTTACACACTCTTTCCTTAGCTTTATTTCTTTCTTGTAATTTAGGTTTAGTTATTTTCTTTCTTTAGGTTTTAGTTATTTTTACTTTTGTTTTACAGAAACGAGATTTGTAAATTTCGCATAAAGGATTGTGGATTCATCCTAACATATTGCAATACAAATCCTTGAGTTTCTTTCAATTATATTTTAAATTTCATTTCTCATGCATATTCTTTATATTGAATTTATGATGTTTCAAAAAACTATGAGGAACTAATCCCTTTGTGTGGGATTAGGGAGTGGAGGTATGATGATTTAGTTATTGTATATTGATCTTCAACGGGTCAACTGTTTAGAAAGGGAAGAACGTGAAACAAAACCTAGGCCTGACAACCCAAGAAAGTTATTTAAATGGGAATTAACCTAAAATTGGTATTGCCCATTCGTGAACACCTTTATCCCTAACCAATCTGAACTGTGAGTTTGAAAGATAAGTAGCTCTTGTTGACTCATTATGTTAGTGGAATATAGAAAGATCTTGCTAGGGTAGAGACTACTTGATTAATGAAAACCCCAAAAATGACAGTTGAAAAAACCATACCAAAGCGAGCTAATCCCCTACAAATCAGTTTATCAAAATCTCTTACCTCATTTTCCCTTGCTTTATTTTTACTTTTATGATTCTTATTAGTATTATAAAAACCAAACCCTTTATTTTCATTTCTTACTATAATATTAAAAAGAGTACTAATTAGATCTTTCTCTGTGTAGGAATTAAAATTATTTGTGTTTGTCTCCCTTGGATACGATCCTTGGAGTACTCATTACTTTGTTGTAACACTATATTACAACTCAACTCGTACACTTGTGGAAACCAAAAATATACTCCGAATGAGAGTACGTTCGGAGGTGGTCAAGTTGTTGGCGCCGTTGCCAAGGAGGCAACGTCTTCAGTAATTTTAATTATTGCACTTATAAAAGAATAGTTAGGGAATTTTTAGATTATAGATATGTTTTTCTAATTATTTATTATTTATTTTTTTCATTAAATATGTTTTTTCTTTTAGTTTTAGTTTATGACTCGAAGCAAGGGAACTTGGTGGGCCTAACCTCTAATCCCGAAGCACTCATTAGGTGAAATTGTAGACAACTACAGCCGATGCAAAATCAACCACCGTTCATCAATGCGCAAGAGCAAGAAGATCCACCTCTTGATTCGGTTGACGACAACATCCAAGACGTTAGGTTACCACTGCAACTACTAGCAAACGAACAAATGGCACAAGATCAATGAACATTAAGGGAGTATGCTCTACCTAATATGGATTTAATTCGAAGAAGTATCGCTAGGCTAACTGTTACTGCGAATAACTTTGAGATCAAGCCAGCCATGATCTAAATGATCCAAAATAACTTGCAATTCAGAGGCAATATGGAAGAGGATCCGAGTTTACATTTAAAGTGATTTTTGCAACTTTGTGATACTTTTAAATATAATGGTGTTACTGATGATGTCATTCATCTTTGATTATTTCCATTCTCATTAACTGATAATGCCTTTTCTTGGTTGGATGTGCAGGCACTAGGTTCTATTACCACGTGGGACAAGTTAGCAAGAAAATTCTTACAAAAGTTTTTTCCCATCAGCAAAACAGTTCTATTGAGGAGGGAAATCTCGCAATTCCAGCAATTTGAAAGAGAAGGTTTTCATGAGACAAGGGAGAGCTTCAAAACGTTACTGCAAAAATGCCCACAGCACGGTTTGCCGGAGTGGTCCGTCTTTAGGTCCAATTCCAAATGGCCCTATCCAAATCAGAAGCCTTAAACTGCTGCCTCCACTTACTGGTGTTGCATTCATTTCAGCCTCTCAAAATATGCCACATCAGCAAGCAAGTTGCACCACCAGCAACTTGCCCTGCACCGCTGCCCATCTTCCATAGCCACCATTGCCACAGCCGAACCTGCAAAGAAAAAACAAGACATGCATTTATTTGAGAAAAACAAAACAGAATGATTGTAAAAAATGACTATAAAGCTAGATTCAAACTATTTTGTAAGGTTACAATCTTTCTGGAAATATCAATACAACTTTGAAAACCAAATAGAAAGGCAGACAACCATCACCAGCAATCAAAAGACAGATTATTAGCATATTAGAGGTACCCTAGTAAATACATTTATCTTTTGTTTATTGTTCTGAGGTATTTTGTTTTAATATATGCATGTATGTATATTTATTGTCCATCAGAACCTACATTAATCACTTATTCAAAAGAAGTTTTTGAAACTGTAACACGTTCCATAAATAATATTAATAATCATTAATAATTTTGTTTCTAAAAAATAATAATAACTATTTAATAATAATAATAATAATAAATGTAACTTTAATAATGTTAATAATAATAATAATAATATTAAATTAATAACTAATAAAAAAAAGAAAAATTGAGAAGATGTATTTGTCCGTTCTAAGCCGCCGTCGTCGGAGCCGTGAGCGATGCTCCACCGTGCTACCCTCGGACCCTCCTCCCGTGATTGTACGAACGCCTGCACGAATAACACATCAAAACAGTTTAAAGCAAAAAAATAAAAATGAAAATATCTTTAAAAAAATTAGAATATGAAGCAAAATTGGGTCTTCAATGAGCCAAACCAAATCTTTCGGGGTTTTTTTTAATAAGGGCTTAAATAAGAAAAAGAGTAAAAGATTAAAAGTTTTAGATCTGGATTTAGATCCAGATCTATTTAAAAAAAAAAAGAAGAACGAAAGAAGAGGGGCTGTTTTTACCTGGATGACGACGCGTACGACGGTCGATGACGGTGGAGCGACGATAGAGAGCGTTGTACGATAGCATGTAGTGGCGCGTGGTGGCAACGTGCAGCGGACGACGACGAGGTAATCGGTCGGAGCAAGACCGACCATAGAAGGGGAAGAATTCTTTTTTTTGAGAGGGTTTTGAGTTTTTTGAAAGAAAAGGAATGAAAATGAAAATTTTTAGGTTTAAAAATGATATTTATAGCAGCTACAAAACACAGCCGTTTGGAGTAAACATTTGGGTACCAAAACGGCATCGTTTTGGTTTTAACCCATGACCCAATCCGTGACCCGATCCGCTCCAGCTAGGATCCGCGTGTTTTGATTAATGGTTTATTTATGCATTTGGCCCTTCCACTTTTTTTGATTTATTCAATTTAGTCCCTTTCATATTTTTAATTAATTGTAAATTTGCCCAATAATTTTTATTCTTTTTCAATTTTATCCTTCAATTTTCTAAAAGCCCAAGAAGCTGCCATGTATCAATATTTTGGTTTAATTATGCAATAGGCCCCTCCTTTTCTATCTTGGTTTCAATTTCATCCTCAAATCAAGTTCTGTTTAATTACAAAATTGGCCTAGAAATTTTAAATGATTTCCAAATCAGTCCTTTGACTTCAGGATGCCTGGGAGGTTACCACGTGTCACTTTTTTTTGGTTTTATTGCCCTAAAGGTCCCTAAACTGTCCATAAATTACATTTTTACCCTCGAACTTCCAAAATTCCCTTTTAACCCTAAACTTTTCAAAAATTACATTTTTACCCCGAATTCTCTAAAATTCCATTTTCAACCTCGATATTCTAAAAATTACATTTTTACCCTTAAACTTTCCAAAAATTCCATTTTTAACCTCGATTTTTCCAAAAATTACATTTTTACCCCCCAAACATTCCAAAATTTCATTTTTGACCCTAATTTTTTCAAAAATTACCATTTATCCTAAACTTCCAAAAATTCCATTTTTGACCTCATTTTTTTCCAAAATTAACATTTTACCCCCAAACTTCCCAAAATTCCATTTTTAACCTCGATTTTTCTAAAAATGACTATTTTACCCTCGAACTTCTAAAAATTTCATTTTTGACTCCCGACTTTTCCCAAAATTACCATTTTTCCGTCGAGTATCCAAAAATCACATTTTCAACTCCGATTGCTTTATTTTTCTTCGTCATCAATATTTGCATTTAATTATTAATTATTATGCATTCGTATTTCGTATTTTTAATTTTTGAATATCATTTATCTGCTTAATTATTTTGCTTCGTGTTATCTAATATCCATTATGAACTGCTCATTCATATTAAACCCACACATTTGTTTTCAAAATTGTTTTCATAAAAACATTAAAATCAAGGCGATATTCCTTTATTTTGAGTTTTGAAAATTTGTGCCTTAACTTAGTAGGCGTTATTTTTCTTCAAATCGAAATAATCAAATACCCTTGAATCAAGGCAATGTTTTTTTATCTCTAATTCTGAAAATTTGTTCCTAAACTTACTAGGTGGGACTTTTTTCAAATCGAGATAATCGAACATCCTTTTCTAAAGTTTAAAAAAAAGTTTACAACAAAGGAAAGCTCGTTATTTTTGGATCTCGAAATGTTATGTCCTAACTCACTGGACGTGACTTTCTATCTCGATCATCTTGAAATAGTAGGACTTCCAAACAAAATCGGTTTCTTTTAACGTGACTCATGCATTCAAGGATCGCATTTTAAACTTTACTCGAGTTTTTAAATTTTACAAATCAAGACCCGAAAGTAATCCAATTTTGGGCGTTTAAGGGTGCTAACCCTTCCTTATATGTAACTGACTCTTGAACTTATTTTCTGGATTGCGAACACCAAAATATTTTTCAAAACGGATTTTAAACGTTTTGTGGTGATCCAATCACACCATATAAAAAGATTGGTGGCGACTCCCTTTTGTCAATTTTAAAATAATTTTTGAAACACGTTTTTTTCAAAAAAGATGGTTTCGACAATGATGCTTACGGGTTAATTGAGAATATGATAATGAATTCTTGCTAGTGGCCGACTAAGCGGTTCATTTATGGGTAGAAATTAGCATCAATTAAGATGATTCAAGAAGATGATAAATACTAACAATTGGTGGAAAGACTTAACCGTATTGAGTATGCAACAAGTACACCATTGCTGCAAGTTGACGACAAACCTCTCTATCATTATTTCACCAATACAACCGAAGATGTGAATTATGTTGGGAATAGGGTCAAAAACCCTTATTCAAATACCTATAATCCTAGTTCGATGGACCATCCAAATTTGAGATGGGGAGGAAATCAAGGAGGAAGTAGTAGTGCCAATCCACAGAGAAATACAAATTATCAAACTCCATTTTTGCAAAGGCAACTAGAGAGAGCTAATCAAAATGACCATACTGTATGTAATCAAAGAATGAATCAAATAGAGGGGGAGATGTAGTGATGTGAACTGAGGTAAAACAAGTGCAATTTGAGTACACTAAGTCTTCAAAAACCTTGACAAAACTAGAGGAGCAAATGAGTCAATTGAGTATGGTGGGAGATATTAAATGATAGATTGGCACCGACATCCTTAGTAACATATTAGAATAATCCCTAAAGAGAGGATAAGGAGCATGTTAAAGCAATCAAACTGCGATTGGGCAAAGTACTAAGTAACCCAAAAAACCCTAATGAGGAGAAAAAGCATGAAACACCAAATGAAACTGTAGAGATACCCTCAGATGATGACACTGAAGTCATGATAAACAAAGAGGCACCTTTAATAGTAGAGCAAGAAATAAAAGATGATGTCCGTAAGGGAAATGAAGGTCCAAATGTTCCAATCCCTAAAAGGTTAGAAGAGAAAAAGAAACAGGATGACGATGAATTTGTGAGTTTTCTAAATTTGTTCAAAACTTTAAATGTTAACTTACCTCTGATTGAATTAATTGAAAAAGTTCCAAAGTATGCTAAATTTTTAAAGGAGATTACGTCAAAGCATAGGAAGATCAGATAACTATGAAAATCAACGGTAAAATAGAAACTTTTAAATGTGGGGATAAGCTAGATAGAAATGATGAGCGAAGGGAATGATGTCATATGCTCATTATAAGAGACTGTGAAAGGCACAAAAAGATTGCCTTCATGAATAAAGAACTCATTAATCAGTTCAAAGAAAGGGATAAGTTGAAAAAGGTGGAATGGTGTGATGAAAGGTGGATGAATGTTAAAAAAACTTGAAGCAAACCAGTAGGGGTTAGGATTGTTAGATGAATACGGTAGTAAAACATGATGTGGATGTGATAGTTTCTTTTATGTATATTATTGTAAATATTTCTAACAGTTTTGCTTTTACTAGATAGTAAGAAACAGTGTTATGTCATGACACACCGTTCTCCGTGTCGCAACGGAGGTAGCAGATTGAAAAAATCCAGAACTGATGAAGATGTCGCGACATAGAGTCTCAATGTCGTAACAAAGCAAGATTGAAGGGTATGTTATGACACCAACATCTTTGTGTCGCGACATCGACGGTAATTTTTGCAAGGTCAACCCGACCCAAATGCACAACTCGGTGGCCAACCCTTAACTTTTTACCGATTTTAAACACTCTTACACCCTTAATTCCACTCACTATATATACTAAATATATTATTAAGTTCACATTATTCCTTAAACTCATCTTTAACCTCTCATATTTTTTTAACCCTAAAATATCTTCACATCTCTTCTTATTTTACTCTTCTTTAGATTTTTCAATCTAGTTGTAAAGGAGCAAGGACGGGCATCTTGTGTAGAAGCCAAAAGGAATCGCATCAACTTAGGTTCAGAGTTCCTAAATTTCAATACTCTTTGATTTCTCATACTTGCACATAATGCCTCTTAGGAAAATTAGGCGTACGATTGAATCAAAACTATCAACGGGTCTGACCCCTTCAGGATTTCTAAATGAGAATGTCAAAAATTATTTTAATGAGCTTCAAGGGATAACATTCATTCAGGAGTGGCGTTTTGATCCATTAATGGTTTTTTGTAAAGAAATATGGCCACTAGTTCAATATCATAGGTGGGAACGATTTTGGACGATTCCCAAATAATCAACTGTAATCTCAATAGTACAGGAATTTTATGATTCATTATCAGATTATATATCTAGGACTACTAATGATGCTACATAGGATATGATAATGGTAAGAGAGATTAATGTAAAAGCCACCCCTAAAATTATTTGCAAATTCTTTGATGCTCCATCTATGAACAAGATTTTTTAAACTAAACTGATCTAGAATATTTTTAAAACATAGATATGGATAATGTGATAAATTATTTGACTGAGGTGAGGGGTGAATGGAAATATCTGTCTGGTACTAGTATTTTAATGTATTTTAATCAAGTCATTATGTTTCTCAAAGCGAAAATGTGGATTTAATTTATATGCACACATATTGTACCTACTTTAAATGTCTCTAATGTCAATACCTTTCGAGCGGTATTATTGTTTGCCATTTTGCAGAAAAAGCAGGTTTGTAGTCGGTAAATAGATCCACCAAAACATGAGTAGGTGTGTGGGAGGACAAAGAGTGGGTGTATTCTTACCCTACTTAGTGACGGCTTTGTACAAAAGGGCAGGGGTGCCCATGAAATCCACTGAACAATTACTGAAACTGTTAAGGAGCATCATTGGTGATACTCTTATCAAGCAATACATAGAGCTTCATGCTAAGCAAATCAAGGAAGGGAAAAGGCAAAGAGAAATGATGACCACACCGACTTAATCGTAAAGGTTGGCAGCAACCCAACAGGAAGTTGGTGAGGGATGTCATCCAAAACTAGATTGGATGATACAGTGGATGCAAGAATCGGGACCGTTGTTTTAAGAATTCACTCAACGAACCAATATTCGGGTCCCTAACTACACACCTTTTATGTTTGGGCCAACAACCAAGGAACATGACAAAGAGGAGACTGAAAGTGGAGAAGAGAGTGATGAAGAAGATGATGAGATAGAGGAGGATTGACTATTTTTGTAAAACTTTATTTTAAGAATTGTAAAATTTGGATAATTTTGGATGACTTATTTACTAGTAGGATTAGGAGTAATATTAGATTTATTTTCGAATGCCTATTTTGAATTTTTATGTAGGAACCCCATACAAAAAAGACATTATATTTTGGACCTATTCACGCCAAGAGGAGGAAGCACCCACCAATAAACCGTTGAGTAATTCATGATCAACCGGGTAACTTCTTTCCTTACTTTTTAGGGGCTACACATTGAGGACAATGTGTTTTCTAAAATGTGGGGGGTAACATAGGAATTTTTAATTTTTACTTCATTTTGTTTTGTCGTGTGCTTGAGCTTGTAGAAATTCAAGTGATTGATTAGGAGCATATACATAGGTTGCTTGTATTTTGAAATAAATTTGGCATGATGATGAGTGATTTTTAAATTTTTTAGCATGAAACTACTAAAGTTCTATAGGTTACACTAAATATAGGTTATAATATATTATTTATACCAAATGACTTGAGTAATAAAAAGAAACAAGCATGCTAGTTTATATGATAAATAGTGTATTTGGGATTATGTAATTAAATTGAAGTTTATGCATATTGAGATATTTAAGGATGACCTAAGACATTGCTTGAAAACACTTAGAGCCAAAAGGTAAACCTATTCTGATTTTGCCTATTAGTACCAATGTTTGAACCTATTGACCCTTCTTGATGAACCTTATTACAAACCATAAAACCTGAAATGAAACGTCAATTGGTGTTTATCCTTTTCTATGGTCTTGAATTACATGATTATAGACTATGGCCATATGTATTGAAGGTAAGTTGACATATCAAGGTGAAGTTTATAAAAATAAGAGTGAAATAGGAAAAATCAATGTGGCATATGAACTTTAGAATTGTCAGAATGGTGAAAACAAGAAAAAATCAAAAAAGAAGAAAAAGGCGAGTGGAAATAAAAGAGAAAAATGAAAAAACATTCTTGAGTGAGAAAAAACATGAAACGTGACAAAATCACAAAGTTAAAAGAAAAAACTCGTTAAAAAATGTATGAATGCTCATACGCTAGCTAAAGCGATTATACCATAGTGAGATTTCTTAGATGGAGAAATAAGGAAGGTGAGAGAAGGAAAAATAAGGTGGTGAGCAAGAAAAAGGATACTGTACAGAAGAATAGGGAACAATGTAATATGCCAAACTATTTTCGTGTTTGTAACCTCTTGATGCTTATAATTTTTTTGAAATTCATACATGTCCTAAGCCTCAGAACGTTACAAGCCGAAAAGATCTATGTGACCTAAATAAATCTATGCATGAATGAATAAGACATTAAACAATCCCATAACAGCTATTTGTATTGTGCAAGGATAATTAAAATGCTTATATTAGTCATTGATGGAGCCCTACAGATAAGATCTTTACATTTGTAACATTTGTAACTTACTAAATTTAGATGTCTTAATCAAAAGTGGTAAAATTACTTGTTTATCATGCTGAAATTATTAAAAACATATGAAATGCCTAAAGTACATGTTTCGAATCTAATACTTGTATGATATGTGCTCAAGCTCTTTTGTTCTTTTCATTATTTTTGCTTTTATTTGCTTGAGGAAAAGCAATGACTTAAATGTGGGAGAGTTTGATCTGCCGTAATTCGACCTAGCAAATTAAACTAGTTTTCGCACTTTAGAAGCTTGAAATTAGACATTTTCATTAAGAATTTGTTTTTATTTACTTTAGTTTTAGCATAGTGAATAAAATGTGTAAAAAGTGTAAAAATGAGTCTTTTATTGATTTTAGGGCCGATTAAGGCCTAAAGGTTGACTAATGAACTTTGTGAGTGTGCAAGAGACCCTTAAAAGACAAACTACATCGAAGTTGATCACTATTTCACGACAAGGGACAAGTGATGTTGTAACATAGGAACCAGAACCAAAGAATCCTGAAGTTGTCTTCCATGTCGTGAAAACGCTTGGAAGATCACACCAAAGGAGTAGACTACCTTCAATGTCACGACAAGGATCCTGTGTGTCACAACATCAACTTTTAAATGTGAAAATACACCGAGTAAGGGGCGTTTTGATCGTCACAGCACAACCTAAACCCGAAAATGGTAGCTAAACTAGGGTTAAGGAAAACGACCATCCAAATGCTATAAATAGACCATTTGAGCACTTAGTTTTACACACTCTTTCCTAAGCTTTATTTCTTTCTTGTAATTTAGGTTTAGTTATTTTCTTTATTTTGGTTTTAGTTATTTTTACTCTTGTTTTATGAAAACGAGATTTGTAAATTTTGAATAAATGATTGTGGATTTGTCTCAATAGATTGCAATACAAATCCTTTAGTTTCTTTCAATTATATTTTTAATTTCCTTTCTTATGCATATACTTTATATTGAATTTATGATATTTCGAGAAGCAATGAGGAACTAATCCCTTTGTGGGAGATTAGTGAGTGGAGGTATGATTATTTAGTTATTGTATAGGGATCTTCAACATATCAACTTTTTGGAAGGGAAAGAACGTGTAACAAACCCTAGGCTTGACAAACCAAGGAAGTCATTTAGATGAGAATTAACCCAAAATTGGTATTGTCCATTCGTGAACACCTTTACCCCAAACCAATTTGAATTGTGAGGTTGAAAGATAAGTAGTTCTTATTGACTCGTTATGTTAGTGGAAGATTGAAAGATCCTACAAAGGTAGTGACTAGTTGATTGACGAAAACCCCAAAAACGACAATTGAAGAAATCATACCAAAGTAAGCTAATCCCTTATAAATCAGTTTATCGAAATCTCTTATCTTAATTTCTCTTGCTTTATTTTTACTTTTATGATTCTTATTAGTGTTATAAAAACCAAACCCTTTATTTTCATTTCATACTATAATCTTGAGAAGAATTCTAATTAGATCTTTCTCTATGCAAGAATTAAAATTATTAGTGCTTCGCCTCCCTTGGGTACGATCCTCGGAGTACTCGTTACTTTGTTATAACACTATATTACAACTCGACCCATATACTTGCGAAAGCCTAAAATATACTCCAAACAGGAGTATGTCAAGAAGTGGTAAAGTCTGGGGGAGTTTGATCTACCGTAATTTGACCTAGAAGATTAAACTAGTTTTTGCACTTTAGGAGCTTGAAATTAGGCATTTTTGTTAGGAATTACTTAGGATTTACTTGAGTTTTAGCATAGTGAATAAAATGTGTAAAAAGTCTAAAAAGGAGTCTTTTATTGACTTTAGGGCTAACTGAGGCCTAACGATTTGCTAATGAATTTTGTGAGTGTGCAGGAAACCCTTAGAAGATGAACTAAATCAAAGCTGATCACTATGTCACGACACGGGACAAGTGATGTCGTACCATAGGGTCCAAAACCAAAGAATCCTAAAGTTGTCTTCTATGTCACGACACAAGCATAACATATTGTGGCAGCGCTTGAAAAACCACACCAAAGGAGTAGACTGCCTTTCATGTCGCGAAACGAATCCTAAGCATCGCAACATTGACTCCTGAATGCATAAATACACCGAGTGATGGGTGTTTTGGTCTTCACAACACAACCTAAACCCGAAGAATGGCTACTAACCTAGGGATAAGGAAAACGGTTGTCCAAATGCTATAAATAGGCCCTTTGAGCTCTTAGTTTTACACACTCTATCCTTTGCTTTATTTCTTTCTTGTAATTTAGGTTTAGTTATTTTCTTTCTTTAGGTTTTAGTTATTTTCACTCTTTTTTTTTTACAGAAATGAGACTTGTAAATTTCGCATAAACGATTGTGGATTCGTCCCAATAAATTGCAATAGAAATCCTTGAGTTTCTTTCAATTATATTTTCAATTTCATTTCTTTTGCATATTACTTATATTTAATTTATGATATTTCAAGAAACCATGAGGAACTAATCCCTTTTGAAAGGGATTAGGGAGTAGAGGTATGATTATTTAGTTATTGTATATAAAATTTTAATGGATCAACTATTTGGAAAAGGAAGAACGTGAAACAAGCCCTAGGCCTGACAACCTAAGGAAGTCATTTAGTTGCGAATTAACCCAAAATTTTTATTGCCCATTCGTGAACACCTTTACCCCAAACCAATCTAAACTGTGAAGTCAGAAGATAAGTAGTTATTGTTGACTCGTTATGTTAGTGGAAGATCAGAAGATCCTGCTAGGGTAACGATTAGTTGATTGAACAAAACCCCAAAAATGACAGTTGAAGAAATCATACTAAAGTGAGCTAATCCCTCATAAATCAGTTCATCAAAATTTATTATCCCATTTTCCCTTGCTTTATTTTAATTTTATGATTCTTATTAGTATTATAAAAAAAACCCTTGGAAAATATGTTATGTGATTATATATTTTATATGTTATCTGATAAGTAAGTATAAGCTATATTGTCTGAATTTGTACCATTTTATACGCATATTTGGTATCTGTTAATTATGCATCTGCATTAGGATGGGTATTGTGATTAAGGAGGAAGTGTGGTTAGTTTAATTATCTGCCAATTATAGTGGTTAAGCCACATACACACACAAACATATATATATATATACATAATTTGGCGATTTATCGCACTTTGATCTGGCAGTGATAGTATTAGAAATGACACTTAATTTCTCCTTGAATTAGTGTATAGTTTGTTCCTTTTGTATCATATTTAACCTACATTTTCAGCATTTCATACATTGTATTTGCATTTTCTAAATCAGTGTGTATGGTCTTACTTTCTTTCATTTTATTCCTTTTGTGCTACTAATGTCGCTGTATTGAGTATCAGTTTTGCATCTAAAGTTGTCAGCACAGAAATCCACCTTTGAATATCAGAATAGGAGAGCATTTAGAGTTGCGGCCACAAGTTTAATATAGAATTACGGCCAAAGATGTCACCACATAAATGCTTTTACATTTTATCAAGGTTTTACACTGCTAACACATTTAGAAGCACCAATGCAGGAGAATGTCAAGTTGTAGCAGCAAATTTAAATCATAATTTGCATCCAGAGATGTCGCGACAATCTGCAACTGCCTAATACATAAACCATATCTGTATGAGTGCATAGCTGGTAATAACAAACTTGTACAGCTGCAAAAAGGGAAGTTAGATCTGAGAAGAGGGATAGACTTGTGCTGTGTAATGATTATAAATAGAGGGAAGTGAGAGAAGTGCCATGGGAGCTTGATTCCCAAGAGGGTAAACTGACGCAACAAGGAGGCGACTACTCCTGACGAGGAGTGCCTCTATGCGACGTAAGAGGAGCGATTAAGGGAGGATTCTAGTAGACTAGGAATAGCATTATTCAATTTTATTCTTTAATCCCTCTTGAATGTTGATGAATTCTATTGACTATTAATTATATACGAAAGTATCTATTAATGTTAGATCAATTTTGATTTCTACTCAATTTTTCTCATTTGTTTATATTTGAATTTAACTGTTTTGACCACGAAAGTACGATTGCAGTCAGAAACATTGTTTCTAATCTTTTGTTGATTTTCTTTTAAATTCTTGTTAGGTGTTTTATGTCCACAAGGAACAACATTGTTAGTTTCAATCCGAAAATTGAAAGGACCATTCGGAGGAAGAGACAAGAGCAAAAAAAAATGACTGGAAATAACAATGATCTACCACCTTTGCTACCACAAAATATTGTTCCTACGGTGCAGCCACAAGGAGTTAACAATATACCGTTGCCACAAAGAGAGCAAATTCCAAGCATGACAAATAGAGACTTCATTGTTCCTATGCTCGATGATCTACAACCATGGGTTGTTAGACCAACAATACAAGCTGAGAATTTCGAATTAAAACCAGTGATGCTCCAAATGCAACTCGAATGGGCAATATGCAGGTTTGACTCACGAAGATGCAAGGGAGCATCTCAAATCTTTTTTGCTTATATGTGCTTATTGCAGTAAACACGGTGTTCTTTATGACGTCATGAAGATGCAATTGTACCCTTACCCTTTACAAGGAAGGGTACGTACATGGTTTTTAGGTTTACTGGTTGGATCTATTACTTCATGAAATGCGCTAGCAACTCAGTTTGTTCTGCGATTCAATCCACCCACAATGAATGCTAGATTGAGGAATGATATTACGACATACCATCAATTGGATGATGAGATCCTACATACTACGTGTGAACGTTGTAAAACTCTACTTAGACATTGTCCCATGCATGAAATCCAACAAGAGACACAAATCAAGATCTTCTACAATGGATTAAATGCACAAACAAGAAATCTTGTCGATGCATCTGCTAATGGTCCTTTGTTGGATTGAACTTACAATGAAGTTGTGCGAATCTTGGAAAGAGTTGCACAAAATGATTATCAGTACTCGATTTCTTGATCTGCTCAAGTGAAAACAACTCCTGGTGTTATTGAGTTAGATGCCATTTCAGCCATAAGTGCACAAGTATCCTCTTTGGAAAACATGATTAAGAACATTAAGGGGATGAGTGATGTTGCTCCTATTCAAGTAGCCCAACAAATGGATGTCCCAACATTTTCTTGTGAAATTTGCGACGACAACCATAGCTTTGAGGACTATCCTGAGCATGCTGAGAATGCATTTTATGTCAATAACATCCGAGGGAATTCATATGGTAACTCATATAACAATTCAAATAGGACTCAACAACCTTGGGAGAGTCAAAATGCGTCCACATACAGATATGAAAATTCCTCAAATCAAGGTAATTTTAGACAAGTGAGTTATGGTCAACAACAACTGAATTATAATCACAATCCTCAAGTGCATGCGTAGCCTGACCAGATGCGATCATAGAACCATATGTAGTCATATACTCAGATGCAACCACAATCTCGAATGCAACCATAACAGAATGTGCTACCAAATATGCAAGGACAACATCAGCAACAACAACAGTATTCTCAACCAAGATCAAATCCATTAGCTACTCTTGAAGCTTTGATGCGTGAGCATATTACTAGAATAGAAGCTATTGTATAAGGAAATTCATCTTCCATCCGAGCGTTGGAAGCACAACTAGGACAACTAGCTTCTAACATGAGCACACGACCACCAAGTGCTTTGCCCAATGGCACTGAAAATCCAAATCAGAAAGGAAATGAGCATTGCAAGGCAATCATGTTACGGATTGGAAAGCAAACTGCTAGACAAAGTAGTAGCTCCAACCAAGCACCTATCGAGGACAAACGAAACAAAGCAATAAGGAGAAGTTGCATATGAAGAAGATACAGTAGAAGTTAATGAGGATGAGCCACCAATAGTCACACCAATGTCGACCATTCGTCCTATGAAGTTGTTGATGCAACTACCCATGTCGATACAACCGGTTATATCACAACAATCTACTGTGAACATACCTTAGCCATTTCCACAGCGATTCAAGGAGAAAGATCATGACAGAGATTATCAAAAGTTTGTATCTACCTTGAAACAATTACATATTAATATACCTCTAGTTGATGCTTTTGTGTAGATTCCCAGCTATGGGAAGTTTATGAAGGAGCTAATATCAAAGAAGAAGAAGCTATCCGATATTAAGACGATTGCGCTTACAAAAGGGTGTAGCGCTGTACTGACAAATAAATTGCTATCAAAAATGAAAGATCCTAGCAGTTTCACAATTCCATGCTCCATTAGGAACCATTACTTAGGTAAAGCTTTATGTGATTTAGAAGCTAGTATTAACCTTATGCCATTGTCAACTTTCAGGAAATTAGGAATTGGTCATATGAAGCCCACTGCGGTGACATTACAACTTGCAGATAGATCTTTGGCACAACTTGAAGGACAGATTAAAGATGTTCTCGTCTATGTCGATAAGTTTGTGTTCCTTGTAGACTTCATCATACTTGATTGTGAAGCCGATAAGGAGGTCAATAAGTTAGTGTTCCCAGGTGCCCATTATTTTGGGACGCCCATTTCTCGTAACGGTATGCACACTCATAGATGTTTTCAAGGGCGAGTTGATCATGCGTCACAACGATGAACATGTAACCTTCAGTGTTTTCGAAGCATCTCCATCACGGAGTAAGGAACAATGTCATCACATTGATGTTATGGACAAATTAATTACAGATGAATTTCATGAACGAAGTTCAACAGTGCCAGAGGAATATGCGATGACATCTGAAGATAATGTCCTACCTGAATGTGACCACGAAATTGAGGCTAATGTCTGTGAGCTTAGACATAGATGGCAATTGGAATCTTTGGATCTGACTAATAGGACAATCCTTATTTTTAACCATCGATTGGGGAAGCTCTGACTTTGGAGTTAAAGCCATCGCCAACGCATCTGAAATATGTTTTTCTGGGTGACAATGATACATTGCCAATGATTGTCAATGTAAGTCTCAACGCGAGTCAAGAAGAAAAATTAATCGAAATATTGAAGTAGCACAAAAGAGCCATCGCCTGGAGCATAGCGGACATCAGAGGCATTAGTCCCTCTTTTTGTATGCATAAAATTAGGCTGGAAGATGAAGGAGAACAGTCAATTGAATAATAACAAAGATTAAATGAGAAAATGAAGTAGTAAATAAAGAGATCATTAAATGGCTGGACGCAGGCATAATATACCCAATTTCGGACAGTACATGGGTGAGCCCGATCCAATGTGTGCTTAAGAAGAGCGACATCACGACGTTAAGCAACGATAAAAATGAGCTAATCCCTACTCGCATTGCTACAAGTTGGCGAGTGTGTATGAATTATCATCGTCTAAATGCAGCCACAAAGAAGGATCACTTCCCACTCCCATTTATTGATCAAATGTTGGATAGGCTAGCAGGTAAGGCCTAGTACTATTTTCTTGATGGATACTCTGGGTACAACCAAATTGCAATTGCGTCGGAAGATTAAGAAAAATGACTTTTACTTGCCCATTTGGGACCTTTGCTTTCCGACGAATGCCATTTGGCTTTTGTAATGCACCAGCTACATTCCAGAGGTGCATGATGACCATCTTCTCTGATATGATTGAAAATTCGTTAGAGGTATTTGTAAATTGAAAAATATATAGGTTTTTCCTATATAATTTATCACTTTTTTTTTTACTTAAATTCATTGTAAAAACTAAGTAAATGTTTAATAAATTAATGAAATATGTGAAAATATGAAATTAGGACATAGAAATTATTAAAATGTGATTTTATGCTTTATTATATAGTTTTCATGCATAAAATGACTTATTTTATAACTATTTGAACATATTATATTTTTAAGACATAAAGTGGGCAAAGCATGATTAAATTAAATAATAAAATATAAAATTATATTTAATAATTTATTATAAAATATTTTATTAATAATTTGGGTTTAATTAATTCTTTAAATTGGGTTAATTTTATTCTTTAGTCCTTTAATTAATTAATTAATTTGGGCAGGTCTGATAACTTTGCTAGATCACAAAACCGTCCAATTTGAAGACCCAGTTAGCCCAATTTCGGCTACACATGGCTACCCAAATAAATCACTTTTTGGTTTAATTGCACAAGGTCCTTGCAATATTGAAGAAATCAGAGATTGACTCGAAGATTTACTATTGATCGAGTCTCAGTCCTGAGTTGATATGGCATGAAAATTGCTTAAAAATCAAGCAAAAATCACTCAAAATCCTTTAGTGATGGCCGACCACCCATTGAAGAAGCATGAAGAGATTAAACTTCTCTATTTTTAGCAAACAACTCTCCTCTCCTCACCTATAAATAAGACCCCATTTTCACCATTTCAAATCATCCCTTCATCCAACACTCTCTTTTCTCTCTCAATTCTCTTTAGCATTTCCTATTCCCCATGCCTAGCATCATCTCTTCATAGAAATTTTAGCTTATAAAGCCTCTTAAAGAGCCCTTGGTTGGCTACCTCGAGGAGCCATCAGCAAAGGAGCAAAGTGAAGAAACGAAGGAGCCCTCTTCGATCAGAGTCTTAGGTGACAATCACTTTGATTTGGTTTATTCTTTCTTTTCTTTAATTTAATCTAAAATGTTCGCTATCTGTTCTTTATTCTTGTTTACAACAATGTTAGCTTAATTTTATTTAAGCTAGGATAATTGCTTTGATTAAATAATATTTATTTGATTTATGCTTAAGATGTTTATGCCTCAATCGATCATGTTTTCAATTAAAATCAAGTCCATATTTCGTTCATATGTGATTGAAATGCACCTAAATTAGAGCAATCTTGACCAGACAAAGGCTAGTAGACACATAGTTGAAATATGCATACTCAATTTAGATCCTAACCCGATTAAATTGTAGGCTCATAATAACTCTGACCAAGCTCTGTTATCTGCATAGTTTTTAGATCCGTGTGATTGAACTGTTTCAAACCTAACACATACCTGTTACCTCACATGAATTCTAAGAAACCCTTAGTAAATAAGGATCAGTAAAATGCATATTTACTAGGTAAAGGATTCCGAAAGGACCTACTTTGGTTTTCAAACTCATGAAAGATCGAGTTGCCATGTAATATTTTTTTTCTGAACAATATTAAGCATGTTGATAATAAGTTGAGTTTAATTAGAGTAATTGTCCTAGTTTATTTATGTTATAATTACTGTAAATTGTGTTTAATCTTGCTAAAATCTATTTCATACATTTAGTTTATATACTTAGGATAATTTGTATTAGGGATCATTTGCATTTAATTTAATATATTTAATTTTAATCATCACTTATCAAATTATATTGTGTTTTTTTAATTCACCAAGTTGTTAATATAATTTTACAATTAATTGATTTAACATATATACAATCCTTGTGGAGACGTGATTGCGTTTGTAACGTCATAGTAGTTGTGCAAGCGGACACACGTCGACGCAAGTATAGTTGATAGAACAATTCTATCAGACATCGATCCCACAAGGAATGAGTTCTTGATGTTCAGCTGTCGAAGCAACTAATACTAAAAATTAGATGAAATGTAAGTAAAGATGTCAGCGCAATTAAGTCAGATCTGCACACCAAAATTGTTAATACTATCAATGTAATCAGAGTTAAATGTCAATGGTCAAATGTTAGAACAACTGAAAGTAAATCAAAGTGTGTTGAATATTTAAATGCATAAAATGTTAATGTGATCAAGTGGAAAGGATTGGAGTGGATCACTAATTTTACTAAGTTGCAACGCTGGATGCGCTGACAAGGTATTGTATAGATGAATTGTCACAGCAATGACGCTCCAATGAATTCTTACCAATAACAATCCTTCGTTTCCTTGAGACTCGAGTACCCACAATCACCCCACCTCTCGATGTGAGCTACTTTGTACATTCAAGAACAAGTGACTAGAATCTCTTCTAATCCCAAGCAGCTCTCGCCTAACTTACTTGTTAATCTAACTTGTCACCGCATCTCTCGATGTCGGTAAACTGCAAAGCCACTCTCGTGTTTGATGTGGTTAGATCCAAGAGTAAATAGATAAAAAACATTAAATAAGAATTAAAGTAATCTAACAATGAAAGATACTCTCGTATTCATTCAAATATCATTAGAATCCATCATCATAAAAGAGGGATTAACAAATACAATCGAAGCTTACTATCTTTAGACTGCTAGGACTATTCCTTAATCGCTCTTTTTGTGTTGCATCGAGCACTCCTCGTCAGAAGTGGTTGCTCCTTTACCCCACCAGCTCACCGTCCAACTTAAATCTCCAAAACATAAAGTAATTACAGAATTTAATTTCTCTACCTCTTGATGATTTCTTCCTTTTTCTTTCCTCTATTTATAGCCTTAAAAAATTGCAGGTTTCAACCTCCCCTTCTCAATTTAGATCTAATTTTTTGCAGCTGTCAAAGTTAGTTACAGTACATCTGTGCACTCAGGTAGAAGTGATGTTTTCTTCAGAGATCTGCATGTTGTTGCTACATTGCTAGGTGTAATCTGAGATCGTTAATTACAGCGATAACTTGTGATTTTCCTGCACTGGTGCTTCCAGGTGTGAATTCAGCTTGAGTTTACTCATTCGTGGTTTAGGTTCTGTGCGATGAGATCTCTGGTCGTAATTCTAAGCTGATCTTGTGGTTACATTCTTCATCCAACATTGATCTTTTGGGTTGACTTCTTGCGTTGACAACTCTAAAGCGCAATATATCGATTGTTTACGGCAACATTAGTACAAAAAGAGATAAAAATAACAAGAATTTAAACTAACTAGCCATGTGTTAAAAAAATATAAAAAACTAAGTATGAAATGCTCATGATGCATGCAAAATAAGATACAAAAGAGACAATTAAAACACTAATTTAGGGAGAAAATATATGTCATTTGTAATGCTATCACACCTTTAACCTTGAGTTTTTACTTGTCCTCAAGTAAACAAAAATTAGCAAAGTCACAAGCAAAAATGTCACCGCAATCATTATTCTCACAACTTGAATTTTCTGAAATCCTAATGCCCAAATTGTATTTACATGATAGAATAATACACCGACAAATTATAGGCATGAACAATTAAAAACTGCAATTTCATAAATGTTAGTATCATGCATTGAATCCTAATCTTCCTTGAACCAATACAACATTTATCATAAATTTTTTTCTTCTTTTTATTTTTCTTTCTTTTTCTCATTTTCTTTTTCAAGTGACTGAGAGATGTCATTGCATTACTCTACCTTTGTTCTTGGGCAGTAACAATAGGATGTAACAAACCCCCAGTAGGTATGTAATTGCACCTACACACACTCTTGCAGTGACAATCTTTAGCTAGATGATTTTTCTAAACCTGCAGTGGAGTGTTCTCTCTTGAAAAGTCACAATGCACTCACATTGGAGTGTCTTTTATTCATACACTGTCGTTGCAGTTGGTAAGTTAATTCAAGATTCAAACATCAACACTATCCATTCAATATTGAAGCAATTCCAATAATTCATTCAAAAATAGCAGACTCACCATTCATTCATCTAATTTACACATCAGCATCCAAACAATTCAAGAATTACGCATAAAAACAATAATTGTGAGCTCATTTCTGTTGAAATTTATCATATTTTCATTAACAAAAGAAACAAGTAGAATTCAAATATATGAGTGTAATTCCATTTCCATTTCACATTATCTCCCCCCAAACTTAATGTCTGCATTGTCCCCAATGCACTGACAGTATTATATAGATATAATGGAAATGCAATAACGATGCAAGCTAAGTTAACAAAATTAATGCAATGATGAAATAAAATGTAATAACAATAAAAATGCATGAAAAACTATCTACAAAGAAATGTACCAATTTATTCCTCAGTAGCCGGTGTAAAAGTTGCCTTTGTTTTCTTTTTCTTTTTCTTCGGGTACTCACCCTCTTCCTTGTGCTTCTTATTTTTATCTTTACGCCTCTTCCTCTTTTTATCCGTCGAACCAACCGGATTGGTGGATTGTTCCTCCTTAGTAGGTTGGGTGGTGGCCTCATCGGTTGTTACTTCAGATGGGTGGATTTCAGCGAGTGGTGCCACATAGAGCACAATGGTGAGAGGATTTAGTTCCTCGATGCTGCTAGTAACAATCTCAGCCCAGTTCGAATCAGGTCGAGCCTCAATAGTGCTTGATGCCCCCACACTCTCTAGTGTGCCAACAACATCCTCAACAATCGTTGTTAGGGCATTTTCTTCCTTTTCTTCCTGCACCTCGGTAGGTTCCTTCATTTCCTTCTCTTTCTGCTGGTTATCTCCTTGGTTCTCACCTTCATCCGCATGTTGTTCATCCACTATGCCTACACCCACTGGACTCTGTAGCTCCTCAATGACAACTTCTCGACCTGTCATAATCACCTCAGGGCTATTCAAAATTCTTTGAATAAGTTGACAATTATTTGGTAGCAATCTCCCATGGCATTAGAATGTCCCTCGCTCTCCTCATCATCGAAGATGTGAATTCTCGTTGGGGATGGAATATTCTAAGGTATACCATCAGAAGTAGACTGATCAGAGGAAGAAGCTTGCATAGGGTGAAAAATATCGAGAAAGGCAGGGAAGTCTAGCAATGGATTAGGGCTCATTCTGCGCAAGGCGGTGAAAATGGCCTCATTCCAGGCCTTTGTATCCTCATAAAAGTAATGCTGCCTGTAGTCCAAATCTTCTAGTACGTCCAGAGTAAAGATTGTACGCGTATTGATGCGATTGATGTGGACCTTCTTAAGAGCCAGTTTCTTTGCCACTTGAGGATTTATGGGTGTATTAGGTTGATCTTCCTTTTTCTTCCCCTTGCCCTTATCCTTTTTCTTTGGGGCTTCTTTTGACACAAGTATCTCTTGGCACTGAGTCATTTGTTCAACGGAGATGTCGTTGAATTGACTCTTGTTCTCTAACACCTCCTCGTCATCCCTGGGCACAATGCCCTTTTATTTGCAAAGCAACATAATCTAAGAAGAGAATGAGAGTATACCAATCTGTTTGGCAGCGGCTTTCGCAATTTGGTCATGGATGATTTCTCCAATGTTGATGTGTCTATATTGTAGGATAGAATGGAGGAGACACATACGGTCCAGTGTGGCTATACTACTGTGTGTGGTGGGAAGAATGCGACTATTGATGAAGTGGAACCACACTTTGCCGAAGGTTGTGAGATACCTTCTATGCATAGTGTAGTTGTGGAACCTATTACCTATCCAGGTGGCACCATCAGCACAGAGATCCTTCATAATCTGGGTAGTGACTTCATCATCCAGTTGGTCTACAAACGGAGAATGGTCGTCCACCCTCTCAAGGATCCGTAGCAGCACATTGATTTGAGCAGCACTCCACGGAATGAGCCCTTCCCTTACAAATGCAAATTCTTGTTCAGCATTAATGAGGTTTTCATAGAACTCCCTAACCAGTGTGAGAGCATAGCCAGCGGGATGTTCGTAAAAGAACTCTCATCCTAGGCGGTTGTTGGTTCGGGTAATGTGTTTTCCTAAGGTTTGATACGTGGACAATTGCAGACCTTGCTCTGGGTGGAGATTTTGCTTTAGCATGATATTTTGATAATGTTCCTTGACTGCAGTCGTCAAAAATAGGATCGACCCTAAAGACGATTGTGGCGTTATGGTCGGAGCCACAATTGTTAAAGATGAAGGAGTTTTGGAAGAGTTCTTTGATGCTCTAGTTTTCGCCATAGTGACTGAAAAAGAAGGTGAGAAAAACTTGCAAAAAGAAGTTACTTGTGAATGTAAGAAAAATAGAAGCAATGGAAGAGACGAGATTTAGCAACAAGGGAGATTGTGAGTAAAAATAAATCTGTAAGAAAAGGGATTTATAACCTAGGCAATGTAAAATCGTGATGATTGCAAAGGTTATAGGGAAATGTTGCATCTGCAGCCATTAATTGCTAGGTTGCAAATCATATGCTTTCACTTGATCTAAGGCTGGGATGGAAGAGAGATCAATCGGCGTAATTCTTACCGAAAAAGTTTTGCTGACTCATTGCAGAATGCGCAGACAAATTGTGCTTCGATGCATCGAAAAAAAGATAATTTTTATTTCTGCAAAGAATTTAAAACAAAACAAATAAAAGTAAAACAAATAAAAGAAAATGTAAAAATGCATCGACATTATTTAAATGTGACCAGATCAATGGCCTTATTTGGTTCCTTGAAATTTGGGCTCACATAGTGCTTTAGTCGTTGACCATTCACCTTGAATTGTTGTCCATCTTTTATATTCTCAATTATCATTGCACCACACTAGAATACCTCGACAACTCTGAACGAGCCTGACCATCTTGATAGCAATTTACCTGAATGAAAATTTAAACGACAATTAAACAAAGCACTAACTGACCAGGGCTAAATTATCGATGCAAGATGATATTGTTGTGCCATCTCTTGGTCTTTTCCTTGTATATTGCGACATTCTCATAAGCATGTCGACATATTTCTTCCAATTCAGTAATGTCCAACAATCTTTTTCTTCTGGCAGCATCATAATCCATATTCACTTGCTTGATTGCCTACATGGCTTTATGTTCAAGCTCAAATGGCAGGTGACAAGACTTACCAAACACTAAATGATATGCCGACATTCCCAGAGGGCTTTTATATGCAGTACGAAGCACCCACAATGCATCTTGTAGCCATGAAGACCAATCCCTTCGATGTGGATTAACCACCTTCTCAAGGATACTTTTGATTTGGCAATTGGATACCGTAGCTTGACCATTGGTTTGTAGGTGATAAGTAGTAGCCATACGATGCTTCACACCATATCTCTTTAATGTTGTTTCCATTTGGTTGTTATAAAAATGAGTTCCTTGGTCACTTATTAATGCTCTTGATGTTCCAAACCTTGTAAGAATGTAGGTGTGAAAGAATTTTAACATCGTCCGAGCATCATCCTTTGGCACCACAATTGCCTCAATCCACTTCGAGATATAGTCAACCGTAACTAGAATGTACACATTCTCAAAGGAATTAGGGAATGGTTGTATGAACTCTATACCCCAAACATTGAAGAGCTCTACTTCCATGATCAGCTGTTGGAGCATTTCATTGCGTCGAGATATTGATCTAGTGCATTGACATCTATCACATTGTTGAGCAAAGTTATGGGTGTCTTGAAACAATGTGGACCAATATAATCCTAACTATAGGACCTTTGCAGCAGTCCTTGTACCACTAAAATATCCTCCAAAAGGGGTATCATGGTAATGTCACAAGATTGAAATAATTTCTTGTTCAGGTACGCAGCGATGAATAATGTTGTCGACGTATACCTTGAATAGGTATGGCTCGTTCCAATGATATATTGCAGCGTCGTGTAAAAACCTGATCTTTTTGTGACTAGTAACATTCAGTGGTAGCTTTCCACACACAAGATAATTGACTACATCGACATAATAGGGTGATGCATTGACAAAGAACAGTTGCTCGTCTGAAAATGCATTAACAATTTGGGAAGTCCTCCCATATTCACTTCTAACTTGCAGTTGAGATAAGTTGTCAACTACTTGGTTTTCAGATCCTTTTATATCTTTGATTTTAATATCAAATTCTTGAAGGAGTAGGATTCATTTAATCAACCTTTGTTTGGCGTCTTTTTTCTCAAAAAGGCATCTAAATGCTGAGTGGTCTGTGTACACTGTAATCTTTGCGCTGACAAAGTATGAGTGGAATTTGTCAAATGCAAAGACTATCACTAGCAACTCCTTCTCAGTAGTTGTATAATTAATCCGCGCTTAAATTAGAGTTTTACTAGCATAATAAATTGAATTAATACCTTCTCTTTTCATTGGCTAGTACAGCTCCCATAGCAAAATCACTCGCATCGTACATTAATTTAAATGGTTGCGTCCAGTCCGGTACAACGATAATTAGAGCTTGTACCAGCTACTTCTTTATTGTCATGAATATCTCTAGACAAGCGTAATCGAACACAAACTTTTTATTTTGCTCCAACAATGAACATAACGGTTTAGCAATCTTGGAAAAATCATGTATGAATCTTTTGTAGAAACCAGCATGTCCAAGAAAGCTTCTTATTCCTTTCACATTAGTGGGTGGTGGAAATTTTTTGATGCTTTTGACCTTCGCTTTATCAACCTCAATGCCCTGACATGTATGTGATGGCTGAGGAAAATGCCTTTAGTTGCCGTGAAGTGACATTTTTCCGAATTCAAAACTAGATTTATATCCTCGCATCTCTTCAAAACTCTTACAAGTTGTCAGCGCATTGGTTAAAATTCTACCCATAGACAGAGAAATCATCCATAAATACCTCTAGAGAGTCCTAGATCATATCCGAGAAGATCGCTATCATGCATATTTGGAATGTTGCTAGAGCATTGCACAACCCAAACGGCATACGTCGGAAAGCAAAGGTTCCAAAAGGGCATGTGAACGTAGTTTTTGCTTGATCTTTCGACGTAATGGCTATTTGGTTGTACCCAGAGTAGTCATCTAAGAAGAAATAATAGGACTTACCAGCTAGCCTATCTAGCATCTGATCAATGAAAGGTAGTGGGAAATGGTCCTTCTTTGTGGTAGCATTCAGTCGACGATAATCCGTGCATACTCGTCAGCCAGTTGTAATACGAGTAGGAATTAACTCGTTCTTGTCATTTCTGACAATTGTGAAACCACTTTTCCTGGGCACATAATGGATGGGGCTAACCCAATCACTATCGGAGATAGGGTAAATGATGCCCGCGTCTAGCAACTCGATAATTTCCTTTTTCACTACTTCTTTCATCTTCTCATTAAGTCTCCTTTGTTGCTCAATTGATTGCTTCTTTTCATCTTTCAACCTGATCTTATGCATACAAAAAGGGGGACTAATGTCTCTGATATCGGTAATGCTTCAGGCTATGTGTCTTTTATGCTCTTTCAAAATTGTGATGAGCTTATCTTCTTCTGTTGCGTCGAGGGATGCATTGACAATAACAGGTAATGTATCATTTTCACCAAGAAAGACATACTTTAAATGCGTCGGCAATGGCTTCAACTTCAAGGTAGGAGCTTGCTCAATAGATGTTTTAAACACCGAGATTATCTTGTTCAACAAATCCAAAGATTCCAATTGCCAATCTATCTCAGCTCACAATTATTAACCTCTTCTTTGTTATCACAATTAGTTAGGATTTCTTCAACAGATGTCACCACATCTTCATCTAGGACTACTAAACTCCTTGCATTGAATTCTTCTGTAATGATTTCATCCAGCACGTCGATGTGGTTACACTGCTCTTTACTTTTGGACAAGGATGCCTAAAACACAGTAAACGTCATGTGCTTGTCGTTATGATGCATGACAAGTTCTCCCTTGAACACGTCGAGAAGTGAGAGCCCCGTTGCTAAAAATGGTTGCCCCAAGATAATGAGCACCTCCTTATTTGCTTCGCAGACTAAGATTATGAAATCAACATGGAACACTAGCTTATCTAGTTGTACAAGAACGTTTTTGATTTGGCCTTCAGGTTGTGCTAAAGATCTATCCGCAAGTTGTAATGTCACCGTAGTCGGCTTCATTAAACCTATTCCTAACTTCTTAAAAGTAGATAAAGGCAAAGAAATTGTAGTAGCGCGTGAATGTTTTGCTCCAAGATTAGCGATTTTCTTTCTTGCTTTGTTTTTGTCCATTCTTGTTTTGTGATTGAGTGAGGCGGTGGTTTGTGGTGTCCACTGTGGTGTTTAGCAGTGGAAGGTTTTTGGGTTGCTTTTCATCTTTTTCTTTTCTTTTCTAGAGCTTTTGTCAAGTCTATGAGCATTGTTTTCATAAAGTTGGTTTGTTTGTGGTTACTGTTGGATCTGCTTGTTCATGGTCATTTGTTGTTTTGAGTTTCTTGAAAGGTTTCACGTGCTAATTGCCCTAGATAGGGGTGGTTCTTTTTGTCCGATTTACTTCTTGATTAGTCAGGTGATATTTTTCCTTTTTTACTCTTAGTTTCTTTTTGTATATTTTGGCTTTTATCTTCGTACCGATGGATTTCTTGGTCCTATAAGGTTGCGAACGAGATCTTTTCTTAATCCGAAGGATTTGTGGGGCTCTACCGAATGCTTGGTTTGATGACGGGATGACTCACGATTATGCTTTGTGTGTTGAGCAGAAGGGGACCTACTGTCGCGTGTCGATCTTGAGGGGGTTGTGGAACTGGCTGCCTTCCAGTCTCCCCGTTGACTTTTCCTACCTTTTTCCTTTTTTCTTTAAATCTATTATTTTTACTATTACTTTTTACGTTAGTTTTGCATGTTTTTTGCATGAGACTTTAAAATCTACGTATTCTCTCACTTCGATTTTTCTTTGTCAGAAGGCGCGTAGGGTCGATTTTTTCCCTTGTTTTTTTGTTGATTTGGATCTTTTTCTTTTGCTTTCTTTCTTTTTTCTTTTATGTTGGATTTTCAGGGTTTTTTGGTTGTTAATTTTGCTATTGCAGGGATTTTGGTAGGGGTTGTCGTTGGGGTCTTTTCTTGGTTTTCTTTTCTTGGAAGCGCGGGTGGCTGGTGGTAAGGTGAGGGTGGAGCACTCCTATCGAAATGGACGAAGAAGTCAGGGAGATGTTGGCTAAACTCAAATTCTCTGATGAGGAGGCTAGAAAATTATTTACATTGGATTTTATTTCAAGGGAGGCAAGAGGGTGGGAAGCGTGGGGGGTGGGAAAGTTGCTAATTGAAATGAAGGTAAATAGGAAGTGATGTATCGGGTGTTACGTTCATTGTGGTACACGAAAGAGTGGGTAAACTTCATGGAGGTGGGCTCTGGTTGTTTTCTCATCAAATTTGGATCTGTAGAGGATAGGTATCAGATATTTAGCATGGCACCATGGCTATTCGACCAACACATTTTGTCCATGGTCCCATATGTTAAGGACAAAGCATGGTCAAAGTATAATTTCCAAATGGTTCCTTTATGGGTGAGTGTTTTAAATATTCCTATAAAGTTAATGGACAGAAGAGTGGCTATGGAAGTTGGGGGTGCTATAGGGAGGGTCTAGCTATCGATCGAAGGGACCGCGGGGGATGTTGGGTGGATTTTATAAGACTATGGGTCTTGCTGGACACGGACAAACCCTTGCAAAGGGTTGCTTACTTTATGGATAAAAAGGGGCAGGTAGTGATGGGGGTGATTAAGTATGAATGATTGTCGATATTTTGCTATTTAGGTGGTCGGGTTGGTCATAATACGAAGAAATGCTCTAAAGATGCGCAACAGGAAGACCTTAAGAACTATCAGTATTGGCATTGGCTCAGGGTGCAAATCTCAAGTCCGATCTTGTGTGGAGGAAGACTAAAAAATAGAGTGGAGATTATAGGAGATGGGGAAGAGAAAGAAGGGAAGACTATTATTGTAGAGCAAGATGGGGATAAGCTTGTGGTGTTACAACATATGGCTAAGGATGGGTGATCATCAAAGGAGGCCTCAGTGTCGGGCTCTCTCTTTACAAAACGCCCTTTGATGGCTTTTCGTGACAAAGAATGGAGGAGTAGGCTTAAGAGGAAAAGGAATAAGGGACATATGAGGGCAATGAGATTAGCCCAGTTAGGGCAGTAAGGAGGAAGATCTTGGAAGGCTCGTCTCCTTCCCAAGCGGTGGCTAGCGACCAGCCCCGCCGAGAGACATGAAACTCATCAGCTGAAATTGTCATGGGTTGGGGAACCCCGCGACAGTTTCAGAACTTAGGCAGCTCCTCGCTGCCATCCACCTCGATGTAATCTTTCTATGTAAGACTAAAATAAGACGTTGAGACTTTGACAGGGTTAAGAGACGATGCAAGATGGATGGTGCTTTTGTTGTGGACACTAATGGTCGACATGGTGGTGTGGCAGTGCTTTGGAATGATGCTTGTTATATTGATATACAAAGCTATTCTCTGAATCACGTGACATACTAGTGGAGACTGAGGGAGTTGATAAATTTTACTTCACTGGGTTTTGTGGATTCCTTGAGTTGAGTATACGTACTCAGTCTTGAGAGTTGATGCGTGATATTAGCAGTAAGGTTAACGAAGAGTGGATCGTGGGGGGGATTTCTACGAAATATTAGATGAGTTCGAAAAAAGTGGTGGTCGACGGAAGAGCGGTGTTGCTATGGATGACTTTTGGAGGGTTATTTCAAACTTGGCTCTCGTGGATGTTAAGCCTAATCGCGGTTGGTTTACCTGGTCTAACAACTGTAAGGAGCTGGCTTAATTAAGTAGAGGCTGGATCATTTTTTGGTTTCTGCTAATTGGCTGTCCAAAGTTCCTTTTCTTGCTATAGATATTATTCATCAGGCACATTCGAATTACGATCTAGTCATTCTTGACACGCTTGGGAGATGCCCAAAGATGGAGCCCTGTGACCCGCACCTTTGTTTTAAGTATGAGGAATGTTGGGCCAAGGAGAAGGTGGCTAAGAGCATTATTAAAGATGCCTGGACTAGAAGGTAGGGTGATGTGCTGGAGGCTTGCAACAATGTCAGGAAAACTCTCGGCAGTTGGCAGTTTAGGAAGCACAAAGATAGGGAGTGCCAGATCAAATCCCTTGTAAAGGAGATTGGTGAGTTGATGGATGCTCAAGGTAACGTTGAAGATGCTGACAGGTTGCCTATTGCGAGGGGGAGCTGGTGAGGTTATACAATTTTGAGGTGGTTTTCTTGGCTCAAAGGTCTCGGGTTAGGTGACTAAAAGAGGGGATAGGAACACTAGATTTTTCCATGTTCATTCCTCTCATAGGGCTAGGAAAAATCGCATAGAGGGTATGATGGACAGGCATGGTAATTGGGTTATAGATATTAAGGATGTATGTAATGTGGCCAGGAAGTACTTTTTAGGACCTGTTCGTGATTGATTGGGATAATAATATTGATAATATTCTTTGCTTAATCCCTAGTGAATTACGAGGGAGATGAATGTGGAGTTGCTCAAGCCCGTGGAGGACAAGGAAATCTTGAGGGCCTTTGACCAGATGGATCCTAGGGAGGCCCCTAGGAGTGATGGTTTTTCGAGGCTGTTCTTTCAAGAGAATTGGCCGGTAGTGGGTAAGGACATCTTGAGTTTGTGCAAGGAGGTGTTGAATGATGGTAGGAGTGTTAGAGAGTTTAATGATACTTTTATGGTTTTAATTCCTAATACTCCTAAGCCAAAAGTTATGACCAACTACTAGTCCATCAGCTTGTGCAGGGTCGTTTACAAGATGATTGCCAAGGTCTAGGTGAATAGACTGAAAGTCTTGCTTCCTTATTGCATTAGCCATAACCAAACTACGTTCATTCCCAGTAGAATGATCCATGAAAACTTCATTATAGCCCATGAGTTGGTTCACTACCTTTAAAGTGCTAAGAACGGTCCTAACAAGGGGTTCGTGGCTAAGCTCGATATGAGCAAGGCCTACAACCGCGTTGAATGCCCCTTCTTGGAGAAAGTTATGCTTCACCTTGGTTTTGATGAGAATTGGGTCCGGAAGATCATGGACTGTGTGAGCACTGTGAGCTATATGGTGAAGTGCAATTCGAGTTTATTTGGAACCATCTTCCCGAGCCGTGACCTTAGATAGGGAGATCTCTTCTCTTCTTATCTCTTTTTATTATGCATGAACCTCTTTCAAAGATGCTTGCGCATGCTCAAACAAATAGGTAAATGTGAGGCATTCGAGCATGCCAAAACAACCCTCACATCAGCCACCTTTTCTTTGCTGATGATGTGCTTCTTTTTATTAAGAATAAAAGAGAGGATGCGGAGCTGGCAAGGAGAATGATTTACGAGTTCGAGCGTGCGTTAGGATAAAAAGTTAACCAAGATAAGTCAACTATACTTTTTAGTGCTAAAACTCCTAATGAACAGAAAAATGTTCTTACAAACATTATGGGGATGAGGGCTGTGGATAGATTTGATAATTATCTCGGTCTCCCCTTGTGTGTTGGCAAGACCAAAACTAATGTAAATTCCTTGTGGACAAGTGCACTAGTAGAATAAATGGTTAGTCGAAGAGGTTATTGTCTCGGGGTGGCAAAGATGTGTTTCTTAAAGCGGTGGTACAGTCCTTACCTATTTATTCTTTCTCAGTTTTCCTTCTCTCTAGAGGCATTACGGATAAGTTGGAGGCCAAGGCTAGATCCTTCTGGTAGGAAGGGAAGAACAAAGGAAAAGGGTGGGCTATGTTGGGGTGGGATAAAGTGTGTTTTCCTAAAAGGATGGGTGGTATGGGGTTTAAGGACCTTCACTTGTTTAATCTTGCTCTTTTGGGGAGGCAGTTATGGAGATTGGTTAACAATAAAGAGACCCTATGCTCCAAAGTGATGTTAGCAAAATATTTTCCTTTTTGAGACCCCTTTGACTCGAAACAGATGGATAAACCCTCCTATGTTTGGACTAGCTTATGTGGGTTAACTAAGGCTTTGGCATGCGACTTTGGCTGGCAAGTTGGCAACGGGCAAAATATCGACTTAAGAAGACAAAATTAAGGCTTTGAAGGGCTAGGGGTAATTCTCTTATTGATCCTACATGTGATGCTCAGTGTAAATTGGTGAGTGACCTTTGACTTGGACCTATGGGTGAATGGAATAGGAATAGGATTGAGCAAATGTATGGTTAGGAGCTAAGTAGCAAAATATGTGACTTACCAATCATAAACAATGGACCGATTGATAGAATTGTATGGTTTCATGCTCCTAATGGTGTGTACACCACAAAATCGGGGTATTCATGGCTTATTCTTAAGAAGATTGGCTTTAGGCCTCATCGTATTTTTTGGAGACTCATTTGGAAGCTTAAGGTCCCTCCAAAAATTTGGGTGTTTGCTTAAAGGATCGAGCATGATTTACTTCCTACCAACATGAAGATTGCGTCGGTTAATCAAAATTTTGATAGTGCTTGCCTTCGGTGTAATGCACCTGAAGAGTGATTGGTCCATGCTTTGAGGGACTGCCCATTTGCGAGAGAGGTGCTTCAGGCAGGAGGGGTGGACAATAGGATCATTATGTCTGAATGGAAGACTGCCTTTGATTGCTTAAAAGCTACCATGAGGCTGCTTGATGGTAGAGCATCAAAATGTTTGCGTATGACCCTGTGAAATATCTGGAACTCTCGCAACAACCTTGTCTTTAGAGCCATGCATGAGGTCCCTAAGGTGGTCTGGGAGTAGGCGCGAAAGTTTGGGAGGGATTTTTGTATTTTTAACTTGAAAAATTCTACGATGTTGCCTAGAGGGATTCGTCATGAAAGGTGGCAGAAGCCTCCTGATGGCTTTCTTAAAATGAACGTGGACGCTGCATGGATAAGCAATAAAGCTAGCCTTGGTTTTGTGGTTAGAGACAGCGATGGCTTTGTGCATAGGAGAGGTATGCATTTTATTAAGCACGTGGCAAGTCTTGAGGGGGGTGAAGCTGAAGCACTATTGTATGGCATAGAATGGGCTTTTAATAATAACCTCACCCACGTGATATTTGAGGGTGATAGAGCGAATGTGATGAACAGAGTGTCTTATCCCAGGGATGATGTCACGCTCCTTGGCTATAAAATTCAAGACTGTGTCAGCTTTTTAAACAGTAATGAAAATTATGCGGTTTGATTGTGTGCCCGTTCTTCTAATACAGTGGCAAATTATTTGAGTAAATATGCCTTAGAAAATATGTACTCTTCATTTTTTAACATGGACATCACTGAGATGATCCATTAGGCTGTAATCCTTGAGTCGAGTTAATAATATTCGAGTTAATACTTGCTCCCAAATCACATAAAGCTTTACCTAAATAATGATTTTCAATGGAGCATGGGATTGTGAAGCTGCTAGGATCTTTCATCTTGGTTGGTAACTTATTTGTAAGCACAGCGCTGCACCCCTCTGTGAGCATAATCATCTCAATTTTAGACAATTTTTTCTTCTTTGATAGTAGCTCCTTCATAAACATCCCATAACTGGGTATCTGCACAAGAGCATTTACAAGAGGTATGTTAATATGTAATTGTATTAAAGTAGAAACAAACTTTTGATACTCTTTATCGTATACTTTCTCTTTAAATCTTTGCGGAAATGGCAAAAGTATTGTAACAGTGGGTTGTTATGAAAAAATCAGTAGTGTCGATATTGGCAATTACATCGACAATTGCGTCGGGCAAACTGTAGGTTTAGATGGTACTACGGGTTGTTCCTCTTCATTTGCTTCTGTTTCGCTTCCTTCAGCTACATCCTCTTCTTGTTGCTATGGTTCAAATGCGACGATATGGTCCTGATTAGAGTTGCTTGGTTCAGCTGTCTGCTTTCCACTCCTCAACGTAATAACCTTGCAATGCTCCTTCCCTCTCTGCATTAGATTCTCAGTATCACTGGGTAGAGTACCCGGTGACCTTGTACTCAGATTAGAAGCCAACTGTCCTAGTTGACCTTCCAATGCTCGGATGGAAAGAGAGTTGCCTTGCTCTATTACTTCAGTTCTCGTGATATGCTCATGCATCAATACCTCAAGAGCAGCCATAGGATCTGACTTAGGTTGAGAAAACTGCTGCTGTTGATGTTGATGATGTTGTCCTTACATATGTGGCAGCATAGACTGTTGTGGCTGTAATTGAGATTGTAGTTGCATCTAGCTATGTGCTTGCATCTATTTGGACGATAGTTCGCTTGAGAATTCTGATTATAATTCTACTGCTTGATGTTAATGTAACTCCCTTGTCTATAACCCCCTTGATTTGAAGAATTTTCATATCTAAATGTGGTAGCATTTTGATTCCCCCAAGGTTGTTGAGCTCGGTTGTTGTATGAGTTACAAAAATGAATTTCCTCTGATGTTGTTGACATAGAAGGCATTTTCTACGTGTTGTGGGCAGTCCTCATAACTATGGTTTTCGTCGCAAATTTCATAAGAAAATATCAGCGCATCCATTTGTTGTGCCACTTGAATAGGAGAAACATCACTTGTTCCTTTCAAATTCTTTATGATATTGGCCAACAAGGATACCTGTGCAGTTAAAGCAGTAATGACATCTATCTTAAGAACTCCAGGATTAGTTTTTACCTGTGCAGAATGAGAGATTGGATATTGATAGTCGTTTTGAGCAATCCTCTCTAGAATTCTTATAGCTTCATTGTAGGTACAATCCAACAAAGGACCATTAGCTGATGCGTCGACAAGATTCCTTGTCTGAGCATTCAAACCATTGTAAAAGTTCTCAATCTGGGTCTCTTGTTGAATTCCATGCATTGGGCAGCGTCGAAGTAATGTCTTGTAATGCTCCCATGTTGTATGAAAGTTCTCATCATCCAACTGATGATATGCAGTAATATCATTGCGCAACCTTGCATTCATCATCAACTGATTGAAACACAAAACAAACTGTGTTGCTAGTGCATTCCAAGATGTAATGGATCCGATCGACAATCCCAAGAACCATTTTCTCACTTTACCCTACAACGAATAAGAAAATAATTGCATTTTCGAGGCATCATCAGGGACACCATGTTGACTAAAGGATGCACAAATAAGCAGAAATGATTTTAAGTGTTCTCTTGCGTCTTCATGAGGCAAAGCAAAATATTTCCCATTTGAATTAAGCATCTGAAACATCACCGGTTTCAGCTCGAAATTTCCAGCTTGAATAGCTGGTCTTACAACCCCTAGTCAACAAAATCTCTTTTTGTCCTACTTTGCACTTGCTCTTCTTGTAGAGGTGGTGGTGGTATATTATTAATAATTTGTGGCAGCACTGGAGGAATATAATTTTGTGGCAGCACTGGTGGTAAGTTGTTGTTGTTGTTATTGTTACTAGCCATTTTCTTTTGTTCTTATCTTCTCCTCCTTAATGTTCTCTCAAGCTCCGGATCAAAGCTCACAATGTCCTCAGGATTTCTCCTTGTGGACATACAATACATAAAGAAATCTGAAAGTGAAATTAACAAAAATAAAGCAAACAAATTAGTAAAAAATAAAAGTGAAGTAAAAAGAATTAATTGCGTCTACAAACAAAAAATCAAACAAATGCCAGTCCTCGGCAATGGCGCCAAAACTTGATCGCGTCTGTAATGTCATAGCAATTGTGCAAGCAGACACATGTTGATGCAAGTTTAGTTGATAGAACAATTCTATCGGACATCGATCCCACAAGGAATGGGTTCTTGATGTTCAGCTATCGAAGCAACTAATACGAAAAATTAAATGAAATGTGGTAAAGATGTCAGCGCAATTATGTCAGATCTGCACACTAAAATTATTAATACTGTCAATGCAATCAGAGTTAAATATCAATGGTTAAATGTCAGAACAACTGAAAGTAAATCAAAGTGTGTTGAATGTTGAGTGTTGAATATTTAAATGCAGAAAATTTAAATGTGATCAAGTGGAAAGGATTGGAGTGGATCACTGATTTTACTAAGTTGCAACGCTGGATACGCCAGTAAGATATTGTATAGATGAATTGTCGCAACAATGATGCTCCAATGAATTCTTACCAATAACAATCCTCCGTTTACTCGAGACTTCAGTACCCACAATCACCCCACCTCTTGGTGTGAGCTACTTTGTGTACTCAAGAACAAGTGACCAGAATCTCTTCGAATCCCAAGCAGCTCTCGCCTATCTTACTTGTTAATCTAACTTGTCACTGCATCTCTCGATGTCAGTAGACTACAAAGCCACTCTTATGTTTGATGAGGTTACATCCAAGAGTAAATAAATAAAAAGCATTAAATAAGAATCAAAGTAATCTAACAATGAAAGATACTCTCGTATTCATTCAAATGTCATTAGAATCCATCATCATAAAAGAGGGATTAACGACTGCAATCGAAGCTTACTATCTCTAGACTACTAGGATTATTCCTTAATCGCTCCTTTTGTGTTGCATCGGGCACTCCTCGTTAGAAGTGGTTGCTCCTTTGCTCCATCAGCTCACCGTCCAGCTTAAATCTCCAAAACATAGTAATTGCAGAATTTAATTTCTCTACCTCTTGATGATTTCTTCCTTTTTCTTTCCTCTATTTATAGCCTTCAAAAATTGCAAGTTTCATCCTCTCCTTCTCAGATCCAGATTTAATTTTTTACAGCTGTCAAAGTTAGTTACAGTACAACCGTGCACTCATGCAAAAGTGATGTTTTCTTTAGAGATCTGCAAGTTGTCGCTGCATTGCTGGGTGCAATTTGAGATTGTTAAATACGGCGACAACTTGTGATTTTTCTACGCTAGTGCTTCCAAGTGTGAATTCAGCTTGAGTTTATAGGAACAATTTTGATAAATGCGCTGGCAATTTAGCAAAAGTGTTGAAAAGATGCGAGGACACCAACTTGGTACTAAACTGGGAAAAATACCACTTTATGGCAACTGAAGGCATTGTTCTTCGCCATCGAATATCTTGTCAGGGCATTGAAGTGGATAAAGCGAATGTGGAAATCATTGAAAAGCTATCTCCACCCATTAATGTGAAGGAAATAAGGAGTTTTCTCGGTTGTGCTAGATTTTATAGAAGATTTATCCGAGACTTCTCCAAAATAGCAAAACCACTCTGCTCTTTGTTGGAGCAAATAAAAAAATTTTGTTCGATGAAGCTTGTTTGGAAGCTTTCCTAAAAATTAAACAGCAGCTAGTGCAGACACCTATTGTCGATGCACCAGATTGGTTGCAACCGTTCGAGGTGATGTGTGATGCGAGTGACTTTGCTATGGGTGCTGCGCTTGGAAAATGAAAGGATAAGGTATTTCATTCAATCTATTATGCTAGTAAGACTCTAACTGAAGTGTTGGTGAATTACTCAACCACTGAAAAGGAGTTACTAGCAGTAGTTTTGCAATTAAAAAGTTTCATTCATATCTTGTCGGTGCAAAGATTACAGTGTATACTTATCATTCTGCGTTGGGATACCTTTCTGCGTTGAAAGATGCAAAACCTAGGCTGATTAGATGGATCTTTTTATTAAAAGAATTTGATGTTAAGATTAAGGATAGGAAAGGATCGGAAAACCAAGTAGCAAACCACCTATCTCATTTGGAATCTGGAAGCGAGGATGGAAATAAATCACAAATTGTCGATGCATTTCCAGATGAGAAATTATACTATGTCGATGCATCTCCATGGTATGCAAATGTCATCAATTATCTAGTTTGTAGAAAGCTACTGTTGAGTGCAATAAGTCATAGGTAAGTCAGATTTCTTCGGGATGCTATGAAGTATCATTGGAATGACCCATACCTGTTCAAGGTATGCGCTGACAACATCATTCGTTGCTGCATTCCTGAAGAAGAAATGCTATCTATCCTGAAGCATTGCCATGATGCTCCTTATTGAGGCCATTTTAGTGGTGTTAGGACTGCTACAAAGGTCCTACAATCAGGATTTTACTGGCTGACATTGTTTTGAGATGCCTACAATTTTACTCACCAGTGTGACAAATGTCAATGCACCGGTTCTATATCTTGACGCAACGAAATGATTTAACAACCTATCGTGGAGGTTGAACTCTTTGATGTTTAGGGTATAGATTTTATGGAAAATTTCCAAATTCTTTTGGAAATCTGTATATTTTGGTTACTGTTGACTATGTCTCCAAGTGGATCGAAGCAATCGTTATTCCAAAGTAGATGCTCGAACGATGTTAAAGTTCTCTCGCACATATATCTTTACACAATTCGAAACACCTCGAGCATTAATAAGCAACCTAGGCACTCACTTCCATTGCAATCAAGTGGTGACAGCTTTAAAACGTTATGGTGTGAAACATCGCATGGAAACCACATATCATCCGAAAACAAATGGACAAATAGAAGTATCCAATCGACAAATCAAGGGTATTCTTGAGAAGGTTGTTAATCCATCTAGACGAGATTGGTCTTCGTGGTTAAATGATGCATTGTGGGCGCTTCGCATCGCATACAAAACACCATTAGGGATGTCGCCATATTAGCTAGTTTTTGGTAAATCTTGTCACTTGGCAGTCGAACTTGAACATAAGGTCATGTGGGTAATTAAGCAAGTAAACATGGACTATGATGTTGTTGGACAGAAAAGATTTTTGGACATTTCAAAACTGAAAGAAATTCGATGCAATGCTTATGAAAATGCTACCTTTTACAAAGAAAAAACTAAAAGATGGCATGACAACATCATTTTGCGGCGACAATTTTCTCCTGGTCAGTTAATGCTTTTATTTAACTCACGTTTAAAATTGCATCTAAGAAAATTGCACTCAAGATGGTTAAGACCTTTTGAAGTTGTCGAAGCATTTCCACATGGTGCGGTGACAATCAAAGATTTGAACGATAAGGACCAATTTAAAGTGAATGGCCAACGATTGAAGCATTACTAAAGCCCAGGTATTAACTAACAAAACGAGACCATTAATCTGGTCACATTTTTTTAGGATGTCATTGTAATTTTTCTGTTAATTTTTGTCTTTTATTTTACTTTAATTTGTTTCTTTAGTTTTTGTAGGAATAAAAGATCTTTTTTTTGTCGATGCACACAAAAGCACAACTTGTAGACACTTTCATTGATGACTCAGCGAAGTGGTTCAAGAAAGAATCACGTCGATTGGTTCACCTCTTTCCCCAACCATTAGATCAATCCGAAAAAGTAAGATATGTGTCTTAGCATTTATTGGTTGCAAGTACAAGGTACTCCCAACGGTAGCAACAATCATCACATCTCTTCACCTCCATCTTCTATAAGACACCCTTTTTGTGTCGATTGAATCTTCACACTCACAACCACCATTGTTGTTGTATTTTTCTTTTTCTTCAACCTTTAATCTTTCTACAAGATATTCTCACTCTGTTTATTTCAATAGCTATGGCAAGAACTCGCGGTCCGAAAACCCTATCCAAATCCACTGTTGAATCGTCGGTTGTAATGGTCAAAAATACCGACCAACCACCACCCAAGAAACCTATCCTGTTATTACCGAAAGTGGTGAAGGACCATTACCATGAGGTGATGTTGAAAAGGAATTTTCATCCTGAGTAAGGATTTCAGTTGTCCCCGCATCTGACATTGGGGAAGCAAGTCACCTGAACCATTTCATGATTGGCTTGGGAGCAGCTTTGTGACCATCTGACAGTATACTCTCCCTCCATGGTAAGAGAGTTTTATGCTAATTTGGTTGATCTTGAACAGGAGTTTATATTCATTCGTGAAGGGTTGGTGCCATGAAGCGCTGACCACATCAATGCTCTCTTCCACATTGCTGAAGAAGAGGACGAGCATGTCGAGTTCTTAGAGAACTTGATAGAGGATGGTGTTGATCTATTACTAAATGATTTATGCATCGATGGAGCTATTTGGACTGGCAACAATCCAAATAATTATACGGTGCACTGTCGTTATCTCACTATCCAAAGCAAGGTGTGGTTTCATTTCATAAACTGCCGTCTCCTGCCATTCACCCACAGTACGACTGCAATGCTGAACAGAATGTGCTTGCTGCATTCTATACTCAAGGGACGACGAATTGATGTCGGCACAATCCTTCATCAAGAAATCATAAAATCCACCACCAAACAAACAGGTATCTTACCTTTCCCTTCTCTAATCATGATGTTGTGTAAACATAGGGGCATTGTGTCTCGCGAAGGGGAGGAGACTTTGGAAAATAAAGGGCCGATTAATGATCTTTCAGTGGAAAGGATGACAAGAGGGCAGGAAACCCCTATGGTGAAGAAGGTACCACCAAAGAATGACAAAGGGAAAGGGAAAAAGAAAGACACCAAAACCCATGCACCCACAGATCCTCAGATTTGGAGGAAGCTTAATGAGGTTGAAAAAATTGTTGATCAGATGAGCATCCAACAACTAAAAATTGTCAGCGCAATCGACGAGATTGAGTTTAGACAGAACTTATTCTATGCCTATACTAGGGCATAAAACATTGCTATTATCAGCACATTATGCATTTTGAGCAGATATTCGATGCCAGAATTCCCTATGTTCTCTCCTATTATCGAGGAAGTCACTCCATTATCAGAGCAGCATGTTTTAGAAGGGAGAACTCAGTCCGTCCAATCCCTAAATAGAATTCACATCTCTGATGATGAGGATCAAGAGGTTCAATCGAAGGAAATGGAAGATTGCTTTCGAAACCTAGCCAGCCTCTTTGAAGACGAACACTCAAACAGTTTGGGGACCACTATGGCGGAGAAAGAGGCTACTGTTGCAGAGGAGCACACAATAATTTCTTCTCAGGGTGTTACGAAAGAAGAGAAAAGAAATGAAGAAGGAAAAGAAGAGAAGGAAAAAGAAGAAGAAGATGTTACCCTGACAAATTTATCAGAGAAATTTATCGACGCACCTACCAGTGTGGGTGCATCTATTGAACAATTGGCACCATCTGGGGCGAGCTGGGCTGAGGCAAGCACATTCGATAATGAGGATTTCGATCCTTTGGCTATTGTGTCATACGTGGAACCACTTGCTGTGATACATCCATCAGACGTGACTGTCGATGAAGCTGACACTCAACACCAGCCATGGAGGAGCAATCAACTCCACCGGTTAACCCAAAAGAAAAGAGGTGCAAACGTAAGGCAGAGAAGAAGAGCAAAGAAGAGTGACCTAAGAAGAAAAAGAAGTCCAAAGCAACCACATCTTCGGCTGCAACACACTAAGTTAGTTTACTTTTTAGTAGTTAGTTTAGTTGCCTGTATTTTATCTAGTTGTCATTACATTTTATTGTCGCTGCATTTTACTTGTTCTCACATTTGCATTGTCGCTGCATTTCCATTAATATTTGTATAGTATTGTCAGTGCATTGGGAACAATGCAGACACTAAGTTTGGGAGGAAGTTTGGAATGAAAATGCAATTACACCCACAAGTTTAAGAATATATTTTTCTTTTATTTGAATGAAAGTATCATAGTTAAGAAAATGTGACTACAATTTTTTTTCATTTGATGCTTAAATCTTGAATTATTTGGAATGCTAATGCGTGAATTGAATGAATGTGATTGAATGTTGAATCCTTCTATTTTTGGATGAATGGTTGAGATTGCATTAGTAATAAATGAGTAGTATCATTCTTTGAATATTGAATTAACTTACCGTCTTACAGCTATGTATATAATTATATCTACTAATAAAAGACACTCCAATATGGGTTCATTGTGACTTAACAAGGGGGACACTCTATTGCAAGTGTTAGAAAAACTATCTAGCCAAAGGCTGTCACTGTAAGAGTGTGTGTCGATGCATTACCTGCTCCCTGGGGGTTTGTTACACCTCATCGTTACTGCCCAAGAACAAGAGTATAGTAATGCAATGACATCTCTTAGTCGCATAATAAAAAAAAAGAGAAGAAAGAAAAGTTGAAAAAAATTAAATATATATTATACAATAAATGTTGTATTGGTTAAGAAGATTTAAGATTTAAAGTGTGATGCTAGCATTAGTGAAGTTGCAATTCTGATTATTCATACCTGTAAATTGTTGGCGCAATGTTCTCTCATATGAATGCAATTTACATATTAGGATTCTAAAGAATATAAGTTGCTAGAATGATGATTATGGTGACAAGAATTTGGATATAACTTTGCTAGCTTTTATTTACTTGAGGATAAGTAAAAACTCAAGTTTGGAGGTGTGATAGGAATAGAAATGACACTTAATTTCTCCTTGAATTAGTGTATAATTTGTTCCTTTTGTATCATATCTAGCCTACATTTTCAGCATTTCATACTTAGTAATTGCATTTTCTAAATCAGTATGTATGGTCTTACTTTCTTTCATTTTATTCCTTTTGTCCTACTAATGTCGTTGTATTGATTATCAGTTTTGCATCTAAAGTTGTCAGCTCAGAAATCTACCTTAAAAGATCAGAAGGGGAAAGCATTTAGAGTTGCGATCACAAGTTTAATCTAGAATTGCAGCCAAAGATGTCACCACATAAATGCTTCTACATTTTATCAGGGATTTTATGCTGCTAACACATTCAGAAGCATTAGTGGAGGAGAATGCCAAGTTATCACAGCAAATTTAAATCATAATTTGCGTCCAGAGATGTTGCGATAATCTGCAACTGCCTAATACATAAACCAGATCTGCATGAGTGCATAGCTAGCAATAACAAACTTGTACAGCTGCAAAAAGGGAAGTTAGATCTGATAAGAGGGGTAAACTTGTGCTGTGGAGTGATTATAAATAGAAGGAAGTGAGAGAAGATCAGTATCAAGCTGTGAAGAACTCAATTTCATAATTTTCTCATTCTTTCTCAAAGTCAGATGCCCTGGAAGCTTGATTCCCAAGAGGCTAAACTAACGCAACAAGGAGGCGACTACTCCTGACGAGGAGTGCCTATGTGCGACGCAAGAGGAGCGACTAAGGGAGGATTTTAGTAGGCTAGGAATAGCATGCTTCAATTTATTCTTTAATCCCTCTTGAAAGTTGATGAATTCTATTGACTATTAATTGTATACAGAAGTATCTATTAATGTTAGATCTATTTTGATTTCTACTCAATTCTTCTCATCTATTTATATTTGGATTTAACCGTTTTGACCACGAAAGTGCTATTGCAGTCACAAACACTGAAAGGTGCGGTGACAAGTTAGATTAACAAGCAAGACAACGAAAGTTGCTTAAGGCAAGAAGGAATTTTGGCCACTTGTTCTTGAGTGCAAAGCACTACAAGCATTGGAAGGTGTGGTAATTGTGAGTACTTGAGTTTTTTTTAAACAGAGAAGTTGATAGCAGTAAGATCTCATTGAAACTTCATTATGGTGACAATTCATATATTAGGTACCTTGTAGTCACATTTAGCGTTGCCAACTTGTGAAGTCAGAGATCCCCCTATTTCTTTAAACTTGATCTATTTCTTTTAATTTTCTGAATTTACATTTACAAAATCTTCCACAACAATTCATTTTCTATTAATTGCTCTAACATTTTATGCTATATTTGCATTAACAGACTTAACTCTTGATTTGTGCAATCTTAACTAAATTGCGTTGACGTTACTCTTAACAATTCTTTTCATTTAAGCTCTAATTGCTTCGACAAATTTAAGCAACAAGAACATCATCCTCGTGGGATTGATATCCGATAGATTCGTCTCTATCTACTATACTTGTAGATAGTGTCCGCTTGCACATAATTTCTGTGACGTTTACAGGTCGATTAGGCAGCTAAGCTGCAATATTCTTAATGTGACATACAATCACTAAGCGGTATGTAGGGATGGACGGAGATGGTGTGTAGCGGATAGGGGTAGGAAATTTGAATATGTATTTGATATGATATGTATTTGTATATGACATATCCTTCAATTGCATATGATATATTTTGTTTCTATTTCTGTATCCGATTATGAGAACTGTTTGAATAATGAGAACTTGAAGACTGGTCTAATTTTTTTACTTAATTGAATACTTAAGTTACACCCTGAGTTGTATACTCATTTAGTTTGTTTGTTTGGATTCAAGTAATCCCTAGACTCAAGCGAGATGGCGTAGAAGGAGATCGATCATCTCGGTTTTCCATTAATTTATTATTTATCTGAATCTATACTATCACATATATTTTATTTTGGATGTGTTTTAAGTTTGGATTTCTATGTTGGTTCAACTGTTTAATTGATTTCTCGACTGTTTTATTTCAAATTATTTAAGTTGGAGTTTTCTGAAATGGTTAATGTAGCTCTCTAAACTTGGTCATATCATCTAGGTCGAGTTTGGGGGGTTATAAGGAAAGCTACTTAATCAATTCTCATCAAATGAACTTGTCATCAATGTATTATCCTCATAAAATATCCTTAATCTATTTAGGATAAATTCGCTCTCTCAATATGATCCTATTTTATCTCATGGTAACCATTACATCTTCCTTCATGAAAAAGTCAATTACTATCAAATAGTATTTAAGTCATTTATCATAAAAACAAATGACTCATGCTTATGTTTAATTGCAATCTATCATGTAATACTAGTGACAAGATATCATTTACCCTATAGTTGGGCTATGACACCCTACACCTGATCCGATCACTATATCCAAATATAGAAAGTCTTATTTTGTTGTCAAAACAACTCAAACTTAATTCTCACTAATCAATTTAAGAATGTGACACCCAATTTTAGTTAGTTCATGTTCAAGTAACTAATCTAGCCTAGTGGTTAAGAGCATAAATAATTTCCCTTAGATCTTATGTTTAATTCCCCACTCCATATTTTTCTTTTAAAATTTTGGCATGTAAATCATTGGTTAACACCCTCTTATACAATCCCCTATAGTTTCCTTATAGGAAAAGATTCTATCCTCCTTTAAATAGTCAACCCTCCTCCCTCCCCTTTTTACTCCACATGTTCCTCTTCCTTCCTTTTCTTCCCTACTTTTCACTCCCTTCTATTTTCCCCTTGTTGACTTGCTATTATCGTCCCCTACCCTAGAGAGAGCCTATTAACTCATTTGTTCTATTCTTTTCCTCTTCACTCCTTTGTTTTTCTCCTCCTCCCCTTTTGCACCACCTCCATTAAACACCACTACTTCATCACCACCCCTCCTCTTCCCACTCTCTTCTTCCATCATTGCATCATTATCGAACCTCTATTATCACCGTCGCCATCGCGTTGTCGCACCACCACCATCATTAGTCATCGTTTTTCTTTATTTTCCATTCTCTCTTCAAATCTATGGTCATAATCGAATTTCTACTCCTCTTCTCTTATTTTTCTTAAATTGTTACTAAAATCTTATACTCATTCTTTGATTTTGATGTTGATTTTTCATAGTCTCTACTCCTTCAAATCAAGAATAAGGTGCATTGTCGATCCTTCTAATAAAATTGTATTAATGTAAGTATGAGATGATGTTGGGTATAGATCATCACTTCTTTCTCATCTTTTTATTAATGGACAAATGTAGTTGTAGTGTTAGATATCATTTTTCTTCGTTATTAACATCTCGTATATTATTTGTTTGTTGAAGCACCGATTGCTAACAACTTGGACCACCCTTGACCTTCGGAAGTGAATCACATCTTCGATTTTAGTCTCTTAAGCGTAAGTGTGGTATTTGAAATCAGGATTAAACCATTTTTATTAAAAGGAATAACATAAGTAATGATTTAATGATGGATTATTGTTTCATGATTAGATTTGTGATTGATCTAATTAGATCCAAGAGTGGGTGTTCAAAGGATTGTTGTTTTGAATTGGATTTAGGAAGTTCAGGTGTGGGTCTAACTTGATACAAAATTTGTATGAATAATTCTTAAGTAATATTTATTAATGTTTGATTCTTTTATAAGTACTCTAAAATGTAAATATACACAAATACACTATGTATTCAAGGTGGATGATAAATCTGTTAAAAAAGGATGACTTCCAAGTAAGTGATTCTGGACTGGTTAATCTGTGATGTTTTAAATGTGTTTGTGTGTTATATTGATAGATGAGATATTATGTTTATATCCTGACAGTCAAGTTATGTGATTTAATGGCATTATTTGATTAAGTAAAATTTGATATCATGATAAACCATGAATATTGCATTATGTTCTGATAAGCATGTGAAATAAACCATGCCACTATTTCTGTTAACGAAAATCTGATTCGCATGTTAAGCATGCCCATTGTACTAATCTCGTAATTAAAAATCTGATTCGCAAGTTAAACATGCCCTTTGAAAATTTCTATTTGTGTATGTCATATTACATGCATGAGGTTGGGACGATATGTTGGGCCATCGGTACGTCCTATGACGCAGCGGAAAAAATTATTTCGACGATCCCTAACCGTGGTTCTGTGTATGAGGAACGAATTGGGAAGGAAGGTCCAAATTATACCTTTCGAAATTCTAGAAAACCTTGGAAACAGTGATGTGAAATCCTCCTTTACATGCTGCCAATCCTAAGTTGCAACAAAAATCGTCTCGACCTCTACATAGTCCACCCGATTAGGAACGAACAGAAAATTCTCCCTAAACGTTTTAGAGAGAATTCCGAAAGAGAAATTTTGACGATTGCTAGACCTAAGTTTTGTAACGACCAGAATTCGGGGTTGTCAGAAAGAGTATTTTCTAGATTCCGTATTCGTGAACCAGACCCGTAAATATTTAATAAAAATATTCACAAAAATAAATCGTAGAATAATTAATTTTTGAATAAGTAATTTTTAAAGGTGTAATGTTTTAATTAGGTGTGAGGGTTAAATTACATAAGTGGTAAAAGTATGTATTATAAAGGGATTTTAATTAAAAGAAAAAGCGAAGGACCAAAAGAGCAAATTCACCTTTGGAGTCCTTAGTGCCGTTAGGTAAAGTGAGAGGCTCCAAAATTTTAGTTTAAAATTATAATTAAAAGAAGATGTGGTTTAAGAATTTTAGTGATTAAAAAAGGGATTAAATAAAAGGAAGAAAAGAAAGATAACAATGACAATGGGTATGGGCATATGAAGAAAGAAAAAACAAGAAATAAAAATATCTTCATCTTCTTCCTTTGAGTGAATTTCGGCAGTAAGGGGAAGGATATTAGACAACTTTGGGTTTTTTTATTAAGTTTAAGCTTTAAATGGGTAAGTTTAATCAAGTCATTTTTTTTGTAATTTTTTACATTTCTAGAATCTTTATACTTCACTTTTCTTGATCCATGTCGCATTTTTTGTTATTATTGGAATTATTAAATATCACCATTGTTGGGTAGATAGAGCTTTAATAATAGATGAAATATTTTGGAGCTAAAAGTAAAGTAAAAAAACAAATGAGTGAGATAAATTACTAATTTTAATTGTATAAGAATCAAATTTGAAAGTTTGATAAGTTGATGGAAAAATGAGAAAAATAGAAAGTTAAATTTTGTTAGAATAATATATATGTGTTTTAATAAAATATATTGTATATTTAATTCCGTATCTAACATTAAAGAAGGACAAAGACAAGGTCGACAACGAGTAGCTCGAAAATTATGGTTGGTGTTTCTATAACTTAAACTAGTTTATTAAATTGTCAAATTATAATTAATTGCTCAAAGTAGAAACTAGGGTATGAGAATCTCTACTCAATTGGATTGCTTTGAATGAATTGAAGATATGATGATTTAAATTGTGTATTTATCTATGTGTAATTGTATGATGTGAAATTGTGATATTGGAAAATTTATGATTATAATTAGATTGCATTTTAAATGCATTTTTGTTGTTAATAAAATTAAATGTTGAAATGTGGATTGATATTAAATGGAAATGATTACCCTATTAATTGTTTCGGCCGATTCGAATATAGATGGTATGCCATAGGATAGGAAGAGTTTAAGGTTACTTCAATCACGAGTCGATGAGGCGATGGGTGCCAAACTACTTCGGTTTAACTGATGAGACACTAGGTGTCAACTTTATTTTAGCATAGGGTGCAATTTATTACTTCGAATTTATCCGATGAGGCATAGGATGCCAAATCGGTATGTTGGTTGGATCCGTGTATCCAACAGAGTTCGAGTCATGTTAATAGGGAATTATAAATAATGACTATTATGATCATATGGAACGAAAATGTTATGAATGTTGTATTGAAAATTAAAGAAATGGGAATTGGTTATGCATGATGATGTTATGCATAATGACATGAAAAATGCATTGAGAAAATTAAGGAATGGTATACTAATATGCGTAATGTTAATATACATAAATGAATAGAAGCAGGAATATGAAATAAATTGTGTATTGAGGCTCAAAGTAATGGCATTTGTACATGTATTAAAATAGTATGCACAATGGAATGAGAATTGAAAGATAAATATGATCTATGATATTATGATATTTATATACATGGAAATACCATTGAGTAATTCTTATGCGTGCGATTTATTTCTCATGCGCAGGTTAGGTACTTTTTTATTAGAGCATGACTCATCATTTAAAGACAATCCCGAACTCAAGAGTTAGTGATAATGTCTTATTTTGTTATGGCATGTACCTAGGATGTCATTTGTTATTGAGTCCTTATATTGTAAGTAAATGATGATTGAGTTTTTGGTTAATATGTGTTTATATGATGGATGTATTGATGTGTGAAAATGAAAATATAAGTCCTTATGATGGTCATTTATAAATGCATATAATTGGTTGAATAATTACTAGGTTAAATTATTTAAATATGGGATTCTTACGGTGAAATATTATTTAAGGAATTTATTTGGTTAATTTTGATATGTTATTAGATACATTTATAGTGTCATTGAGTCCTTTTGGCTAGGTAAAAGTTGTAACATTGAAAAATATAAGTTCTATCAAATTTTCTTCAAGGTATCGATAATTTATTGATGGTATCAATATTTCTTTTTAGGTTCTGTTTTTTTTAAGATTTTAACAAAATACTAGGTTGGTATCAATTTTTAAATGGGTTCCAAAATTTTTCATAAAATATTGATACCATAATATTTTTATCGATACCAAAAGGTTTGCATGCAAAACAGAATGGTGGAATATCATTACCAATTATAATTTTCGAGAATATGGTTTTAACTTTTAAATTTCACAAATATCACTGTATATTATACTTGTATATCATAAATAGATCTTTGTAAGAATTTAATTTTTGTTATTCATGAATATATGTGTCATTTTGGATTTTAAATGTTTGAATAAGTGATTATTGTAATAAGTATTAGCTATTAAAGTGTTGTGACACTTCCTTGTTCGGGTCTGGTGATCAAACCGGATAAGGGGGTGTTACAGGTTTTCTTTATTTTGTTTTTGTAATCTTTTGGTTACACACACTACTAGAGTTTTGTATCTTCTTTTCTTATATTAAATACAAAAAAGGGAATACAACCCCTTTTGAGAAATATGGAAAGTATTAAAATCATATACCTTTTACAAAAAAGATATAAGCTCCCTTGTTTTAATTTACATCCTTCCTAAAAGGACATTAATTCCATATTTTATGTTTAATCGAAATTATTATTATAACTAATAATTTCGATAAATAATACATAATTTATATTTTATATGAATCAAATTCATACATTTATTTTAACTACGTTTTCTATTTTTGTACAACAAATTTGTACATAAAATGTGTCAAAAATTTAACTGTCAAATTAAATTAATTTAATTCTCATGATAGTTAAATTTAATACCAACTGTGTTAAGATTCTATTTGTTTCAATCATTGGGTGTGACCTTGTAGGTTCTTGTAACATTGGTAGTAATACTAGATCAATTCTAACGTTACAAGCAATGAGTGACATCTAGCATGTATCATTACTACCCAAGTTACAAGAAGTTGTGGTTTGAGATAACCTTTTTGTGATAAATTCATATGTATGATATCTTTTTGTCTTTTATATCTAGATTGAACACAAGTCATGGAGTAGTCACACTTGCATAATTCAATCCCATGTTTCTTGATATCTGAAGTAGATTAAATAAATAAGTGTGTAATATCTCATATTAACTTATTCAAGCTTGGCCATGAATTTTTAGTCTCACTTAATCAAGTGGCTTAAGATATTGCTCCCATTATGTAGGAGGGGCAAATCCTATCTTGATAAATCATATACCACTACATAGATTGTGGCATACCCAACATCAGTCTTTATAGTTAAACTTGTTACAGTAGACGTTTGACTGTATCAAAATATACGATTCACTATGTTGGGACAATGATTATCTCAAGTCTAAAGATTGTATACATAGTTATCACTATGAGTAATGTTGTGACTTTTTTACATAGTAATCCAAGAAACATACTCATAGCGGGTTAGTCCAATATGTCGTTCTCTAACACATACTCATGTATTGATTTTGATATCCTTATGTCAATGACAACACTTTGTCATCAATCAACTACATATTAGTCTCAATGCATTATTATTGTCCAAGCTCACAATAATACTTGACTAAGGATCTTTTAAGAATAATCATATTATCCTCAGGACATTATTATAAATCAGTTTATTTAAACACACAGAAAAAATAAACTGAAATAACAATGGCAATGCTTTTTATTAATAAACAAGGTAAAATGAGTATGTAATTACAATCATCTCATGATTGGTCTTTAGGCATACTCTAACACGATATTCAAAGGAGGAAGATTATGGAAATCTAGTGATCTACACATTCTAGTGGTTTAACCATATTTTCTTGTAGTTTATTTGCGATTATGGTGGCTTGTCTACGTATATTTGTATCTAGCATCTTGTCTACATTATATGGTGTCTTGTCCACAATATTAGTGTGTTATTGGATGAACCAGTTCTAAGGAACTCTTTAATGGTGTGTAACCGAGTTGGGTGGGAACGCTTTCTGAAAATTCTGCATTAATTTCTGGAAAAACTCTACATTGACATCATCATGTCTAGTTCTATCCGTGAAAATGAATTGTTTATACAATTTATGTTATTTTTGTGAAATGTATGTCTTAATTTTTTTTTCTACTTAAGTTAGTACTCATACTGGGCTTAAATAGCTCACTTTATCATTTTCTGACATTTCAAATAACCTCCGAGGTTAGGACATGGACGCGACTGTTGGATGAGTACTCAGATGAATTTTAAATAAATGATTTGCAGTCTATTATTTTGGTATTTTGGACTGTTTTATTATTATTATTATTCGAATTGTGACATGGGACTTTGTTTTGGGAATTTTTGGTTAATTTTACACGATTTAAGTTTAAAACGGTCTTTAAAATGATTTATTAATTTAATGTAAAAAACTAATTAATTTAGTACTTGCCTCCCTTGGGTACAATCCTCGGAGTACTCACCTACTTTATTGTAAACTATATTACAACTTAACCTGTATAGTTTAGGACACCGCCTCATTCTCATATCTTTAGTTGTAGTATTCACACACTGAATGTTGGTACGTCTAGAGGCGATTAGGAACCCCATCTTTTTTACAGCACTACAAGATCGAGCCAAAACCAAAAGGAGGAGTAATCCCACCAATTGTGTTGCACGAACCATGCTAATCGGGCAACCTCTTTCTTTTATTTTTAATTGCACATTAGGGACAATGTGCCGAATAAATTATAGTCGTGCCTTAGAGAAATTTGTAAATTTTTTTCTGTTATTTTATTTTGTTTTTCTAGTTTTTAATAGTCTTGAAAAATTTTATTTATGCATTTTTACTATGTGTTTGAGCTTGTTGAAATACAAATGATTGATTAGAAGCATGTTAATAGGATTTTGTGAATAAACTGTAAATTTAGTTTAATAATAATTGATTCTAAATTTTCTAATTTTAGACTAATTAGTTCAATTTATTACACTGTAAAAAGATTTAAGATGTTAAGTATACCACAATAAATAGATGCATAAATGGGATGCATGTTTAATTGAAGGCTTAATGACAATTTTAGCTACTAACATTTGCATGTTTTGTAAAAATAGCCCTAATTGTGTATTTTTGAGCCTTTTTTGGCCATCAACTTTTATTCTTTCTTTTTTAAAATATACTCTTTTCTAATAGATTTAATGAAAGTATCGTTAAAAAAGTAAATGAGGATAATGTGGAATTTCATATGTGGAATATTTTTAATGAGATGTAATTTATTACTTAGGTAACCCAATAAAATAATTACATGTGAAAAATAAAAAAAAAATAAATAATACATTAAATTAAAAAAAATAACCCTTAATTTAAATAAAATAAACATAATTATCTAAAAAATTAACTCAGTAGAAAAACTTCTCAATAAACAAACGTATGAAAGATTGAAACCTTTTGAAAGAAAAGAAAGATTGAAACCTTGAATTTATTCGTTAAGTTTATTAAAAAAAAAAGCAAATTGAAAAAAATGAACAAAAGTTGATGGCCAAAAAAGATTCAAAAATACAATTAGGGCCATTTTGATAAAATATGCATACATTAGTGGTCAAATTTATCATTAAGTCTTAATTGAATTATAGATTATAGAAATTGATAGACTTGACCGATTTAATCGTTGTATTGAATTACCTAGGGACGACCTAAGGCATTGTTTGGTAGACAAATTTTCGAGCCAAAAAGCTTTCTTGAAATATTTTCCCTAGTACCTAATTTAAGCCTTAATCTATTTTCATGTTAAGCCATAAATGAAACCTTAAGCCTAATAAATAATCTATTTGATCCTTTATTTCTTGGTCATTGCACGGATTTAGACATCAGACCATTGATATTGAGGGATTAGGTAGATACATTAAGGTGGTTTCGAAAGAAAAAATGAGTGAGCTAAGGAATTGTGGTATAGTGAGTATAAGGTTTGTTGAGCTTGTAGAAAAAGACAAAATGCCAATTGAGAAAATCTTGAAAGAAAAAATAAAAGCAAAATGAGTTGAAAAAAGTACGCTCACATTTGTTCGAAAGAATAATAGTAAAAATAATATATGAGCTTCGAAGATTGTACTCATGATTGCTATATTAGGCCTTAGTAATTGGAGAAATAAGGAAGGTAGGGGAAGTGAATATAAGGTGGTGAGCAACATGTACAATTGTGGGAGTATCGGAAACAATATAATGTGCCAAACTACATTCGTGCTTAGCCATTTTGTTGAGTCTGTTCTTTGAATTCTAAGCCAATCAAACTCACAAAATGTTACAAGTCGAAAAATATTATCTCACTTAGGTAGCAATTTATGTGGATGACATTGTGTCAAGTTTTGATATTTTTACCGCTTATATTCATTTAAACATAATTGTATATTTATGTATTTATGTATATTTACAATCTTACTAAGGCAAATGCACCTATCAATTAATAGTATAGCTACGGTGAGCAAAGATATTATTCCCACGAGAACCAAAAGTACTAGTAATTGCTATCATTCTATTATTTGATCGAATAATTAGAGTGATTGATTAAAACCTAAAATTAATTAATTAAATAAACTAAAGAACACAACAAAGAACGAATCAGGAAAATAATCAGGTAAACAACCAAAAAGCGAAACAGTACCCACAAAAGAATTCACCTAGATTTTATCTATCATTATCAATCTATATTACGTAATTTTTTCACTTAATATCTTGATCCGTATAAATCTCTAAATTATGCTAATATCTCTCTACAAGATAAGAGCAACTGACTTTATGTTGAATAATTGAAATTTCTTTCTAATTGAAGCTCTTATTATCGCATTAACTCGATCTACGCATCCCCCTATTAGATTTGACTCTAATCCGATAGATTTATGTCGCCTTATTTATAGGATTGCATGCAAATCCACTCAAATACGCTAGATCTACTTTTAAACAAGATCTATTCCTCCTCTAATTTAAGCACATCAAACATGGATTTATAGTATAGAAATATCAAACCAAAAATTAAGCACACATAATTGAGAACAAAATCTAAGTATTTATTGCATAAAATAAAACTCAAAAGACAGAATTTACCATAGAGTTCATCTCACCTAGGTATTTAGAAAATTAGTTCATGTTTGCAAATAAAAACATCCAAAATACAATATAATCAAAAGAAATAAAAAAAACTCATTATAATCTCTTGAGAAATCAATTGAGAATCTTCAATCTTGATGAAAATCGGCTTCAATGATATTTTTCGAGTTGTTTTCTTAAATATTCTATGACGACTTTCTCTTATCTTATTATTTTTGTCATATATACATATTAGAATGCCTCGAAAAACTTAAAAATCACGTTTTTTTCACAGTTTAGGGTGCAATCTTGTGTAAATGAAACAGCCTAGTACATGGCATTGTGGCCAACCCGTGTGCAATGGTTCAGCTCGTATGGCTCCTGAAACATGCTCCGATTTTCTGATTTTCACTCTTTTTTCTCCCAAATGCTCTCTTAAATATAAAAACATGAATTTAAAGGATTTAGAGCATAAAATTCACAATTTAAATCGAATAATCACCAAAAAACGTATTAAGAATTAGACTAAAACATATTACTTTTAACACTTATCCATATTTGTTTTGATGGAAATCTATACTTGATATTCTGTTATTTATTTTGTTTGTAATTTATTGAATTAACCCATCTATTTTAGATATTGTGAGTCAATTATGTATCACGCTAGAGTTGATAAATATAAGCAAAAAAATAAACGGGCCCTTCATCCATTTGCAAAGCAAATTTTTATATCACGTTAGAGTTAATGAATATAAGCAAATAAATAAAGGGACCTTAACTCGTCTATTTGTAATATATCGTTAGTCAATTATGTGAGTCTACATAATTGAATGCATCGTCTATCCAAAGAAATACTTAATCCATTTGTAAAATTTTGTTTTATTTATTTTTAAATGATGTACATAAAAAAATTGGTAATTTACTTGAGAAATAAGTTCTTTTTTCTTTTTTGAATTTGAAAACGATTCATGTTGACTTATGAATCATCTCAATAACTTATTCAGTATACTTACACGATTTACATTTTTAAGAAAATAGAGACATGATATATGCATAGAGGTGAACTTCAAAGTCCTCAATAATTGTGGGATGAATGGCAAGTGAAAGCAACTTAGATTAGCTTAATTTGTAGAAGTGAAAATTTCTCCATAACAATGGGAAAAGGGGTTAAACATTTGTGGGCACAAATTATTTATAACTCAAGTGGTCAAATATTGTGCACTCATCACTTCTAGAAATCCTTTTACTTTGATTGTGGAAAGTAATTATTGAATAGAATATAGATTTTACCAATAAGAATCAATTAGATATTTAGATTCTTTCAAAGTGGAGATTTATCAAAAGAATTGAATACTATTGAGGAAGCAAAAAAAGAAAAGGAAAAATCATTAGTATAATATTGTTGATTAATATTTTGTTCGTGTTTTATTGGTAGGAATGTTGGGATATTTATACATGTTTCTGGTATTGTTACAGTTTATGATGAGGTCTCACTATTTTGTTTTGGCCTCGCTGCCTTTAGTACTGATATTCTTTATGAACTTCAAGTCTGTTGGGTATGTGTTTACGGTGCACACGGTTCTTTCTGTTCCTGGGACTAACATTCTGAGTGGGCTCCGTATCTGTTAGACATGTGACTGGGTGACTTGTGGAGCACGTGATCCTTTCTGCGAGCTCCTTGAGTGTTTGCAAGCTGAGACTGTGACCTCCCCAAAGTTTTTGTTAGCCGGGTCTGTGGCCTCGACTGGGTCCTTGGCTTTGCTTTGCAAGCTGAGTTCGCGAGTTCGCCCTACGAGCAGAACCTACAAACTCTCCTTACTTGCTGTCTTCTTGCAGGATTTATCTGGGTCATGGATCGAAGACCCGAATCTTTTCTAAAGATCGAGTTGGTGATTACTAATGTATAATAAATATATATAATTAAGACATATATAATATCATTCGGTCTTGTGCCTTATGATTTCCAGAATGCTGAAAACATTATCTTAGTCTATAAAAATAGTGCATAAATCATACATTGACCATCTTGTTGATTTTTTCCTGAAATTCTTTTTACATGTGAAAATTCATAGAATTTGAGCAATTCATTGTATTTCATTTCATATAAATATGTTTTTAAAAGAAAAAAATTAAGAGTTTGAAAAGGGCAGTGAAAGCTTGTTTTACATTTAAAATATTATAAATAATTTATTTTATAATTAAATTTATTTTTTTATATTTATATTTTTTGATCAAATATTTATTAAATAGTAAGAATCGTATTTCAATCGGTACCGTTACTATTACATTAAATAGGAAGATGGATGTGGATTCAAATTCCTTTAAGAGCTTTTTTTTTTCCATGGGTCGGAAAGATTATTATATAAAATAAAAAATATTCAATTTGATTGAGTCAAATTGAAAAAATAAAATAAAACTTATTTGCATTCTAAATTACAAAAAATTAGAGTACTTCAAAGAAAATAAATAGTTATAAATTCAACTGCAAAGTTCACTAGTTGATGGATACGTTTATATTATATAATTATAGTTTCGATTCAAAATTTGATTTGAAATCTGATCCGATAAACTTTTTTATTTACTTATTTCTAAAACTTCTTTGTAAGGGAAACGAGACTCTATATAATCTATTGAATTGTCTTCTTCTTCTCTGCTTCTCTATCATTTCCATTTTTTCTATTTTCGTTAATGTCGTATATCAACACATACATATATAAGTAACAATATATGGTAATTCATAAAAGAAAATATCTATGGAATTAAATATAAAAGATTAAGCTATTTGTTAACCCACTCGATTTAATTATATTATAATTATAATTGTTGGAGCTTAATTTGTCCGGGTCCAACCTTAAAACCCATAATTGAACCCAATAATAATAATAATAATAATAATAATTTTAAATTTATTTTAAATTTAAAATATTTTTTTTACAAATACCCAAACCAAAACTAAACCCAAATACAAAGCCCCAATTACACCCTAACTCAAACCCAAAACCAAACCCAAATGACTCAGAACCTAAAAAATCAACAAACCCTAAATTGCAAGTGGGTCTGCTGCCGCCCCTGCTTTGCCCAACTAGGAGACACCACGTCAACCAAGGCCACCCACCATCTGCCACCAACACCAGCAACTTGCACTACCACCGAGTCTACACCTGCAAGGAAGAAATGATGGCAATTTAATTACAAGAAACAAAATGTAATCATTATATAACAGGCTATAAAGCCGAATTCAAAAACACTTGTAATTTTTTACTGGAGATTTTCAAAGCAGTACACAAAGAAATAGAAAGCATTCGAAATCAAAAAATAGGAATCAGTTGATATCAGAATCAGTTAAATCACAAGGCATTCTATTCTCAGGGTATAAATTCCAGCACATTTTTATTATTATGAATTCGAAATGTTTCTTTATATATTAATATACTTATTATATCATTATCAACATTTATTACCATTTATTTTTAAGACTTTTTTAAATAAATAATAATAATAATAATAATAATTCGAAAGGTCATACCTGATCCTGTCGTCGTTGTCGTCGTCGCCTCCGATGGATCTCCTCTGAACTTGTCCGTGTTCATGAGCAAGTTTGATGAATAAGGTTTTCATCGACTCAAAAAACAAACACAAAAAAATTATTAAAAAACAAAGTATATGAAATAATAATAGATTTCGAAATAAAGTGATAAAAAATCTAAGTCTTTTTCCTTATTTTTTTAAATATTGAAAGAACTAGTTTAGATCTATATTTTTATAAAAGAAATTAAAGAAAAATAATAGTAAAAAAAACAAAACAAATTTAAAAATAATAATAATAATAATAATAAAGGGATTTACAGCTTTAATTTTTTTTGAGATCAGGGCTCGATCTTGATATATCCGAGCCCGATCTGGGTTTTAAAACAAAAAAAAGGTAAAAAGGAGAAATTTTTACCTTTGGGCCACCGTGTACGGTGGCGGACGACGACTATCGACGACCGAAGCTAGGTCGGCCTTGAAGAGAGAGGGGAGAGAGAAAAGAGGTTTCTTTTTGGAGTTTTCTTGGAGAGAAAGGGGAGAAAAATGAAAAAAATGGCTGAAAAATAGTATTTATAGAGAATCAAAACGGTGCCGTTTTGGTCTAGGCTCCTAAGCCCCAAAATGATGCATTCTAGGAGCCTCAAAGGGATCTGCATGTTTTTGAAAAATGGGTTATTTACCTAGCTGATCCTTCCGATTTTATTTAAATTCTCAATCAGATCCTTGCACCCTTTTGTATTCTTTTTAAATTTGCCCAGGGATTTTATTTCCTTTTCAATTTAGTCCTTTAACTTTCTGAAAGCCAAGAAGCTGCCACATGTCCCATTTTCTGGTTTTATTGCCCAGTAGGTCCCTAAACTTTTCAAAAATCATATTTTGACCCTAAAACTTCTCCAAAATTACATTTTAACCCCTAAACTTTCCAAAGTTACATTTTAACAGTTAAACTTCTCCAAAATTACATTTTAGCCCCTAAAATTTTCCAAAATTACATTTTGACCCCTAAACTTTTCTAAAATTACATTTTAACCCCCTAACTTTTCTAAAATTACATTTTGACCACTAAATTTCATATTTTCACCCCTAAACTTTTCCAAAATCATATTTAACCTTAAACCTTCTCGAAATCATATTTTAACCCTAAACTTCCCTAAAATCATATTTTAACCCCAAACTTTCATAAAATTGCATTTTAACCCTCAAATTCTTCCAAAATTACATTTTAACCCCAAATCATCCGAAACTTCAGTTTTCAACCTCATTTTTTTCCTTTTTCTTTGATTTTTGTACATAAATTTAATTATTATTCGTATTTCTAATTAATCTTGTTTTCTGATTTTGTTTCGCATTTTTTCGTACTTCATATATTATTAATCCTATGTTTATTTTTTGCGTATTTATTTATCTGCTTAATTGTTCTGTCTTCGTATTATTTAATTTTGCCAATAAATTTCATATTCGTGTTTAATTTGCATACTCATTTTTAAGATTGTTTATGTAAAAAATACATACAAAATAATTTCAAAACCGAGGCAATATCCTTTTGTGTGAAAATTTTGAGAAATTATGCCCTAACATGCTGGGTATGATTTTTTTTATAATTCGTGCGGTCGAATATCCTCTTTAAAACCTTTCAATGTGTTATTCAATTTCGAAATTTCGACAATGTCGTGCCCTAACGTGTTGGACACGACTTCAATTCTCCGAGAAATTCAAAACACACGGGCATTTTTCTTCAAATTTGATTTTTGAAAATCACGCTAAACAAATCATGCATACAAGGATCATATTTTAAATCTCACTCGAGTTTTCAAATATTTAACAATCAAGACCGAAAATAATCAACGTGGTACCAATTTTGGGCGTGTGAGGGTGCTAATCCTTCCTCACACGTAATTGACTCTCAAACCCGTTTTCTGGATTTCAAAGACCAAAATGTTTTCCAAAACGAATTTAAAACGTTTTGTGGTGATCTAATCACCCCAAATAAAAAAAGATTGGTGGCGACTCCAATTTTCAATTTAAAAATATTTTCGAGACTTTTTTCTTTTCGAAAAAAATGTTCCGACAACTTGGCGACTCCACTGGGGATGTTTTAAAATAAAAGAGAGTCAAGCCAAAAATCGATTATTTTCGAGTCTTTTTTGTTAAAATTTTTAAACACTCAGTTTTGTTTAATATACGATCCTTTGCATTTTTGTGTGATGCTATATCATGTCGAAATTGCTAGTATAAGTTTGCATTCATATGCATCTATTACTGTCCCTTGAAGTGGAAGCAGAAAAGCTACTCCTTCGTGAGGTTGTCACCTCTATGCAGGATAGTGAATCGCTTTCGAGATTACATCCGTACCCATGTTTTCGTGAAGTTTTCACTTTTGTGCAAACATGTGGGAAATGTGTCCCCCTAAATAGAACTCAACGGTATGAGCCTGTAATGGGTGAGAATCGAGGAATCTGCTAGTTTGGGAACCCTTTACTCTAGAGCCTACACCACATATAATGAGCCATAAGTACTTGCCTTAGAAGGAGTTATACCGAACCTTTTAGCAACTATCCAAGACAAGTTCTTAGATTCTTTGTTTTATACCTGTATATTAATATTAATGTGTTTTGCTAACTCGTTTTGTTTTGTCTCTTTTGCTTGCATTGCATCATCAAACAAGGAAAGGTATTGATTTAAGTTCGATTACCAAATAGGCAGTTTCGTCATGGAAGACGAATTTCTTGATAGAGTGGAAGATAACATGGCCGTGCACTTATGGTCAGAGGAACAACAACGTGAGAAAGGAGATAGTTTGAAAGAGGGGAATTTATCAGAATTTTGGGATCATACTCGGATTAAGGTGACTTAAAATAGTTTGCAAGAATTGAGAGACATCTAAGGTCAGTGGGATAATAAGACGAAGCAAATGTTTTATAGAGAATACGGAGACTTGCCCTACTTACTCGAAGTGAAGACAGACAAACACCTCTTCCGAGCTCTTACCCAGCATTGGAATCCTGCATATAGTTGTTTCACCTTTGGAAACTTCAACATGACGCCCACAGTGGAATAGTACATTGCATTGATTCGTTGCCCCAGAATTCAGGTCGACAAAGCATACTCAAAAGATGCATGTGGCCCAACCTTTTTGAAAAGATTTATGAATGTAACCGGAATGAGTGAATAGTAGGTTGTGTCTCGAATCAAAGTAAAAGGAGATAATAAGTGTATTAATTGGAAAAGTCTGCAATATCTGATACTAGCACACCCGGATGTGAAGAAATGAATTGACATTTTCGCTCTTAGCATATACGGGTTAGTCCTTTTCCCAAAAGCATTAGGACATGTGGAAGATGCAGTGGCGATTCTATTTGATCGGCTTAGTAAAGGAGTCACGCTAGTCCCAGCAATCCTCATCGAGACCTTCTGATCATTAAATGCTTGTCAGAGAGAAGGAGAGGGGAGGTTCATAGGTTGTGCACTACTTCTAATGGTTTAGCTTTAAAGCCATTTTTGGAAGGTAGAAAAACTTTCATGTAAGGTGCTTTCGGTAGATTTTTCCCCTTTGAGGGAATTCGTTGCCACACAAAGAGAGCTGAATATATCCGAGGAAAAGTGGATGGCTATTCTTTAAAACCTTCTGGATGTGGATGTTGAATGGTGCGCGCCTTGGTTTATCCCTGATGAGATTCTCTATCGTTGTGGTGGATTCGACTGGGTCCCTTTACTCGGGATATAGGGAGCTATAGGATATGCTCCTTTACTTGTATTAAGGAAATACAAGACGAGACAGTTTATCCCTAAGACACATGGTCTAGCTTAGTGCGAATTCACCTACAAGGGGAATGATTACAAGAAAAGGGTCAGAGAGATAGCGAATGCATGGAAAGAAGTACATAGGATGAAGAAGTTCAATGTAAGCCCGTTGACGACATCGAATTATGATTGGTGGAGAAATAAAAGGGTTAATGATAACATTCCAGCACCAAATCTCGAAGGTGTTCAGCTAATAAAGGAATATTTGCAAGAGGCCCCGTCAGAGATAGACATTATGAAACAAGACTTTGAGAAGAAGAGCGCAGAATTTGGGAAGAGAATAGAGGTTTTGGAAGAAGAAAAGATGAAGTTGGGATTGAATGTGGATATACATAGGCTAGAGGTCGAATGACTAAGGAAAGGAAAAAACAAAGCTGAAGAAGACTTATAAGTCTTGAAGAAGGTTTATAAGAAACTTTGTTTGTCCATGAGAAACATTAAATTAGGCAAGACGTCGGAACAATGGCGGCAAGAAATTCAGAAGCAAAAAGATCAAGCAAAAAAGTGACAAAGGAAATTCCAAGACTGTAAAGATCAAGAGAACACCTTGAAAGGAGAACTGCTAAAAAACAAGTTGAGAAGGCTAAACTAAAAGCCCAAATAGCTAGGTTATAAGCTAGAATAATGGAGGTGGAAGAGTCGCTACGTAGACAACACAACCGAAACTCCATCTTAGAACTTAAAGCGAGTCTGGCCGAGAGTAAGGAATTAAGGGAATGGGTGCAAGAGCTCGAGGTTTCACTTCACAACAATGAGATTCGAATCGAGATCCTTGAAAGGTATCTAGAAACTAATGAATGACACTTTCGACAAGCTCAAAGACAGGTTGAAGATAGAGCCTATGTAATGGGAAAAGCACTGACCCAAATGACAGAAGCTGCTAATCACATGCAAGGGTTAGCTATTAAAGCTGATATTTTGAGCATGCAATATGAATAGAAATCAAGGCGGGGACAGAAATTAGTCGGGCTTCTTAGGAAGATCAAAGCTTTGGGTAGTAAGGTAAAGTCATTTGTGTAATTTAACTTTATGTAAAGAAGTTTGTCTTCTAGAGAAGTTGTTCTAATGGAATTGAATTCAAATTCAATGTCTTTTCTTACATTGAATACATGCATTCTTTCGCATTGCATCTTTACATATTTTAGCATGGTAATTCTAACTAATTAAAAATTTAATAGTTACATCAATAATCATTGAAAATCCACACCATTATAACACTCGTAAAAAAACCAAAGCCATGAAGCTGAGGCTAGAGCAAATCCAAAGAGAGATGAAGGAACAAATGCAAGAACAATTACAAGAACAAATGATAAGAATGTATAAGGAGATGAAAGATCAATTCATGGAAGTCCAAAGAAATTTGGTGAATGAATTGGCCCAAATGAGGCAGAACGGGGCCGACAAGGGAAAATGTCCTACAATAAACCCAACCGAGGAACGAAGATCCTATTAATCCTCTAGGTTTTACACCCCCTCGTAACCAAGAGGCACAAACACAAGAGGCGATTGTTACTATAAGGGCACAACAACATGCTATTGGTACATCAAGGTCAGTCAATTACCCAGTAGGATCGGGATCTAGCCCTAAAGATAATGTCACAAATCTCGGTGTCCCTGATTTCGATGAGATGATGAAAGTCGATCTTCCTTGACAAATGGAGGAAAAGTATAAGCGATTGTTGAGGCAATACAAGGAATTGAAAACTTCTACAGGATAGACGCTAAACAGTTAATTCTGGCCCCAAATTTGGTACTCCTTCCCAAGTTCAAAGTCTCGGAGTTTGAGAAGTATAATGGAACAAGTTGTCCAGAAGCTCACATTACCATGTTTTGTAGAAAAATGAAAGGTTATGCTCATAACGACCAACTACTCATTCACTAATTTCAAGACAGTCTGGCAGGGTCAGCAGTTAAGTGGTATAATCAGCTGAGCCGGGCAAAGATTCATTCGTGGAGAGATTTGGTGCAGGCTTTCTTAAAACAATATGACAATGTAACTGATATAGCTCTTGACTGAATTACACTCCAAAATATGGAGAAGAGATCAAATGAGAGATTCAAACAATATGCACAGAGGTAGAGAGATGTGGCGACTTAGGTGCAACCACCATTGACAGAAAAAGAAACAACGATGTTGTTTGTTAATACTCTCAAGGCACCCTATCTTAACCATCTATTAAGAAATGCCAACAAAAGTTTCTCTAACATGGTCATGTCAGGGGAAATGATCGAAAATGTAATTAAAAAAGGCAAAAGGCTGGGGAAAATACCAAAAGGCCTACTCCCAAAGGGAAAGACAATGAAGTGAATAACGTAAGTGTATATAGGCGAAACTACACAAAGTCATTCATGACGGCACAACGTAAAGCCCCGATGAGCAATTATCAAAATGCTCCAAAACAAGAGTCGAGCTCGAGACCAAATAGGGAAAGAATATAGTACACTCCCATTCCTGTCATATAGAGAACTTTACCAAAGACTGTATGACAATCATTTAGTATCCCCACACCATGTAAGGCGATACAAGCCTCCATTTCTAGCTTAGTATGATGCAAAATCTCGGTGTGAATATCATGCAGGAGTAGAGGGGCATTCAATTGAGAACTGCCCTGCCTTCAAGAGGCAAGATGAGGGACTTATTCGAGAGGGAATCGTGAGATTTGATTAACCAACAAGACCAAACATAGTTGGGAATCCCCTACCTAATCACCCGGACCAGGGAGTGAATGCAAATAATGGAAGAAGGAAGCCGGAGAATCAAAATGAATATCGAAAAAGTTAAGTCCCCACTTGAATGAGTGTGGCGTCAGATGGTCAAGAAGGGATTTCTCACAGAAAATATGGAAAATACAGTACCAAAGATTGTTAACTACTGCGAATTTCATGCCATTAAGGGGCATAAGATTCAAGACTACGTTGAATTCAAAACTTTGGTACAAACATTGATGAACAATAAAGAGCTGAAATTTTTCGAGGAAAGAGAGGAGGTTAAGGACATTTACGCTTCCGAAGAAAGAGCAGCAAAGGTCCACGGGAATAATCACCCAGTGTTGATTATTTTTAAGTCCACAAACATCGTGGCAAGGGAGCAAATGACACCACGCATCATCATTCAAAAGCCAGCAGCGTTTCCCTACAAAGATAGTAAAAGAGTCTTGTGGAACTACAATTGTAATGTAATAATGCCAATGGAGGAAGAACTCAGAAAGGATGTGAGTCTTTTTACTCGCAGTAGAAAGTGTTACGACCTGGTGAGTAGAGAGAAAGAGATAAACAATGGGAATGCAGTAATGGTGGAGCCCAAGGAAGAGAGAATTAGCAACCCTGAAGCACCCACAAATGAGCCTGTATTAGAGAAAGAGGCAAAAGAGTTTCTGAAGTTCATAAGACATAGCGAGTATAGTGTAGTGGAACAGTTGCACAAGAAGCTTGCTCGGATATCAATTTTGTCCTTGCTTTTAAAGTCACAGGCCCATTGAAGCTAACTAATGAAGGTGCTAAATGAGACCTACATAGCAAATGATATTTCTGTCAGTAAGCTCGATCGATTAGTAAATAATGTGAGTGCCGATAACTTTATCTTCTTCAGTGATGATGAGATACCGACTAGAGGAATGGGATTTACGAAAGCCTTACACATTACCACCTGTTGCAAGGGGTACACATTACCCGGAGTACTCATAGATAACGGTTCGGCTCTGAATGTGTTACCATTGGCTACCCTGTAGAGGTTACCAATTGACAACTCTCACATGAAACGATTATAGTGAGAGCATTCGATGAGACTGAGAGGAAAGTAATGGGCAAGATAGAAATACCTCTTCAAATTAGACTAAACACATACGAGGTGGATTTCTTGGTAATGAATATCAGTCTTACCTATAACTGTTTGTTAGGGAGATCATGGATTCATTCAGGTGGGGCGGTACCTTCTTCATTGCACTAGAAGCTGAAATTGATAAATGAACGGCAGTTAATCACGATCAACACTGAGGAAGAGATTATTGCCTCTGTAACAAGTGATGCACCTTATGTTGGAATAGATGAAGAGGTTGTCGAATGTTCCTTCCGCTCATTAGAATTCGTCAATGGAACCTTTATTACCGAAGGAAGCAAGGTCCATGTGCCTAAGTTATCATCGACTACAAGGATGGGCCTACATTTAATAGTTGGAAAGGGGCATTATCTAGAAAGGGACTCAGGAAATACCTCCAAGAGAGAGTTAGTATGCCAGTATTGATAGAAAAACAAGATTGTCCGGAGGAGAGATTCCTTGGGAACCCATGGTCTTCCCACACATATCTAAGACTTTTGTCTCAAGAGGGGTGATCAACCAAGAGACGGGGATGAAAAAGAAGCAACTGATAATCAAGACTAAAGAAATCATGAAGGATCCAGGCGTCAACGCTACATCCGATGAAGGAAAAGAAGGGAATTTGCTAGGAATCGGTCCATGCGTACCTAGAAGCACTCTAGATAATTGAACTGTAGAGGAACTCCCTGTAACTTTTAAGATTCTTCAGAGTAATGCTCAGAACACACCTATTGCTTTAGGCTCGAAAGTAATACGGATCTTTTTGTAAAAAAGGGTCTATGATTATTATTTTGTTATTTTTAATGAAAATGCATTTTCCATCCTAAATGACAAATTCTTCGCTAATTATTCTTTCATTCTTATCCAATTCAACAAATCATTCGTTTATATTCAAGATGCAAAATTTATCATTCTTTAATATATACATTCTTGTCCAATTTGACAAACATACTCATACTTATACCATACAGTCATTCTTTCATAAATTTATTTTGTTCTTTAGACCTGTTCTTTGTTCCTTTGACAGGTCTTTGAATATCAATAATATGAGTGACCCTGATGCTAACTTAGAGCCTCGTTTCGAGCAAGATATGTGTTTAGAAGAACTTCAATACTTAGAGCCTCATTTCGAGCAAGATATGTGTTTAGAAGAACTTTAGTACTTAGAGCCTCGTTACGAGCAAGATATGTGTTTAGAAGAACTTCAGTACTTTGAAGATGATCAAGATTGTAATTTGTCTCCTGATCTATTAAGGATGATGGAGCAAGAAGAAAAACAAATCTTGCCTCATTCAGAATCAGTGGAAGTTATCAGTTTGGGGAACGAAGACGAAAAGAAAGAGGTGAAAATTGGGACAAGCATCTCCACAAAAAGCAGAAAAGATCTTATCGAGTTGTTTCAAGAATTCCAAGATGTCTTCGTATGGTCTTACCAAGACATGCCTGGCCTAAGTACTAACATTGTGGTACACAGACTCCCCATAAAGGAAGAACGCAAGTCTATTCAGCAAAAGCTCCGAAGGATGAGACCAGATGTATTATTAAAGATAAAAGAAGAGGTCAGAAAATAATTTGACGCCGGGTTTCTCCAAGTAGTCAAGTACTCAGAATGGGTAGCCAACATAGTCCCTATTCCTAAAAAAGATGGGAAAGTGTGCATGTGTGTGGATTATCGGGATTTAAATAAAGTCATCCTAAAGGAAAACTTTTCATTGCCTCACATCGATACCTTAGTAGATAATATGGCAAGTCACTCCTTACTTTCATTCATGGACAGTTTTTCTGGGTATAACCAGATAATGATGGCTCCTAAGGATATGAAAAAAACCACGTTTGTCGCATTGTGGGAACATTTTGCTATAAAGTGACGCCTTTTGGACTAAAAAACGTGGGAGCAACCTATCAAAGAGCTATGGTGACTTTAAGTTAAACTCAGCCAAGTGCACTTTCGAAGCCACTTCAGGTAAGCTGTTAGGATTTGTGGTTAACAAAAGCGGGATTGAAATTGATCCAGATAAAGTCAAGGCCATACAGGAGTTACCACCACCCAGTACGCAAAAAGAAGTTTAAGGGTTCCTAAGGAGATTCAATACTCGCCAATTGAAAAACTATGTTGCGCTCTAGTTTGGACCATGCGAAGATTAAGGCAATACATGTTGTACCACACAACTTGGTTAATCTCAAAATTAGATCCTCTGAAATATATGATGGAGTCAGTTGCACTGAATGGAAGGTTGGCTAGGTGGTAAATCTTATTTTCTGAATTTAACATAGTCTATGTCAATCAAAAAATAGTAAAAAGAAGTGCGATAACAGATTTCCTTGCCAATAGGGCATTAGAGGACTACGAGCCAATAAACTTCGACTTCCCAAATGAGGACTTAATGTATGTTGCAACCACTGAAAATAGTAGAACATCCTTAGAGATTAAATTTTGATGGAGCTTTAAACACCACGGGTAATGGAATTGGGGCAGCCTTGGTATCACCAGAAGGAGACCACTATCCTTTTGCTAGTAAACTTGATTCTGATTGTATGAACAACATGGCAGAATATGAAGCATGTATCATGGGAATCCGTGCAGCTATAAACCTGGGAATTAAAATTTTGGAGATATATGGAGACTCCACACTAGTAATCTGTCAACTCAAAAGAGAATGGCAAACGAGAGATTTTAAGCTAATTGATTACCAAAAGTTGGTTCTCGAGTTAACCAAGGAGTTTGATGATGTCACATTCCATTTTCTCCCATAAGAAGAAAATCAGATGGCTGACGCTATTGCAACTTTGGCCTCGATAATTAAGGTAAACAAACCAGAAGAAATAAAACCTATTCAAATGAGTATTTATAAGGCTCCGGCTCATTACTATGATGTTGAAGAAGAAGAAGAAGAAGAAAGGGATGATCACCCATGGTACCAAGATATTCTTTAGTATGTAAGAGATCGCAAGTACCCCGAGAAAGCTTTTGAAATTGGAAAGAGGACATTAAGAAGACACGCCAATGAATATGTCCTAGATGGGGAAATCTTGTACAAAAGGAGAAAGGAACAAGTGTTGCTAAGATGTGTCGACGTAGTTGAAGCTAGAAGGATCTTAGAAAAATTTCACGAAGGCATTTATGGGACACACGCCAATGGCTTCACAATGGCCAGGCAGATAATGAGGTTTGGGTATTACTGGTCCACCATGGAAAGAGATTACATCAATTATGCCAAGAGATGCCATAAGTGTTAGATTTATGGAGATAAGATTCATGTACCCCCATCACACATTCATGTCATGACTTCTCTTTGGCCATTTTCTATGTGGAGCATGGATGTCATTGGGCCAATTTCTCCAAAGGCTTCTAATGGTCATATATTTATCTTCGTGGTTATCGACTACTTCACCAAATAGGTAGAAGCTGCTTTTTACGCCAACGTCACGAAGTTTGCAGTTAGTAAGTTCTTGAAAAAAGAGATCATTTGCCGATATGGGATGCCAGAAAGGATCATATCCGATAATGGCATGAATTTGAACAATAGCACAGCGGAAGTTTGCGAGCAATTCAAAATCAAACATCACACTTCATCTCCCTATCGTCCAAAGATGAATGAAGTTGTGGAGGCAGCTAATAAAAACATCAAGAAAATCATTGCAAAAATGACTGAGACCTACAAAGCCTGGCACGAAAAACTACCATTTATCCTTTTTACTTACAGAACTTCGATCAGAACTTCTACTGGGGCAACACCATTTTCACTAGCATATGGTATGGAAGCGGTCTTACCTATCGAGGTTGAAATACCTTCTCTCCAAGTCTTAACAGAGTTACAACTAGATGAGACATAATGGATTTAGGCCTGATATAATCAGCTGAATTTAATCGAAGAAAAGAGACTAAGAGCTATCTGCCATGGTCAGATGTACCAGAAAAGAATGATGCGAGCTTATGACAAAAAGGTCCATCCTAAAGAATTCCATGAGGGAGATCTAGTTCTGAAAAAGATATTTCTCATACATAAAGACTTTCGAGGGAAATGGATGCCCAATTGGGAAGGGCCTTATGTGGTAAAGAAAGCTTTCTCAGGAGGAGCTCTCATTCTAATAGAAATGGACGGCAAATATCTGGACAACCCTATCAATTCAGACTCGATGAAAAAATATTTTGCTTGAAAAAAAGGGATCGAGAAGAAAACCCGCAAAGGGCATCTTGAAACCAAAAGGTTTTGAGTTGAAAACCCGTAAAGGGCAACTCAAATTCAAAATAAAGAAATGGGTTCGAAATGATTGTTTTCCTCAAATATAACAAGACGGAGAAACTTTACAGCTTGAAGCATTAACAAGGCACTCCAGGTCTTCTAAACACATATTCGGGCTCAAAGTGATTCTCAATGAGTCAGCTCAGAGAAGCTTATCCTACGATATTCGAGGCATCTAATTGTCTTTTGTTGTATACTTGGTTATTTTTTACTAATATTTGCCATCTTTTGATCCTTTCTTTTGAATTGTGTCTTCAATAAATTTCGACCTTATTCTTTCATAATCTCGTTCAAGCATCTTGCATTGAAAATAACGTATAATGAACTAACAATATGAATCATAAGATCCATGAGCATTACTCTGGAATTTCCTAAATGATACAGGGGCATGAAACAAGACCACCAGTTGGAAAACAAGCCGAAAAACAAGCAATTCAAGCAAAGCCTAGAAGAAGATAGGGTAGCACACCAACGACAAAATTTGGACAAATGACAGACATTGTCAACCCATATAATAAATGAATCGGACAATCATCATATGCATTCATGTTAGGAGCATTCGATTCATTCTAATCATGACATCCTAATAATTTGGGCCTACATAGAGATCTATAGAAGCATACTTTACAGGTCACATCCCCGCAAAATGGCAAGATGAGCCAGAGAAACATTGAAACTGATGCTCTAGAGCATGAAGGGAAAGATTGAGACCGCAAAGGCGAATCTTATACCCTGAAGATGAAGAGGTACGAGTGGCAGCTGAGACGATTAAAGGCACCAATATTTTACCCCAATCGCGGGGCAGATTGAAGCATCCGATCTTTTACCCTGATAAGAGGGCAGATCGAAGACATACCAGTACCTGACCCCGATAAAAAAAAAGAGCACACGATCTCTTACCCTAATCATAGAGAAGAGTGAAAATTAAAAAGGTCATCTTCCTGATGAGATACAAAGAAGTAGACCAAATCGATGAAGTGAAGTTCAATGTGAGTGAATTCAAACCCCCATCTTCCTGATGAGATACAGAGAAGTAGGTTAAAATAATAAAGAGGTCATCTTCCTGATGAGATACAGAGAAGTGGACCAAATTCGTCTTCCTAATGAGATACAGAGAAGTGGATTGGAACAATGAGGCGGTCATCTTCCTGATGAGATACAAAGAAGTAGACCAAATCGATGAAGCGAAGCTCAATGTGAGCGAAACTTCGAACCTCCATCTTTCTGACGATATACTGAGAAGTGGGTGAAAGCAATAAAGCGATCGTCTTCCTGATGAGATATAGAGAAGTGGACCAAATCCGTCTTCTAGATGAGATACAGAGAAGCGGATTAAAACAAGTGATGCAGTCATCTTCTTGATGAGATACAGAGAAGTAGACCAAATAAAGGAAGTGAAGCTCAATATGAGTGAAACTTCGAACCCCATCTTCTTGATGAGATACTGAGAAGTGGGTCAAAGCAATAAAGCATCTTCCTGATGAGATACAGAGAAGTGGACCAAATCCGCCTTCCTGATGAGATACAAAGAAGTGGATTAAAATAAACGAGGTGGTCATCTTCCTGATGAGATATAGAGAAGTAGACCAAATCAAATGAAGCAAAGTTCAATGCGAGTGAAACTTCAAACCCTTATCTTCTTGATGAGATACAGAGAAGTGGATCGAAGCAATAAAACGGTCATCTTCCTGATAAGATATAGAGAAGTAGACCAAGAAATAAAGCCACAACACCAAACACTTGGAGTGTCAATTGATTGAATCAAAAAACTACGATGACAAACCTCAATCTACTTGAAGTTGCAAGTGAATCGAGAGAAGTTATAGCAGCGAATTTTGTCTTTTTTTGAAATTGCCTTGGGGCAAGATGGGATCACAACACTGAATCCTACTCTCCTAAATTGTAGAGAAGCAGATGCGGTGAAATTGGATGATCAATAAAGCAAAGGGTGGGCCAATTGAAGAAAGAGTGTCAAAGATGTGAGACATGACAAAATTGGGCCTCCTTTTAGTCTTTGCCCTTTTCCCGTTACATGGAAACAAGCAAAGAGGGATAGCTGTTGGAGCCCAATTTGTCTAGGCCCAACCTTAAAACCCAAAATTGAACCCAAAGAAAAATAATAATTTTAAATTTAAAATGTCTCTTTTACAAATACCCAAACCAAAACTAAATCCAAATACAAAGCCCCAATTACACCTTAGCCCAAACCCTAAACCAAGGCTAAATGGCCTAACACCTAAAAAATTAGCAAACCCTAAATTGCAAGTGGGTCTACTACCGCCCCTGCCTTGCCGAACTAGGAGGCACCACGTCAACCAAGGCCACTTACCATCTGCCACCAACACCAGCAACTTGCACCACTGCCGAGTCTACACCTGCAAGGAAGAAATGACAGTAATTTAATTGCAAGAAACAAATTGTAATAATTATAAAACAAGCTATAAAGCCAAATTCAAAAACACTTGTAATTTTTTACTACAGGCTTTCAAAGCAATACACAAAGAAATAGAAAGCATTCGAAATCAAAAATAGGAAGCAGTTGATATTAGAATCATTTAAATCACAAGCAATTCTTTTCTTAAGGTATAAATTCCAACACATTTTTATTATTTGTCAATTTATTATTATAAATTTGAAACGTTTCTTTATATATTAATATACTTATTATATCATTATCAACATTTATTACCATTTATTTCTAAGACTTTTTAAATAAATAATAATAACAATAATAATAAGAAATTTGGAAGGTCATACCTGATCCCGTCGTCGTCGCCGCCGACAGATCTCCTCTAAACTTGTCCGTGTTCGTGAGGAGGTCCGTTGAACAAGGTTTTCATCGACTCATAAAAAACAAACACAAAAAAAATTATTAAAAAACAGAGCAGATGAAATAATAATAGATTTCGAAATAAAGTGATAAAAAATCGAAGTCTTTTTCCTCATTTTTTTAATATTGAAAGAACTAGTTTAAATCTATATTTTATAAAAGAAATTAAAGAAAAATAATAGTAAAAAAACAAAACAGATTAAAAAATAATAATAATAAAGGGATTTAAAGCTTTGATGTTTTTTAGAGATTGGGGCTCGATCTTGATAGATCTGAGCCCGATTTGGGTTTTAAAACAAAAAAAAAAGATAAAAAGGAGAAATTTTTACCTTTGGGTCACCGTGTATGGTGACGATCGACGGTGGTCGGTGATAGGCGGACGACAATCTAGCGACCGGAGCTAAGTCGGCCTTAAAGAGAGACGAGAGAGAGAAGAGAGTTTTTTTTTTGAGTTTTTTGGAGAGAAAGGGGAGAAAAATGAAAAAAAAAAAGAGGCTAAAAATGGTATTTATAGGGAACCAAAACGATGCAATTTTGGTCTAAGCTCCTAAGCCCCAAAACGACGCCGTTCCAAGAGCCCCAACCCGACCTGTGTGGATCCCCCTAAGATTTGCGAGTTTTTGAAAAATGAGCTATTTACCTAGCTGGTCCTTCTAATTTTTTTAAATTCATAATCAAGTCCTTGACCCCTTTTTATTCTTTTTAAATTTGCCCAATGATTTTATTTCCCTTTCAATTTAGTCCTTTAACATTCTGAAAGCTAGAAAGCTGTCATGTGTCCCTTTTTTTGGTTTTATTACCTAGTAGGTCCCTGAACTTTCTAAAAATCATATTTTGACCCTTAAACTTCTCCAAAATTACATTTTAACTCCTAAAATTTTCTAAAGTTTTATTTTAACCCTTAAACTTTTTTAAAATCACATTTGACCCTAAACCTTCTTGATATCATATTAAAACCCCAAACTTCCCCAAAATCACATTTTGACCCTAACCTTTCATAAAATTATATTTTAACCCTCGAATTCTTTTAAAATTACATTTTAACCCCAAATCATTTGAAACTTCATTTTTCAACCCTTTCTTTTTCTTTTTCTTCAATTTTTGTACATAAATTTAATTATTATTATTTTATTTTTTAACTAATCCTATTTTCTGATTTTGTTTCGCGTTTTTTCGTAATTCATATATTATTAATCCTATGTTTATTTTTTGTGTATTTATTTATCTGCTCAATTGTTCTGTCTTCGTATTATTTAATTCTGCCAATAAATTGCATATTCGTGTTTAATTTGCATACTCATTTTTAAGATTATTTTCGTAAAAAATACATACAAAATAATTTCAAAATCGAGGCAATATCCTTTCGTGTGAAAATTTTAGAAAATTATGCCCTAACGTGCTGGGTGTGATTTTTCGTATAATTCATGCAGTCGAATATCCTCTTTAATAACTTTCAAAGTGTCCTTCAATTTCAAAATTCCGACAACATCATGCCCTAACGTGTTGGACACGACTTCAATTCTCCAAGAAATTCGAAACACACGGGCATTTTTCTTCAAATTTGATTTTTGAAAATCATGCTAAACGAATCATGCATACAAGAATCGTATTTTTAATCTCACTCGAATTTTCAAATTTTTAACAATCAAGACCGGAAAATAATCGACATGGTACCAATTTTGGGCGTGTAAGGGTGCTAATCCTTCCTCACACGTAACCGACTCCCGAACTCGTTTTTTGGATTTCAAAGACCAAAATGTTTTTCAAAACAGATTTAAAACGTTTTGTGGTGATCCAATCACACCAAATAAAAAAGGATTGGTGGCGACACCTTTTTTCAATTTAAAAATATTTTCGAGACTTTTTTCTTTTCGAAAAAAATGTTTCGATAATAATCGTAAACAGAAACATGAAAAGACTGTTTCTAATTACCTAATTGGATGCTTGTCTTATCAAAGAGTCAGTAACATTAACTTGACTTTTTCCAAATTCGCTGCATTTAAGAAAGTTTTTACAAAGAACTCAATGAGTGACTCTTGTAGTAAAAAGAATGTTATTCATCCTAGAAGACTCGGATTCAAGCATCTGTGTGTGCAAGGTGTGTGTGCGTTGTCAAAGGATTAAGAAACTATGAATAGATACTACCATGTAATTACACCAGTATATTAAAAAAAAGCTTTTGCAAAGTTCAATCTTCCTTTCATTTATTGTAACTAAAAATAAAAGAAAGATAGAGGTGGAAGATGTTCCACTTCCTAGATTTCGATTCCATCCTACCGAGGAAAATTTTGTTGGATTTTATCTTCCACGAAAGGTTGATCTAAGTATTTATTACGTAAAATAGAAATCAAAAGACAGAATTCATCATAAGGTTCATCTCCCCTAAATATTTAGAAATTTTGTTCATGCTTATAAATAAAAATATCCAAAATATAGACTATATGTCATATTTAGAAAGGAAAGTATCATAGAGAAATTGCAACTAAACACATCAATTTCAAAGACAAGAAGATGTCCAAAATTTAGTTTAGAATCCAATAATGGTGATGAAAATTACATAAGTTTTGGTGCTCCAAATATTCATCAACATTATGATGAGGAGGAGGAGGAGGAGCAAGATGTTAGTCAGATAAATGGAAAAGATGATTATATTGGAATGCAACAGTAGCTGATCAATTGAATAGCATAGCCCAACCTCTATTATTTGCATTATCGGCCTAAGTTACCGATGGTGTCCGATGAGCCCGCACATCCAAGGCACCAAGGTACTGATACTTCCTGATGGTCCTGCACCACCATTAGCCTAAGTTACCGATGGTGTCCGATGCTCCAGCACATCTAAGGCACCAAGGTGTCGATGCTTCCCGATGGTCCCGCACCATCACCGGCCTAAGTTGCAGTGGTGTCCGATGCTCCCGTATATCCAAGGCACCAAGGTGCTGATGCTTCGCGATGATCCCACACCACCATCGGCCTAAGTTGCCGATGGTGTCTGATGCTCTCGCACATGTCTAAAATAGGGACACTTTTATTTAGCACCGATGCTACTGACCAACCGGGTCCTAAGCTGTTGATAGTGCTCGACGCTCCCGAACAGCCAAGGGCCTAGGTCGCTAATAGTGTCTATGGCTCCTGCACATCCAGGGTACCAAGGTGCAGTTGCTACCCAAAGGACCCTTACAACCAATGGCCTACGTTGTCGGTGGTGTACGAGGCTCCCACGCCATCCATGCCTCAAGGTGGCGAGGATTTTATTGCAAAAGGGAAGGGACCGGGACGATTCATTCATAGGCGAATGAAAATGTAACGATATTCATAGCTTCAGGAATGGGGAGGGACTTGTCGAGTCATTTTTTATGTTCCAAGATGCCTCACCTAAAGTTCGTTAGTATAGTCGCCAAACGTTTACCGGGACGGCTCACTGGAGCACCACCTAGAACCTAACTGACGGTAAGGGGCTTCGACATTGGGGCATGTGATGAGGATGGGAAGTGCCCTTGACAACCCCTGGGTCTGGTCCCTTGCAATCACTCCCCCTAAATAGCTAAAAAAACTTTATCGATTTGCTATCAGGAAACATTATTACTTCTGAAACAGGGATACTTTTTTTTTTGTGCCAAGTTACCGATGGTCCCGCACTTTTTTTAGCCCGATGGTGTCCCATGCTCCCACACATGCAAGGCACTAATGTGTTGATGCTTCTCAATAGTCCTGTACCACTATCGGCCTAAGTTACCGATGGTGTCCGATGCTTCCACACATACAAGGCACCAAGGTACTGATACTTCTAGATGGTCTCGTACCATCATCGGTCTAAGCTAACGATAGTGTCCGATGCTCCCGCACATCCAAGGCACCAAGGTGCCGATACTACCTGATGGTCCCGCACCACCATCGACCTAAGTTACCAATAGTGTCCGATTCTCTCGCACATCCAAGGCACGAAGGTACCGATGGTTCCCGATGGTCCCGTACCACCATCGGCTTAAATTCCCAATGGTGTCCAATACTCCTGCACATCCAAGGCACCAAGGTACCGATACTTTCGATGCTCCCACACATGTAAGGCACCAAGGTACTGATGCTTCTCGATGGTCCAATACCATCATCGGCCTAAGTTACCGATGGTGTCCGATGCTCTAGCACATCCAAGGCACAAAGGTACCGAAACTTCCCGATGGTCACACCACCATCGGCCTAAGTTGTCGATGGTATCCAATGCTCCCTCACATCCAAGGCACCAAGGTGCCGATACTTCCCAATGGTCTCGCACTACCATCAGTTTAAGTTACCGATGGTGTCGATGCTCTCGTACATCCAAGGCATCAAGGTACCGATGGTTCCCAATGGTCTCGTACCACCATCGGCTTAAGTTATCGATGGTGTCCGATGCTCTCGCACATCCAAGGCATCAAGGTGCCGGTGGTCCTGCACTACTATTGACCTAAGTTGCTAATGGTGTCCGATTCTCCCATTCATCTAAGGCACTAATGTGCCGATGCTTCTCGATGGTCCTGCACCACCACCGGCCTAAGATGCCGGTGGTGTCCAATGATTCCGCACATCTAAGGCACCAAGGTGTCGATGCTTCCCTATGGTCCCGCACCATCATCGGCCTAAGTTATCGATGGTGTCCAATTGTGTCCAATAATCCAGCACATCCAGGGCACCAACGTGACAATGGTGTCCGACGGAGCTCAAAATAATTTTTAAAATTCAAAATATAAAATTTCTAAAATATTATTAAAAATTTAAAGAAAGTTAAAATTATTAAAGTTATGCTAAGTAATAATTAAAAAGTATTTTAAAAGTTAATAATAATAATAATAATAATAATAATAATAATAATAATATTGCTTAGAAAACTTACTCAAAATATTTAATAATGTGCTCTAACATGGAATTAGTTACACCTTTAAAAAAAATTTCAAATATATAAGTCTACAAATTTATGTGCTAACATACGAGTAGCAATACCGAAACAATAGTTTTCAAATATTTGACAAAATATGACACGAGAACTCAGAATGTTTTCACTCGATTCGATCGAACGCCCACCCCGAGTACTTAGGAAATTTACGGGCCTTGTAAGTACTTAGATAAATCTGTATATTTAGGGCAAAGAGCTTCTTGAGTTTTGGTCCTCTATAAAATTGACATGGCATGGTAGAAAAATTGAACAAGTGCCTTAAATCGATCGTTGGTGGGAGCTCGCACCACTAAGGCCCCATTGTGCCATGTTTTTCGTGGGGGCGACACAACATAGTGGTAACTCCGTGCCACCAAGTCCCCCACTTTGGACCCTAGGGTCTTGTTTTGCAAAAAAGGGAGACGATATTGGATCGGGGAGGGGAAGGGAGGGGAGGGGAGGGACGAATAGAAGCGACAAAGGGCTGAATCTCAGTAGATCGTGGTAGCAAGGCCACTCTACCACTTACAATACCCTGTCACGTATTTAAGTCATTTGCAAAGGATTCTACCCATCGCTCGGTGGGAATTACGCTCTAAGGAGGCGGCTGCAACTTGTCCGCCGCGGTCGCTTCACCTACGACACGTGCCCTTGGAGGCCAGAAGCCCCTACTGCAGATTGATAAATGGACGATGAGTGTTGTGTCACTTCTAGCCCGTATTTTGACTTAGAGGCGTCCAATCATAATCCAACGCACAGTAGCTTCGCACCACTAGCTTTTCAACCAAGTGCGATGACCAATTGTATGAATCAACGGTTCCTCTCGTACTAGGTTTAATTACTATTGTGGCGCGATCATCAGTAGAGTAAAACTAACCTGTCTCACGACGGTCTAAACCCAGCTCACGTTCCCTAATGGTGGGTGAACAATCCAACACTTGGTGAATTTTGCTTCACAATGATAGGAAGAGCCGATATCGAAGGATCAAAAAGCAACGACGCTATGAACTCTTGGCTGCCACAAGCCAGTTATCCCTGTGGTAACTTTTCTGACACCTCTAGCTTCAAATTTCGAAGGTTTAAAGGATCGATAGGCCATGCTTTCACGGTTCGTATTCGTACTGGAAATTAGAATCAAACGAGCTTTTACCCTTTTATTCTACACGAGATTTCTGTTCTCGTTGAGCTCATCTTAGGAAACCTGTGTTATCTTTTAACAGAAGTGTCACCCCAGCCAAACTCCCTATTTGACAATGTCTTCCGCTTGGATCGATGACCAAAGCTGACTTTGGGTCCAAAAAGAGGGGTCATGCCCCGCTTTCGATTCACAAAATAAGTAAAATAACGTTAAAAGTAGTGGTATTTCTATTTCGCTCGAGAGCTCCCATTTATCCTACACCTCTCAAGTTATTTCAAAAGTCAGACTAGAGTCAAGCTCAATAGGGTCTTCTTTCCCTGCTGATTCTGCTAAGCCCATTTCTTTGGCTGTAGTTTCGCTGGATAGGAGATAGGGATATTGGGAATCTCGTTAATCGATTCATGCATGTCACTAATTAGATGTCGAGACATTTAGCTACCTTAAGAGAGTCATAGTTACTCTCACCGTTTACCCACGCTTGGTTGAATTTCTTCACTTTGACATTCAGAGCACTAGGCAGAAATCACATTGCTTGAGCATCCGCAAGGACCATCGCAATGCTTTATTTTAATTAAACAGTTGGATTCCCCTTATCCGTACCAGTTATGAGTTGACTGTTCGTCACCCGAAGAAGGCTTTCGAGGGAGCCGTTCTCAGTTTGTCCCTCAACTAGCATGCGGTGACCCGCTCTAGCAACGAGAGCAGCTCCAGCACTGCACCGACAACCTACAGATTCGGGACTGGGACCCTCGTGCCCAACCTATAGAGCCAATCCTTATCCCAAGGTTATGGATCCATTTTACCGACTTTTTTTGCCTACATTATTCCATTGACCAGAGGCTGTTCACCTTGGAGACCTGATGCGATTATGAGTACGACTGAGCGCAGACGGCACTTAGTCTTTCAGATTTTCAAAGGTCATTGGGGGCACACCGGATACCATGCAACGTGCGGTGCTCTTCCGGACGCTGGACCCTACCTCTGGCTAAGCCGTCTCTAGGGTGGGCATGCCGTTAAAAAAAAGATAACTCTTCCCAAGGCCTCTACTAACGTCTCCAGACTCCCTAACTTTGCCATCAGTTGTCGCGTCCCGGTTCGAGAATTTTATCCTGATTCCCTTTCAAAGCTCGTGCTGAATGCGCTATCAGACCGACTTCCCCCATCACTTAGGATCGACTAACCCATGTGCAAGTGTCATTCACATGGAACCTTTCCCCTCTTTGACCTTCAAAGTTCTCATTTGAATACTTGCTACTACCACCAAGATCTGCACCGATGACCGCTCCGTCCGGGCTCGTGCCTTGGGTTTTACGGTAATCATCATGCCCTCTTACTCATCGAGGCTTAGCCCTTGCCCCAGCGGTCGGGTATAGGTCACACGTTTAAGCGCCATCCATTTTCGGGGCTAGTTGATTCGGTAGGTGAGTTGTTACAAACTTCTTAGCGAATTTTGACTTCCATGACCAACGTCCTGCTATCTTAATCAACCAACACCCTTTGTGGGTTCTAGGTTAGCGCGTAGTTGAGCACTGTAACTTGGCTTCCGGTTCATCCCGCATCGCCAGTTCTGCTTACTAAAAATGTCCCACTTGAAGCTCTCGATTAGGTGGCACGGCTCAACGAAGCAGTCGCGCTATCTTACCTATTTAAAGTTTGAGAATAGGTCGAGGACGTTACGCCCCAATGCTATAATCATTGGCTTTACCCGATAGAACTCGCTAAGGGCTCCAACTATCCTGAGGGAAACTTCGGAGGAAACCAACTACTAGACGGTTTGATTAGTCTTTCGCCTCAATACCCAAGTCAGACAAACAATTTGCACGTTAGTATCGCTGCAGGCCTTTACCAGAGTTTCCTCTGGCTTCGTCCCGCTCAAGCATAGTTCACCATATTTAGGGTCCCGATAGGCATGCTCTCACTCAAACCCTTCTCAAAAGATCAAGGTTGGTTGGCGGTGTACCCGCGAGGGATCCCGCCAATCAGATTCCTTACGCCTTATGAGTTTTTTAGCCCGTTAACTCACACACATGTCAGAATCCTTGGTTCTTGTTTTAAGACGGGCCAAATGGAGAGCTCGCAGGCCGATGCTCGGCGCACGCATGTGTATAAGCACGTAGAGACGGCGCGTGCTAGATCTCACGATCGAGGCGATGACATCTCCACGGACGTATAAATAACTTGGGCTTAGGTCACCGTCACGACTCGAGTCGGTCCACTCTCCGAGTCGATCAACAGACCGGCTCTCACCGTTCCACATCCGATCGGGGCGCATCGCCAGCCCCAATTTGCTTCCCTCCCGATAATTTCGAGCACTCTTTGACTCTCTTTTTAATGTCCTTTTCATCTTTCCCTCGCAGTACTTGTTCGCTATCAATCTCTCGCCCGTATTTAGCCTTGGATAGAATTTACCGTCTGATTAAGGCTGCATTCCCAAATAACTCGACCCGTAGACAGTGCTTTATGGTGCGAAAGGGTCCGAGCACAACGGGGCTCTCACCTTCTCTAGTGCCCCTTTCCAAGTGACTTGGGTCCGGTCCCCCGCTGAGAACGCTTCTCCAAACTACAATTCAGATACCGATGGCACCCGATTCTCAAGCTAAGCTTTTTTCGGTTCGCTCGCTATTATTAAGGGAATCCTAGTAAGTTTCTTTTCCTTCGCTTATTGATATTATCCCGGGGCTAGATCTTTAGTCTCGCAATCCGTGCGGCCTTAGGCGATCCTTTCTTGTAAACATACCTAAGTCAGCCTAACCACCACGATTTGAGGATTCCAAAAGGAATTCCTCCAAGGAACCAATTTGTATAGTGGAAACGACTAGCCAAAAGAAGGCTCAAAAGACAACATAAAGCCACAAGAACAAGAACACCAAGTGTTTGAGTAAATGCTCTCAATTGTATTACTTTCTCTCAAAGAATACAATGAATGGAATGAATTCCAATGGATGAGTATGTGATTTATAAATGAGGAGAGGCTCCTATTTATAGTTGACCTCCCTCACAACCAACGATCAAGATCAAGCTACATCGACGGATGAGAATAGCCTATCCCTTAATTTATGGGATTTACAAGATTACAATATCAATCTAATCTTAACTAATCCTAAAGATATGATTATTCCTTATCTTCTAGGATTAGTTCCCATATTTTCCAAGATACCTTTTGTTGCCATATCTTCATTATTGAGCCACCCAAGCTTCAATCTGATAGGCTTGACCAATAGCTCTCTGAATCGGGCCAGCTTATGTGGGCTAAATGATCCCAATGTCAATGACAGACCTCCATGGGACTCATTGTGTGCGATGATCACGGGCTCTAAACTCTGTCCCGTGACAATATGCTTAAACTTAGCGAGTAATCCCGCCTGACCTGTGGTCGTGATGCGAATATCATCATTGTAATACTGAAAGGGTTCAAGGGCCTCGATCGACCATCGTGCACAACTTTGAATGAGGCTATGCTAATAAAGCATTACCACCGATCGTCGTAACGATGATTTCGTCAAGGAATCAAATTTAGGCCAACCGCAAGCTATGAGCGCTCGAGAGGCCAATTTTCACTCACAATTCAACTAAGGCCTGAGAGGTAAGGGTTGGATGGGGGCGACGATGCATGACACCTAAACAAACGTGCCCTTGGCCTAATGGCTTGGGTCGCAACTTGCGTTCAAAGACTCGATGGTTCGCGGGATTCTATAATTTATACCAAGTATCGCATTTCACTACATTCTTCATCGATGCGAGAACCGAGATATCCATTACCAAGAGTCGTTTTGTATATTTTCTAACAAAAGAATGTTACTGAAGCAGCGACCTCGCGAACGGTGCGACGACAAAAGACATGCCCCTTTTTTCGTTTTGATTCCTTGGCATGATTCATGTTGGGGATTTATTTGTTTTACCTCGAAAAGGTTGAACCTGACATCTCACCCCACCCGATAAGTGAACGGACAGTAAAACCAACTTCTCCGAGATGAGGAAATGGCGAGAGGCAAAGATGCACCCACACCACCTCCGATGTTGTTTGCAACTCGTTCACAGGTCGTTCTGTTAAACAAGTTTCGATAATAATCCTTTTGTCGGACCATTCAATTGGTAAGAGTGATGGGCAGTATGTACAAAGGGCAAGGATGTAGTCAGTGCAAGCTGATGACTCGCGCTTACTAGGAATTCCTCATTGAAGACTAACAATTACAATGATTTATCCCCATCACAATAAAATTTCAAAGATTACCCGGGCCTATCGACTAAGGCTATAGACTCGTTGAATACATCAGTGTAGTGTACGTGCAGCCCAGAACATCTAAGGGCATCACAGACCTGTTACTGCCTCAAACTTCCTTAGCCTAAAAGGTTATAGTCCCTCTAAGAAGCTAGTCACAGAGGATCACCTCCTTGTAGCTAGTTAGCAAGCTAAGGTCTTGTTCATTAATGGAATTAACTAGACAAATCGCTCCACCAACTAAGAACGACCATGCACCACCACCTATAGAATCAAGAAAGAGCTATCAGTCTGTCAATCCTTACTATGTCTGAACTTGGTAAGTTTCCCCATGTTGAGTAAAATTAAGCCGTAGGCTCCACTCCTAGTGACGCTCTTTTGTCAATTCCTTTTAGTTTCAGCCTTGCGACCATACTCCCCCGGAAACCCAAAGACTTTGATTTTTCATAAGGTGCCGACGGAGTCCTAAAAGCAACATCCGCCAATCCTTGGTCGGCATCGTTTATGGTTGAGACTAGGACTGTATCTGATCATCTTTGAGCCCTCAACTTTTATTCTTGATTAATGAAAACATTCATGGAAAATACTTTCGCAATTGTTCGTCTTTCATAAATCCAAGAATTTCACCTCTGACTATGAAATACAAATGCCCCCGACTATCCTTGTTAATCATTACTCCGATCCCGAAGGTCAACACAATAGGATCGAAATCCTATGATGTTATCCCATGCTAATATATACAAGCGTAGGCATGCTTTGAGCACTCTAATTTCTTCAAAGTAATAGCGCCAAAGGAACGACCCGGCCAATTAAGGCCAGGAGCGCATCGCCAGCAGTAGGGACGAGCAGATCGGTGCTCACCGTGAGGCAGACCAATGACCCACCCCTAAGTCCAACTACGAGCTTTTTAATTGTAACAACTTAAATATACGCTATTGAAGTTAAAATTACCGCGACTACTAGCACCAGACTTGCCCTCCAATGGATCTTCGTTAAGGGATTTAGATTGTACTCATTCCAATTACCAGATTTGTAGAGCTCAATATTATTATTTATTGTCACTACCTCCCCGTGTCAGGATTGGGTAATTTACACGCTTGCTGCCTTCCTTGGATGTGGTAGTTGTTTCTCAAGCTCCCTTTCCGGAATCCAACCCTAATTCTCCATCACCCGTCACCACCATAGTAGGCCACTGTCCTACCATCGAAAGTTGATATGAAGAAATTTGAATGATGCGTAGCCAGTACAAAGGTCGTGCGATCCGTCGAGTTATCATGAATCATCAGAGCAACAAGCAAAGCCCGCATCGACCTTTTATCTAATAAATTCATCCCTTCCAGAAGTCAGGGTTTGTTGCACGTATTAGCTCTAGAATTACTACGATCATTCGAGTAACAAATACCATCAAACAAACTATAATTGATTTGATGAGTCATTCGCAGTTTCACAGTCTGAATTTGTTCATACTTACACATTCATGGCTTAATCTTTGAGACAAGCATATGACTACTGGCAGGATCAACCAGGTAGCATTCCTCCGCGACGCTAGTACTACGTGGCCCTCAACATGCCGCTTAAGTAACGAATGGGTCATAACAGAGCCTGAGCATCGTCCATGTCAATCGATAAAATGCGTAGGCATTAAGAGATAAGGGTCTAAACCCTGCTCTCACAAAACAAATCCGAATTTGAAAGCACGATCGAGCACTAATGCACCGACGTGGCCACACCGATTTGAGGAGGTACGCTCGAGACACAAGGCACGATTGAGGTCCACCACGCACCTCGAAGGGCACAAGAAGGAGAAGGGACGGCAACACGTATATATTTCCATCTGCTTAAGTACCCAACATAGGATCTCGATCGCACCCCTTAAGTTCAATGACAGTAAGGGGAGGTAATGAAGCAGAGTATGGGTCAACAATTCGATGCAAACAGCATGGAGGTTGGGCAATGCTATTCAATTGCTCAGCTACTGTTGCATTCCAATATAACCGTCTTCTTCCATTTATTTGACTAACACCTTGCTCCTCCTCCTCCTCATCATCATCATCATAATGTTGATGAAAATTTGGAGCACCAAAACTTATGTAATTTTCATCACCATTATTGGATTCTAAACTAAATGTTAGACATCTTCTTATCTTTGAAATTGATTTGTGTTTAGCTATAATTTCTCTATGATACTTTCCTTTCTAAATATGACATATAGTATGTATTTTGGATATTTTTATTTATAAGCATGAACTAATTTTCTAAATATTTAGGGGAGATGAACCTTATGATGAATTCTGTCTTTTGATTTTTATTTTACATAATAAATACTTAGATCAACCTTTCGTGGAAGATAAAATCCAACAAATTCTTCGTCGGTAGGATGGAATCGAAATCTAGGAAGTGGAACATCTTCCACCTTCATCTTTCTTTTATTTTTAATTGCAATAAATGAAAGGAAGATCAAACTTCGCAAAAGCTTTTTTTAATATACTGGTGTAATTACATGGTAGTATTTGTTCATACTTTCTTAATCATTTGACAACGCACACATATCTTGCACACACAGGTGCTCGAATCCGAGTCTTCTAAGATGAATAACATTCTTTTTCCTACTTGAGTCACTCGTTGAGTTCTTTGTAAAAACTTTCTTAAATACAGCGAGTTTGGAAAAAGTCAAGTCAATGTTATCGACTCTTTGATATGGAAAGCATCCAATTAGGTAATTAGAAAGAGTCTTTTCATGTTTTTGTTTATGATTATTGTCGAAACATTTTATTCGAAAAGAAAAAAGTCTCGAAAATATTTTTAAATTGAAAAATGGAGTCGCCTCCAATCCTTTTCGTATTTGGTGTGATTGGATCACCACAAAACATTTTAAATTCATTTTGAAAAACATTTTGGTCATTGAAATCCAAAAAACGGGTTTGGGAGTCGATTACGTGTGAGGAAGGATTAGCACCCTCACACGCCCAAAATTGGTACCACGTCGATTATTTTTCGGTCTTGAATTTTAAAATTTTGAAAACTCGAGATTTAAAATATGATCCTTGTATGCATGATTTGTTTAGTGTGATTTTCAAAAATCAAATTTGAAGAAAAATGCCTGTGTGTTTCGAATTTCTCGAAGAATTGAAGTCGTGTCCAACACGTTAGGGCACGACGTTCTCGGAATGTCGAAATTGAAGGACACTTTGAAAGGTTTTAAGGAGGATATTTGATCGCACGAATTATATGAAAAATCACACCCAACACGTTAGGGCATAATTTTCTGAAATTTTCACACAGAAGGATATTGCCTCGGTTTTGAAATTATTTTGTATGTATTTTTTACGAAAACATCTTAAAAATGAGTATACAAATTAAACACGAATATGTAATTTATTGGCAGAATTAAATAATACGAAGATAGAACAATTAAGCAAATAAATAAATACGCAAAAAATAAACATAGGATTAATAATATACAAAGTACAAAAAAACGCGAAACAAAATCAAAAAAACAGGATTAATTAAAAATGCGAATAATAATAATTAAATTTGTGTACAAAAATCGAAGAAAAAGGGAAAAACAAGTAGAAAAATGAAATTTCAAATGATTTGGGGGTTAAAATGTAATTTTGGAAGAATTTAAGGGTTAAAATGTAATTTTATGAAAGTTTGGGGTCAAAATGTGATTTTGGGGAAGTTTGGGGTCAAAATATTATTTTGAAAATGTTTAGGGTCGAAATGTGATTTTAGAAAAGTTTAAGGGTGAAAATGTAATTTTGGAAAAGTTTATGGGTTAAAATGTAATTTTAGAGAAGTTTAAGGGTCAAAATGTAATTTTGGAAAAGTTTAGGGGTTAAAATGTAATTTTGGAGAAGTTTAAAGGTCAAAATACAACTTTGGAAAAGTTTAGGGGTCTAAATGTAATTTTAGAGAAGTTTAGGAGTCAAAATATGATTTTTGGAAAGTTCAAGGACCTACTGGGTAATAAAACTAAAAAATGGAACACGTGGCAGCTTCCTGACTTTCAAAATGTTAAAGGGCTAAATTGAAAAGGAAATAAAATCCCTGGGCAAATTTAAAAAGAATAAAAAAGGGTGCAAAGACCTGATTGAGAATTTAAAAAAAATCGAAAGGACCAGTTGGGTAAATAACCCATTTTTTAAAAACAAGCGGATCTCAGGGGGATCCGCACGAGTCGGGTCGGGGCTCTCGGAACGGCATCATTTTGGGGCTTAGGAGCCTAGACCAAAACGACGTCGTTTTGATTCCCTATAAATACCAGTTTTTAGCTTTTTATTTTTTTCATTTTTCTCCTCTTTCTCTCCAAAAAACTCAAAAAAGAAAACCTCTCTTCTCTCTCCCCTCTCTCTTCAAGGTCGACCTAGCTCCGATCGCCAGACCGTCGTCCGCCCGTCGTCGGGCGCCTCCGATCGCCGTCATACACGATAGCCCAGAGGTAAAATTTTCTCCTTTTTGTCTTTTTTTTTGTTTTGTTTTAAAACCCAGATCGGGCTCGAATCTATCAAGATCGAGCCCCGATCTCCAAAAAAAATCCAAGCTTTAAATCTCTTTATTATTATTATTATTTTAATCTGTTTTTTTTTTACTATTATTTTTCTTTATTTTCTTTTATAAAAATATAGACCTAAACTAGTTCTTTCAATATTTAAAAAAATGAAGAAAAAGACTTCGATTTTTTATCACTTTATTTCGAAATCTATTATTATTTCATATACTCTGTTTTTTATGAGTCGATGAAAACCTTGTTCATCGGACGTCCTCACGAACACGGACAAATTCAGAGGAGATCTGTCGATGACGACGATAGGATCAGGTATGACCTTTCGAATTTCTTTTTATTATTATTTTTATTTATTTAATAAAATCTTAGAAATAAATGGTAATAAATGTTGATAATGATATAATAAGTGTATTAATATATAAAGAAACGTTTCGAATTTATAATAATAAATTGACAAATAATTAAAATGTGCTGGAATTTATACCTTGAGAACAAAATGCCTTGTGATTTAACTGATTCTGATATCAACTGCTTCCTATTTTTGATTTCGAATGCTTCCTATTTCTTTGTGTGTTGCTTTGAAAATCTCCTGTAAATTGGGATGAACTCAGATCAGGTATAGAGTTTGCTGATATTGATCCTTTTCTCCTTTAAATCAATGTGCAGTTATATGTTGTAGCATTGATCAAAGCCAATTTTTTCCTGTACCCTAGATTTAGCTAGCGATTTGTCCAACATTTATCAGGTTTATGTATTTAGCCGTTTTCTCCTTTTTTTTTATTATTATTATTACAAATTAGCATGCATTTATTATTAAAAAAGTTGTTAGACAATAAAAATAATTGTGACTCTCAGTCAGCTAAAAAAACAAGAATTAAATATTTTTTTTTTTAACCTTCAAAATCCGACTTAAACGTTATAGTCGAATCATGAAGATTAAAATTGGACACTTATGCGTAAAAGTAGAGGTGAGTATTCGATCGAGTCGAGTCGAGTCAAATCGAGTCAAAAAATTTTGAGTTAGTCGAGTTGACAAATCCTATTTTAGCAACCAAACACCATTTGAAATTTTTTTAAATCGAATCGAATCGAGTAAAAAAATTTCGAGTCGAGTTAACGAATTCTATTATTTATACTCAATGTTGTGTTTATATAGACCGATTATTTAACTAGTAGACGAAGTACAAGATTATTTAACTACATAAACAATATAATGGTTGTTTCTTTCAATTTAATGGGCAAACATCTATCAAAACGACGTAGTTTTGTCTTTTAACTTAATGGTTTGACTTTTAACTTTAGAAAATGTAAACATTTATCAAAACGACGCAATTTTTTGTCTTTTCTTATTCGGATTTTTGGATAATTAGAATTGTGTAATTCATATTCGAATTAAATTGAAAAACTTTATTTTTTATTCGAGTTTATTCAAATAATTCAATTAACTCAAATAACTCAAACTATTTAATTCAAAATTCGAATTTTTTATCGAGTTTTTCGAATCGAATCAGATTTTACTCACCTCTACATAAAAGTTACCCTATCATTCGTTAAAAACCTGAATCACCCTCTCTTTTAAGTAAAATCTCGGTTACCTTTGTTATTTTGGGAAAACGTTGAATAGTAAAATAATTATATTAAGTCATGCTATTAACATTGACGTGGTTTAGAAAACACATTGTTCATTGTTGTTTTTATAAAACTTTATTATCTTTAGTTATAGCGGAAAAACTCAATTTGAAGTCGATTAATCGTTAAGTAACATGCTCTATCCAATTTTTGAGTATGCTTATAAATCAATCTAATGTATATGAAGTACGCATGCATGAAAACCCCAAAACAAAATAGAACCCAAACCACAATTCAAATAATTTTATAGTCCAAAAACAAAATAAATTTAGGGAAATTTTAAGCAAAATAAATGTAACACCCTATATCTGGCCCAGTCGCCAAGCTCAAATACTAGGACGTCACACCACCGTCTCTTATCGTTTTCATCACAAATACATTCATCTTTTTTATCTTTTATAATTAAAGAATTCATACAAGTTTTAGGTCATACGTACTCTAAAGATGCTAAACAATCATCGAATAATCACAAATTAAGCACAAAACATGCATTAGGATCACTTAGCAAAATTTCCCAAATAACAATCTTAAACATCATATTTAAAGTCCACAAATTATCAATCATAATAGGCGGCATGCACACAACTAAAAACCTCATGACAAACCAATATTAAATCTACCATATTGTCTTAATCCCCAAATAAAAAAAGAAGCAAATAATACCTACTAAAAATGCTAAATTTCTTGGCTTGGATCACTCCTCGAAGGCCAGACCACTCACACCGGCACTACTGATCTACAATGGTTAAAAAGGAGTGGATGAGCTTAACAAGCTCAGTGAATACCTAGAATAACGACTGCACAAACGAGTCATCATGCACTAACAAGACAACCATATAACATATTCAAATCGTCTCTATATTTATTATTAGATTTTACATGTTTAATCATCTTTCATACATTCTTTTAATGTTAATCGCATTAATCACATGAGTACTTAAGCATTTAACACAACACATACTAATCACATTTAATCACATTAGTCACATGAATATTTCGGCATTTATCACATCACATATTAATCAAATTAGTCACATGAATATTTCAACATTTATCACATCACATATTAATCACATTTAGTCACATTTAATCACATGAATATTTCAGCATTTACCACATCACATATTAATCACATTTAATCACATTTAATGATAGTTTGGCTCTTGAGATTATTAAAGATAAAGTGGACTCTATCACCACACATCGGATACACGGATCTCCAAACACACCAAATGAGTTATAGAGTCGAACATATCTCAAATGTTAAGCATAAAGCTAACACACTCCTTATTTCCCCTCACATGTCCCATTGAGTGGATCTCAGCTCACATACCTTTATCCCTCCAAACATGTCTCAAGGCCTCGACGCCCAAAAATCACTGTACATATAGGTGAGTACTCACAATCTTATGGCATGCTAACTATATCCAATGGTCTCATAAGGTCACAAGGTCAAAATATCCACATTATAATCACACATTTACTTACCGATTTTCCGTACATCATCATTGCATATTCACATCATTAGCACAATATATTCACTGTCAAATTGCATGAATAACATACCCACATATTTACTATCACATCAGTCATCATAAACTTATAGCATATGTCATAGCATCTTATATATGTTCTAACTTTCATAATTTCATAATTTCACAATTTCACAAGCATACATATAACACATTTAGTCATAGGTGTCGAAACCATTTTTTGGAAAAAAAGTCTCAAATTATATTTTGAAAATCGAAAATGGAGTCGCCACCAACCTTTTTAAAATAGGTATGATTGGATCACCTTAAAATTTTTAAAATCATTAAAATAACAATTTTGGTCTTTGAAATCATAAAACGAGTTCGGGAGTTGGTTACGCATGAGGAAGGATTAGCACCCTCATCCACCCAAAATTGGTACCTAATCGATTATTTAAAAGTCTTAGTTGTTGAAAATTAAAAATTCAAGAAAAAATTAAATTGCGATCCTTAAATGCATGAATGACATGTTTATTTTTAAAAATTAAATTTTACGAAGAAAGCTTATTATTTTGAATTAATTGAGAATAAAAGTAACATCCAGTAAGTTAGGACACAATAATTCGAATTTTCAAAAATAATTAGCATTCTTAATTACTATCCTAAAATCTAGTATTTTAATTTTTAAAAAAAATACTCGATTATCTCGGTTCAAAGAAAAAACCACACCCAGTAAGTTAGGTATGATTCTCCAAAATTCCCGAAATAATGAATATTGCCTTGATTTTTAAAAAAAAATTATGTGTTTTAGAAAGAATTAAAAAGTCATGCAAAAATGAATATGTACATAATTTACAATTATAATGGTAAAATAATAAAAAAATAAATGAATATAAATAATTAAATGAAGACAAGCAAATACAATTAATAACACAATAAAAATATAATTATAGTATTAAATAAAATAAATAATAAAATCATTGTAATAATGACAATAAATATTAATTAATTAATAATATAAGTAACAATAAATATATATATAAAACATAAATATGAAAAAACGATAAAATAATTAAGTCAAAGATACAATAAGACATGTAATTAATTTGAAAGCACAAAATATGGAATACAAATAAATAACAAATCAATGAATAAATATATGAAATGCAATCATAAAAATATCTAATATAATTAAATTAAGGATTACTCAATATTTAATTAAATAAAAAGAAAAAAACATAAAATTTAATGACAAATAAATAAATAAACAAGATAATAACATTAAATCCAAATTAAATAAAATAATAATAAAAGAGATAACAATAAAATAACATGAAAATAAATAACAAGATAAATAAACAAAAATAAATAAATAAAAATGAAATGCTAAAATAAACAAATAAATATAAACAATAAAAATAATTTGGATTAGACATGAAAATAAATGACAAATAAATAAATAAACAAAAAATCAATAAATTAAATGTCAAAATAAATAACTAAATATAAATAATCAAAAATGAACACAAACTCCGATGATCTCCAATTAACTCCGAGCAAACCCGAAGGAAGACATGGGTCTGACATACCCGGAGGAAGCCAAGGACGAATCAGCACCAAAAGGTAAAAAAAAAAAACTAGATCTATATTTGTTTTTTTAGTTTCGAAAGAAAAAAAAATACAAATACAAATTGATACCTTAATATTTGCTTTGAATTTTCTTTGAATAAATGTCTAAAAATTCTCTGACTGTTGTGTAAAAAAATCTCTAAATCTTATTCCACAAATTTCCTCTGAACAAATTAAAAATCCCGCTTATTACATTTGATTTCATGTATTTATAACAAAAAATTTACATCTTTTTTTTATTTTCTTTCATATTTTTGTAGATTTGCAAATCTTAGAGATTCTTCGGGCAAGGGCAGCGGTGGCCAAGCATCCAGGGGCAGCTGCTAGGTTTTTTCATCTTTATTTTAGGTTTTTTTTGGGCTTTGTAAAAAAATTGGACTTAAAAGCTCAGACAAAATTGGGTTGCAACAGCTGTCCCTCTTTACTCGTTGCCGTGTAATGGGAATGAAGCAAAGACTCAAATGAAGACCAATTTTGTTCGGTCTTTCAGCCTTCGATGCTTCTCCATTCTTTCGTCTCGCTGGTGATTCTACTCCACTACAACTTCAGGAAGATAAGGTTTGGGGTTGTAACTTTAATCTACCCCCCTCGATTTAAGGATAAAAGATTGGTTTTGGTAACTTCAATCTGCCCCTCTAGATTAGGGGTAAAAGATTAGATGGTGGCTTCAATCTGCCCCTCTGGATTAGGGGTAAAATATTAGATGGTGGCTTCAATTTGCCCCTTTGAATTAGAGGTAAAAGATTATATGGTGGCTTCAATATGCCCTTTTGAATTAAGGGTAAAAGACTGGATGGTGGCTTCAATATGCTCCTCTGGATTAGGGCTAAAAGACTGGTTGGTTGCTTCAATCTGCCCCTCTGGATTAGAGGTAAAAGATTAGATGGTGGCTTCAATCTGCCCCTTTGGATTAAGGGTAAAAGACTAGATGGTGGCTTCAATATGCCCCTTTGGATTGGGGCTAAAAGACTGGATGGTTGCTTCAATATGCCCTTTTGGATTAGGGGTAAAAGACTAGATGGTTGCTTCAATCTGCCCCTCTAGATTAGAGGTAAAAAACTGGATGGTGGCTTCAATCTACCTCTTTGGATCAGGGGTAAAAAACTGGATGGTTGCTTTAATTTTCCCTTCTAGATTAAGGGTAAAAGATTGGATGGTGGCTTCAATCTGCCCCTTTGGTTTAGGGGTAAAATATTGGATGGTGACTTTAATCTGCCCCTTTAGATTAGGGGTAAAAAATTGGATGGTGGCTTTAATCTGCCCCTCTCGATTAGGAGTAAAAGATTGGATGGTGACTTTAATCTGCCTCTCTAGATTAGGAGTAAAAGATTAGATATGGTGACGTCAATTTTTTCAGTTTTTTTAAGGAGTAAGATTTACCGTTGCGGCTTCAATCTTTTCCTCTTCGATTTTAGGGTGTTAAATTCGTCATTGCGACTTCAATCTATCCCTCTTCGATTTTAGGGTGTTAGATCCATCATTACAGCTTCAATATATCCCTCTTCGATTTTATGGTGTTAGATTTATCGTTGCTGCATTAATTTATTCCTTTTCAATTTTCGGGTGTTAAGTTCATCATTACGGTTTCAACCTATCCCTCTTCAGTTTTAAGGTGTAAGATCCGCCATTACAGCTTCAATCTTTCCCTCTTTAATTTTAGGGTGTTAGGTCTACCATTGCAGCTTCAACCTACCCCTTTTCAATCTTAAGGTGTAAGATCCGTCGTTGCGACTTTAATCTTTCCCTTTTTGATTTTAGGGTGTTAGGTCACTCATTCCATCTTCAACCTATCCTTCTTCAATTTCAGGGTGTTAGGTCCATCGTTACGGCTTCAACCGATCCCTCTTTAGTTTTAAGGTGTAAGATCTATCGTTATTACTTCAATCTTTCCCTCTTCAATTTTAGAATGTTAGGTCTATCGTTACGACTTCAACCTATCCCTCTTCAGTTTTAAGGTGTAAGATCCACCGTTACGGCTCCAATCTTCCCTCTTTGGTTTTAGGGTGTTAAGTCTATCATTACAGCTTTAATCTATCCCTCTTCGATTTAAGGTGTAAGATCTACTGTTACGGCTTCAATCTTTCCCTCTTCGATTTAAGGTATTAGGTCCACCGTTATGGCTTCAACCTATCCCTCTTCAACTCTAGGATTTGGTGTGGCTTCACTCCATTCCACTGTAACTTCCATAGAGATTGAGATCTGTTACTTGTTTTACTCCACCCTTTCGCCATTTTAAGGATATAGGAGTTTTTATTCTATCACATCTTTCTCTAGGGATATGACCTGTAGAATTTATCTTGTGGGCTTCTATCTAGGCCATGCAATTAGGATGCCCTGATCTAAATAAAATCAAATGCTCCTGTCTAAATGTAAATGAATAATGTTGATATGCATGCAAAGATGTCATATTTTAGAATGATTTTCTGTTTTAGTCCTTAGATCTACATTGTTCATCATTTGCCTAAGTTCCATCCTTGATATATCACCATGTCTTCTTTTCAAGTCTAGTATCCTCAACATGAAATCCAAAAGGTAGTCAATCTCTGAGCCACTATTTTAAGGTCCTTTTGACCCTCGGATTTGGTCAATTCCAACTAGTAGTCCTGTTTCAGGTCCCTATACTTTTTAGAAATTTTTTAGAGCAATATGTAGAAATCCTTTTGTACCTTATATCGTCTAGTCCACTAACCATTATTTCAATGCAGATAATGACTTGAACATGGATAAAATTGAAGTTATTGAAGACAATACTTAAATGGGAATGAATGATAACAAATATTGGTCAAGAATATCAATATTGATCAAAAAGTGGGTTTGATTAAATAACGGCCAAAGATTACAAACATTGGTCAAAATCGTAAATGTTGGCAAACATCAATCAAAAGTTGCTAAGGTGAATAAAAAGGATTACAACTAGATGCCTTAGATATCAACGTATGAATTTCTTCGAGCAAACTTGACGAGAACTATTTTGAGACTAATGTGTACCCATGGAAACTGTTGTTCTTCGTCAACGCCAAAGATGTAACGTCTCTCCATTTTGTTAGTTTTGAAAGAGAATATCATTTCATTTCCCAGTCTTTGAACCAAATCTGAGCCACCCTTTGCGGGTTTTCGACTCAAAACTCCTTTAGACTTCGAGACGCCCTTTGCGGGTTTTCATCTCAGACCCTTCTTTTTCTTTTTTTTCTTTTTTTCCTCTTTTTTCTTTTTTTTTATCTTTCTTTTTTTCTTTTCTTTTCTTTTTTTTTTTGCTAGTTTAAGTTGCCCTTTCAGGTTTTCAACTCGAACTTTTTGCCTTTTTTTTGCTAGTTTGAGATGCCCTTTCAAGTTTTCAACTCAAACCCTCTTTTTTTAAAGGCAAAGTATTTCTTTACTGAATCTGAGTTCACAGGATTTGACAAATCCTTGCCATCCATCTCAGCTAGAATTAAAGCTCCTCTAGAAAAGGCTTTCTTTACCACATATGGGCCTTCCCAATTTGGCATCCATTTCTCTCGGAAGTCCTTTTGTATCTGAAGAATCTTTTTTAAAACTAAATCTCTCTCATGGAATTCCCTAGGGTGAAACTTTTTGTCATATATGCTCGCATCGTTCGTTTTTTGTACATTTGACCATGTTAGATACCTTTCAATCTCTTTTCCTCAATCAGATTTAGTTGGTCATATCTTGACTGGATCCATTCTACTTCATCTAACTTTACTTCAGATAATACTTGGAGAGAAGGAATCTCGACTTCAATGGGTAGAACTACCTCCATTCCATATACTAATGAGAACGATGTTGCCCTAGTAAGAAGTTCTGACTGACTTTTGATAAGCATTGTCGGATATGATTTTTTTTGGCATTCTATACCGACATATGATTTCTTTCTTCAAGAATTTGATGATCACTGATTTGTCTGGCCATTGTGAACCCATTGGCATGCGCTCCACAAACGCCCTCATGGACTTTTTCTAGAATTTTCTAAGCCTCAACAGCGTCGACACATCTCAACAAAACCTGATCCTTTCTCTTTTTGTATAAAATATCCCTATCAAAGACCTAATCAATTGCGAGCCTTGTTAACGTCCTTTTATCATTCTCAATGGCTTACTCAGGGTACTTGCGGTCCTTTACGTACCGCAATATTTCTTTGTACCAAGGATGATTATCCTTTTCTCCCCCTTCAATATTGTAGCAATGAGCTGGAACATCATAAATGCTCATCTGAATGGGCTTCATATCCTCTTGTTTATTGACCATAATCATGGAAGCAAGGGTAGCCAAGGCATCAGCCATCTAATTTTCTTCTCGTAGGAGGTAATGGAAGGTGATGTCCTTAAATTCTTTAATTAACTCGAGAACCAATTTTTGATAATCAATCAACTTGGAGTCTCTCGTTTCCCATTCACCCTTGACTTGATAAATTACCAGTGCATAATCTCCATACACCTCTAGAACCTGGATCTTGCATTCTATAGCTGCACGGAGACCCATGATACATGCTTTATATTTTGTCATGTTATTTGTACAATCGAAGTCTAGTTTACTTGTGAGAGGGTAATGATCTCCTTCTAGGGATACCAAAACTAGCCCAATTCCTTTATCAGTGGCATTTAAAGCACCATCAAAATTCATTTTCCATGGATGCTTTTCTGAAATTTCCTCTTCTGTGGTCGTAACATACATTAGATCTTCATTTAGGAAATCGAAGTCTAATGGCTCATAGTTTGTAAGATCTCTGCTAGCCAGAAAATCTGCTATTGCACTTCCTTTTATCTATGTTGAATTCAGAGAGTAGCATTTGTCATCTAGTCATTCTTCCATTTAATGCAGTTGACCCCATCAGGAACTTAAAAGGATCCAATTTTGAAATCAACCAAGTTGTATGGTATAACATGTACTGCCTCAACCTTCGAGTAGTCCAAACCAAAGCATAACACAATTTCTCGATTGGCGAATATCTTATCTCGCATTCAGTGAACTTGTTGTTGAGATAATAAATTGCTCTTTCTTTTCTTCCTGACTCATCATGTTGGCCTAGTATGCAACCCATAAAGTTTTCAAATATGGCTAAGTACAGAATCAAAGGTTTATCCAGATTCGATGGCATTAACACTAGAGCATTAGACAAACAATATCTAACTTTATCAAAGGTCTTTTGGCATTCATCATCTCATACTCTTGGGTTGTGCTTCTTGAGAAGACGGAAGATGGGATCACACTTCTTGGTTAGTTGTGAGATGAACCAAGCAATTAATTTAATCTCCCTAGGAATCCTCGAACTTTCTTTTGAGTACGTGGCGGTGGTAACTCTTGTATAGCTTTGACTTTATCAGGATCAATCTCAATCCCTCTTTTACTAACCACAAAGCCTAACAACTTGCCTAAATAGCCCCAAAAGCACATTTGTTTGGGTTCAACTTCAACTGGAACTTCCTTAATCTCAGGAACAACTTTCTCAAAATCTTCATATGTTCTACTCCTGTTCAAGACTTTGTGATCTTATTGTCGACAGAGACCTCAATCTCCTTATGCATCATATTATGGAACAGAGTTACCATAACCCTTTGATATGCTGCTCCTACATGCTTTAGTCAAAATGGCATGACTTTGTAGCAAAAGGTTCCCCACATGGTAACGAATGTGGTTTTTTCCATATCCTCAGGATGCATCTTTATCTGATTATACCTGAAAAACCCATCAATGAAGGAGAATAAAGAATGACCTGCTATGTTGTCCATCAAGGCGTCGATATGAGGTAGAGGGAAATCATCCTTTGAGCTAGCTTTATTTAAGTTCCTATAATCCACGCACATTCGTACCTTCCCATCTTTCTTAAGAACTAGTACTATGTTGGCTACCCATTCTAAGTATTTAACCACTTGTAAGAAACCAACATCGAATTGTTATCTGACCTCCTCTTTTATTTTTAACAGTAAGTTAGGCCTCATTCTTCGAAGCTTCTATTGGACTGGTTTGCATTCTTCTCTTATAGAGAGTTTATGCACCACAATATCAGTTCTTAAAATGGGCATGTCTTGACAAGACCACGTAAATACATCTTTGAACTCTCGAAGCAATTCAATGAGATCTTGCCTCATTTCTGCATAGATACAGGTTCCAATATTCACCTCTCCTTTTTCAATTTTGTCCCCTAAACTCATAACTTCTATTGATTCTTTGTGAGGTAGGATTTGTTCTCGCCTTGTTCAATCATTCGTAACAAATCAGGAGATAAATTATAATCTTAAGCATCTTCAAAATCCTAAGATTCTTCTAAACACACATCCTGATCAAAATGAGTCTCTAGGTCGGCAACAACGTAACTCATATCATTGATATCAAAGGATCCAACATATGAACAAAAGGGGATCCAAAGAACAAATGAATTTTAGGAATTATTAATTATGGTATGAAACGAATGGAAAGAATAGTAAGATGTTTGCCAAATGGGATGAACAAAATGCATCGTTTTTATCGAAATAACAGATAGTGGTCATGTGCCCTTTACAAAAGGATCCTTATTACTCTCGGGCTTAAAGAAAAAAATGTGTTCTGAATACAAATTAGGAAAAGCTCTATAAACTACAGGAAGCTCCTCCACAGTCTAGTTGTCCAAAAACACTTCCAAGGGTGTAGGGACGAATTCTTGCTAGATTCCCCTCTCCATTCCCTTTTCTGGGTATGGTTTTAACACTCAATTTTTTAACATTCCCCCCATGATTTTGATTATCTTGCTTTCTCTCAATTTTTGTTCAGAGTTGATAACACTCCCCTTAGCATGAATATTCTAAATATGTGAGGATTTTTTTTTTGAAATTTAATGCATGTAATGAAATGCAAAGCTAATGAATGCATGTATGCATATGAAAGAAAGGTATTGATTCTTGGTCGAATTTTGGTAGAATAACTTTACTAGAAAATGAATGTCTTTACATAAGATAAATTACATATAAAGCCTTACCCTATTGCTTAGAGTCTTAATCTTTCGAAGGAAAATGCTAACTCCAATTAGACATGAAAATAAATGACAAATAAATAAATAAACAAAAATCAATAAATTAATTGTCAAAATAAACAACTAAATATAAACAATAATAAAAAAGAAGAAAAACTCTGATGATCTCCGATGAACTCCGAGCAAACCCGAAGGAAGCAATGGGTCTCACATACCTGGAGGAAGCCAAGAACAAATCAACACCAAAAGGTAAAAAAAAACTAGATTTATAATTGTTTTTTTAGTTTCGAAAAAAAAAGAAGAAATACAAATACAAATCGATAGCTCAATATTTGCTTTGAATTTTCTTTGAATGTATGTCTAAAACAAATTCTCTGAGTGTTGTATAAAAAAATCTCTGAATCTTATTGTTGTATAAAAAAAATCTCTGAATCTTATTCCAAAATATTCCTCTCAACAAATAAAAAATTCCCCCTATTACATTTGATTTTGTGTATTTATAACACAAAAATTTACATCGTTTTGTCATTTTCTTTCCTAGTTTTGCAGATTCGCAAATCTTGGAGATTCTCCGGATAAGGGCAGCGGTGCCCAAGCATCCAAGGGCAACTGCTAGGTTTTCCATCTTTATTTTAGGTTTTTGTTTTTTGGCTTTGTAAAAATATTGGACTTAAAAGCTCGGACGAAATTGGTTTGCAACAATAGGTGCGAGAACACTTACACTCGAAATTTAGAGTAGGGGTTTAGGCTACCTCAAAATTCCCAAATACACAACATCTATGAGCAATGATTCCAAAGCATTCACCAAAAATGTTCTTTCACTAAAAAGTCGAAAGCTCAAACAAGCTTTTCTTTGCCTTTGTCTCTACTCGTTGAAGGTTCTATTAACACCGACGCTTCAACAAGATGAACCACACAAATATACAATCAACAATCAGTCAATAACTTACCTTAAATAGCCTTAAACAATAATCTAAGCTACGTTCTCTTTTAACTGAAACATTAGACATAGAAAGCTTAAAATTCTAAAATCTCGATATACACTTAATATTTTCGCACGAAGCGAGTTCCATTCATCTAAATATTCAACTACAGCTAATTCCCAATCTTTAAATTATACAAAACTACACATTTTAAGGTATCAAAATTTTTCGACATATAATGATCATTATCACAAAAATTCATTAAAACTTAAGAAATACTTAACGAGACTTCAAAGTAACTTTAGAAACCTTCTAATCATGTTAAAAAAAAGTTGAAAAACACTTTAAAACCAAGTTTTAATCCACAATCCCAAAAACCACCATTAACGAACCAATTTTCGGCTTTTATTTAAAACATGTGTTTTAATGTCTATAAATTCGATTTAAAATTCTAGATAACATTTAAAACTAATAGGAAGATGAATGTTTACCTTCAATGGAAGAAAAATTAGCTTTGATGCAAACCCGAGAAAGCCCATGTTTAGAGAAGATGATGAAGGTGATGCAAATTGTTGTTGTTGCTACTAACTATCACTACTGCCACTACTTCTACTACTACTACTATTGTTGCTACTGTTGCTTTGATACTCAAAACAAGGAATCTCTCTAATTGAACTTGAAAGACAACATAATAATCTTTTAATTGACTTGTTAAAGTTTGATTAGACTATAAACCATTTAGATTATCTACTATTATTAGTTGTATTCTCGCATTATGGTCCAAACTATAACACCTTTAACCCGTGTTTGTCTCCAAATTAGGGTCTCAGAGTATTACCGATCAAAACGTGTCTAACATTTAACTTTAACGATTATTTTATTAATTCATTACAAATATTCCAAACATTCAAACATGATTAAAATATAGCTTACAATTCATATTTTAAGCATACAACTTCATAAAAACATGTCAAAAATAATTAGGGACTTATTTGAGACATGATAGAAAGTTTTGAAGATAATTAGAAATTTTGCATACAAGGATCACACAATTGTGTGTCTATCTCACACGCCTGTGTCCCAAACCATGAGTCAGGCCATGTAACTCTCTAACTTTGGCCACATGGCCATGTCCCAACCCGTGTGGATACTGCACTTGCATTTTAATTAGCACACGGTTGTGTGGTAGCCCGTGTCACTAGCCGTGTGCAGAGTAGTTAACCCCTAAAACAAGCATTCCTTATACCATTTCTTGCACAATAAGGCACACCATAGCTAGTTCAAACCCTATACTTAAAATTTCATTTCTAACATTAATTTCATACCAAATATCATCTAATCCAAATCTAACCAATATGCCCATCAAGGCACCTTAAACAAAAATTAAGAAACCAAATAAAAAAATAAGTACATACATATCCTAACATAATTATTCATATTCAACCATCAACCAAATGACCAAATATAGATAATTTACTCAACACAATGACATTACAAGCATTACAATCTTAAACTAGCTTAATAACTCCATTTCAAACACATCAATTGCATACATATCAATTCAACTACTTCATTAGATTAACCACCACATATTAACATTTACGTTGACACCTCCAAACATCTAAATACAAACACTATCTTAAGGTTTACTATCACTTACAAGTTTACATAACCACAAACAATAAAAATAATATTCACTAGACTCAACCATAACCAAAACGATCCCTACTCCAATAATGACACCCTAGGTACATGCCAAAACGTAAAAGAAAGATATTACCAACATTGAGTTCAAGTTTTGTAGTTGGATGTGAGTCGCTAAACAAAAGTATGTGCCTAACTTGCAAACACGGGAACGATTATACATTGAGCAAACTCGTTTATTCAAAGGACCACATTACATCTAATGACCTTAATTTTCCAATTCATAACATGAATCTTTATTTCTATAAAAATTACTATACAATTCAATAAATCATTTTATACATCTTCCAAAATAACTTTTATACACCAACCTTCTCCAGTGGATTAATTCCATTTTGTCGAATGAATTAATTAATAGATGACACTCGATGCCTAGTGGATAAACTGTAAAAGAGTTTACGCCCAATGCTAGTAAAATAAACTAACGATATCAATTGTGAGCCCAGCTCTAGTTGGATATACCAACAATATTTTGCTCCCAGTGCTAGTCGAATAAATCCATGAATATCAAATGTGAGCCCAGCTCTAGTTGGATATGCCAACAATGTTTTGCGCCCAACGCTATTTGGGTAAATTGACGAATATCAAATGTGAGTCTAGCTCTATTTGGATAAACCAATGATGTTTTATGCGCAAGCGCTAGTTGAGTAAATCGACAAATATCAAATGTGAGCCCAGCTCTAGTTGGATATACCAACGATGATTTGTGCCCAGCATTAGTTGTATGAACCAACGAAGATTAAGGTGTTCCCACCACTAGTCAAATAATCGACAAAGGTATACACCCAGTGTAACACCCAAAACACAAAACCATCGCCGGTTAGGATCCTGGTGTCTTTTCGATTCTCTATCGTAGTTTATCTTATTTTTCGAAACCTTCTAATCGAGAATAGCTAAAATTTTGCTTAGATCAACTCGTACTCCTTCTATGGATACCACATAACCCAAAAATCCAACTTCCCGAAGCCAAAACTCGTATTTGCTAAATTTTGCATACAACTATTTTTCTCGTAAAATCTACAATACCTCTCTCAAATGTTGGCTATGCTCTGACTCTATTTTAGAATAAATTAGTATGTTATTGATAAACACTACCACAAATCTATCTAACTAAGTCTGGAATACTCGGTTCATCAGATCTATAAATGTTGTTGAGGCGTTAGTCAACCCGAACGGCATTACCAGAAAATCATCATGTCTATACTTGGTTTTGAATGTTATTTTCGATACATCACAATCTTTCAATTGCATTTGATAATAACCTGTCCGGAGATCTTTCTTGGAAAATACAGTTGCGCCTCTCAACTGATTAAATAACTCGTTAAAACGAGGTAACAGGTATTTATTCTTGATTGTTACCTTGTTCAACTATAGGTAGTCTATACACATTCTCATTGAGTCATCTTTCTTCTTCACAAACAACACAGGTGTACCCCAAGGCGAGACACTGGATCGTATAAAACCTTTGTCTAACAATTCTTGCAGCTGAGTCTTTAATTCTTTCAACTTTGTCGGTGCCATTCTGTACGGTGGAATCGATATTGATGTGGTACCAGGTATCAAATCAATGCTAAACTCCACTTAACGGATTAACGGTGTAACAGCCCAGTTTTCAGTGATGTCAGAACAGTGATTTCGGGATCACAACTTCGACGAGTTGAGTCGTGAATTTATTTATTTAAATATTTATGGTGTTGTTAGCATCGTATTAAATTTTGGTTGAGGAATTTTGACATTTAGATAGTTAATTAAATAGAAAGGATAAATCGTAAAAGGTGCAATAGTTGAAACTCATTGATTAAATATTAATTGAAGGATAGGTTAAAGTCCTAAAAAGGTAAATAGACCATTTATAAAAATAGTGGACGTTTTTTACTAAAATAGAAAAGGAAATTTGTGTAATTAAATAAGGGTAAAATGTTAATCTAAGTATAAAAGGGTTAAAGTAAAAATAAGATGAAAATTAACATAATTTCATCTTCTTCTTCATAAAACAAAAGAAAAACCCTAGAACCATAGAAGGAAGGTTCGGCCAAGCTTTGTGCCACAATAGGTGAGTGATTTCTATGTTTTTGAGTCCGTATTAGTTTAATCTAGCTAACCTAGGGACTAATTTGTGAATTTGTCAAATGTTATGAAACATGCCATTATTGAAAATGTTTGTTCTTGAAATCTTTTGATGGATTTGTGTGTTTAATGTTTGGATTGAATCTTTTTGTTGGATGAAATTAGGGTTTAAGGAGTTAACTGTTAAAAGGATGAAATTACATGTATTTGGTATGAAATAGTTGCTTGTAGGGTGTGAGAACAAACCCATTGATATTCAGATGGTTTTGGTTTGAAAAGGAAATGGTTATTTTGCATGTTTTATGCTTAAGGACTAAATTGAATAAAAGTAAAAGGTTAGGGGTAAAATCGTAATTTTCTTAAAAAGGATCAAATAGTGTTAAATGATTTGATTGTGTGATTTAATGTGAAAATTAAATGATTCATTGATTTAGATTACAATCGTGCCACGGATCGCGAAAAGGAGAAATTAATAGATTAGTCCCTAAAGCCTATCTATAACTGCAATTTAGTCCAATAAGTTCTTTAAGTAAATTTGTATTTAATTAATATTTTTGCCTTTGCTATACATGTCAAGAATTGGATGGAAGCATTTGGAATCAAAGGAATGAAAGAAAAGGGATCGACAAAGATAATTGGCTTTATACCGAAGAAACGAAATCGATGCGATGACTAGGGTACTGCATATGTTGTGAGTCATCAACAATTCGTGTGAGCAGCATCGTGAGTCGAAAAAAGAGATATGAATTCTACAATGGATTACAAGCCCTACGATGGTCGGGAATGTTGCATAAGTGGACATTCTCGATAGCTCATGTGAGTAGCATCGTTAGGGGACAATACAGACAGACACTGTACCAATGGCTGAGGTACCGCATATGTTGCAAGTCCTCGATAGCACGTGTGAGCAGCATAGGGTATTGGTAACAGAAAAATTATAGACAGGAAAGTTGAACTGCTAAATATGGCTTGAGGAAGTAACTGTACATCTTAGCTCAGTTGAGTTATAACTGCTTTATGCATATGATTGGTAACTTTTTAGACTTTTCAAACTTACTAAGCTATGAAGCTTACCAAAGTTATTATTGTTGTTTTTTAGATTATTTTGCTGCTTGAGGATCGGATCATCTTAAAGAAGTCACACTATCACGGAGCTCGTTTGGTAGTGTTTTGTCACTTGGTTATATGGCATGTACTAGGATTATATTATCTTGATATTACTTGTATAGAAATGTTGGGTGCTTAGTTGTGAACTTGGTCAATGATGAACTTGATTTTGTATGCTTGCTCAATATGAAATGTAGACCTTTGAAAATGTATGTAACGACCTAGAAACTATAAACAATGTGTTGGTCCAATACATTTTAAGGTTATGAATTGTTGAATGATTGATAAACTTAAGTTTTGGCATACTTATTTAAATTCTACATACTTGTTTCGGTAGAACTCATGCATGTATCGGTAGAAGTACAAGGTAGGAGAGAGGTTGTTCACTGACTTGAGTTGTATTGGTAGTTACATAGTAAGTATCGATAGTTCTACTCATAGAAGTATTGGTAGTCTATGTACTTGTATCAGTAGAAGTTGCAAGGTATGACTTCTTAGCTCCCTACAGTTTTTAGTATTGATAGAAGCATGACTTGTTTTGGTAGAAGCTTCACTTGTATCGGTAGAACTGTCACAGGTATCATTAGAAGTCTACATTGTTTCTAAATTGTTTGCTGACTTGATAACTACCGATACTTGTCCAATAGGTACTGGTAAAAGTCTCCTAAAGTTGAGGAAAAGATATTATTACCCTTTTTAAGATGTGTTGTTAATTAATTGTTATATTACGTCAATTAGATGCACTACCTTATTAAATTATGATTGTTTGAACTAGTAAAATGAGATAAATTGCAAAAGATGAACAGAAAGACATAGGGACCCTAATCGACGACGGTTTCGGGTTTTAGGTGTTACAGGCGGTAAGCTTGGTAACTCTTTCGAAAAAACGTCAGTAAACTCATTAATAACTGGTACCTATTTCAATTCTGTCCCTAAACCCCGTGTATCGAGTATGTAAGCCAGAAATGCTTTGCAACCTTTACGGACCATTTTCTGCATTGAAATAGTTGATATCACTCTGGTTTCACTATTCAATCTACTGGACTTAACTCTGATTACTTCACTTGTTAGGAATTTCAAATCAAACTGTCTTCACTTGCAATTTACCATTGCATCATGCTTAGAAAACCAGTCCATACCCAAAATCACATCGAACTCGGTGAAAGGTAATAACATTAGGTCAGCAGGAAATTCACAGCCCTGGACTTTCAGTGGACATTTACAACATACCAGATTAACAATGACAATATAATCCAATGGGTTTGTTACTTGTATATCAAATTCAGTCGACTCAATAGATAATTTTTTATCAGTGTCTAATGTAGTACAAATATATGAATGAGTCGATCTCGGGTCAATCAAAGCACATACAATATAATTAAAAAGATAAAATATATCGGTCACAACATTGAGAGTGGTAGCCTTCTCTCTAGCTCTGATGGCATATGTTCATGCAGGTGCTCGAACCTCAGACTTGTTTACATTATCCCTGTTTTCTTCTCGATTTTCACCTGCACTGTTGCTTTGTCCTGGACGTTTGCCTTTCTGTGGAGTAATTGGTGGTTTCACACTCCGATCTTCCTTTACCTCCAAATTCATCAAACAATTATGCATAAAGTGATTGATACCCCCACAACAGAAATAGGCTCCCTTCATTAATCGACATTCACTCGAATGGATTCTTTTGTAATGCTCAAATATCGTCGTTGGTGAATTACAGAAACTAGCCATACTATCAGCAGGTTGGTTCTGATATCTAGACTCTGGTGGCCCTAATCTACTCCTACTCAGAAATCCAGATGGAATTGCTCCACGAGTTTACTTTTTTTTAATCTATTCAGTAGTGGTATTAAGAAAGTTTCTGGTTGGATTCTTCTTTCCGAACTCTCGGAATCTCATCTCTCTCTATCTTTTATGGTTATATATTTCTCCCATTTTTTGTGCCTTATCTGTTAAAACCACAAAGGGTCGTAACTTAGAACCACCCACCATTATCTTGATTTCGTCATTTAGTTCGTCTTCAAAACGAACACACATGGCCCCATCTATCGGTACAATCTCTCTAGCATACTTGTTGAGTTGTACATATTTTCGTTCATATTCTGCCACTGTCTTGTTTCCCTATTTCAAGTCCAAGAACTCCCTATTCTTTCGATCCAAATATGTTTTGTTGACATATTTATTTTTGAATTCAGCCTGAAAGAATTCCCAGCTAATTTCATTTTCAAGAACCACGACTAGGATCATCGTCCACCAACTATAAGCCTAGTCTTTCAATAACGAAGTAGCACATCTCAAATAATCTTCTAGAGGATAGATAATCTCGTTCAGAACTCTCAATGTGTTTTCCAACCAGTATTCAGCTCTGGATGGATCATCTTCCACACTACCACGAAATTCTTCTGCTCCGTATTTCCTGACCCTGTCTATCGATATACGACGCCTTGTTTCTATCACTAGGGAGGTGAAGGCACACTTGGAGGTGTTACCGATCGGGTTGCAGGCTGTGTAACAGGAGGTGGAGGAGGTGGTACTATCAGATTATTTCTCATGAACTCCGTGAACCACTGTCCCATTAGTCTAAAGAACATATTCTTTGCTTCATTTTCTATCATCGGTAAGATAGGTACTCCGTGACTGGCCTTAGAATCATTAGTCGGGACATTACTGTTTACTTTATTAGTCTCGTCCCTTTCAAAATCAAACATCTCTATTTATCTGCAAAAACTGTAGTTAGATCAGATCCATCTATATCACACTACCACAAGTTCATATGGCATGTACTTCTAGATCATTAAACTCGAGCAATACCATCAAAGAAACGGCTAAATAAAAAGCTTTGATACCACTATGTAACACCAAAAACTCGAAATCGTCATCGGTTAGGGTCCCGGTGTCTTTTCGATCCTTTACCATAGTTTATCTCATTTGACTATTTCATTTAATCATATTTTAATAAATTAATGCATCAAGCACGACATAGTACATCAAATGATTATCAACATATCTCAAAAAGGGTAAAAATGTCATTTCCATGATTTTTGGAGACTTCTACCGGTACCTGTTGGACAAGTGTTGGTAGTTGTTAAGTTAGTAAACAATTCAGAAACAGTGCAGACTTCTACCGGTACCTATGATAGTTCTACCGATACAAGTGCAACTTCTACCGAAACAATTATGCAAAATTCAAATAATCATGCCAAAACTCAAGTTTATCAAACATTCATCATTTCATAAATTTAAAATACATTAGACCAGCACATTACATCACATTTCCTAAAGACTAAATTTCACCTTGAACAAGCATACAAAATTATATTCAACATTTCACTAAAATCACCACAAGGAATCCAACAATCCCAAACAAGTAATACAAAGAAAATACCACCTTAGAACATGCCATATAACCAAGTGATGAAAAACTACCAAACGAGCTCCGCTATAGTGTGACTTCTTTGAGATAATCCGATCTTCAAGCAGCAAAATAATCTACAAAACAACAATAGCATAATTGGTAAGCTTTATAGCTTAGTAAGTTTGAAGAGTCCAAAAAAGTTATCAAACATATGCATAAAGAAGTTATAACTCAACCGAGCCAGGATAACCCATTGCTTACTTAAGCCATATTTAACATTAAAATTTCCTTGTCTATATCATTTTGTTACCAGTACCCGATGCTGCTCACACGAGCTATCGAGGACTCACAACATATGCGGTACCCTAGTCATCGCGTCGATTTCATTTCATCGGCTTAAAGCCTACTATCTTTGTCGATCCCATTCTTTCATTCTTTTAATTTCAAGTGCTTTAATTTGATTCTTGACATTTATTAAATAGGTACAAGTAATAACTAAATACAAACTTACATTACGAACTTACCGAACCGAATTGTAATTATGGAAAGGCTCTAGGGACTATTCTGCTAAATTCCATTTTTCGTGATCCGTGGCACGATCGTAATCTAAATCAACAAATCATCCAAATTTTCACATTAAAACACATAATCAAATCATTTAACACAATTTTATCCTTTTGGGAAAATTACAAAATTACCCTAATGCTTTTTTTATTCAATCTAGTCCTTTCAACACAAAACATGCAAAATACTTATTTTCTTCTAAATACTCTCCAACTGAACATTCTTAGCTCTTAAACAAATCCCTACAAACCAATGATTTCAACCAAATGTACACAATTTCATCTCTTTTACATTTTAGTTATTAAACCCTAATTTCATCAAAAATCACTTTATAGAAAGATCCAACCCAATCAACAAGATTTCAAAACTATCATAAAATTTCAAGAACAAGCATATTCAACAATGGTAAGATTTATAACATTTGACAAATTCACAAATTGGTCCATAGTTTAGCTAGATTAAGCTAACACGGACTTAAAAACATAAAAATTACTAAAACCGGTCAACATCTGCTTACCCAAATCAAAGCTCAAAGGTTGGAAAGGCAAAAACCCTAACTTTCTCTTCTCTTGGCCGAATAGGTGAAGAAGATGAAGAAAATGATAAATTTTTCCTCTTAAATTTCTTTTAATTCAATATAGGCATAATTATAAAAAAGCCCTAAACTTTGGGGGCTTTTAGATATATGTCCCTAACCTTTTCTTATTTACACCCTTAACGTTACAATTTTCATAAATCAACCCAATTTTAATGGTCAAACATAGTTAACCATTAAAAAAATTACAAGTCAACCTAATAGTCCATGTGGCATGCCACATAAGCGCATGACATCATAGATGATGTCATCTGTTAATTTTTTTTCATTTTGTTTCATCTTCCTTCTTCTTCCCTCACGTTTGACCATTAAAATTGGGTTGATTTCTGAAAAATTAAAACGTTAAGCGTGTCAATAAAAAAAGGTTAGGGCATATATTCAAATGCCCCCGAAGTTTAAGGCTTTTTTTTTATAATTATGCCTTTCATATATATACTAATGGTAATTTTATAAATTTTGAGACTTTCATCATTAAGTTTAATTAACCCCTTTTTAACTTTAATCAATCTTACCTATTTTCACATAATATCATGACATTCCACTCACTTAACTTCTATTGGTTAATTTACTTATTTGATCCTTCTAATAAAACAAATTCTACTTGCCGTTTTTACAATTTAATCCTTTTTACTTAATTAAATATCTATTCTATAGAATTTCTTAACCAAAATTTAATACGATGCTATCTACCTCATGAATATTTTAAATAAATAAATTTACTACTCGACTCGTCGGAGTTGTGATAACCAAATCACTATTTTCAACATTACTAGAAATCGGGCTGTTACACTCAACGCTAGTTAGATGAACCAACAAAGATTAATTGCACACTTACAAAATCCACATTACCACATTTCATAATTCAACCACTCATATCAAACAACTAAAAGTAAATCCTTGATCTATTCCATAATCATATATATATATATATATTTATATCCATAATTTTTCATTCAATGGGATTATCCAATTACACATACAAGAACATAATTAAATATCAAAAAACAAAACTCGAATAAACTGAAAAATACATAAATACATCAAAAATGTCTGACTCTCTACCGACAGTAGACTTGGTGGCCGGTTTGAATAGTTTTGGTTCCAACCTCGGAATAGGACGAGCTACAAAAAAGGTTCGCACTTGTGCGGATTTGTGTCAAGACTTCGATGATCATACTGTAGATAGCAATGGACAGAGAATTGCAACAGAGGTGCCAAAGGCATCTTATAAGTCGACTCTTTTGGGTAATGATACTGACTCCATGCAGGAGGATGTTCTAGAGGATCATTTCTCTTTATTGGATGGGGATGTCATTACGGAGATTATAGATGGGGTTCCTTCAATTCGTTTCTCAAATAGGGTCCAGGATTTTATTTGAAGGTGAATAGCGAAAATAGTGATGGTTAAATTGATTGGGGGTTGAATTGGATTTAGGGCCTTATTGAATAAGATCACCCTTCTCTGGAACCCTCAAAGGCGTTTTCATCTAATAGATTTGGAGAATGATTTTTATTTGGTGAGGTTTCAAGATGATGAAGACCTTACTAAAGTTCTGACTGTTGAACCGTGAGTTGTCTTTGGTAGATACTGATCTGTGCATCCATGGACGGCAGAATTCTTAACGGCTCAAAGCGGGTTAGAATCATAAGTCGTGTGGATTAGGTTACCTGGTCTATTGGAAGGTTACTACTCTAACTATCTATTGAGGGCGATTGGACAAATGGTTGGTCCGGTTGTCAAACTTGATACCCATATGAACAGGGGACAATGAGGAAGATTCACACAATTGGCAGTTACCATTGATCTTTGGAGGCTTTTAGTTTCGAAAATATGGATCAATGGAAAACTACAAAGGGTTGAATATGAAGGACTTCCTTCTATCTGTTTCTCTTGTGGGAGGGTAGGACATAATGCTGAAATTGTGATGAGTTACCTGTGTCTGATTCAGTGAGGGAGAGGGAGGCATCTCACAAAGTTCAGGATTTGTCAGGTTTAGAGAAAAAGTTGTCAGAGGAAAGATTTGGAGAATGGATGATGGTGGAAAGACGTAAGGGGCATTCGAGGAGCTCTAGAGAGGGACGAAATGCCGATGGTCCTACCAATACTGGTGGCTCACGTTTTTCAGCCTTGGTTGGGGAGGATGTTTATGTAACAATGGAAATCAAGGGGAAGATATGGTGGAATATCGAGATTCTGATTTGTAGATAGGTTAGGAAGGTGGCGGCAAGTTAGGGATTTGTCATGGTGCTAAACAAGGTAAAGGCAAACAAGTTATTGGGGAAGGTATTAAGAAGAAGGGGATTAGGGTGACTGTTTCCAATGGTAAAACTGGGTTCACTCTCAAAGTGTTAAAGCCCACTGTGGGTAGATTGGGTTTGGAACAAAATGTTCCTTTAAGTTCAAAAAAGGATGTTTTGATTGGGTCAAACATTGAAGGATTAGATAAAGGCAAAGGGGTGGCTTATGAACCAATTAAAATTTTAGATAAATTAAAAATGGGTTCCCATGCAACAGTCCAAATCTTAGACAGCAATAAAGGTGCGACAAAAACTGATAAGGAAAATTTGGCTTTTCAATTTACTTTAGCTAGTGGTTCGAAAGTGCACAAGTAAGGTGGTTCGGCAAAGGATATTTTTAAGCTTGGCAAACCATCGGATATGGTGGTGGATTTGGGGATTGCAATGGAAAATTTAGTAGGAGAAATTGATAAGGCATTTGATGGTAGCGCAAGTCCAACGACTAAGAAGGATACAGTGGATATTATGACAGTGGATGATACCTGTGATGATCAAAATATTGTATCATAGCGTGGTCCGGTATGTGTTCAATGTTTTCTTCTTTTTATTTATTATGAATACAAAATTAATGGTATGGAACTACTAAGGAGCAGGTCATCCTCGTTTCCATAATATGATTAAAGAATATTGTCATGAGTTTTCTCTTGATGCGTTGTGTTTGTGTGAAACTCGGGTTAATGATAGTCGTGCAAATGGCATTATCGCAAAGTTGGGTTATGAAAATTCTTTTCGGGTCGAAGCGAATGGTTTTTCAGGAGGAATTTGGTTTTGTTAGTCAGTGTATGTAGATTTTGATATTCTGTAAATTCATTCAGAAGTTGTTCATACTTTCATTCCGAATGTGCAACTTTCTACTAGCTTTTATGCTTCGTTTGTCTATGCTAGTCCTTAGAGTGAAACTCGAAAAAAGCTATGGTCTATGCTTTCTTCTGTGTCAAACTTGATGGATGGCCCTTGGATTATCGTCGATGATTTTAATTGTGTTATTGATAGATAAAAGCGTGATGGGGGAGCAAGTATTGCTCATGTTGGCTGTCAACGGTTCTGGGATTTTATCTTTGATAATGTGTTAAAGGACCTTGGTGCTATTGGAGCTAAGTATAGTTGGTATAGAGGAGGCTGTTCGCAAAGACAAGGCCCTTTGTAATATTGCTTGGGAGGATTTTGCTCCTGATTGCTTAGTCAAAAATCTTTATTAGCTTAAGTCTAATCATCGCCCACTCCTTATCTCTTTACAGTCAACCCCTTGTAAAGGTGAGAAACCCTTTCGCTGTCTTGCAGGTTGGATGGTGCATAAAGATTTTAATTCCTTGGTTAAAGGTAATTGGAATCATGAGAGTTAGGTTATGGAGAACTTGGAGAGCTTTAAAGAGGTTGCTACCATATGAACAAACAAGTCTATAGCAATATAATTGAGAAGAAGAGAAAGCTTATAGCTGAGTTGTGAAGGGTGCAAAGGGTGTTAGAGTTTTGGAAGTCTTAAGCTTTGTAACATAGAGAGGCTACTTTGAGATATGAAGTTGAGGTGATACTGGTTCATGATGAGATGTTGTGGTTTCAGAAGTCTCGAGCGGATTGGCTTCAGCATGGTGATAGGAGCACTGCTTATTTTCATAGTCGTACGCTCAATAAACGGAATAAAAATAGAATTAAAGGGTTGTTGATTGATAATGAATGGTGCTTTGATGATCTTATTTTACAACAACATGTGTGTAATTTTTTTCAAAAACCTTTACACCATGGAACTTGGTGCGCATGGTACGTTATATACTCAACACAAGTTTCCTGAGTTACCTTTTCCCAAGGTTTCCCGTCTTGGTTGCGTGGTTATGGATGAGGAGGTACGAAAATCAGTCTTTGGTATGGCTCCTTTAAAAGCTCCAGGAGTAGATGGGTTTCAAGCATAGTTTTTTCAGTCTCAATGAGAGCATGTAGGACCTTCAGTTTGCAATTTTGTACATAATACTTTGGGTGGTATGCTTATGGATCCCTTGTTGAATAGAACATTGTTGATCTTAATTCCGAAGATTTAAAGCCCGGAAAGAATTACCCAATTTAGGCCGATTAGTCTTTGTTCGGTTTTATTCAAAATTCTGACAAGGACAATCGTGAATAGATTGCGCTCTTGTACGACTCAGTTAATAAATCCCATTTAATCGAGCTTTGTTCCAGGCTAGGATATTACGGATAATATTATTGTGGATCAAAAAGTGATCCATTCTCTCAAATCCTTTAGCAGAATGAAACGGGGTATGGTTATGAAGATTGACCTTGAGAAAGCCCATGACAGAATCAATTGGGTTTTTCTTCGGGATACTTTATTGCTTTCGGGGTTGCCTCATGAACTGATTCGTGTCATTATGAATTGTGTTTCTTCTGCATCTTTCCAGGTTTTATGGAATGGTAATGTGACAGACAGTTTTCAACCATCACGAGGAGTACGTCAAGGTGATCCTTTGTCGCCATACTTGTTTGTCCTTTGCATGGAACGTTTGAGTCATCTGATTAGTGATGCTGTGGAGATTGGGACGTGGAAACCTTTAACTTTGTCTAGGAGGGGATTGTCTCTCTCTCATATGTTTTTCGCAGATGATCTCATGTTATTTAGTGAGGCTAGCATGGAACAAGCGATCGTTATAGACAAAATATTGCAGACCTTTTGCTATTTCTTCGGACAAAAGGTGAATGTTTCAAAGTCTCAAAATTTTTTCTCTGCTAATACTCCTAATGATATTGTTAATGGCATATGTAATAGATTGGGTTTTAACATGGTAGATAACCTTGGCATCTATTTGGGAATGCCTTTACTTCATAATAGAATGGGTGTTGGTACTTTCAATTTCTTAGTTGATGAAGTCAGACAGAGACTATCTGGTTGGGAAGTAAGGAAACTCTCAATGGTGAGGCGTATTTCATTAGTTCATTCTATCTTACTCGTTATTCCTAATTATTTTATGAATATGGTTAAAGTGCCTGTTACCGTTTGCATGAATATTGAAAGACTCGCTCATACTTTTATTTGGGGTTCTACAGTGGGACAACGAAAGTTAGCTCTTGTGTCATGAGACAATTGTTGTAGTCCGATTGAAAATGGAGGGTTGGGTCTGAGAAGATTGCGTGATCAAAATAAACTATTTTTGTTGAAGCTGGGATTTCGTTTTCTTACCAATTCGAATGCTCTTTGGGTACAGGTTCTCCGAAAAAATACAACGTTTAGAAATCCTTGCCTATATATATTTCTCGTAGTAATGGTTCTTATATTTGGCGCTCTCTCTCCAAAGTTTGGTCTGATGTTTTTTTCAAATGTTTTTTTTTTGCAATTGGCGATGGGAAACTTGTGAATTTTTGGACTGATCATTGGATTCATCAGATTGGAAAATTGAGTGATGTTTGCCTTGCACCGCATATGATGGACCTTACTAGCCAAGTGTGTGATATGGTTACTACAGCCAGGCTGTGGGATTGGGAAAGGCAATTTACATAAAAATGATGTTGCTTGGCAGACTCTATTTGTTGTGATATGCTGGCTTATTTGGAAGTCAAGAAATGAGTTTGTTTTCTCAAACAGACATCGAAGTTCTGAGCTGATCATCGACACAGGATATGTATAGGTGCGCAATTATCATAACCTGTCTTCTAAAACTCCTCTGGTGTCTCCAAACTATAATTTTTTGGCATGGAGCAAGCCGAAGCAAGGGTGTTCGATGGAACAATGTCTAAGGATAGGGCGTCCATTGGTGGGGTAATATAATATTCCAAAGCAGACTGGCAATGGGGTTTCAATTTGTGTTTTGGTACTGAATCAGTCTTCAAAGTGGAAGCGTGGGCTTTGTTGGAAGGATTTTATCTAGCATGGGATAAGGGCTTTCGAAAGATCGAAGTAGAGTGTGATAGTGTGCTACTAATCGATTTAGTCTCTTCAGGTGGTGGTGCACAAAGTAATCTTGTTGAAGTATGTTTGTTACACCAGTTGCTTCATCGTCAATGGGAGGTCCGTCTCTGTCACATCCCAAGATCTTTGAACAGAGTTGTTGACCATATGGCGAAAGTCTTTATTCCAGTGGATGGGTTATTTCTAGTTTTTAACACACCCTCGACTTCAGTAATTCGCTTATTAGATGATAATCGCAATAAGGATTTATGTTAATATGTGCTTAATTTTGTAACACTTTCAGCTGTTTATTTCTACCCAAAAAAAATACATAAATACTTCATCCTACAATTCATCACATCATAATTTAAATCCTTTGCATTATTCATCTATATCAAATATCTATGATTCATTCCATAATCATTTTTATATATACACAACCAACCATTTAAATAAATAAATAAATATATATATATAATTAGATATCAATTTAATTAATAACAAAACTAATTAAATAATTAATGTTCGAGTTTTAAGGACTACGAACTTACCTCAACTACAACGGTTGTAAAAACTGAATCGAGAACTAATCCAAGACTTTAACTTTTCTACAGTTCAAGTGCGGTTGTTGCATATCTTGATCTAAATAGTAATTTAATTCAATTAAACCATTCAGATAAATTAAAATAACTAATGTAGAGGCTCATTTTTGTCCGACCTAGAATAAAACAAATCAAAATACCAAAATAAATTAAAATCCCTTCAATTAAAATGTCCATTTTACAAAAAGACCTTAAATCACCTAAGGACCCAAAGACTACCCAATTACAAACCCTAAGACCCAAAACTAAAACAAGCCCAACATGTTGAAAACTTTGGAAACCCTAGTTGCTAGGGTTCCCTCTGCCGTCATTGCCACTTGTGCCTCTTGCCACGTCAGTAGGCACGACCCTCTGCCTCCATGCTAAGACCATGCCTCTGCCACCACCTCTGACACCGCCATCATCACCTGCACGAAACAAAGAAGCACAGAGACAAGAAGAAAAAAAACAAAGAGAAAAGGACAAAGAAGAAAAGAAAAACAAAAAAAAATATTGTATTAATTTTCGGCTATAAAAGCCACAATCACAGATCTGTAATTTTCAGACACAAACTGATAGAAATAAAAATGAGAGATTTCAGGAAATAGCTTATTGTTTTGGTGTCTCTTACATATATATTTTATTTTTTATTTCGAAAAATCAAAACTTTTTTAAAAAGGGGGCAGATTTAGGGTTTAAAATTTTTTACCTTTTGTAGACATTTAGTTCCTTCATCGTTGAGGGTAGTTAGGGACTCCGATGAGATTTTCAAGGCTTCTAAACCCCTTTGGGTTCGAGGGGTTTCATCAGAGGAGACCCTTTTTCTTCAAGCTTCAACCTTTTTGAGGGGGTTTGGGTTCCTCTTTTGGGAAGATAGCCTTGGATCTAGGTTTTCGAGGGTTGGAGGTTTTGAAAGGGAATTTTTGGAGTCGTCCCCGTCAATGACGGTGGCGCAGGGCAGACCCCTAAGGTCGGACATGGGAGGGGCTTTGAGATGTTGAGAGAAAAAAAAAAGGGTTTGAATGAGTTTTTTTTTTAGAAGTGAATAAAATGAATTTTTTTGAAAATTTTTATCCTTTTATAGCCTTCCAAAACGGCGTCATTTTGGCTATGGCTTAACACCCAAAATGACGTCGTTTCACCCTCGACTCGAAATTCAATCCGAACACCCCTAGGATCTTCGTATTTCCTAAAAAAGGGGTATTTATTTGTTTGGTCCTTCCACTTTTTTGTTCTATTTTAATTGGGTCATATTTTGTTTATTTAAATTTACATTGTACCTTTTAATTTTATTTTACATGCAATTTAATCCCCTGACTTACTATGAACCCTCTAGCGAACGATACGTGAACCTATAAAGGGGTAATTTCTTCCCCAATCCCTCTGATTTTCATATTTTTTTTAAATTTAGTCCTTTCTTACCTATTTTTGATTTTATAATTTATACTTTAAATTTTATTTATGTTTCAATCTGATCCTTTCTATTTTAATGCTTTTTTTTATATTTATTATTTTATTTTCAAAGTCTTTTATTTTAGATATATATATATATATATATATTCTGTTCTTTTTTTTCTTTTATTTTTTAACTAGACCATTTGCTTCCTTTTATTTATTTATTTCTTTTATATATATATATATATATATATTTACTAATATTTACTCATTTTAAATAAAAATTTTGTATGCCTTTGATTTATTATGTTTAATTTTATCTTTTTATTTTGTATATTATTTCGAACATCATGGATTTTTGTCATTTTCGTTGTCATTATCACCATTATCAATATTAATGTTTATGTTTTTATTATTTTTGTTATATTGTTTTTATTTAATTGTTGTGTATTATTTATTAAAAAAATTATTCATGTATGTCTTTTTAATTTACCATCATTAAATTTTATATTGTGCTCACACATGTTCATTCAATTTTGTAATATTCAAATAAGTTAATCATCCAATATTTTTATACATTGCAAGTAAGTTTTAAAAAATAGAAGCAATGTTGTTTTATTTTAGGGAATTCGAAAAGTGATGTCCTAATGTGTTGGATACGATTTTTCTTCGAACCTAAATAATCGAATATCCATTTTAAAATTAATAATTGTCATTTTTTGTAAATTACATGGATTTATACATCTTTTGCAAAACATTTTTAACAAAATAAAATGTATATATTTTTTTAAATACATAAATTGTTTTAAAAAATAAAGGCAATGTTCTTTTATTTTAGGGAAATCGAGAAATTGTGCCCTAACGTGTTGGGTACGATTTTTTCTTTGAACCTAAAAAAATCGAGTATCCTATCTAAAATCAATAAATGTTTGATGTTATTTTATTTAAAGAATTCGAAAAATTATGCTCAAACATAGATAAGATTTTTTTTTAACCTAAATAATCAAATATCCTATTTTAAATTAATAAATGCTCTTTATTTTTGAAGATTCGAAAATGTTGTGTCCTAATTTACTAGACATGATTTTTCTCGATTCATTCAAAATAAATGAGCTTCTTCCACAAAATTAGATTTTTTTTCATTAGAACATCTCATTCGTATATTTATGGATTGCATTTTAAATTTTACTCAAGTTCTCCAATTTTCAACAATTAAGACATTAAATAATCGACTATGTACTAATTTTGGGCATGTGTGAGGGTGCTAATCCTTCTTCAAATGTAACCAATTCCCGAACCTATTTTCTAGATTTCGAAGACCAAAATGTTTGTTTAAATAAATTTAAATATTTTTAGGTGATCCAATCACACCAAATTAAAAAAGATTGGTGACGACTCCATTTTCGATTTAAAATATAAATTCGGGACCTTTTTCCAAAAAATGGTTTCGACAACTAATTCAAGTCTGTAATCCATTTTATGATAAATTTATGAAATTACCACTAATATTTTAATTTTGGTGCAATTTAATCTCTAATCCCAAAACTTGCAAATTCACCATTTTTAACTAAAAAAGATCATTCTAGCCGATTTTTAATAGATTCACAAACAACCCACATTTTCTTCCATTTCACATAATTATCATTAAATTTTAACTGTTTTTTTAGGTCTTTAAACACCAATTCATCAAAAATCACTTAACTAAATAAGTTTATTCAACAACCAAGTTTACTATTATACCAACAAAATGCAAAACACAATCAAACTCATTCATGGTGAGTCCTAAACTTTTAACAATTTTACAAATCGACCTCTGAATTAGCTAGACTAAATTAAAACGATCTCAAAAACATAAAATTAATTATAAACGGGTCAAAATCACTTACCATGCAAGAACAATAGTTGACTGAAGCTCTCTCATTCTCTAATGGAGGGTTCGTCTATGTTGAATTAAAGGAAGATGATGATGACAATAAAACTTGTCATCTTTTGTTTTAAATTGGCTTAATGATAAATTTAGTCACTAACGTTTGTATGTTTTGTCAAAATGATCCTAATTGTAATTTTGAGTCTTTTTTACCATCAACCTTTGTTCTTTTTTTTCAAACTGCATTTTCTAACAAATTTAATGAATAAATTCAAGGTTTCAATCTTTATTTTCTTTCAAAAAGTTTCAATCTTTCATAAGTTTGTTTATTGAGCAGTTTTTTTACTGAGTTAATTTTTTAAAATAATTACGTTTTTTTTTAAATTAAGAGTTATTTTTTAATTTAATGTATTATTTATTTATTTTATTATTTTCCACATGTAATTATCTTATTGGGTTATTTTGAGTAATAATTTACATCTCATTATATTTCACATATGAAATTCCACAACATCCCCATTAATTTTTTTAACGGTACTTTCATTAAATTTGTTAGAAAAAGTAGATTGAAAACAGAACAAAAGTTGATGGCAAAAAAAGCTCAAAAATACAATTAGAGTCATTTTGACAAAGCATACAAACGTTAATGGCCAAATTTGTCATTAAGCCTTTTAAATTTCCAAATACCTATTTACAAAATTAACCTTTAAAAATAAACAAAATTTCACCAAATGCCAAGCCACAACCGTCCACTATTTAATGGTATGAGATATTTACCATTTAAGTTCACTTGTTTATCTTTCCTTAACCATTTGATAACTTTAACTAATAGAATTTACTTTTGCAGCTTTTATGATTTAATCTTTTTTACTTAATTAACTATTTAAATGTTAAAATTTCTTAATTAACTTTCAATACATCTATATAATCATTCCTTACATATTTAATAGAAATATTTAGAGGCTCGATTTAAAGAAACGAGGTCCCAATATCTCATTTTCTAAAATCATTTAATTTAGAGATATACCACGTGAACCTAATTATTCGTTCAAATAACATAAATTATCAAATCAATATTTATTGTATCAATATATTTGACTCATAAATATTATTAATATTTACGAAATCATACGTCGAATTTGCGTCCCCGAAACCACTGTTTTCGATACTACTGAAAAATGAGTTGTTACACAAACCACATAGTATAACTTAACATTAGTTAAACGTTAAATAATTAATGAACTAATGTTTACTTTCATTTTGCTTTGTGTGCAAAAATTGTTGATGACATTATACAAAAGATATTAATGAGAACGGTGGCATTTTAAGATTAACTTGAATCAGAAGAAAAATGAAACTTAATTTTAACTAAGAATTTTAAGCGGATTTGTGCTGATAATGTATTATGAAACTAAGGGAGTTATAATAAGAACAATAGAGAAAAGTAAACACAAAAAATGATACTAAAATTCAACTTTTACTTAGAATACGTAAGCTTATACATGCCATCTATTTAGGAGTTACAAGAGAATAAATTTTTGAGAGAATTAAGAGTTGAATGTACATATATTTAAAAGTATGATGAAACTAACGGTTCAAGAATAAATCATCGAATCTATATTTTCTACTAAAAATATGAGAGAGGAAATTAGAATATGTTTTAAGTCTTTGTACTTTTCGTACATTTGGAATTTAATATTTTTTATTTTTATTTTAAGGATTTTAATCCCTATACTTTTCAAATTAAAAAATGTAAGTTTAATTGTCACCACTTGTAAACTTATTCTGTTAAATTTAAGTTCGTTATAACGAATTTTTTTTGTTACATAACTACCAAGTAAATATTTTGTCATTTTAAAATGTTGCATCATCAAATTTAATAGAAATATTTTAACATTGCTAAAAATTAGACTTGAATTTTGAAATCTAAAAGTAAGGGTACCAGGGGCGAAGCTAGAAATTTTTTAGGGGTGAAATTAAATTATAATTTTTATGATAGTAAAATGCAATTTTTAAAGTTTTTAAAAGATTAAATCAAAATTTTATCATTTTTAGAGGGAGCCAAAATATAATTTTACCTTTACTAATTTAAATTTTAAAAATTTTAAAGGACCCGCCGCTGGATTCGCCCCTAAAGGGTACTAACGTTTTGTAATTAAAAGTAGGAAGACTAAATTTAAAATATCTAAAAAGTACGAGGACTTAAAGTAGATTTTAACCAATTGAGTATTAAATGAAAAAGAGTTGAAAATATCTTGAAGGTTTCGAAAGTCGAAGATAACCCTAGCTGAGACGCCCTTACATTGGCAGTCTCAAACCCACTTTAGTCGGCAGCTCGTTGAATATAAATAAAGCCTATCCTCCTTTGTCTACCTCTCATTCGAGAGAAACAGAGTTCTTCTTGCAATCTTCATTCCTTTTCTCTCGCCGCCTCTCTCTAAGGTTTCCTCTTCTCTCTCCATCTTCTTTAAGATCTGTCTCTACTCTCCGTTTAGATCCTTAACTGTTCATCTGTTCTTGGTTTTTAATCGTTTCTAGTCTTAGATCCTGTTTTCAATTTGCATGTTGAATCTGTTTAGTAGTAAACTATGCACTTACTTAGCTCTTAGGAAAAGGGTTGTACTTGTATGGTCTTTTCTTTTCTTTTTTCCTATTTTCTGTGTATTGACTATATTAGCTGATATGAACTTAGATCTTGAGATACTCGTTTTTTTGATTGGATGAGTTTTGGGGTTTTGAGATTTTGCCGATTCTTCATGTTTTCATTCTGCTTGGAAGACTAAGAGCTTTGTTTTTTGTTTGATGGGCAGGTTTTGATTGTTCAGTGTAATTTAAAGACAAGTCAAGATGGTGAGCTCTCTCAATATAATACGTGTTTCTTCTTTTGCTTAGTTTCTGTTTAGTTTTAGTTTAAGTTTTTGCTGTGTGTGCTTTTTTAATTCGATTTATGTTGGATATGTTACAGGTGAAGTTTACAGCTGAGGAGCTTCGTGCTATCATGGACCGGAAGCACAACATTCGTAATATGTCTGTTATTGCCCATGTGGATCATGGTATGTTTTTAATTCATGTTTATTATCAGTTTATCACTGAATCTGATGTAAAATATCAAACTTGTTAGTATACTTCAATGTTTTTGTTCATGTTGTTTTTGTTCATGTGTCATCAGTTCATTTATGAAATTTCATCTGGGTAAGCTTTTTCGAAAGATCAGTGATGATCAAATGAACAAGTGAGCTTTATTAGAAGTTATGCTAGATTAGTTACAAATGAGATCCAGTTTAGTTTGTTAGCGTGGAAGTATTTCAGTTCTTGATAATTGAAATAGTTAATATGTTATTGTGCTGTTCTACGGTGTAGAAATTTTTGGGCTTCATTTTTTGATGTGTTTGTTGTGATATGCAGGGAAATCTACTCTTACCGATTCGCTTGTTGCTGCTGCTGGTATCATTGCACAAGAAGTTGCTGGTGATGTTCGTATGACAGATACCCGTGCCGATGAGGCTGAGCGTGGTATCACAATTAAGTCTACTGGTATCTCTCTATATTATGAAATGACTGATGATTCTTTGAAGAGCTACAAAGGAGAGAGGCAAGGGAATGAGTACCTCATCAATCTTATTGATTCCCCTGGGCATGTTGACTTTTCATCTGAGGTCACAGCTGCACTTCGTATTACTGATGGTGCCCTTGTGGTCGTTGACTGTATTGAAGGTGTCTGTGTGCAAACAGAGACTGTCCTCCGTCAGGCTCTTGGAGAAAGGATCAGGCCTGTCTTGACTGTTAACAAGATGGACAGGTGCTTCCTTGAGCTTCAGGTTGATGGAGAGGAGGCTTACCAGACATTCCAGAGAGTGATCGAAAATGCTAATGTCATCATGGCCACCTATGAAGATCCTCTTCTTGGTGATGTTCAAGTCTACCCTGAGAAGGGAACAGTTGCCTTCTCTGCTGGTTTGCATGGTTGGGCTTTTACCTTGACCAACTTCGCAAAAATGTATGCTTCAAAGTTTGGAGTTGATGAGTCCAAAATGATGGAAAGACTTTGGGGTGAGAACTTTTTTGATCCAGCTACCAGGAAATGGACCACCAAGAACACTGGCACTGCCACCTGCAAGCGTGGTTTTGTTCAATTCTGTTATGAACCCATCAAGCAGATCATTAACACTTGTATGAATGACCAGAAAGATAAGCTCTGGCCCATGCTACAAAAGCTTGGTGTCACCATGAAGTCTGAAGAGAAGGACTTGATGGGTAAGGCCCTCATGAAGCGTGTTATGCAGACCTGGCTTCCTGCAAGCAGTGCTCTCCTGGAAATGATGATCTTTCACCTACCCTCTCCTAGCAAGGCTCAGAAATATCGTGTTGAGAACTTGTATGAGGGTCCTCTTGATGATGTCTATGCCAATGCTATTAGGAACTGTGATCCTGAGGGTCCTCTTATGCTTTATGTTTCAAAGATGATTCCAGCTTCTGATAAGGGTAGGTTCTTTGCTTTCGGTCGTGTCTTTTCTGGAAGAGTTGCAACTGGTTTGAAGGTCAGAATCATGGGTCCAAACTATGTTCCTGGGGAGAAGAAAGACTTGTATGTAAAGAGTGTACAGAGAACTGTGATTTGGATGGGAAAGAAGCAGGAGACCGTTGAGGACGTTCCTTGTGGTAATACTGTTGCCATGGTTGGTTTGGATCAGTTCATCACCAAGAATGCTACATTGACCAATGAGAAGGAAGTTGATGCCCACCCTATTCGTGCCATGAAGTTTTCTGTCTCCCCTGTCGTCCGTGTTGCTGTTCAGTGCAAAGTTGCATCAGATCTACCCAAACTTGTTGAAGGGCTGAAGCGTTTGGCCAAGTCTGATCCCATGGTTGTCTGTACCATGGAAGAGTCTGGAGAACACATTGTTGCTGGTGCTGGAGAGCTCCACCTTGAGATCTGTCTCAAGGATTTACAAGAAGATTTCATGGGTGGTGCTGAGATCATTAAGTCAGACCCTGTTGTGTCCTTCCGTGAGACTGTCCTTGAGAGGTCTTGCAGGACTGTGATGAGTAAGTCTCCTAACAAGCACAACCGTCTGTACATGGAAGCTCGACCCTTGGAGGAAGGTCTTGCTGAGGCCATCGACGAAGGCCGTATTGGTCCAAGAGATGATCCCAAGATTCGTTCCAAGATTTTGGCCGAGGAGTATGGTTGGGATAAAGATCTTGCTAAGAAGATTTGGTGTTTCGGTCCTGAGACAACCGGTCCTAACATGGTGGTTGATATGTGTAAAGGAGTTCAATACCTTAATGAAATCAAGGACTCCGTAGTTGCGGGGTTCCAGTGGGCATCAAAGGAAGGTGCGCTGGCTGAAGAGAACATGAGGGGTATCTGCTATGAAGTCTGTGATGTGGTTCTCCATGCTGATGCTATCCACAGAGGTGGTGGTCAAATCATTCCAACTGCCAGGAGGGTTTTCTATGCTTCTCAGCTTACGGCCAAACCAAGGCTTCTGGAGCCTGTTTACTTGGTTGAGATCCAAGCCCCTGAGCAGGCACTTGGTGGTATTTACAGTGTTCTTAACCAGAAGCGTGGACACGTGTTTGAGGAGATGCAGAGGCCTGGTACTCCACTTTACAACATCAAGGCCTACCTTCCAGTTATCGAGTCTTTTGGATTCTCCAGCACTCTGAGGGCTGCAACCTCCGGACAGGCTTTCCCACAATGCGTGTTTGATCACTGGGATATGATGTCATCAGATCCATTGGAACCTGGTTCCCAGGCAGCAGGCCATGTTGCTGAGATTCGTAAGAGGAAGGGATTGAAGGAGCAGATGACCCCACTTTCTGAGTACGAGGACAAGCTGTAAGGTTGAGAATGACTCAGCTTCTGCCGCCATATTTCCTGCTGCAATTTAGTTTTGTTTTGGTGTCTGTCTGTCAGTAGTTTTGGGGTGCTTTCACCCATCCAATCTTCTTATCATGCAAGGTCATTTCAGTACGGTGTACTTCGCTCTCCATACGTGTTGTTAATTTTTATTGTTTTGATCAAATGTATTTCAGTCAACATTGATCAGTCTTAAACCTATTTTTTTCTTTACCTTCATATCTAAGAACTTTTCAATCATAAAGACGGATAATTTTATAATAATTAACAAAATTTAAGTATAAAAATTATTAAATTAGTCTAGATTTGTATAAAATGGTGATTAGAACTCTTGTTAATCAAACCGGTTCAAATTATGTTACCTTCATTTATTATAATTTTTGTATTGTACATAATATTTTATAAAAAATTCTATATAAATTAATAAAATATTATTTTATATTAATTATATTAAAATTTTATCTTTGGTTTCAAGATTAATTAAGTTATTGATGATTTATCAAACAATAATAATTTGTTAACAATTTATGAGTTTGTCAACTTTTAATGTTTATCTTCACAATCATAATTTCATACAATCCATTTTCATACTTATCTTCACAATCTTTTGCCAAGTATTTTTCTCAATTTCCTGTTTTAAATTTATTTCCTTTTTAAGAATAAGATATAACCTTTGGAGCTTCTATTCTTTTATGAAGGTTAAGATAAAAACAAGAAATAAAACTCTACCCAACAAGTGTTTATGTATAAAATTTGAATACTAGAAGAATAAAAGAATAAATCTTGAAATATATGCTCTTTGATATTTGAAAGGTATCTCTTGTCGTTTTAGGAGTGTTTGGAGATTCTTTTTATAGCATTCTAGCAATTTGTTGTAATTGGGGGATGACAATAGTCCTTGAAAGCATTAATTACATGTAATTTAAACTTTTGCATTAAGGAGATTTATCTTAAAAGTTTCTATGGATTGAATTTTACCAAGAGGGGTTGTTAGTAGTGGTGTTCATGGGTCAGGTTTGAGTCGGGTATAAACATGAAATTAACATATTTTATGTTTGCTTAAGCTCAACCCAACCTAAAATTTTGACTTAAAATTTTTCTTAGACCCGCTCATATTTGCAAAAGACTAACCTAATCTCATTTTAGGCTCTCCCATATAAAAATAACATAATATAAAGTATTATAAATGTTGAAGCCTAATTTTAACCGGACCCAACACTTAATTGAGTCCAAATTTTAAATTTTAATTTTTAAATAAGTTTGAATTTATTTTAAATTCAAATTCATTTTGAGTTTGAATTTACTTTAAATTTAAATTTATTTTTAAATTAAAATTAAATTAAAGGTCCAATTAAAAAGTCCAAATACAAATGCCCATTTTAATAGGCCCATTTTCATTTGATCCAAATTACAAGTCTAGCCCAATTTGACCCATTGCACCCAAAATCTAATTGGGCCAAATCTAATTGACCCAAACTAAACCTAACACCAATCTGCCCCAACTAAGCCAACTTGGACTAGATTGCCACTCACCCCGCCCACTCACATGCTGCCACATCACCATCATCAACCACTATCACCAGCAAGTTGCACCGCCACTGTCGAGCCAACCTGCAAAAGAAAAGACATACAAGCAATTAGTTGTGCAAGACAAATTACCATTGTCGAAACCATCCCTCTTTTTTGGAAAACGACGAGTTTCGAAAAAATATTTTAAAATAAAAAATAATGGGAGTCGCCACCAATCCTTTATTTGGTGTGATTGGATCACCATAAAACGTCTTTTTAAAAAAAAAATCGTTTTGAGAACATGTAGGTCTTTGAAATCCAGAAAAACAGGTTCGGGAGTCGATTACGCATGAGGAAGGATTTGCACCCTCATACGCCCAAAATTGGTACCATATTGATTATTTCCGGGTCGTATTTGTAACATTTAAAAGCTTAAAGTTTAAAATACGATCCTTGAATGCATGAGTTGAATTTTAAAGAAATGAGGTTTATTTGGAAATCTGCTATTTCAAGGTGATCGAAGAAGAAAAAGTTGCGTCCAGTGAGTTAGGACACAACATTTCAGGATCTAAAAATGACGAGTTTTCCTTTGTAAAACTTTTTTAATCTTTGGGAAAAGGATATTTGATTATCTTGATTTGAAGAAAAGTTGCACCTAGTAAGTTAAGGCGCAACATTTCATAATCGAAGATAAGGAAACATTGCCTCGATTAAGGGTATTCAATTATTTCGATTTGAGGAAAAATTGCACCTAGTAAGTTAAGGCACAAATTTTCGGAACTCGAAATAAAATGATATTGCCTCGATATTAAAGTTTTTGTATAAAAAACAATTTTGAAAATAAGCATGCGAGTGAAATATGAATGAACAGTTAATAGTGGATATCATATAACGCAAAGTAGGATAACTAAGAAGATAAATTATTCACGAAAAATCAAAATGCAAAATACAAGTGCATGATAAAAAAATGCAAATATTGATGAGAAGGAAGAATGATGCAATCGGAGTTTAAAACAAGACCTTTTGGATGCACGGTTGGCAAAATGGTAGTTTCGAGAAGATTCGGGGTTAAAAATGGAATTTAAGACATTCGGGGGTAAAAATGATAATTTTGAGAGTTTCGAGGTAAAAAATGGAGTCTTCGAACATCCAGGAGTAAAATAGTAATTTTTGAACGTTTCGGGGTCAAAATGGGATTTTTAGAAGTTCGGGCGTAAAATGGTAATTTTTGAAAGTTTCGAGGTCAAAATGGGATTTTTGGAAGTTCGAGGGTAAAATGGTAATTTTTGGAAGTTTCAGGGTCAAAATGGGATTTTTGGAAGTTTAGGGATAAAATGGTAGTTTTTAGTAGTTTCGAGGTTAAAAATGGGATTTTTAGAAGTTTGGGGGTAAAATGGTAATTTTTAGAAGTTTTGGGGTTAAAAATGGGATTTTTAGAAGTTATGGGGTAAAATGGTAATTTTTGGTAGTTTAAGGGTCAAAAATGGGATTTTTGGAAGTTCGAGGTAAAATGGTAATTTTTGGAAGTTTCGAGGTTAAAATGGGATTTTTAGAAGTTTGGGGGTAAAATGGTAATTTTTGGACATTTTAGGGACCTTCGAGGTAATAAAACCAAAAATAAGTGACACGTGGTAGCCTCTAAGGCATCTTAGGGTCAAAGGATTAGTTTGAAAACTATGGAAAATTTTTGGGTCAATTTTGTAATTAAAACGAACTTGATTTAAGGATTAAATTAAAACAAATTAAAAAGAAAAGGGACTATTCGTAGAAATAAACCCAAACAATGACACGTGGCAGCCCCTGGTACTTTCAAAAGGGTTCAAGGATTAAATTGAAGAGCATTGAAAATTAATGGGCCAATTTGAAATTAATTAAAAGTGCGAGAAGGACCTGATTGAAAATTTTAGAAAAAGTGGAAGGATCGAACGCATAAATAACCCTTCCTTCAAAAACACGCGTATCCTAGGTCGGGTCCGATTGGATTTCGGGTCGGATTCGTGTAATAGCTAAGAACAGTATCGTTTTAGGGTTGAAACTCAGCCCTCATAATGGCACCGTTCTGAGGGCCTATAAATACCCCTTTTTAGAAAAAAGAAAAAGGCCATTTCACAACCTTTTTAAAAAAAAACCAAAAAAAAGCTCTTCGAAACCTCTCCCCCTCTCCTCGGCCGGCCATGCTTCAGCCTCAGGCCTGTCGCCGTCCGTCGCGCGTAGGGCCACACGCGCACCGCCGATCCCCGCGCGTGGTCGTCGCGTGTCACCACATGGAGGCCTCTGGTGTACGCGCCACTGCCTGTACGTCCACGCGCCATCTTGGCCGCCTGGGTTGAACCGCACGCGCCTCCGCGCATGGATCCCCGGGTAAAATACTCTCCTTTCTTTCCTTTTTCCTTTTTTCTCTTTTTTAAAGCAACGTTTCCAAACCCATTTTTTTAAAAAATGTTTTCCCCTTTTTTTTAAACCGTTTTATTCGATTATTAGTATTCTGATTTCCTCCCTTTTTTGCATAACCATACACGGCGAGGTGCGGGGTTTCAGCGGAGGCTTCGACGCGGGCTCCGGCGACGGCGACGTGGGTCAAGGAAGTAGTCGACTCTTCGTTTTCTTTTTTCCTTTTTTATTAATATTATTTAATATTATTAATAAAGTCATTACTGCCGTAATTAATAATACCTAACTCATTATTTATATTAGTTAATAAATAAAAGTTTATTATTAATTATTTATTAAGAAAACCGTTCGTTTATTAAAAGGTCATTAGTACTTATTAATAAGAACCCATTTAAAATATTTTGGAAAAGTAAATAGAAATGTATCCCATGCATGCATCTTAAATGCCGGTAGCAAATAAGCATGTAATTAATACTCGTTAGTTCATACCTTGAAAACAGACAGTCTCTGAACCCGATTTGAGTCTGTTATTGATTGCTTCCTTGTTCACGTTTGTGTACTACTGTTGTGTTTTGCCTATGACTCTTAGAAAAGAAAATTGTATTTGTATTGATCCTTTTTTGTGAATGAACCCTCATCCCTTACAACTGAAATGAATTCGGCTTTTATAGCCTATGTTACCATCATTCTATTTTGTTTTACAGTACTTAATGCATGTTTACTTTCTCCTTTTGCAGGTTTCGACCCTGCAGTGGCGGTTGGTGTAGTCCAAGTTGGGGTGACCGGTGCTAGCTACTGATGAGCAACTTGGCTGTTGACGTGGCGGATCTCGGTTGGCTGAGGGAGAGGTGGTAGCAGCATCCATTGTAGCTGATTAGGCTTAGGGTGTAATAGGTTTTAGGTAATTTGGGTTTATAAGTTTGGGTTGTTTAAATTTGAGCCCTATTGGGCTTTGTAATTGGACATTTGCTATTTTTGGACTTTTTAATTTTGAAATTAAATTTAAATTAAATTTAAATTTAAGATTAATTTAAATTTAAATTTAAATCAAATTTAAAATAAATTAAAAAGGGCCCAGTCAAAATTGGGCTCCAACAGCTGCCCCTCCTTGCTCGTTGCTGTGTAACAGGAATGGAGCAAGGATCGAAAGGAGGCTCCAATTTGGTCTCGTTTCTCTTCTTCGACTATCTCTCTTCAAGTGGTCCGCTTTCTGCTTTGTTTAACTGTTCGGTTTTGCCGCATCTACCTCTGCATCAGGACTCCATCTTGCCTGTAGTCTTTGAATTTGGTTTTACCGATTTGGTCTTCTTCTCAGTATCTCATTAGGAAGATGACTGCATCGTTTGTTTCGATTCGCTTCTCTATATCTCATCAGGAAGACGAGTTTGGTTCACTTCTCAATATCTCATCAGGAAGCTAACTTTTTATTGCTTCGACCAGCTTCTCAGTGTCTCATTAGGGAGCCTGGGTTTGAAAATTTTGCTCGTTTTGAGCTTCGTTTGGGTCTTCTTCTCAGTGTTTTATCAGGAAGATGATTTGTTTCAATTCGCTCCTCTGTGTCTCGTCAAGAAGACGAATTTGGTTCACTTCTCAGTATCTCATCAAGAAGCTAACCTTTTATTGCTTCGACCTGCTTCTCAGTGTCTCATCAGGAAGATGATCACATCGTTGTTTGTTTCAATTCGCTCCTCTGTACCTTATCAGGAAGACGAATTTGGTTCACTTCTCAGTATCTCAACAGGAAGCTAACCTTTAATTGCTTCGACCTGCTTCTCAGTATCTCATCAGGAAGCTGGGGTTCGAAGATTTGCTTGTTTTGAGCCTCGTTTGGGTCTTCTTCTCAGTGTCTCATCAGGAAGACGAATTTGGTTCACTTCTCAGTATCTCATCAGGAAGCTAACCTTTTATTGCTTTGACCTGCTTCTTAGTGTCTCATCAGGAAGCTGGGGTTCAAAGATTTTGCTCGTTTTGAGCCTCGTTTGGTTCTTCTTCTTAGTGTCTCATCAGGAAGATGATCACGTCGCTGTTTGTTTCAATTCGCTCCTCTGTACCTCATCAGGAAGACGAATTTGGTTCACTTCTCAGTTTCTCATCAGGAAGCTAACCTTTTATTGCTTCGACATGCTTCTCAGTGTCTCATCAATAAGCTGGGGTTCGAAGATTTTGCTCGTTTTGAGCCTCGTTTGGGTCTTCTTCTCACTGTCTCATCAGGAAGATGATCACGTCGTTTGTGGATAATCGCAATCTGCCCCGTGATCGGGGTAAGGCATTAGAGTCCCGCACCTTTCCAACTTTAATGATTCATCTCGCCATGTGGCGGGGGTGTGACCTGTGAAATATGCTTCTATAAGCCTCTATGTAGGCCTAAATTAGCAAGTCATGATTAGAATGAATTAAATGCTCCTAACTTATATGAATGTGCATGATGAATGTAAGATTTGTCTATTATCCATTCAGGTCGGCATGGTTTGTCGCCTGTCCAAATTCTACCTTTGTTGTGTTGCTCTGTCCCTTCCAGGTTGTTCTAGAATTGCTTGTTTTTAAGCTTGTCTTCCAGTTGGTGGTCTCGTTTCGGGCTTCTTGTAATTTCTGAAAACTTCAGAATAATGCTCATGACTTTTTGTATGATTTATTAGTTCATTACCCGTTATTTAGATGCAAAATGCTTGGTCAAAATTGTACAGAAACAAAGTCGTATTTCCAAAATTCTATTAAGAAGAGGATCAAGGGAAACAATAAGAAGAGGATCAAAGGAAACAATCATTGGTTGAAAATTGCCAAGTATACAATGAAAAATAATTGGTTATCGCAAAATGAGCTACTCTACGCCAACTTAGCTTGAGAATTATTCCTAATCTCAGATGCGTGTCTAGAAGATCTAGAGTGCTTTGTTGATGTTTCAAGTTGTAATCTCCCTCTATCTCGTCGACCCGTTCTTGGACTTGAGTTGCCCTTTTCGGGTTTTCAACTCAAAGTTTCCTTGGTTCCAGGATGCCCTTTGCGAGTTTTCATCCTGAACCTTTTTTTTTAGACGCCCTTTACGGGTTTTCATCTCAATTCTCCTTTTGTTTTTAGGCGAAGTATTTTTTTACCGAGTTTGAATTGACAGGGTTGTATAACTCCTTGCCGTCCATTTCCGTTAAGATGAGAGCTCCTCCTGAGAAAGCCTTTTTTACCACATAAGACCCTTCCCAATTAGGCATCCATTTCCCACAGAAATCTTTGTGTATGGGAAGTATCTTTTTTAAAACTAGATCCCCCTCATAGAATTCCCTGGGGTGAACCTTTTTGTCGTAGGCTCGCGTCATTCTTTTCTGGTACATCTGGTCATGGCAAATGGCTTTTAATCTTTTTTCCTCAATTAAATTCAACTGGTCATATCGAGCTTGGACCCATTCAGCCTCGTCTAGTTGGAGCTATGTTAAGACTCGAAGGGAAGGTATCTCAACCTCAATAGGCAAGACTGCTTCCATACCATATGCCAACGAGAATGGTGTTGCCCCAGTAGAAGTTCTGACCGAAGTTCTGTAGGCAAAGAGGGCAAATGGTAATTTATCGTTCCAGTCTTTGTAGGTCTCGGTCATTTTGGCCACAATCTTCTTGATATTCTTATTGGCTGCCTCCACAGTCTCATTCATTTTCGAGCGATAGGGAGAAGAATTATGATGCTTAATTTTGAATTGTTCACAAACTTTTGCTATCGTACTATTGTTCAAATTGAGGGCATTATCGGATATGATTCTTTCGGGCATCCCGTATCGGAAAATAATTTCTTTTTTCAGGAACTTGCTAACCGTAGACTTGTTAACATTTGCATATGAGGTTACCTCTACCCACTTAGTGAAGTAGTCAATCACCACAAAGATGAATCTATGGCTGTTGGAAGCCTTTGAAGAAATTGGCCCGATGACATCCATGCCCCACATAGAAAAAGGTTAGGGGGAAGTCATGACATGAAGGTGTGATGGAGTTACATGAATCTTGTCTCCGTAGATTTGACATTTATGGCACTTCTTGGCATAATTGATGCAATCGCCCTCTATACTAGCCCAATAATACTCAAACCTCATTATTTGTTGGGCCATCATGAAACCGTTAGCGTGTGTCCAGCAAATGCCTTCGTGAACTTCTTCTAATATCTTTTTAGCTTCAATTGCATCGACACATCTTAGCAACACTTGATCTTTTCTCCTCTTGTACAAGATTTCCCCGTCTAGGACATATTCACTGGCTAGTCTTCGCAACGTCCTCTTTTCATTTTTTGAGGCTTGCTCGGGATACTTTCGATCTTTCACAAACTGAAGAACATTCTTGTACCATGGGTGATCATCTTTTTCCTCTTCTTCCCCTGCCTCAATATCGCAACAATGAGCAGGAGCTTCATAAATACTCATCTGAATGGGTTTTACATTTTTCGTCCTACTTACCTTAATCATCGAGGCTAGAGTGGCAAGAGCATCGACCATCTGGTTTTCTTCTCGTGGGAGATAATGGAACGTGACGTCGTTGAATTCTGTGATCAACTCGAGGAACAAGTTGCGGTAATCCACTAACTTTGAATCCCTTGTTTCTCATTCTCCTTTTAGTTGATAGATCACCAACACGGAATCTCCATAAATTTCCAAAATTTTGATTCCTTGCTCTATGGCCGCACGGATTCCCAAGATACATGCTTCGATTCCGCCATAATGTTTGTGCAATCAAAATCGAGCTTGCTGGTGAAAGGGTAATGATCTCCTTCTAGTGATACCAAGACTGCCCCAATCCCATTACCCGTGGCATTTAAAGCTCCATCGAAATTCAATCTCCAAGGTCGTTCTTTCATGATTGCCCCTTCGGTGGCTGCTATATACATTAAATCTTCATTCGTGAAATCGAAGTCTATCGGCTCGTAGTCTTCTAAAGCTCTACTTGCCAAGAAGTTTGCTATCGCACTTCCTTTTATTGCCTTCTGATTGACATAAACTATGTCGAATTCCAAAAGAAAGATTTGCCATCGAGCTAATCTCCCATTCAATGCTGCTGACTCCATCAAATACTTCAGAGGATCCAATTTCGAAATCAACCAAGTGGTATGATATAACATGTATTGTCTTAATCTGCGTGTAGTCCAGACTAGGGCACAACATAATTTCTCAATAGGCGAATATCGCGTCTCGCAATCAGTGAATTTCTTGCTGAGATAATATATCGCCCTTTCTTTCTTTTCGGATTCATCGTGTTGTCCTAGTACGCATCACATGGAATTCTTGAAGACCGTTAAGTATAGAATCAATGGCTTATTAGGAATTGGAGGTACCAAAATGGGTGCCTTGGATAAATATTCTTTGACCTTATTTAAGGTTTCCTGACATTCATCATTCCATACACCCGGGTTACGTTTTCTAAGCAGACGGAAGATAGGATCGCATTGCTCAGTCAACTTTGAAATGAACCGAGCAATGTAGTTTAGTCTTCCTAAGAACCCCCGAACTTCTTTCTGCGTATTAGGTGGTGGTAGCTTCTGTATGGCTTTAACTTTATCCGGGTCAATTTCAATTCCTCTTTTACTGACTACGAAGCCTAATAATTTTCCTGATGTGGCCCCGAAAGTGCATTTGGCTGGGTTTAACTTTAATTGATATTTCTTTAGCCTTCCAAATAACTTTCACAGGATTCTTACGTGTTCCTCCTCTGTTCGGGATTTTGCAATCATGTCATCGACATAAACCTCAAACCCCCTATGCATCATGTCATGGAACAAGGTTCCCATGGACCTTTGATAAGTTGCCCCTACGTTTTTTAGCCCAAAGGGCATCACCTTGTAGCAAAACGTTCCCCATAGCGTGACAAAAGTGGTTTTGATCATATCCTCCAGGTCCATCCTTATCTGATTATACCTAGAGAAACCATCCATAAAGGAAAATAGGGAATCTCCTGCCATGTTATCGACTAGAGTGTCGATGTGGGGTAAGGGAAAATTATCCTTTGGGCTAGCTTTATTTAAATCTTGATAGTCCACACACATGCGCACCTTTCCGTCCTTTTTAGGAACGGGGACTATATTAGCTACCCATTCAGAGTATTTGACCACCTGGAGGAAGCCGACGTCAAATTATTTCTTGACTTCTTCTTTTATTTTTAATAACACATTTGGTCTCATCCTTCGAAGTTGCACGGGTTTGCTTTCTTCTTTTATAGGGAGTTTATGGACCACAATGTCAGTGCTTAAGCCGGGCATATCTTGATAAGACCATGCGAAGATATCTTGGAATTCTTGAAGCAAATCGACAAGATCCCTTCTGGTTTCTTCGGAGATGATTGTTCCAATCTTCACCTCTTTCTTTTCATCTTCGTGTACCAGATTTATAACTTCTATTGGGTCCGAATGAGGCAAGATCTGTTTTTCTTCCTGTTCCATCATTCTTAAAAGATTCAGAGGTAGATCACAATCTTAATGATCTTCAAGATCCTGAAGCTCTTCCGAACACGTATCTTGTTCGAAGTAAGATTCTAAGTTAGCGTCAAGGTTGCTCATATTATTGATATTTGGGGACCTGTCAAAGTATGAAATGAAAATCCAAAGAGCAAAATAAATTTACGAAAGAATGAATATGTGGTATTGTATGAGTATGTATGTATTAAAGAACAATTTCCCTTGTTTATTGGATATGTATGAAGGGTTTATTAAGCCAAATTAAGAAATTAAGGAATAATTATGGAGAGGAGTATAAGATAGAAAGTGCGTTTCATTCAAAATAACTGAGTAATGACCATAGGCCCTTTTTACAAAAAGATCCATATTGCTTTCGAGCCTAAAGCAATAGGTGTTTTCGAGCATTACTCTAAGGAAATCTTAAAAATTACAGGGAGCTCCTCCATGGTCAAATTATTCAAGGTGCTTCCGGGCGCATACGGACCAACTCTTGATGGATTCCCTTCATTTCCTTCGTCTGATATAGCATTAATGTCCAAACCTTTCATGATGCCCCCTTTGGTTCCAATCGCCACTAGCTCCTTTTCCTGCTGGTTGATCACCCCTCCTTAGACGAAAGTCTCGTAGATGTGTGGGAAAACCATGGGTTCCCATGATATGTCTTTTCCAAACAGTCTGGCCCTCTTTCTTTCTTGCTTTTTCTCCAATTATTTTCTCTGTTACGCGTCTGGCTTGTATCCCAAGCCATAACGATCCCGTTTTTCTATTAGCATCGGCACATTAACTCTTCATTGAAGGTATTTTCCTAGTCCTCTCTTAGGTATCGCTCCTTTTCCGACTGTTAATTTCAAACCCATCCTAGTGGTTGAGGATATTGTAGGCATAGGTATCTTTCTCCCTTCCAAAATGAAGGTTGCATTGACAAATTCTAGTGAGCGGAACGAGCATTCCACAGCCTCCTCGTCCATCCTTACGTAGGGTGAATCGCTTATTATGGACGCGATTATTTCCTCCTCAGCATTAATCGTAGATCAGCAGCCCTTCATTTATTAGCTTCACTTTTTGGTGCAAAGAGGAAGGTACTACCCAGTTGAGTGGATCCATGGTCTTCCCAGCAGACAGTTATAAGTGGGCCTAATGTCCATCACTAGAAAATCTACTTCGTATGTATTCAGCCCAATCTGAAGGGGTACTTCAATCTTCCCCATTACCTTCCTTTCTATCCCGTCAAATGCTCTCACTATGTTGTTACATCCTTTCATGTGAGAGCTATCAATTGGAAATCTTTGTAGTGTAGCTAACGGTAGCACATTCAAGACTGAACCATTGTCTATGAGTACTCTAGGTAATGTATACCCTTTACAACGGGTAGTGATGTGTAGGGCCTTGGTGGACCCTATTCCTCCCGTTGGGATTTCATCATCGCTGAAGAAAATAAAGTTATCAGCACTCACGTTATTAACCAATCGATCTAGTTTGCTGACAGAGATGTCATTTGCTACATACGTTTCGTTCAGTACTTTCATTAGTGCGCTTCGATGGGCCTTCGAGCTTAAAAGCAATGATAGGATCGATATTCGAGCAGGCTGTTTGTGTAGTTGCTCTACTACACTATATTCACTATGTCTTAAAAAATTTAAAAACTTCCTCGCCTCATTCTCAGATACAAGCTCGTTGATGGGTGTTTCCGGCTTGTTAGTCATTTCCTTCTCAGGTTCATGCATTCTAGCTTTCCCTTTATTGACCTCTTTTTATTTATTCACAAGGTCATAATTCTTACCGCTACGGGTAATAAGATTAACGTCCTTCTCGGGTTCCCCCTCTCTTGGTATGGTCACGTTACAATTGTAACTCCATGAGACCTTCTTACTGTCCTTATAAGGAAACGTTGCAGGCTTCTATATTATAACGTGGGGAGTTGTCTGTTCTCTTATCGTACCACGAATAATCACTTTGGGGTGACTGCTTCCATAAGTTGTTTCGTCCACAGAGGCGCAAACATCATTAGCTTCCACCCCTTCTTCAAAAAATTCCAGCTCTCGATTGTCCATCAACATCTAGACCACGGCTTTGAACTCGACGCAACTTTGAATTTTATGCCCTTTGACGGCGTGAAACTCGTAATGGTAATCATCCTCGATTATCATACTCTCTTTATCGCTCACGACTATCCCTTCTTTAACCAACTCCTGCCATACCCACCGAAGCGGGGACTTAATTTCTTCAACATTTCTCTTAATTTTTCGAGCTCTATCTTCCAACAGGGCATTCACCCCTTGCTCTGGGTGATTAGGCAAAGGATTCCGCTATATTGGGCTTTGCTGGCTCTTCCAACTTTACAATTCCATGCTCTATGAGTCCTTCGACTCGTCTTTTAAAAGCGGGACAGTTTTCAATCGAGTGTCTTTCGGTCCCTGCATGGTATTCACAGTGAGCTTTTGTATCGTACCAAGTTGGGAATGGAGGTTTGTATGGTCTTACAAACTGAGGAGCCACCTCATGCGCATCATATAATATCTTGTAGAGTTCCCCATATGACATCGGGAGGGGAGTATATTGAATTCTTCCTCTATTTGGCCTAGTGTCCATCTCCTGCCGTGGAGTATTTTGGTAATTGCTCATTAGAGTTTTGGGCTAATTTGCGACGAAGGGTCTGGTGTAGCTTGGCCTATATATGCTTGTATTGTTGACCTCATTATCCCTTCTTCTAGGAGCAGGCCTTTTAGGGTTTTCTTCGATTTCAATTTTGCTAGCTTTGATCGCATTTTCAATCATTTCCCCTGACATGACCATATCAGAAAAACTCTTGGTGGTGCTTCTTAACAGATGATTTAGGTAAGGAGCTTTGAGGGTATTGACAAACAACATCGTTGTCTCCTTTACTGTTAGTGGTGGTTGTACTTGGGTTGCCATCTCGCGCCACCTCTGCGCATATGTTCTAAAGCTCTCATTTGACTTCTTTTTCATATTCTGCAGTGTAAGCCGGTCAGGAGCTATCTCTATCACATGCCCGTATTGTTTTAAGAAAGCTTGTGCCAAATCCTTCCACGAATGAATTTTTGATCGGCTCAACTGATTGTACCATCTAGTTGCCGACCCGACCAGGCTGTCTTGAAAACAATGAATTAACAGTTGGTCGTTATGAACGTACCCGACCATCTTTCTGCAGAACATGGTTAGGTGAGCTTCAGGGCAGCTTGTTCCGCTATATTTTTCAAATTTTGAAGCTTTGAATTTGGGAGGGAGGACTAGGTCCGGAACCAGACTTAGCTCCTTGGCGTCTACCCCATAGGAAATTTCAACTCCATGCATTGCATCGATTTTCTCTTCTCAATGCCTATATTTTTCTTCTATTTGTCTAGGGAGATCTTCTCTTATCATCTCGTCAAAGTTTGGGACACCCAAATTCACGATATTATCCTCTGGGTTTGATCCTGATCCAATTGGATAATTAGCCGGTCGCAACGTGCCCGTAGCTAGTTGTTGTGCCCTTACAGTAACAGTGGGCTCCCGTGTAGGTATTTCATGCGAAGCCGGGTTATGGAGGGGTGTAAAGCCTGAGGGGACCATTGGGTCTTCTTCTTCCTGAATAACAAGGCTCTTTCCCCTATCAGTCATGCTTTGTTTTACTTGCGCTAACTCATTCATTAGGCTTTTATGTACCTCCATGAATTGATTCTTCATTTCTCTGCACATCATGCTCATTTGCTCTTGGATGCGCTCTTGCATCTAGTCTTGTAACTCTTTTTGGATTTGTTCAAGTCTTTGTTCCATGGCTTTAGTTTTCTTTCGAGTATTATAACGGTGTGAGTTTTCAATGGTTACTGATGTAGCTGGACGGTAAATTTAAATAGGTTAGGATTGTTATGCTGAAGTATGCAAAAATGTGATGCGAATATGATGCATGTATGCAAGAAAAAAGGTATTTGACTTATAATTCACTTTCTATTTAGAAGACTTTATTTGGATAACAAGTTCTTTAACATAAAGTAAATTATGTAAACGAGTTTGCTTTTATGCTCAGATCCTTGACTTTCTTAAGGAGTTTTGACAGCTTCTGTCCTCATTCCGTCTTCATCTCGTACTGTATGCCCAGCTCTTCTACTTCAACTGCCAGTGTCTGCACATGATCAGCCACTTCGTGGATTTGATTTAAAGCTTCTCCCATAACATAATCTCTTTCTCTGACTTCCTTCTTAGTTTGCTAAAGATGTCAATCATTCATCTCCAACGTCCTTTCCAAAATCTCGATTCGTATCTCGCTATTCTGCAAAGAGGCCTCTAATTATTCCACCCTCTTACTCAGTCTCTCGATCTCAGCTTGGCTTACTTTCAATTCTATTACTGAATTTCGGCTACGATGCCTGTACAAGGACTCCTCCAATTCTCCTACTCGAGTTTTTAATTCAGTCACTTCGGCTTGGCTTTCCAGAAGGCTACTCTTTATAGCGTTCTCCTGAACTTGGGCATCTTGAAATTTGTTTTTCTAGTGGCTTGTCTTATTTTTCTCTTCGCGGATTTCCTACTACCATTGCTCTGATGTCTTTCCTAAACCGACAGTTCTTATTGACATTCAAAGCTTTTTATTGTCCTTCTTTAGGCTGCTAAGATCTTCTTCAGCCTTATTCTTCCCTTTTCTTAATTTCTCCGCCTCTAGCTTCTGAACATCAACGTCCAAGCCTAAAAGCACCTTCTCTTCCTTCATTTTTTCTATCACTTTCCCCATCTCAGCGTTTTTTTTTTCGAAATCCTGTTTAATTATTTCTAATTCTGTCGGAACGACCTGTAAGTGTTCTTCAATTGGGAGGACAATCTCCGGGTTTGGTACAGGAATATTGTCGTTAATCCTTCTGTTTCTCCACCAATCATATTCTGCAGTTATCATGGGATTGGCGCCGAATGCTTTCATTTTTCGAACCTGATTCCATGCATTTGAGATTTCCCGAATCCTTTTCTTATTATTTTCTCCCCGATACATGAATTCACACTGAGCTATTCCATAAGTCGCGGGTATGAACTGTCTTGATTTGTATTGTCTTGACACTAGTAGAGGTGCATACCCGGTTGCTCCCCATATTCCTGCCAATGGGACCCAGTCAAGATCTCTGCACCAATATAATATTTCATCAGGAATAAACCATGGCGCTAGCCACTCTATGTCTTTGTCTTTGAGGCTTTGAAGTATAGCCATCCACTTTTCTTCCGAGAAGTTTTCTTGTCTCTGCATGGCCACGAACTCTTTCAAAGGGGAGTAATCTTTAAACAAGTACTGATAGGAGACTTTTTATGTTTTCCAAAAGTGACTATGGAACCATACCATCAGTAGCGGTGCGCAGGCGATAAATTGACCTTCTCCCTCCTTTTTAAATGCATTTAAAGATCTGAAAGTTTTAGCTAGTATAGCCGGGACAGGTGTCACTCTTTTACTTAATTTATCGAACAAATCTATCACCGCGTCTTCTATATGCCCCAAAGCCTTCGGAAAAACGACCAACTCGTAGATGCTTAGGGCTAAAATGTCTATCTTTTTCTTCGCATCTGGATGAGCCAATATTAAGTCTCGCAGGCTTTTCCACGTGATGCACTTGTTATCGCCTTTGACCTTAACTCAAGCTGCAACCCAATGTTCGCTCATGCCCGTGATGTTTATCAATCTTTTAACCATGGTCGGGAGATTTGGAGCTCTAGAATAGGCCTTATCTACTGACAACTTCGAACAAAGGAGCAGAGTGGTGTATTCTTCTATCGTCGGTGTCATGTCTATATTCCCGAAGGTGAATCAATTGTAGGCCGAATTTCAATACTGTGTTAAGGCTCTAAAGAGGGATTTGTCCACCTTAACTTCGCACAAGTATGGCAAATCTCCGTATTCTTAGTAAAAGGTCTCTTTCATGTTGTTGTCCCAACTGTCCCATATCTCTTTCAATTCTAACACATTGTTTTGAGTCGTGCTGATCCTGGTATAATCCCAAAGCTCTGACTCATATCCTTCCACTAAGTTGTCTCTTTTTTGGCGTCGAGTCTCCTCCGACCACACGCGCACGACCATATTGTCCTTCACTTTATCAAAGTACTTGTTTTTCATGATTAACTCTCTTATAGGTAACTGAACTTTTGAGTCTATACCTTCTCTGGATATGATGATACAAATGTGATGCAAAGAAGAGACAAAATAAACAAGTTAGCGAAGCACATAATATCAATAAATATAGCATAGAACCTAAGAGTTTGTCTTGGAAGGTCGCTAAATGGTTTAGTATAACTCCTTTCTAAGCAAGTTCTTACGGTTTGCTATATGTGGTTTTGGGGTTCTAAAGTAAAGGTACCCAAACTAGTAGATTCCTCGATCCTCACCCATTACAGGCTTACACGGACGAGTTCGGTTTAGGGGGACGCATTTCCCACATGTTTACACAGAAGTGAAAACTTCACGAAAACAATGGTACTTTGTAATCCCGAAAGCAATCCACTATCCTGCATGGAGGCGAATACCTCACGAAGGAGTAGTTTCAAGCTTCCACTTAAAGGGTAATATCAAATGCAAATGCATGCGAATCTGCACTAGTAATACCACATGATATAATGTCACAAAAGATGTCGAGGATCACCTATTAAACAAAACTGAAGCTTAAAAGTTTCCAAAGAAGACCCAAAAATAACCAATTTCGGCTTGACTCTCGTTTATTTTTAAAGTCCCCAGTGAAGTCGCCAGATGTCGAAACCATCCCTCTTTTTTGGAAAACGACGAGTTTCGAAAAAATATTTTAAAATAAAAAATAATGGGAGTCGCCACCAATCCTTTATTTGGTGTGATTGGATCAGCATAAAACGTCTTTTTTTTAAAAAAATCGTTTTGAGAACACGTAGGTCTTTGAAATCTAGAAAAATAGGTTCGGGAGTCGATTACGCATGAGGAAGGATTTGCACCCTCATACACCCAAAATTGGTACCATATCTTAACTTGTAACATTTAAAAGCTTAAAGTTTAAAATACGATCCTTGAATGCATGAGTTGAATTTTAAAGAAATGGGGTTTATTTGGAAATCCCGCTATTTCAAAGTGATCGAAGAAGAAAAAGTTGCGTCCAGTAAGTTAGGACACAACATTTCAGGATCCAAAAATGACGAGCTTTCCTTTGTAAAACTTTTTTAATCTTTGGGAAAAGGATATTTGATTATCTTGATTTGAAGAAAAGTTGCACCTAGTAAGTTAAGGCGCACCATTTCAGAATCGAAGATAAGGAAACATTGCCTCGATTAAGGGTGTTCGATTATTTCTATTTGAAGAAAAATTATACCTAGTAAGTTAAGGCACAAATTTTCGAAACTCGAAATAAAAGGATATTGCCTCGATTTTAAAGTTTTTGTATAAAAACAATTTTGAAAATAAGCATGCGAGTGGAATATGAATGAACAGTTAATAGTGGATATCATATAACGCAAAGTAGGATAACTAAGAAGATAAATTATTCACGAAAAATCAAAATGCAAAATACAAGTGCATGATAAAAAATGCAAATATTGATGAGAAGGAAGAATGATGCAATCGGAGTTCAAAATAAGACCTTTCGGATGCACGGGTGGTAAAATGGTAGTTTTGAGAATATTCGAGGTTAAAAATGGAATTTAGGACATTCGGGTGTAAAAATGATAATTTTGAGAGTTTCAAGGCCAAAAATGGAGTCTTCGGACATTCGGGCGTAAAGTAGTAATTTTTGGACGTTTCGGGGTCAAAATGGGATTTTTGCAAGTTCGGGGGTAATATGGTAATTTTTGGAAGTTTTGGGGTCAAAAATGGGATTTTTTGAAGTTTAAGGGTAAAATGATAATTTTTGGAAGTTTCGAGGTCAAAATGGGATTTTTGGAAGTTTGGGGGTAAATGGTAATTTTTTGTAGTTTTGGGGTTAAAAAGGGATTTTTGGAAGTTCGAGGGTAAAATGGTAATTTTTGGAAGTTTCGAGGGTAAAAATGGGATTGCTAGAAGTTTGGGGGTAAAATGGTAATTTTTGGTAGTTTTGGGGTCAAAAATGGGATTTTTGGAAGTTCGGGGTAAAATGGTAATTTTGGAAGTTTTTGGGTTAAAAATGGGATTTTTAGAAGTTTGGGGGTAAAATGGTAATTTTCGAACATTTTAGAGACCTTCGGGGTAATAAAACCAAAAACAGGTGACACATGGCAACCCCTGAGAAGGACCTGATTCAAAATGGGCCAATTTGAAATTAATTAAAATTGCGAGAAGGACCTGATTCAAAATTTTAGAAAAAGCGGAAGGATCGAACGCATAAATAACCCTTCCTTCAAAAACACGCGGATCTTAGGTCGGGTCCGGTCGAAAAGGGTTACTTGCGCACCGTCGATCCCGCCCTGTGGTCGTCGCGTGTCACCACATAGAGGCCTCCGGTGCACGCACCACTGCACGCGCCATCCTGGCCGCCTGGGTTGAACCGCACGTGCCTCCGCGCATGGATCCCCAGGTAAAATACTCTTCTTTCTTTCCTTTTTCTTTTTTTCTCTTTTTTAATTCAATGTTTCCAAACCAATTTTTTTAAAAAACGTTTTCCCCTTCTTTTAAAACCGTTTTATTCGATTATTAGTATTCTGATTTCCTCCCTTTTTTACAGATCCATACACGGCGAGGTGCGGGGTTTCAGTGGAGGCTTCGACGTGGGCTCCGGCGACGGCGATGCGGGTCAGGGAAGTATTCGACTCTTCGTTTTCTTTTTTCCTTTTTTATTAATATTATTTAATATTATTAATAAAGTCATTACTGCCGTAATTAATAATACCTAACTCATTATTTATATTAATTAATAAATAAAAGTTTATTATTAATTATTTATTAAGAAAACAGTTCGTTTATTACAAGGTCATTAGTACTTATTAATAATGAACTCATTTAAAATATTTTGGAAAAGTAAATAGAAATGTATCCCATGCATGCATCTTAAATGCCGATAGCAAATAAGCATGTAATTAATACTCGTTAGTTCATACCTTGAAAATAGACAGTCTCTGAACCCGATTTGAGTCTGTTATTGATTGCTTCCTTGTTCACGTTTGTGTACTACTGTTGTGTTTTTCCTATGACTCTTAGAAAAAAAACTGTATTTGTATTGATCCTTTTTTGTGAATGAACCCTCATCCCTTACAACTGAAATGAATTTGGCTTTTATAGCCTATGTTACCATCATTCTATTTTGTTTTACAGTACTTAATGCATGTCTACTTTCTCTTTTTGCAGGTTTCGACCCTGCAGTGGCGGTTGGTCCAGTCCAAGTTGGGGTGATCGGTTGCTGATGAGCAACTTGGCTGCTGACGTGGCAGATCTCGGTTGGCTGAGGGAGAGGTGGTAGCAGCATCCATAGTAGCTGATTAGGCTTAGGGTGTAATAGGTTTTAGGTAATTTGGGTTTATAAGTTTGGGTTGTTTGAATTTGGACCCCATTGGGCTTTGTCATTGGGCATTTGCTATTTTTGGACTTTTTAATTTTAAAATTAAATTTAAATTTAAGATTAATTTAAATTTAAATTTAAATTTAAATCAAATTTAAAATAAATTAAAAAGGGCCTAGTCAAAATTAGGCTCCAACAACCATCATTGTAATTATGTTTATAAAACCAGATTCTTTCATTTTTCAAAAGGGGGGATTTTTTGGATATTCAAAAAATTTAATGTACACCTTTAAGTTTTTGGAGGAAATAATATAGATGCAAACAGGCCTTTTTTAAATCAAAAACCGAAGCATCCAACAAATACAGAGCAACAAATGAAGCATACATTATCAGAAATCAGAACAGGTACCAAGTGTTAATACTTTTGATATTTCCAAAGTATGTGCTTTGATATGTATTTATTATTAATGTATTTCATTTGCCAATTAATTTTATCTCATTTTTAATTTAGTCTTTTAACCTTTCTGAAAGCACAAGAAGCTGCCATGTGTCATTTTTTGGTTTATCTACGCTTTTGGTCCTTTTTATTTTTGATTTGTTTTAATTTAATCCCTAGATCAACTTCTATTTTATTACAAATTGACCTAGTAATTTTAAAAGTTTTACAAATTGGTCTTTTGACTTTTGAAGGCATGAGAAGCTGCCACATGTCATATTTTTGGTTTTATTACCAATGAGGCCCCGAACTTCCAAAAATTACATTTTTACCCTCAAACTTCCAAAAATTCCATTTTTGACCCTAAAACTTTCCAAAAATTACATTTTTACCCCCAAACTTCCAAAAATTACATTTTTACCCTCGAACTTTCCAAAATTTCATTTTTGACTCCAAAACTTTCCAAAATTACCCTTTTACCCTTGGATGTCTAAAAATTCCATTTTTGATCCCGATTTTTCTAAAATTTACCATTTACCCCTCGATGTCCAAAAATTACGTTTTTTATCCCGATTTTTTCAAAAAGTTATTGTTTTACCCCCGGATGTCTAAAGTTTCGTTTTGACCTCGAACTTCCCAAAACTACCGTTTTGCCCCTTATAGTCCAAAATTACCATTTTGCCCCCGGGTATCCAAAAGGTCTCATTTTCAAGTCCGATTGTTTTATTTTTTCTTCCTCATCAATATTTGCATTTAATTTTAATTATTATGCACTCGTATTTTGTATTTTTGATTTTTTTGCTTACCATTTATCTGCTTAATTATCTTACTTCGTGTTATTTAATATACATTATTAACTGCTCATTCATATTAAACTTGCATATTTGTTTTCAAAATTGTTTTCGCAAAAACTTTAAAATCGAGGCAATATTCTTTTATTTCTAATTTTGAAAATTTGTGCCTTAACTTATTAGGCTCGATTTTTCTTCAAATCGAAATAATTGATTATCCTTAAATCAAGGCAATGTTTCTTTATCTCTGATTCTGAAAATTTGTACCTAAACTTACTAGGTGCGACCTTTTTTTGAAACGAGATAATCTAACATCCTTTTCCAAAGTTAAAAAGTTTACGACAAAGGAAAACTCGTTATTTCTAGATCTCGAAATGTCATGTCCTAACTCACTGGACGTGACTTTCTTCCTCGATCACTTTGAAATAGTGAGACTTCCAAAAAAAATCGATTTCTTTTACTAGTAACTCATGCATTCAAGGATCGTATTTTAAACTTTATTCGAGCTTTCAAAATTTTACAAACAAGACCCTAAGATAATCAATGTGGTACCAATTTTGGGCGTATGAGGGTGCTAACCCTTCCTCATGCGTAACCGACTCCCGAACTCGTTTTCTGGATTACGAAGACCAAAATATTTTTCAATACAGATTTTAAATGTTTTAATGTGATCCAATCACACTGTACAAAAGGATTGGTGGCAACTCCTATTATTTTTCGATTTTAAAATAATTTTTAAAACTCGTCGTTTTCGAAAAAGATGGTTTCGATAGCTTAGCGACTCCACTGGGAACTTTTTTAAAATGAACGAGAGTCAAGCCAAAATTGATTATTTTCGGGTCCTTTTTGAAAACTTTAAAATTTTCGGCCTTGTTTAATATGTGATCCTCGGCATCTTTTGTGTGACATTATATTATATGATATTGCTAATGTAAATTTGCATCCATATGCATTTTTTATTACTACCCTTCTAAGTGGAAGTGGGAAACTACTCTTTTGTGAGGTCTTCACCTCCGTGCAGGATAGTTAATCATTTCCGGGATTACATCCGTACCCATGTTTTCGTGAAGTTTTCACTTCCGTGCAAACATGTGGGAAATGTGTTCCCCTAAATTTAACTCCTCCGTATGAGCTTGTAATGGGTGAGGATTGAGGAATCTGCTGGTTTAGATGCCCTTACTCTATAGCTTAAAACCACATGTAGTGAACCCTGGTTGCTTACCTTAGGATAGAACTACACCGAGCTGTTAATAGTCTCCCAAGTCTAGGTTTCTCTTTTGTTATCATACCCGTGTTCTTTTGCTTTTTAATTGTTTCTTGCATTACATCTTCATAAAGAAAGTGTGGATTTAAGTTAAATTACTAAATAGAAAATTGGTCATAAGAAAACGAGTTTCTTGATAAGGTGGAAAACAATATGGTCACACGCATATGGTCAAAAAGAAAAGAAAGACAAAAAGCTAAAGATTAGTCAGTCAAGTAAGATAGAAACAAAGACCGCACAATGAACCAAACTTTAACCCAACTACGAAAAGTGATCGATCACTTAAGTTGATATTTTGGGATAGAAAATCAAAGGGCGAACCAGGGCGAAATTGGAATATGTCCTACGAAGATTAAAAGCTTTTGAATGCTAAGGCATGACCATATGCGTACCCATCTTATGTAAAGGAATTTGTTTTCTAGTAAAATTTTCTAATATAATTGAGCTATGAGTCAATGTTTTCTTATGCATTCATGCATTCATGAGCTGCACATTTTATTAACTTGCACATAATTCCTTGAGAGCCTACTTCAAGTAGAATTGTGTCAAGCATTCAGTGGTTGCACGAAGAAGGTAAGAGACACAGTTACATTCTTGCTTCTTTGCTTTTAATTGCAAGTTTTATTCTTGTATTAATTAACTAACTTGTCCATTTCGAATCTATTTGCATTATATCCTCATACAAAGAGAGGTATAGTTCTAAGCTCAATTACTAAATAGAAAAGCTGGTCATAAGATAACAGATACCTTGATGAAATAGAAGACAATATGGTCGAACTTACATATAAAAAAAAGAGAAGAAAGAGAACGAAAATCGATGATCTGCCAGATGAGCAAGATGAAAACAAAGATTGTGTTATCATCTGAGTTTTGGCCTAAGTACGAGAAGTGACTGACCACTCAACCTTTTCAAAATGATATTGTGGATCGAAAGTTAGAGATGAGCCAATACTATTTGAATGAAGATTAAGTCTTTTGAACACCGTGACACGACCATATACGTATCTGTTTTATGTAAAGGAGTTTGATTTCTAGTAAGGTTTTTTTTAATAGAATTGAGCTATAAGTCAATACCTTTCTTATGCATTCATGCATTCATAAGCAGCATATTTTATTAACTTGTGTAATTCTATACAAGCCTACCTTGAGTGAGATTGTGCCAAACCTTCAGTGGTTACTCGAGCAAGGTAAGAGACATGGTTATGTTTATGCTTTTAATTACAATATATTTTGAATCTGCTTTGCATTTTCATAAAAAAGGTGTTGATTCATGTTCTATTGCCAAATAGAGAACTGGTCATAAGAAAATGAATTCCTTGATAAGGTAAAAGTCAATGTGGTCGTGCGTATATGTGGTCAAAGAAAAACAACAACGAAAAATGATTGTCTATCAAAAGGGCACATATCAGAGTTTTGAGGGTTACACTTAAGAACATGAAAGCCATAGCAACTTGAGTTGAATGAAGTATGGAAGACAAAACAAGATAGATGTCCAATCATGAAAATCTCGACTTACTTGATGCTAAAAGGAATAGGCATCGGTCCCGACCTCTCACTTAGTGTTGAAATCCAACTTCTAATTTGGAAAACATGATACCCACGATGAAAGAGTACATCACTCAATCCTATTGCCCGAGGATTCAAAATAATAATGTTTACTTTGGATATGGAACATGGACATACTGTAGAAGAATACACTACATTGCTCCATTGCCGAATAACTCAAGTTGATAAGACTGACTCTAAAAGAGCGAGTATAAGATTGCAGCTTTGATCGGGGAGAAAAGGGGATAACAAGTGTATTGCTTTGAAAATCTCGCAAGATATAGTACACTCAGACGCAAGAAAAAATATCGACATCTTCGAATGACTTAGTCATCTTCCTCAAAGTATTGGGGCATGTAAGGGACGCAATTGTAAATTTGTTTGACTGACTTGACAAAAAAATCACCCATGTTCTGGCAATTTTAGCCACTAAGCACCTATCGAAGAAGGGGCAAAGAAGGTATATTGGTTCGCGACTTTCGACCCCATGGTCATTTGAAAAGACAAAAAAGTCTCTTGTCGGATATTCTTTGAGGACTATTCTCTGTTGAAGGAATTTATGGCTGTCCAAAAAACAAAGTGATATCGCCAAAAGGAAATTAGAAGTAAATGAGGAATAACTCCAACGTTCTTAAGAGCAAAAATTAGGACTTTGAGTATTAAAGCACGACCATACATGTTTCTGCCTAATGTAAAAGAACTTGCTTTCTAGTAAAGTTGTCTAATGGAATGGAACCAAGAATCAATGCCTTGTTGCATGCATTTTATCATTTCATGTGCATTTGCATCTCGTGCATTGAATAAGATTCAACATGATTGAAACACTCATTTGAGAGAGAGTCATTTACCTTAAATGAAAGCCAAGAGGAAACATGATAAATCATATGGAAAGTGGAACCTATCAAGAGTTCGCCCTACACCCTCGGAAGTGTTTTGGATACCTAGACTGTGGAGGAGCTTCCTGTAATTTTTAGGACTTTTCCAGGAAAATATTCAGAATACACTTATCACTCTGAGCTCGAGAGTAATAGGGATCCTTTTATAAAGAGCAAATGACCACTATCTTTTATTTAAATAAAAAGGATGCATTGTTTTTGTCCCATTTGGCAAATACTTTACTATTCTTCTCATTCGTCCATACCTCAGTTAATCATTCTTTCGTCAAATATTCTTTGGATCCCTTTTTTCTTTATACTGGGTCCCTTGATATCAAATATATGAGCAACACTGTTGTTGACTTAAACCCTTTTGAGTAAGACATGTGTCCAAAAAAACTTTGAGGCTTTGAAAATGATCAAGAATGTAACTCGTCTCCCGATCTGCTACGGATTTTTGAGTAATACACGAAACAGACATCATCTTGAAGAGTCATGATTTTAAGTGAGAATCGAGACATGAGTCTTTGTAAAAACAAGGCAAGCTGCCTCGAGAATCCAAAAGTCTTTTGCATGATCCTATCAAAGCATGCTAGGTTTAAGGAACCGATGTTGTGACACCCAGGTGCCCATAAAAGGAAGAATGTAATCAAATTCAACAGAAACTTGAAAAATTGGGGCTCGATGTGTTAGCAAAAAAAAAGAGATGGGTCAAAATCCGCAAAGGGCATTAAAAAGAAAAGTCAAGAAGAAAACCTGCAAAGGGCATCTTGAAAATTTATTCTCCATCATCTTTCCACGTCGTGGCCTCTTTCTATGTGAACCATGGACACCATCGAGCCAACTTTGTAAGAGAGTTTCTAATGATCATTGATTACTACTTCTTATGTCAATCGGCGGTTAAGCAGATTATTGAAAATGAGAGATTATAAGCCGGTATGGAATGCCAAGAAAGAATGATATCCGACAATGACTTGAATTTGAGCAACAGTACGATAGTAAAAGTCTAGGTCAATTCAAGAACAAGTATCACAACTCAGTACCAAAAGTGAATCGGCATTGAAGGTGACCGATAGGAATAATAAATAGCAGAGACCTACAAAGACTCGACCTAAGAAATCATCGTTTGCCTTCGAAGTTTATCGAGCTATCCACTGGGGCAACACCTTTCGCACCTGAATAGAAGTCATCTTACCCATTGGAATCAAGTTTTCTTCCCTCCAAATTTGTTAGAATTGATGAAGCAGAATGGATTTAACCTAGATACAGTCAACTAAACTTGATTGAAGAAAAGATACTAAAAGTCATAATCAGATGACAAGGGTTTACGGCAAAGAAGATCCACTCTAGAGAATTTTATGAGAGAGCACTGGTTTTAAAAAGGATCTGACTTAGAAAAGTCTTTCAAGGAAAATGGATGTCAGATTGGCAAAGGCCCCATAAGATGAAGAAAGTCTTTTTGGAGAAGCTTTAATTTTGGTCAAAATGGACGGTAAAAGACTTGTCCAACTCTGTGAACTCGGATTCAATGAACAAAGGAAAAAATAAAAAAAGGAAAAAGAAAGAAAAAGAAAAGAAAAAAGAAAAAAAAAACAAGAAGAAAAACAAAAATAGAAAAAAAAAGGAGAGGTCAAAGTAAAACTCGTAAAGAGCATCTCGAAACCTAAGGAGATTTGAGTTGAAAACCTGAAAAAACGGCTCAAATTTGAATAGGAGAAAAGGGGCGTGAAGTGGTCCTCTCTCTCAAAAGTAGTAAGGTGGAAAAATTTTACACCTTGAGGCATTGACAAAGTACTCTAAGTTTCATGAACACATGTCAAGCTCAGAATGGTCTTCGCCAAGTTTGCTCATTGAAGCTCATACATTGATATCTGGGGCACCTAAGCCTATTCCTTGCTCACTTTATATTTGGCATCCTTTGACCAATATGGGTCACTTCTGATCTTTTCATTCATGCGAGCTTTGCCTCCAATAAAATTCATCCACCTAACTTCATTCTTTGTTCACCTTAGGTTTTGCAACTTTTGACTAATACATGTCATTTTTAATCATTTTGTGAGCTTTGCCTCCATAAAATTCATTCGCCTTGCGATCATGTCCAAACATGTTTACATCAAAACAATGATCAATGAACCAATGACTTTTTTCATTCATGCAAGCTTTAACCTTCAATCAAATTCAATTTCATCCATTTCGTAACCATGTTCAAGCACGTTTGCATGACAGCCAATGGACTATTGATTTTAATTTTTTCACTCATGCGAGCTTTGCCTCCAATAAAATCCATCCACCCAACTCTATTTTTTGCCCACTTTATATTTGGCATCCTTTGACCAATATGGGTCTATTTTAATCTTTTCATTCATGTGAGTTTTACCTCCAATAAAATTTCGTTCGCCTTACGACCATGCTTAAGCAAATTTCGCATTGAAATAATGATTAATGAACCAAATGATCTTTTCATTCATATGACCTTTGTTTGCAATCAAATTCAATTTCATCCATCTTATAGCCTTGATTCAAGCATCTTTACATTTGAAATAACGATTAGTGGTCAAAAAATATAAGGAATAGAAGATTTCTACATATCATTCTGGAAAATTCCTAAATATTACAGAGACCTGAAACAGGACCACTAGTTGGAGATAACCCGAGGGTTAGAAAGGTCTCAAAACAAAAAGTCCAAATTACGACTATCTCTTTAAGGTCCACGACAATGATACACATACATAAAGCATGATAATACATCAGCGATAAGACTTAGACAAACGACGAATAATGTCAACCTAAGGACTAAGATAAAATCATTCATATCCACCTAGTTAGGAGCATTTTGACTCACTCTGAGCATGGCATCCTAAACAATCTGGCCTACCTAAAGGCCCATTTGAGCATATTCTACAGGTCTCAATACCAGGGAGACATGAAGGGAAAGATCTAAGACTGCAACGGTGGATCCAGTACCACAAAGATACAAAAGGGAAAGGTCTAAGTCGCAACGGCAGACCGTGTACCTCAGAAGACAAGAAGGGAAAGATTTAAGCCGTAACGGCGAATCCAGTACTATGAAGACATGAAGGGAAAGATCTAAGACTGTAACGGCGGATCCAGTACCACAAAGATACAAAAGGGAAAGGTCTAAGTCGCAACGACGGACCGTGTACCTTAGAAGATAAGAAGGGAAAGATTTAAGCTGCAATGGCGAATCTAGTACCATGAAGACATGAAGGGAAAGATCTAAAACCGTAACGGCGGATGCAATACCATAAAGATACAAAAGAGAAAGGCTTAAGTCGTAACGGCGGACAGTGTACCTCAGAAGACAAGAAGGGAAAGATTTAAGCCGTAACAGCAAATCTAGTACCACGAAGATTTGAAAGGGAAAGGTTTAAGTCGCAATGGCGAACCCGATACCTTAGAAACATGACGAGAAAGGTCGAATCCACGACTGTGAAACTTCTACCTTGAAGTTGTAGTGGATCAGATCAAAACTACAATGGCAAGTCTGAAGTTGCAGTAAGAGCAAGATGAAGCTTTAACATCAATTCCTATCCTCTTGAAGTTGCAGTAAAGTCGGATTAAAAATAATAGTAAGTCTTTATCTCTCTGAAGTTGTAGTAAGAGCAAGATGAAGCTTCATCATCAAATCCTATCTTCCTGAAGTTGCAGCGAAGTTGGAATAAAACTATAGCAGCGGATCCCAATCTCCCTGAAGTTCCAGTGGAATGGAGTGAAGTTAGATCGTCAACCAATCTCTTACCCCGAGCCTGGGGTAGATTAAAGCCATTTGATCTCTTACCCCGAGCCTGAGGCAAATCATCATCAATCAATCTCTTACCTTGAGCATTTACCCCGAGCCTAGGGCAGATCACCATCAACCAATCTACTACCCTGATCAATGGGCAGATTACGATTATCCCCAAAGAGCGATGCGGTCATCTTCTTGATGAGATACTAAGAAGTAGACCAAATCAAAGAAACAAGGCTCAAAGCGAGCAAATCTTCGAACCTCAGCTTCCTGATGAGATGCTAAGAAGTAGGTCGAAGTAATAAAAAGGTTAGCTTCTTGATGAGATACTGAGAAGAGGACAAAATTTGTCTTCTTGATGAGGTACAGAGAAGCGGATTGAAATAAGTGAGGCGGTCATCTTTTTCATAAGATATAGAGAAGTATATCAAAACGAGGCTTAAAGCGAGCAAATCTTCGAACCCCAGCTTCCTGATGAGATACTGAGAAGTGGACCAAATTAGTCTTCCTAATGAGATACAGATAAGCGGATTGAAACAAGCAATGCTGTCATCTTCTTGATGAGATACTGAGAAGTAGACCAAATCAATGACATAAGGCTCAAAGCGAGCAAATCTTCGAACCCAGTTTCCTGATGAGATACTGAGAAGCAGGTCGAAGTAATAAAAATGTTAGCTTCCTGATGAGATACTGAGAAGTGGACCAAATTCGTCTTCCTGATGAGGTACAGAGAAGCAGATTAAAACAAGTGAGGTGTCATCTTCCTGATGAGATACAGAGAAGTATACCAACTCGAGGCTCAATGCGAGCAAATCTTCGAACCCCAACTTCTTGATAAGATACTAAGAAGCAGGTCGAAGCAATAAAATGGTTAGCTTCCTGATGAAATACTAAGAAGTCGATCAAATTCGTCTTCCTGATGAGATACAGAGAAACGAATTGAAACAAGTGAGGCGGTCATCTTCCTGATGAGATACAGAGAAGTATACTAACTCAAGGCTCAGTGCGAGCAAATCTCTGAGCTTCCTGATGAGATACAAAGAAGTAGGTCAAAGTAATAAAATGGTTAGCTTCCTGATGAGATACTAAGAAGTGGACCAAATTCGTCTTCCTGATAAGATACAAAGAAGCAGATTGAAACAAGCGACGCGGCCATCTTCCTGATGATATACTGGGAAGAAGACCAAATCAATGAAACCAGACTCAAAAACTACAGTGACAAACTCCAATCTCTTTGAAATTTCAAAAGAATGGAGTGAAAATACAGTAACAAATTTTGTCTTTTTTAAAATTGCCTTAGGGCAAGATAGAATCATAATGCTGAAGATGCAGAGGGAGATGCGGCAAAATTGAACGGTCAATAAAGTGAAGGGTGGACAATTAAAGAAAGAGCAGCGAAGAAATGAAACTTGACAAAATTGGGCTTTCTTTTGGTCTTTGCTCAGTTCCTGTTACACAGTAACGAGCAAAGAGGGGCAGCTATTGAAGCCCAATTTTGACCGGGTCCAACACTTAATTGAGTCCAAATTTTAAATTTTAATTTTTAAATAAGTTTGAATTTATTTTAAATTCAAATTCATTTTGAGTTTGGATTTACTTTAAATTTAAATTTATTTTTAAATTAAAATTAAATTAAAGGTCCAATTAAAAAGTCCAAATACAAATGCCCATTTTAACAGGCCCATTTTCAATTTACTCAAATTACAAGTCTAGCCCAATTTGACCCATTGCACCCCAAATCTAATTGGGCTAAATCTAATTGACCTAAACTAAACCAAACACCAATATGCCCCAACTAAGCCAACTTGGACCAGATTGCCACTCCCCTCCCACTCACATGCTGCCACATTACCATCATCAACCACCATCACCAGCAAGTTGTACCGCCACTGTCGAGCCAACCTGCAAAAGAAAAGACAGACAAGCAATTAGTTGTGCAAGACAAATTACCATAATTGTAATTCTGGTTATAAAACCAGATTCATTCATTTTTCGAAAGGGGGGATTTTTTGGAGATTCAAAAAATTTAATGTACACCTTTAAGTTTCTGGAGGAAATAATATAGAAGCAAACAGGCCTTTTTTAAATCAGAAACTGAAGCATCCAACACATACAGAGCAACAAATGAAGCATACATTATCAGGAATCAGAACAGGTACCAAGTGTTAATACTTTCGATATTTCCAAAGTATGTGCTTTGATATGTATTTATTATTAATGTATTTCATTTAATGCTCATTTTTCAAAAGGATTTTTTTTTGTAAAATGTTTTTAATTCATTAAATAGGTTCAGGCATGTCATTATTATCATCATTCATAATAAATTATTAAAAAACACTTCAAATATTTTAATAAAAAAGGAGGTTAAACGGGCGTACCCTAGATCCGAAGTGCCGCCGTCGTCGCAGCTCCGGTTGCTCCCCTTCCGATCTGCCCATGGTCGCGAGTACCAAAATGCCGATTTGAAACAAGAGGAAAAGAGTAATTAATAACACAAAAGCAAGAAATATTTTGAAACAAATAAAATAAATAAAAGCATGAAGCAATGAACATAGATCTGAGAATGTTATGAATCAAAAGACAAATTTTGACAAACAAAAACGAATCCATTCGAGTTTTGAAACAGAGGCCTTTTTTTAAAAAAAAAAAGGAGAAGAAAAGATTGAAATGGTTTACGGTAAGGTAATAAGTAAGAACAAAGGGTTTTAAACAAGGTATGAAAATCTGAAAAGGGAAAAGGAGAAACTTTTACCTTGGACGACGGCGCGTGGACGGAGAAGGTGGCGCGCGTGATGGCGGACGACGATCGGCATTGGAGATCGATCCCCGGCAATGGGCAGTGCGACGGCCATGGGTTTTTGTCCTTAGGCCATTGAGAGAAAAAAGTACAGAGGAAAGAAGCTTTTTTAAAGAGAAATGAAGGAAAATGGATTTTTTTTACTAAAAAAATTGTCTAAATACCCTACCTGTGCGGCACCGTTTCTTGAATGAGGAATTCAAAGCTGAAATGGGTTATTTTGTGCGCACAGTCCTTCCTTTTTTAAAAAAATTTACAATCAAGTCCTTTTTTACACTTCTAATTAATTATACATTTGCCAATTAATTTTATCTCATTTTTAATTTAGTCCCTTAACCTTTCTGAAAGCACAAGAAGCTATCACGTGTCATTTTTGGGTTTATCGTGGCTATAAAAGCCAACCACCACTTTTGTAAAAAAATTACAAAGATTCAATACAATCAATAGAATCAGATTAGCAAGGTATTTTTTTTCTTTTTTTCTTTTTATTATTGCTATTTCGAAAAGAAGGTAAAAAAATAATAAATATAAAAATAAATAAAAATTAGGGTTTTCAAATTTTTTACCTCTTTTGGTCGATCGGTTTCTCCCGCAATAGAAGGGTAGTTCGCTTTTCAGAATCGAGACCCTCGAACAACTCATGTTCGTATAGAGACTCAGATTAACAGAAAATAACAAAAAAACTAACTAAAACCTTTCGAAATCCCTAAAAAGGAAACCAAATGGTTTTTTACATTTTAGGAGGTTTGATGGCTTTTTAGGAAGGATCCAACTCCAGATCCATGTGCGGGAGTCGAAAGGACTTAAAAAGGTGTTCTTTTCTGACTTCCTGACCACCGTAGGCTACGATTTTCATCGCCGATGACCGTGGCCACAATGGACAGACATTGGGTGTGTGATCAGCCTCGAGAGAAAGGGTTTGGGTTTTTTTTTTTGAAAACTAAATGAAAATGAATTTAAAAAAAAGTTATATAATGTTAATTAAATGGCGTTGTTTAGGCTTAATTTGATAAGCTTCAAAACGACATCGTTTCAAGATGAAACCCAGACCCGATCCATGTCACACTAAGATCCATGTGTCTTTAAGCGGAGAGTCGATTTGTCATATCGATCCCTCCGCTTTTCCATGGACTTTCAATTTAATCCTTTAAGAGCCATATCAAGTCCATACGACGACGTTTTTAGCTAATCTCAATATCTACAAAATGCTGTCGTTTTGGACGATCCGGATCCGACCTAAAAGGGATCCATGCGTTTTTAAAGATGGCCTATTTCCCTTCGAAACCCTTCTGATTTTTAATATTTTTAATCTCATCCTTTTTTCATTTTTAATTTATTTTTAAATTTTCCCTGAAGTTTGCTCCCATTTACATCCAGGTCCTCCAACCTTAGGTGAATTTGGGAGTGACACGTGTATGGGACTTGGGTTTATTATTCATTCAGTCCCTAAACTTTTTTCAAATCCAAACTTAAGCCCTAGTTTTCTCATTTTTTATGTTTTTACCTTAAACTTTTTTTTCATTCTAATTTAATCCAAATTTTTTCCTTAAAATTTGAATCTTTTATTTTGTTTTTTTACAACAGAGACCTTTATTCTATTTTTTATTTGTATCTATTTTCTTTTTTTAATTAAAAAACTTAATCTTATTTATTTATTTAACTTTTTATTTATTTTTTATTTACTTAGCTAATCAACTTATTTTATCACTTTATATGGTATATTTATTTGTTTAATATTTTTTGGCTCATTATGTGATTACTCGTTTATTTTCCTTTAATATTGTTTGATCTTTTTTAATTCGAATTTTATTGTATTCATTTAATTTATTTCATGCATGTCTATTTTATTACCTTGTCATTTGAACACACATTTATTCGATTTTTGTAACCTAAAAATATTTAAGAAAATAAATTATGCATTGTTTAATAAAGTAAAAATTATTTTAAAAAAAAAATCAAGGCAATGTTCGTTACTTTAAGATTCGATAAAAATTGTGTCCCAACTTACGAAATGCGGTTTTATCTTTGAACTCGAGAAATTGAACACTCCATTTAAAAACAAAATGTGTAGGTTTTAATTAATCGATAAATTTTCTTATTTTCGAGTAACCGAGATGTTGTGTTCCTAACTTACGGGATATGACGTTATTCTCGACAAATTTGAAACAAAGGATTGTTTTCATAAGATTTAATTTTTAAACGATACTTAATATATGATTTTTTCCCTTAAACAACTGTTTTTTCTCAATTACGTCTTAATCAATCGATGAATGATTTTTATTTTTCGAGTACATGAAATATTTCACCCTCAACTCATGGGGTGTGATTTTTCTTAATTGACTCGAGATAAAAGATTATTTTTTGTAAGATTCAAGTCGCATTTTAAATAATTTTCGAGTTCTCCTATTTTCAACGACTAAGACCATAAATAATCGACTAGGTACCAATTTTGAGCGTGTGAGGGTGTTAATCCTTCCTTACACGTAACAGACTCCTGAACCTATTTTCTGAATTTTAAAGATCAAAACTTTTGTTTAAATAAACTTAAGTATTTTTCGGTGATCCAATCACACCAAATTTAAAAAGATTGGTGACGACTCCATTTTAGATTTTAAAATAAAATTCAGAACATTTTTCAAAAAAAATGGTTTCGACAACTTCAATTAATCTTATCAATCTTTTTTTTTTTTCCATCCAACCCTATTTCCCCTCCATTTTCCCTTCAATCATTGCTTCCAACAATAATACACCGAACTCATAGTTAAGTTGTAACACAACAAATAGCAAAGTTAGAGAATCTAAAACTTACCAAAACTCAACCACGACAGAGACACCGACAACCTTAGACAATTTTTCTTAAATCCCTTTTCCCCTTTTCTCTTGAAAGGCTAAGACTAAACGTTACAAAAGCCCCAAAGTGGCCTATTTATAAAATGAGTGTAACACCCCTCACCTATCTTGATGTACAGTACGTACGGAATAAAAGCTTTGGTGTTAATTGAAATTTTGAACCTTCAATCATTTTTATAAAACCATAAAATTTACTTTGAACTATTTAAGGGTTTTAAAATCGTTTTAAAACTGTTTAGAATCCTTTTTACAGGAGATTGAAAGTATCGAAGGTAAAAATGAGCTTCGATGGGCTCAAAATTCACAAAACAAGGTGGCAGTGTGGTGGAAGAAAAAGGGGTTTGAAAACAATTTTTTTGTACAGTGAAAAATAAAAATTTAAGAATTGATTCGGTTTGTGATATTTATAGCAATAAATCTTAAACTGAATTCACACCTGTATTTTCGAATAGACAGATTTTTGTAGTTCTTGACTTTCATGGAATCAAAAATAGTTTTTTTTTTTTAAGTGTGAAAACGAAAATCTCTTCACACTAAAAACCGACGGAATTGTTATCCCGAAAAAATATAAATTTAATTCTTTAGAGAATAAAAGTCTCTTTATTTTCAGACAGAATAACAATATCTGAAAGTTGTGCTTTTAGCACTACCGGTGCCATCTATTTGTAGGGAGAAAAAGTAGAACCCTTATTGAACTGTAAAAGTTTATTTCAACTAGAAAAACGAACTCGTACAAGACTCGAAAATAATGGAAAATCATATTGGGGTTGAATAATATTGTTAATGGCATATATAAAATGGTAAATATAATCGTAATTACTCGGACAACAAATATGAAATCCTATAACTCGAATCCAACGATCGAATCGAATATGAAATGTTACAGATAAACCCTAAACCCTAAACCCAAACTATATGTGATTGATACTCTCGTAATGTTACAATAATGGATAATCTCGTAATATGAATAAGATCTGATAAATAAACTCTCATAATTGATAAATAAAGTCTTACATTTACATTCAACTCTTATAATTGAGACTGATAATCATAATATCATAATTGAGACTGATAAATAAACTCTTACATTTAAGTTTCGTAATTGATAAATGAACTCTTAAATTTAAGTCTCGATTGTCTTGTAATTGAATCTCGTAATTAGGATTGATAATCGTAATATCATAATTGGAATTGATTAATTAATCCATAAAATCAATAAATAAACTCTTCAACATTTCATAAACTCTCATAATATGATTTGATAAACTCATATCAACTCTTACATTTGATACCCACTCACTACAACCATGGTTGAATTCAGGGAACTGACAAGGGCTTCTATCCCCGTAAAATAGAAAAAAATTTATTTAGGTCATTGAAATTTTTAAAAAAATTTAATTAGTAAAAGTAAAATTGTAATTTTACCCATTTAAAAATGATAAAATTTTGATTTAATCTTTTAAAAACTGCACTTTTATTACCGTAAAAATTACAATTTAATTTCGACCCTCCTAAAAAAAATTGTTTTTAACTTCTCCCCTGATTACAGCAAATATGAAAATATGGAAAGAAGATAGGAAAATACAACAACAATGAAATATAAAGAAATAAAACAACAAACCACAATTAATTGGTCTCTTATATATGAATACTGCCAAATTAAACTGATATGAATCACCGATAATTTTACACTCAATGTATAATTTAAATTATTAAAAAAAATCAATTTAGAGATTATGAAAAAATGCTAAAGAATATTTGATAAATTATAATAAATAAATAAAAAAGAAAATAAAAATTACAATAAAATAAAAGTATTTTCACCTCCAAAAACCCAAATTATACCACGAGAAAGAAGTCTTTTTTATCAAATATTCGAATCCGAATTAATAAATTAGAAGAACTTATCTTAATCAGAAGACAAAATTAGAGATAGAATTAGATCACTCAATGAGTGATCAACGTTTTTCTCTGCGACTTCATTGTTCATCGACTCCTCCTCCTTGCTAGAGTAAGATATTTTGACGTTGGTTTTTCTGTTAATATAATGATGGATTACGGTATCCGAATCCGGAAATATGGATACTTTCCCCTTCTTAGAGATGACAACAATGGCGACTCTTGCCCCACATAACGTTGAAAGTTCAGCAGCTTTCTTGAACAAGTTCCATCTACGTCTCGAGACTGCTATTTTAGTCCCTCTTAGATTCTTCAATGCCATTGAACCAAAATAAAAGCTTTTTCTCGATATTCAACCGTTTACTTTTTTAGAGAGTATCTATCACAAAAGAATTAATCACCAGTGAAAACCTAGTTTCAACCAAAAAAAATATTTTTATTTCCTGATGGTAGTGAATTTTCCGTAAAAAAAAAAATATTTCCTAATTTTCTTGAGGTATTAAAAGGCAACTAAAACAGTGTTTCCTTTCCAAAGCTAATCATCAACTTGTAATCAAACATGTAAATGTTATATAAAAATTTTTAGTTTTAGTATCATCCCTATGTAATATATATAGAGAGAGAGATATACTAAAAATTAAAGTTTTAGGTATCGATAAAATTGTCACATCATTAAATTTTAAATATATGAAATTATTATTATGTTCTCATCTATAGGAAAATTATTTTATGGACCCATTCACATCATATTATTCATGATTTCTTCCCAATTATTTAATTACAATTCAACATTTTTTCCATGTCATTAAACATGATTTTGAAAAAAAAAATATCCTAAACCCCAAATCTTTGAATCCAAAGTAATGAACCCTAAACTCGAACCACGAACCCATAACCTTGAACCATTGAATCTTGAATCCAAACCCTGAATACTGAACTCATAACTCATAATCTCGAACCCTTGAACCTTGAACCCAAATTCTAAACTTAAATCTTAAATCTAAACCCTAAACCTTAAATATTGAACCCAAACCTTGAATCTCGAGATTCGAGAGTTAAGGTTTAAAGTTCAAGGTTTGAGATTTTGGTTCCAAGGTAAAATGATTATCAAAATTATGTGACAATGACATGGAAAAATTACACAAAAATTATTAATTTTTTTAAAAAAATTGGTTGCAGAAAAATAAAAAAAATTAATTATTTTAAAATTTGTAAAAGAAAAAAACATTTGTTTATAATTTAAAAAATTAATTATTTTAAATAATTTAATTAAAATTAAATTAAATTGAAAAAGATATTAATTATAGATAAATGTATAAAAATATTTTGTTATCTTTAAAATTTATTGATGTGACAATATTTTATTAGTAACTAAGAATTATACTTTTTAATATCTTCCTAATATAATTTATTCCCAATACATACATATAACTGTTTAATTCTTGGGTTATCTTGGTGTTGGTAACAAATGGCTTCCCTTTCTCTTCTTCTTTTGTGCAAATTTTGTGCTTGGTTTGGCATCATAGTAGGGCTTTGCTTCTCCTTCTAGCTTTGAACCATACTCTGGTTTTACTTCACCTTCTGGCTTTGGCTTCTATCAGGGTTTGGTTTTGCTTCTCCTTCTGGCTTTGGCGTGTAATAATCAGGGTTCGGTTCTGCTTCTCCTTCTGGCTTTGGCTTGTAATAATCAGGGTTCGGTTTTGCTTCTCCTTCTGGCTTAGGGTTCGGTTCTGCTTCTCCTTCTGGCTTTGGCGTGTAATAATCAGGGTTCGGTTCTGCTTCTCCTTCTGGCTTTGGCTTGTAATAATCAGGGTTCGGTTTTGCTTCTCCTTCTGGCTTTGGCTTGTAACCAGTGCTTGGATTTGCATCATACTGGCTGTCCTTTGAAGTTGAACCATACTCAACCTCTGCTTCTACTTCTACTTCTACTTCTAGTTTAGCCATGTTTTTCACCATAATCGGGCTTTGTTTCTCCTTCTGGCCCTGCCTTACTGTAACCAGTGCTTGGCTTTCCTTCTCCTTCCGACTTTGCACCATGCTCGATCTCTGCTTCTACTTCTAGTTCCGTCTTGGAAAGGCTTGGTTTTTCACCATACTCAGGCTTTGGCTGAGGACTGCCAGCATCGTAATGATCATATTTAGATGAACCAGCACAAGCAATGACAGGAGGAGAAACCATAAGAATCGCAAGCAAAGACGACGATTCATACAATGAAATTGTGGACTTGGCTACCACTAACTCGTGTGCATATTTAGATGTTTCTCTTTTTGTATAATAATGATTTGAACTTGAATTCGGGTCTATCAAATTCAACTATGATCCCAATTCCTGACCCGACTTTCTACCAAAATCAAGATTGAGAAAAAAAAAGTTTTCTAATCATTGACTTAAATTTATTGACGAAGTCCACTCAACAGAATAAAGGGTATTTATGACAAAACGAATTAATCTGATACTTCACAATAAAGTGATAGATCAAGTTGTCATTAAACGACTTATTAACAGATTAATAAATAACTTTGAAATAACATATACATCACTTATCCTGAATCAACTAAAAAATCTGGGTTTCGTGCAAGTCACTACTACATCCTTTTCATTAAGATTTGATGATCTTTTAACAATACATTTTAAGGGATTGAACACTCATATAGATAATAACTTAAAATTGCTAATATTAATATTTATTTGTAATAATTATGATTTATTAATATTTAATTATATTAAATAAACTTCTTGATATCTATTTATAATTATTTATATTTTTTATTTTATTTAATAATAATGATGTATAGTATTATTATTTATTAATGATAACCGAGACTCATGCATTAATTTAATTTTCTATGTTAAAAAGATAAAACTTCTTTTAAAAGGCATTAAGGTGAAATAAGATAATTGACTAATATTTTATATTAACTTTTCTATAAAAATGTGAAGTCCAACTCCTTTATTTTTATTTAATATTTTTAGTCATCCTTCGAAACAAGGTTAATTTTCCAAAATTTAAGATTTTATTTTATTTTTTTAATAATTTAATTATGTTTATTAGTTTTCGCATTTAAAAAAACTACATCACGTTTAAGATATTAGATAAAATTTCACGTAACGTAACTCCGAACAAAATATGATGTGTCATGAACTAATTAAAAATTTGATCAATGTAAGCGTATTTATTAATTTATAGTATAATTATGATGAGTAAAGATATTGTTCTCACGATGATTATAAGTATTAATAATTACCGTCTTTTTATTATTTAACTGAATAAATCGAGTAATTGATTAACAATAAAATTAGCTAAATTAATTAACAACAAACGTGATAAAAAAAAAATAAAACACGAAAATAATCGAGTAATAACCAAGAAACGAAACAATACCCAAAAAAGAATCCACCTAGATTTCATCTGTCATGTCAATTTAAATTTGTAATTTCTTTAGTTAGTATCTCGATTAATAGAAATACCTAAATTATGCTAATATCTCTTTTGAGAGTAAAAGCAACTGATTCTAAATTGATTAATTGAAATTTCTATCTAATTAAAACATATTATCGTATTAACTCGATCTATGGATTACCCTATTAGATTTGACTCTAATATTGTATATTTATGTCGTCCTATTTCTAGTATTGCATGCAACTTCACTCAATTACACAAGATCTACTTTTAAACAGAGTTTATTTCTTATCTGATTTAAGCACATAAAACATGGATTAATAATCTAGAAATATTAAACCAAGAATTAAGCACACATAATTGAGAACAAGATCTAAGTATTTATTGCGTGAAATAAAAATCAAACGACAGAATTCATCAGAAGGTTCATCTCCCCTAAGTATTTAGAAAATTAGTTCATACTTGAAAATAGAAACATCCAAGAGACAGTATAATCGAAATAAACAAAGAAACTCATGATAATCTCCTAAAAACTCAAATGAGAATCTTCAATCTTGACGGAAATCTACTTCAGGAACGACTTTAATGGTGTTTTTCGAGTTGTTTTCGTGAATATTCTATGATGACTCACTATTATCTTCTTATTTTTGTCATATATATGTCTTACAATACTCAAAAAACCTAACAAATGCGATTTCCCGCAGTTTAGGGTGCAAATTAGCTAAATCAACACGACCATGTGGAATGGGTCAACTCGTGTGGCTCTTGTAGTTTGCTCCGATTTTTTTATTTTCACTCATTTGGCTCTCCTTTTGCTCTCAAATGCTCTGTTAAGCATAAAAATATTAATTTAAAAGATTAGGAGCATAAAATTCACAACTAACATCGAATAATCGCTCAGAAATACATTAAAAATGAGACTAAAACGTAAAACTTTTAGCAATTATCAAAATGATTTTTATATCTACTGGTTTAAAAATTCAAAAGGACACTGAAAATTTTAGCAAGAATTAAGAAAAGAAAAGGTAATATAAGCTTAGGAAAAGCTCTAATAAATTCTTACAATTTAACTCTTGTAATTGGATAAAGATTGGGATTGATAAATAAACTCTTAATTACAACTCCCGTAATTGGAATTAATTTTATTCGGATTGTAATTAGAATTGATCTCATTGGGATTGATAAATAAATTGTTGGGATTCATAAAATAAACTCTTACATTTGTATTTAACTCTCATAATTGGGATTGATAATCGTAATCTCGTAATTGGGATTCATAAATATAAAAGATATGAATGTACTGCCAAATTAAACTGATATGCTGAAGAGATTATAACCATTAAACTAAACACATCAATACTTGTTCATCACGAAATCCCATTTTCTGTCAATAACCACAATTATTCTACACTCAAATCTGTAACTTAGATTATTAAAAAAAATAATCAATTTAGAGATTAAGAAAAAATACTAAGCAATTACAATAAAATAAAAGTATTTCCACCTCCATAAACCCATTTATACCATGAAAAAGAACTCCTTTTTATCAAATATTCGAATCCAAATTAATAAATTTGAAAAACTTAGCTTAATCAGAAGACAAAGTTAGAGATAGATTTAAATCACTCAATGAATGATCAACACTTTCCTCTGCGACCTCATTGTTCATCGACTCCTCCTTCTTGTTGGAGTAAGATATTTTGACATCGTTTTTTCTGTTAATGTAACTTTGGATTACGGTATCCGAATCCGGAAACATGGATACTTTCCCCTTATTAGAGATGACAATAATGGCGACTCTTGCCCCACATAACGTTGAAAGTTCAGTAGCTTTCTTGAACAAGTTCCATCTACGCCTTGAGTTTGCTACTTTAGTCCCTCTTAGATTCTCCAAATCCATTGAACAAAAAAAGAGAAATTTTTTTTCGAAGTTCAGCCGTTTACCTTTTTAGAGAGTAATCACGGGTGAAAACCTAGTTTCATGGGTTTAGGGTTCCAAATTTTATTATTAATATTTTTGGCAACATGTTTTGGGTAGGGTTATAGCTTTCTAATTTACTTGGGTATCCCATTTGATAAAAAAAATAAAAAAAAATAATTTTCCGTATTATCATTTATCAAAGTAAAATATATTCCCTGAATTTTCTTGAGGTATTAAAAGGCAACTAAAACTGTGTTTCCTTTTCACGGCTAATCATCAAGTGTATCTATTTAGGTATGTGATGTATATATATGTATGTATATATACTCTTTGATGATCTTAAAGTTTATTTTCTTAACTGTTGAATTCCTGGGTTTTCTTGGTGTTAGCAATGGATGAAGCGAGACCAGGAAGAAGAGGGGCCGGTCGAAGAAGGATTGAGATTAAGCGAATACCGAATCAAAAGAAACTATGGGTGACATTTTCGAAGCGGAAACAGGGTTTACTAAGCAAAGCTGCTCGATTGTCATCGATAACTGGGGAAGACATTGGTGTTGTCATTATTTCAGAGCAAGGTAGGGTTTATACTTCCGATAACGCCGATGCAGTTATTGATCGTTATCTGTCGATAGAAGCTGGTAAAGATAATAATGGTGATGGTCGTAACGATGGTGCCGGTACTTCTAATCAAGGAATTGTTCAAGATGATAATAACTATGATGGTGATGGTGTTACTCTTCGTCTTTTTCCTCAAGAAAGTGGTATAGATGATGATGGGAGGTTTGGGATTGGGAATGGAAGAATGATGGATAAGCAAGGGATGAACTTGAACCAGTGGGATAATGTTATGAAGATCAATGATGGGGAGATTAAGGGTGACAATTGTTTCGTTGATCTAAATAAAGCTCCTCACGATGATGATGATGGTGGTGGTGATGATACGATGATCCATTTTCTTTGAAAGCAGTATAGGGATTTTGGTATTGATTTTTCTTTTTCTTGTAATCTTTGAGAAACTCTTTGATATTGATTTGAACGGTTCTTTGAATATAGTAAAGGGTTTGTGATGTTGAATTTTCTTTCCTATAGGTCTTTGAGAAATTAAAGATTGGTCTGCATTATATCCTTTTGAAAAAAACATCACTCAGCAAAGAAAAAAAATAAACCCAGAAACCAACTGCAGTTGCAATCCTAGTAGCCATTAGGGACTGATTTAGTTCCAGAAGTGAAGAAGAAAGGAGCACGATGAAATCTTTAAGGTTTGAAGCAGATAATACTGTAAAGAAGTAACCCTTTGCATCAGTTACTACACTGCATATTGGGACACTTTTGCTGAAGCCCCTGCAATCATGGAAATAAGTTAGTACTACATACACAATGTTCAAAGCTGCATTACCTGCTATGGGATAGTAATTAGAACCTGATTTGCATAAAACCTTCCCTTCAACACTAACGGGAGTAGCTGTTCTTTCTCTTCAGGCTTTTCTTCTTCTGGTTTTGTTTGAACAACATATGGTTTTCTCTCATATTCAGCCTTCCCTTTCTCTTCTTCTAGCTTAGGCTTGTAACTAGTGCTTGGTTTGGCATCATAGTAGGGCTTTGCTTCTCCTTCTAGCTTTGAACCACTATTTTTTAGATGAACTATAAGAGAAAGGCAAAGTTCTAACAGCAATACGGTTAGCGCAATTCAAATTCAAGTCACATTTAAAACGGTGAATATCTTGACCATCAAACCAACACGTAATTATTAATGTTAAATCTTAGTACTTTGTCTAATTATGGATATTAACTCTTACTATTTTATAACTTTAGTTCTTATTTCAATTTTTCTTTCCTTTTATATATGGATTACATAATATAATTTAATATATATTTTTATGTAAAGTCAGTAAAGTGTAGCCAAATTCAAAGGGTAAGGAATTGGATTTTCAAATTTTCTAAATCCCATAGCAAGTCTTAATAATTACAAAATTTCTATCGTTTTACCCATATATTTAACCATTTTCTAAAATTTCTATGGATTTATCAAAATATTTAATGAGTTACCAAAATTTCTATCATTTTATCAATATTTATGGGACTTCACCAAAATTTTTAAAATTTTACTAATATTTTCAAATTTTCTAATCAACCAAATCTTAATCATTACAAAAAATTTAATGACTTTATCAAAATATCTAACAATTTACCAATATATTACCAATTCTTTTTTTCGTTTTACCAATATATCTAATGTTTTACAAAATATCTATCATTTATCATTAATATTTATGATATTTTACCAAAATTTATAATATTTTATCAATATTTCCAAAATTTCTAAACCCTTACTAAATTTTAACAATTAATATCTAATGATTTACCAAAATTTTTAAAGACTTATCAATATATCTAACAATTTACTAATATTTTTAAAGATTTAGTAAAATATCTAACGAATTACCAAAATATCTAACAATTTATCAAATTTCCTATTGATTTACCAATATTTATGAAACTTTACCAATGTTTCTAAGAATTTACCAAAATATCTAATGATTTAGCAATATATCTAACGGTTTACCGAAATTTCTAAAAATTTATCAATATGTTTAATAAATTACCAAAAATTTTAAAGTTTTACCAAAACATTCAACTATTTATCAAAATTTTTAATGTTTTATCAAAAAATTTAACGATTTACCAAATATTTATGAGACTTTACCAAAATTTCTAATAATTTTATTATAATTTGTATGAATTTACCCATATTTCTTTGAATTTATCCAATTATCTAAAATTTTACCAATATTTCTATTAATTTATCAATTTTTATATAAATTTACTAAAATATCTAACTTTTACCAAAACAATTAACATTTAAATTTATCAAAATATCTAAAACTTTAAACCCATATGATAACATTTATTATTCGAATTTTTATCAGTTTTACCAAAAAAGATTCATATTTAAACGGTAAGCTTTGTATGTAGGAGCGTATGGTGCAAGTGCCGGAATGGCACGCTGCACGGTTTAATTCAAAAGAATATTCCAACAGAAAAATTAAATTTAAATATGAACCCAATAATTTCACCTTCTCTCTCATTAAATAAATTATTAAAAAAAAAACAACCCTAAAATTATGTCGCCGCCGCACCCGAACGGAAAACCCCAACTACCAATTTCCCGGCGAATTGTCCGAATAACCGTTACCGACGCCGACGCTACCGACTCTTCCAGCGACGAAGAAGCGGCCTCGCCGAAGAAAATCCAAAAGCGACCGAAGAAAAAGCTTGTCAACGAAATCACTATCGGAGTTTCGACGAAAGAGAACGACGTAATTGCTGGGTCGAGCCAGAGCAAGGCAAAGAGGTACAGAGGGGTTAGACAAAGGCCGTGGGGGAGATGGGCGGCGGAGATTAGGGACGGAAGGAGGATGAGGCTTTGGCTGGGGACTTTCGATACGGCGGAAGAAGCTGCCGTTGCTTATGATCAAGCGGCGGTTAAGCTGCGTGGACCTAACGCTCCTACTAACTTTAAGTTGCTTGATTGCAACGCTGTTCAGTCCTGAATTTTCTGTACATATTAACCTTCTGTATCCCCTTCTTCCCTTTGGTGTTCTCGATGTTTATGTTATTAGGGCTTTTTAGTTTTTGTATCTTTGACTTTATGCATGTAATAACCTGCGAACATTTGTTCCTCTTGTTTTCTCCTTCATCGGATCATGCTATTGTACATTTTTTTTAACACCATTTCCTACTTTGTAAACTAGAACTAACCATTTTTGTTATCTAAATTTGAAGAAGCGTTCAAACTTCAAGGTAATTCCACCATCCTTTCTCCTCTTGTAAACCTTAAAAATGGTGTCAGAAATTGAATTGCTACGAGCAACGCGATTAGTTCATATTTTACTTTTTTTCAGGTGGAAGAATGTAAAGCAAAGAAAACGAATCTGCTAAAGGTACATATGTCCTTGCTTTGACTTGGTTTTTGTTTCTTTGAAATTTGCTTTTATGTTACTTTGAGTTCTTGGAGGTAGCAATCATGTCAGTTGTTTTCTTGTACATATTTTGACTCTTGTTCTTGGGAATTTTTATTCTATCACTGATCAATTTGTGTTAAATTTCTAAAGTTGGTAGGTTTTCAAGGAAATTTTTGTCTTCAAATATAGAAGTGAATGAATAACTATTGATTGGTAAAAGAGTGAAAGTTGAAGCAATTGGGATTCTTAGTACTTATCAAATATAGATGTTTAAGTTAATTATGCACTTTCCCCATTTTATAGGATATAAAATGGTTAAATTTCAAAGCAAGAAGCTCAATTGGTCGAGGGGGAAATATACAGAGTGAATATATCGGTAGAGTTTATGTAAATGTGATGTTTGTAACTTGAGTTGTTCTCATTGTTGGTTAAGGTGCTTTTGAAAGGAGCAGGTGTGACAAAGTGGTAGTACAAAGGGCACAGCATCCTCAACTAAGTAAATATACCGATTCTGCTGTTTCCTGACACCTTATGTCTTCCTTTCTTCCAAAAGGTTGGTTACATTCATCAATGGTTGAGTTTTGTTGGTTAATAATGTCTTCAGATGTTGTGCAATGTTTTTGTAATGATTTTGTTTATTTAGATTTCTCTTGGATGCAGCATGCCCACATTGATCATATTAGTTTTCTGATGCTGAAGCCTCTAGGCACTTTTAATGATGGATTCTGATGTAATATAACTTTAACATACATATGGAACCTCATAGAGTGGAATATACATCTTTGTAAAACTAGGGTCTGATGGAGGAGAGTCTTGTTTACAAACTAGCCGTCATTCAAGCTTTCGGCTCAAATGGGGAAGAAAGTGATCTAGAGTAGTCTTGATCGAACCTTGTCTCCCAACCACTTAAAAGGGTTTATCCTCGTGATAAGTGTTACTAGAAACAGATGGTCAAATATTCATGTATATATTTGGTCTGAGTGAGAATTAAGATATCTAGTTTCCGAATTCTCACCTAAATCTCATTCGGGCTCTCTGTGTTGTTGGTTTGCTCATCCTTACAGTGTTGTGAGTTTTCCTTGCTTATTATGATCTGTAGATCAAGGTGAATCTCTTGTTCTGTTGCCTCCTCATGGATAGTACCGTAAAGGATACAGAGTTGTGGATCCAATTGACTCGAAATGGTGGCAACAAGCTCTACTAATAATCCATGGGTGCACGGTTATAACATCCGAGGCTATCGAAATCAAAATCTTAGAGGGGAATTCAATTCAAACTACGTTCCGACTAATATGGTATGACTCTGATACATAACTTTGAGTATGGCCTGTTGATTACTCTGTTGGTAACAATTTGATGACTTGATAACCCCTGTTAGGCCTTGTTTTGTAGCAGAATGGAAATGGGTGCGCAAATAATTGTACTTAGGTCGATATGGTGTTTATGTAATTCTCAAGGGGTGAATATGAATTTCACTCGTAATACTTGAAATAATGGTATAAGCAAATATTTTTCATTAAGTGTGTATCTCATGTTTAATGAATGCTTTAACATCATGTTTGGAAAGTGAAAACTATTGAAGAAATTATGGTAGGAAGATATGTTAATCAAGTTTCTTTTCTTAATTGGGTGGGATGGTTTGAACACAGTTGTGTGTAATAAAAGCTTTAGTTACCATTTTATACAAGTCAAGACCTTAATCAAGTTGTAGTTTTCGGGTATTAGTGAGACGTCTATGTTGGTTATTAAATTTGCTTCAAGTAGAACCTATAGTAATTGAAGCTTAATGTTTGATTGCAATTAGGGGTGAGCATTCGATTAAAAATTTCGAGTTAATCGAGTTGACGGATTCTATTTTATCATCTTAATTTGATTTGAAATTTTTTCAAATTGAGTCGAGTGTGATAGAATTCGAATTGAATCGAATAGAATATTTTTGTTCGAGTTAAATTTTAAAAAAAATAACTTTTGGTTCTTGTAACCACTTCATCTATTGTAATCAAATTTATTCATCGCAATTAAATTTGTTATTGACTTTTATCAATTCATAATTTAGTTATTAATCTTTTATATACAATTAGTTTTTTTCTTGCTTAGTTGCTTCAATCATGTTTTAATTCTTGTCACTATGTATTTTAAAATTAAAAAATATATTAAATATAAAAATGTTATTTTTTTAATAAAAAGTTATTTTAAAGATACCAACGTAAAATTTTAATACGAATATTTTATGGTATTATAAATAATTCAATTTTAATATAAATATTCAATATGATAAAAAATTCAATAATATAAATAGTACAAGATATGAATTTTAATTTAATAAAATAAATAGTATATATAAATAAAATTATTACTATTTAAGTTTAGAGATTTTTTTTTATGATTTTGAATTTTTTTATTTGTGGTAAAAGATAAAAAGTAAAAAATTTAAAGAAAAAATAAAAAATTTTGAGAGTAAAATTTTGAGGGGAAGTAAATAAAGAGTAAAATTTTAGAGGGAAATATTAAAAAAAATTGGAGGGGGGAGGGAGAAGAATGAGTTTAGGGTATATGGGAGGTGAGACAAGAGGAGTAAAATTTGTAGGAGAAAAGTGGGAGGGAATAAAAATTTTGGAGGAAAAAAAAAATATTTTGAGGGTTTTTGAATAAAATGAATTGGGAGATAAAATTTTGAAGGAAAAATATTAAAAAAAATTAGGGAGAGAGAGAATGAGTTTGTGGTAAATGTGGGTGAGATGGGAGGAGAGTAAAAATTTTGGGAAAAAGTAAAAATATTTGTGGATTTGTGATAAAAATGTAAAATATTATAGTTTAATATTTGATTTATTCTAGTTATTTGAATTTAAAAACTCAACTCGATTCGAATTCGAAATTCGAAAAAAATTCGAGTTGACTCGAATTACTCAATTGATTGCAATATGAGTTGTGTTTTCTATTTTAACTTTAATATATACTCATCTTTGAACCCAGTGTGTTGGCATGGTCAAAGATGTTCATCGTCTAAGATGTGGTTTGAGTCGTATTAATCGCATTGTTATTAGAACTTTATCCTTTTTTTGCAATTCACCAAATATATATATATATAAGTCTCTTTTACATGTAGTGCGTTAAATATAATTCGAAAATCTCTTTTTGGATCTCTATTAGTGAATTAAAATATATGATAATTTATATATAAAGTTAAAAAAATCTAAAAATTCTAAGCAGGGGGATCCCTACATTACAAGACCTGAGATCATTAGAAAATAAGTCAGAAGAAGTGAAATAGCACAGTTTGGAGGGTGGATTACTTGTAAACAAAACATCATTATAAACTAAGTCCGTGAACATTGGTTTCAACTAGCATATTGCTCTCCTTATGCCCTTTGGAGGTAGAAGTTTTTAATCGGTTAACTGATTCGAATTATTATTGATCGAATTAATCTATCTTTTTAAACTTTTAATATTTAATTGAATCGAAATTTAAAAAAAAAAAAATTTAATCGAACCGAACTTTTTCGATTAATTCGTTTAGTTAATCGAATTAACCAAAATTTATATTTTTTTTATTTTTGGTTAAAAAAAGTATAAAACATATAAAAAATTAGCCGAATTAATCGAATTAATTTATACTTCCAAAAAATTAATCAAATTAATCGACCTCGACCGAATACTTATATATTATAATAATATTTATTAAATTCGATTAATTCGATTAATTAAATTAATTTATTTTTACTCAAAATTTGCACACCTTATTTGAATAATGGCATCCACTTTAAAAACATGTTCAATATTCCAATTTAAAATACATTTAGAAGGCTAAAATACTAAACATATCTTAGAATTTTATCACTTTTTAAGTTCTTTTATACAGCAATAGATATTTTATGCATATTTATATTAATAGATTGCTTAAATATAAATTAAGGTTTAAATTTTTTTATACAATTTTTATACTATTCATAGCCCTTCAAAACTCTTAAAAAGGAAGGAAAATATATGCTTTAGGTGGTTTGAATCAACGCACTCTTGATTGTTGCAACAACAATATTGATGTTTAAATTAAAATTTAATTGTTGTTTGATAAATTGAAAACTTAAGTGCTAAAAATTTGAGTAAAATTTATAAGTGTTGAATTAGGTCACGTCTAAAGTAAGATCTCGTCGGATCTTTTTTAATTCAATGGATGTGGTTAAAAAATAAAAATGAAGAGATTGTAATCGTTTGATCAAACCACGTCAAAAATTAAGAAATTGTGGTAGTGACTAGAACTTGTTAAATTGATTATTGAATATGTTGTTATTCTCTAGAAATCAGTTACCACATATGTTGTTACTCTTTGAAAATCAGTTTTTTTTTTTTCCTTTTTTAATGTTGAAATCGGTTAAAAAGGTAAAAGATAAACTCATGTTTTGAAAAAATCAATGTAGAAACAAGAATGTTTACATAGCGGAAATTTAAAATTACTCTTAAAATCGAGTTATTGTGTTATTTATGACAATAAATTTTATCAAATTTAGTATATGTGTTATTCACTTAGCTCCTACTAGTTCTTGGCTTTTAATTAACACAATCTTCTTCCCCATACTCAAAATCTTAGTTACTCAAAGAGTGGATTCTAATTTCTTGGATCGATCACACGATGAAAAGTTAATTCTATTTATAGGTAAAGAAATCAAATATCAAGATAGAATTTATTTGGGAAATAATCTCATTATATTTCAACAAAGTAGATATGATCGATGATGTGTCCATCTGACTTAACCCATAGTCGTTATTTATAAGGAAAACTACAACAGTTCTACTAGAACAAGAAGAGACAAAATAATAATATTTTAATAAAAACACTGAGTCCCTTGGGACTGCTTATGGTGGGTAGTACACAAATTGAAAATACCCAATGTGCTACCCACCCCATATACAAGAGGGTTTAATAGGATTTTTTTTGTATTGAATACAATTATATATGTTATTTGTTCTTTAAATCAATTCATATATTTTATCTAGCTTAATAATCAATTTTCTATTCCCAAAATATTTTTTATTTAAAATGTTTTAATTATTTATTAATTAAATTATTTTCTCAATCAAATTCTAATTCCATTAAAGTCCCAACAACTTTACCGTACTAGAATCTATGAGTAAATTTAATTGTCTCGTTCTGTATAACTGCGACAACTACTTAATTTAATTTTCACTTTTTTCAGTTATTTATTTACAATCAATTAAAAATAATCAAAGAAAGTGCATTTACTACGAATAGTAATATATGCAATCCATTTCTCTTTCTGTCGTTTTCATTCATTCAACATATCAGTTCTAATTGCAATTTGAATAGAGTTGTGTTGAGCTAGCAGATTAATCGATTAAACATATATAATTTGGACTCAAATAATTTGTAATTAAATTTTGACTCTTCATCTATTAATTACAACATTATTTAGTCATAAACTCAATTTACAAAAAGAATCATGGTTGAACTCTCCTTTATTATATATCATTACAAAAATAACTTGTAATTATGCTTGGCCAATGATCATGTCATTACAATATTATCCTCATAGGATATCATTAATATCTTTGAGTTAAATTCGTTCATCCAATATGATCATATTTTATCTCATGATAACTGTTGCATCTTCCACAATAAAAAATATTATTATTAACACAGTAATACAATCATTTGTCTTAGATCAATGACCCTTGACCATGTTTCTTTTCCATAAACCATGCAATTTTAGTGAGAATATACAGTTTACTCTTTATTGAGCTATGAATTGCATTGTTGCAAGTGAACTCATGTCATACATAGGTTATATGCCCAACATATTAGCTTTCGACTATGATACCAATTGAGTTCAAACTTTCAATATATCAAAGTATATGAGCTACATACATATGGTCAGCCACTTATTCAAGACTAAGGTAAATCACACCATGAATCATAAGTGAATAAATACATAAACGAATATAAGATGAATTCAACTTGAGTTTTGTCTGATGTATTGTCAATCCAATCATATCTTTGTCTCTATCCTCTTGGGAGTCATCCACTTCAATACACAAGATAATGTATCTCCCCAATTGGAATCTTGAATCAATTTTCCCAATTTTGATTCTTCATACTATGAACCATTTAGATTAGCTACTAATATAATTTGTCTTCTAGCATCACGATCCGACCACATGATGCAACTTCATATTAGTTAAACATTAAGTAATTAATGAGTCAATATTTGCTTATACATTTTGCTTTTCATGCAAAAATCATTGAAGACAATTATACAAAAGATAATAATTTAAACAATGGAGTTTTATTAATTAATTTTTTCGAAAAATTACAAGCATTAATGACGAAATAGCTACACTAAGAGCATCAGATCTTAACACGTTTTTCAATACAAATCTTACATTACATTATTTACGGTGGATTGATGTTTTTTTTTTTTAACCATAGATTTAATCCCACTATCATGGGATCTTTAGATAGATGCCACTATTGAATTATATTAAAAAATAGTGTAGTAAATTAGTAAAATATAAATACTGAATATAATATGTTGTTTGATAAAAGTAATTATTAAATTAAAAATTATTTATTTTTTAATTCTAATATTATCATATATATTATTTACAAAAAATTTCATATAAGTTAAATTCAATGGATAAATTAACCTTTTCAAAATTTTAACTTAATTAACTATTTATCTTAAACATAAAACTTTTAAAATATTCACTTAACAAATTGTTATAGATAATATATAATTAAACAAATAAAAATTTATTTAAATTTCTATTTATCTAATTAACATAGGATAAGAAAATAATATTTATTTATTCATTTAATATTATTATTTAAAAAAACATAAGATTTAATATTTTAAAAAGTTTACGTTTGAAAATCTCACCTAATTACTTAACCTTTTAAATATTTAATGAAATTTCAAATTAAAGATATAAAAAAATATTTAACTTCAAATTATATTTAAAATATTTATCTTAAAACTTAAATTTAAAATTAAAAAGGTTTCAATAAAAGAAGTATTTTAAAATAAAAATTTAAAAGAATCATCTATTTAAAAAAATTAAAAGAATCATCAAAAGCATCTTTTAACTCATAATGTCTCGTTTGGTTACTAACGTAATAATATGAAAAATAAAACTTATTTCTTACATATGTAGTAATAGTTAGGCATAAAATATAGAATAGCTAACGCAAATTTAAACTTGAAATAATAAAGATGAAACCTTTGATGAAGATTTAGCTTTAATATCAATTGTTAAGCTTGAAAATATTAAGGGGGTGAATTGGTATTTAAAAATCGTTACGAATTTTTCTAAAATAAAGAAGAGTAAGGAGAAAAGTTTGCACAAATTATTTATAGTGGTTCGACACCAGTTGTGTACTTCCACTACTTAACTTTTAACTTTTAAAGATTTTTTAACTCATTTTATTGAATTGATACTTTTTGAGGACTACAACTTGGTGTCTTAAAAATCTCCAACACTTGATCGGTTTCCACAATTTAGTGTGTTGGTGCAACTTTGGTAGAAGTCGCTATTGGTAATATAATTGTTTCACAAGGAGTGTTTCACAACACCTGAATGGCCGGGTAGGGATACCAAATGTTTATTTATTTATTTATTTTCATTTGTTTAGTGTATGATTTAGGGTTTAGAGTATCATGTAATTCGGAAGAAGTCGTTATTGATAATATATTTGTTTCACAAGGAATGTTTGTTTCATAAAAAATGTTTTCTGCATTTTTCTGTTTATTTTTTGAAAAATAAATTGATAAAAAAAAATGACTTATTAATTAATAGAAAACAAACCTATTTTTCTAGAAAATAAAGCTCCATTTGGTATATGTAAATATTTTCTATTTTCATTTTCAAAAAATAGGTTTCATTTTCTATTTTTTTTTTTAAATTGAAAAACATGTTTGATAAATAAAACAGAAAAATATTTTTAATAATGAAAACATGTTTGGTAACTATTTTTCTCTAACATGAAAGATACATTAGTTATATCGAAATAAATTTTATTTATTATTCTAATAAAATTATTTAATATTTCAAATTTATTTTAAAATAAAATTTAATATTAATAATAAATTTAAATTTTAAGCAATATTTTTAATATTTTATTGAAAAATTTATATTAATATTTTAATAATATGTATTAAATTTTATATATATATATATTACAAGGTTCTGATGAACAAATGTGTTCACATTACACACGTGGCACTCTCAATTTTAAGCATTTATTTTCACTTTAAGAAAATTACTCTTTAAATCTAATTTGCACGTTTCTAAGTACAGGGCCTTCTCATACTTTCACCAAATATGTGTATTTGTTATTATTTATTAGGGTAAATTATAAAAATAATTACTTTATTTGCCTCAGGTTACATTTTAGTCACTTATGTTTGAAATGTTACGTTTTAGTCACTTATGTTAGTATTTTGTTACGAAGTGATCACTGTGCTGTTAAGTTCCGTTATCTCCCTAACGATAAACTTACGTGACAGTCCAACTAGATTTTAAGTACCAACTTGGATTTTCAAATGGAATGAGTAAATCTTTAATTAAATAAATTTAATTAATTAAAAATTTTAAACCCTAAACCTTAACAAAAAAACCTTAAACCCATTTCCACACACCTCTTTTCTTCATCTTCATCTTCTTCCCTTTTGATTTCAATATCTTTAGTTACAAATCTGTTTCAAAGCTTGAATCTTTAAAACTTATTAACCCAAAGATTTAATATCTTTGATTCCAATATCTTCTTCTCATTAAGTTTCTTTGGATTGATGGGTTTCAAAGATTCAAGCTTTGAGATAAATTTGTAACTAAATATATTGAAATCAAAAGAGAAGAAGATGAAGATGAAGAAGAGAAGTGTGTGGAAATTTTAAAATTTTTCAGTTAAGGTTTAAAGTTTAAAAATTTTAATTAATTAAATAATCTAGTTGGATTGTCACATAGGATTACCGTTAGAGAGATAATGGAACTTAACGGCACAGTGATCACTTCATAACAAAATACAGACATAAGTGACTAAAACATAACATTTCAAACATAAGTGACTAAAATGTAACCTGAGTCAAACAAAAGTGACTATATTTGTAGTTTATCCTATTTATTATTGATATTTTGGTTATAGGGATTTTCAGTGAAATCATTTTCCCGGTTCTTGCAGATTAATATGAATGCTAACCTTCAATAGATTTGCCCTCCGGTTATGACTTTTCCTTGATCCTTCTTTTGTTTATCTAAATCTGTTTTCCTGCCTTCTCTGGTTTTTTTGTTTATCTCCAATCAATTGTTTGTGGTAATTTTGGTTTTGGACTCGCACACCAACTGTTCGAGGTTTTGTCTCAGAAAAAGCAACGTCTTGTTAATGAAGGGAAGATCCATAATAACGTTATCATCTTCAACAATCCGATGTCAAAAATTAGATTCCATGTTTGTTTCAGTAAGGAAAATATCAAGTGGAGGAAAGAGATCAAAGAAGAAAATATACCACAGAGACTATCAACTAGACAAAGTAATGGATTTGCAGAAGAAACCATCTTTAATTCTTCAGCTAAAGTCCATTATCCAATCTCAAAATCATCAACGTCTTCTTCTTCGTAACCTCGAAAAGGAAGTTGGGTTTGTGGCAAAATGGAACTTCATGTCCATCATTGAGAAGTACCCTTCAATATTCCGTGTTGGTGGTGGCTGTGGAAAAGAACTCCCTTTTGTTTCACTAACTGGAAAAGCCGAAAAGATTGCAAGAGAAGAGGGTGAAGCAAGGAATTTAATGGAACCCATTCTGGTTAAGAACCTAAGGAAGTTGTTGATGTTGTCTATTGATTGTAGGGTGCCATTGGAGAAGGTTGAATTAATTGGAAATGAACTTGGCTTGCCTCATGACTTCAAAAAGTCATTGGTTTTCAAATATCCTGAATATTTTTCCATCAAAGCTATCAATGGTAGAGCATATCTTAACTTGGAGAACTGGGATTCTTCACTGGCAGTGACTGCTCGTGAGGAGAGATTTGCACGTGAAAAGATGTTGCAATCAGCTGGTGGTCAAAATAAGGTTAGGATCACGAAAGATGGTAACTATCTTGGTCCATTCGCATTTAAAATGTGTTATGCTGCTGGTTTTAGACCGAATAAGAGTTTTCTTGTGGAGCTTGAGAAGTGGCAGAAAATGGAATTCCCTTCCCCATACTTGAATGCGAGGAGATTTGAAGTTGCAGATCCAAAAAGCCGAAAAAGAGTGGTGGCTGTGCTTCATGAACTCCTCAGTTTGACATTGGAGAAGAGGATGATATCTGCAAAACTGGACGTATTTCATTCAGAGTACCGGTTACCTTCCAAGTTAGTTCTATGTTTGATAAAGCACCATGGTATATTTTACATTACAAATAAAGGTGCAAGGAGCACTGTATTTCTTAAAGAAGCATATGATGGTACAACTTTGGTAGATAAATGTCCTATCCTGATGTTTAATGATAAGTTTGTTGCACTTAGTGGTAGAAATGAGACCATGGCAAGTAATGTTATGGATTATACTTAGGTTGTTACTTAACAGATGTGGGATAATACCACTTTGCAACCATGTTAATTTATGATGTCAATGCAGCTGACATAGGAGCTGATAATTGTTTAAGTGTTTGATGTGGATGGAGAAAACCAGGTAAGGTGGAATTTTTTCTTAATCTTTCCTCATTGAGAATGGAGTATGGATGGCATCATTTTCTGCTATGAGTTACTAGTTTTGCTTTTGGTATCAGTTATATTATTTGATAAACATTGAAATCACTTAAAAAAGAAATTAGAGGCAGAAGCAGAGACCGCTTTCTGTACTCCGTTGTTAAAAGCACTCCAGGATTGTAAACTTTTTAGTTGGACTATCACTTTCATTTGGGCCTAGGTTGTAAATTTTTCACATGTTTCTGCTGAGACGGAAGAAAGTTTTCTAGTGCGTTTGCCTCCCTCCTTAACCATCAATACTGAAGAAGTTTACTGCTAAACCTGCAGCATGTTGTATGGACTGTGGAGATTAATAAATCCTCCTGTCTTTGTTAATGGAAAGAACCTCAATCATTAAACTTCGGATAAGGCTAGTTGCTCTTTTTTTTCCTCTCCCTGTTCCCATTTCTCAGGGTTTGGAGTGAGTCCTTCTACTACATTCACTTAACAAGGCCTGACAACAAAAGCTGGAGAACTCTGGATTAAGAATGCCCTTCAATTAAGGTGAACTGCTTATGGAACCTCTTGTAATAAAGGTATCAATTTGTGGAAGGCCTTATGTAATTGTAGAAACAGTTTCATAGTGTATGTTCATTTATTTGAAGTTTGTTTAGCTTCTAAGTTGTTATGGCAAACTCATATCATTTACTGTCGGACTATGTTTTGAGATTTATTTCACATAATTAGCCAAGCAAGTTCGCTGCGACTTAATTGTGATGTGTAGTGGGTGGGTTTCCTTTGAGTACATGTTCTCATCTTATGACTGGCACAGGCTATTGAGACTTTATAGTACAATGTTGAAACGAAGGCAAATTCTTGGAGGAAAACCAAGAAACAATTCTAAGCTTACTAAGAAAACTCCATGATGAGCTTATAAGACAGGATGATTTTAATGGATCTTCTGTTGTTTATTGTCATACAAAATCTAGAAATTCTCAGGCTATATTTGATTGAACTGGGGAGGTGTACAAGCTACATATTTCATCGAAAAAGTTTCCGCATGAATCTATTTTGCTTGGACTTGGTCGAGTGTCAACTGCGGGTATGTGTGCTCAATTTTTTAAAAGTTATATTTAGTATTTGGAGGGTCTTTTGAGGATCATATCTGTATACTCTTGAATGCACTGGACACGATAATGGTACTTCAAAAAAAAAAAAAATGAAGAATTTGAGCAACATAAGTATGATTTATATCTGTGTGTGTGTGTAGAATTATTATTTACTCCTTTGGACTTAGATTTGTGCCTTCTTTTTTTTTTGGTGAAAGAGAGGACAAATTACATTATATCAAAGATTCTAGCACACCATGAGTTTTATCTTGTTGAAAAATCCCCAACACCTCATTAGGAGGCAGCTCAAATATTTGAAGACTTGACTTTCGAGCAAGGTAAATTTTTGCCAAACGATCAGCAACCTGATTGTCAAAGATTTGTGCCTTTATACCTAATTATCCTACTCAACATCAACAATGTGTTTTGCTGTATTTTATTGTAGTGCTATAAAGTTTTTATCTTTTTTTTGGTCAGAGTGCTATAAAGTTGATAAATCAAGTAGTATTGGCTGGGTATTAAATCACTTTATAATGACTTTGCTTTACTGTCTTCTTGATCACTTAAGCACTCATTTTGGTGCACTTACTGGTGCAACTGAGTTGACTGGAAGTCATGTTAGAGAAACTCATTGATGTGTTTGATAAAACATGATGAAATGGTCTAGCCATGGAAATAGAAAGTAGGGACCTTGATGATTGCGGCCATTATGCTATTCTTTCCTATTCCCTCATCAATGATCTTTGTGAAAGATTAAAGTATTTAAGCACTCGATAATGCTGTATTCTTTCAACAAAATCTGAATTCTCGGAAATGTATAAACCTGAAATAATTGCATGCTTCAACATGAAGACAATCAAGAGAATAATAGTAAAAGTACCATGCAGGTCCTTATACTGGGAATCAGATTATATTTTGATTTCTTTACTGGAAAAATAGGCAAATGTTACATTTTGACCTCTTTACTCGAGAAATGGGCAAATTAGTCATTGTATCTTAAATTAAAGAGTAAACCAATCATTTTGTTAAAAATTTCATCTATTTCTACTGTAAAAAAATTAGTCTATTTGTAATGACTCGAAAGTCAATGGTGTCGGAAAGTATGATTTTTGAACCTTGATTCCGTAAACCAGACTCGTAAATATTCTTTTTAAATATTTACACATTTATAATTGAAGTGAATTGAAACTTGGTCGGGTAATTTTTTCGAATTAGGGCTTAATTAGCGTTTAGGGACTAAAATGTAAAAGTGTCAAAAATTTAATTTCTTAAGGAATCTTTAATTGAAACTTTTTTGAGGGACTAATAAAGTAAATATATCATTAAAATGAATATAGTGAACGGTGATATACTTAGAAATTGAAGAAAAGGTGATAAAAATGAACACATAATAATTTAAAGATTTCATGGTATTTGGTTCCTTGACATTTAAAGTTCAAAAGTTTTGATCATTCATATAATATAAACACATGTTAATTGTTTAGACAAACATTGTCATATTCTTGTCCTATAATTATATTTCACTTTTTACTTTCTTCAAGCTTTGCCTAATCATAGAAATGAACTGAACTTCCACTTTGGAAGATTCAAAAGATTTTAATAAAACAGAAGGAGAGATGTTTGCCTGTCTATTGAGGTAAAGAATATTGCTCCACTTTCTGTTGGTTTTTCAACTCTTTTTCCTTAATAAAAAGTGGACTTTGTACTTATAGAGTTGTACTATTAAATGTTGTGTCAACAATTGAGTTGATGCAGGATTACACCGCTCAGATTACTGTTGGTTTACTTCGCCCAACTCAGACCCACCAATTTTGGGTGTTACAATTACAAAAGCTACAATCAGTGCTTGTCCAATGATCTTGTCATAAGTGTGTTATTCTCATAGGATATCCTTAATCTCTCTAGGATAAATTCGTTCTCTCAATATGGTCCTATTGTATCTCATGGTAACCATTATATCTTCCTTCATGAAAAGTCAATTAGTATCATATAGTAACTAAGTCATTCATCAAAGAAACAAACAACCTGTGGTCACTTTTACTTTTCATCTATCATGTAATGCCAATGAGAGAATATCATTTACCTATGTCTTGGGCTATGAATTCCACTTTTATGAATGATGCTATAGACTACAGAAGTCGTATACCAAATGCACCAGTTTTCATTTCCTTATCTATTTGAACTCAGACTTTTACTTACATCAAAATGTACGAGTCACGCATACATAGTCCACCATCCACTCAGGATTCAGGTATGCCACACTATGAACGTCACAAGTTAATAAATCCATAAATGGATTCAGGGTCTATTCTAATTGGGTCCTACTTAATGCACCGTTAGTCTAGTCAGTAACATCTATGTCTCTATCTTATTGGAGTTATGAGATTCATGACTTGGTTCAAACAAGAGAAAGAAACAAACATAAAATTATTCATTGATATTCACGATATGTTCCCTAAGGTAATTGGGTTCATGAATTACGGCCACCAAGCAGTCCAAGCAGCAAGGTACACTGGTCAAGGTTTCATGATTACCTTATCTCACGCAAATCGTTTACCCGTAACTATTCAATATCCTTATGAAAATTTAATCACATTAGAGCATTTTCGCGGGTGAATCCATTTTGAATTTGATAAATACATTGCTTGTGAAGTATGTGTTCGTGTATGCCCACCCGCTCTGATGCCCAAGACAAAACATCTCCCCAAATGGAATTGATACATGACAAATTAGTCTTTCAATTGGTTTGCTCAATTTCGATTAGACTAAAAATGTAACACTCAAAACCCGTTACCATTGTCGATTAGGGTCTCGGGGTCATCCGATCTTATATCGCAGAGAAATTCTCAATATTATTTCCTTTTAGTGTATATTAATGAAGTAACACACCTCAACTGTCATAAATAAGAAATTAAATATAAAAACAACTCATCAAGGGCAAAAAGTCATTTCCAAAAAAATAGGAGACTTCTACCGGTACCTGTTGGATAAGTATTGGTAGTAGTCAAGTCAGTAAGCAATTCAGAAACAGTGCAGACTTCCACCGATACTTGTGATACTTCTACCGCTACAAGTGTGACTTCTACCGAAACAAATTATGCACTACCGATACTAAAAACTCCAAAGAGCTAAGAAGTCCTATCCTGCAATTTCTACCGATACAAGTACCCAAACTACCGATACTAACATAATCAGAACTACCGATACTTATCATGGTACTATCGATACAATGCAAGTCAGTAACTAACCTCTCTCCTACCCTGTACTTCTGCCGATACATGCATGAGTTCTACCGAAACAAGTAATCAGTACTTCAAAGATACACAAAATTTTACTACGTTTTGCAACATTTCATCAAAATACATTTCAATTTGCCTTTACATTACATGATAATCATCCAAAAACATGTCTATGAGGACTACATCAAAATGACACCAGTTCAAACAACACCAAAATACATTCATGAGTCATCATCATGTTCCCAAACATTCTATTACAAAATAAGCATCAAACATAACAAGTTTCACAATCCTTACTACATGCCACGTAAGCCAAGTGATAACAAAGTCTACCGAACAAACTCTCGGGATAGTGTGATTCTTCTAGGTGATCCGATCTTCAAACAACAAAATGAATCTTCAAAACAACAATAGACACACTAGTAAGCTTACGGAGCTTAGTAAGTTCGCGGAACAATTAACTTACAGCAAGGTATAATGAACACACAGAGACAGAGTAATTAAACATCTTCAACATCTCGTGACTTTGGCATAATATTGATCTCTTCTAGTCTTCCAAAAATTTAGCTCATACGAGCCCAGACAGAGTTTAGCTCTTACGAGCCTAAACAGAGTATCGCTCTTACGAACCAGATAGAATTACGCTCTTGTGACCCAGAACTAGAATTACGCTCTTACGAGCCAAAATCAAAATTACGCTCTTATGAGCCAAACGAAATTACGCTTTTATGAGCTGAAATCAAATTATCTTCGTCATCTTCCATCTTGCCTCCTTACGTCAAGAATAGCTCTAAGATAAAGAAATTAGAATAATTAAGTATAGTTGTGGTTGTACGAACTTACCGAATGAGATTGCAGTTATGGCTAATCTTCAGGGACTATTCCATAATTTTCTCTTTTTCCACGATTTGCAGCCCGTTCGTGATCTAAATCAACAAATCATTAAATCCCACATTAAATCATGATATTTCACTCATTTCTTGCATCTATTTCCTTTTCCAAAAATTTACAAAATTACCCCTGTACTTTCATTTTCATTCAATTTAGTCCTTAAACCTCAAATTAGCAAAATAACCATTTCTAGACTCAACCCATGCTAGCTGAATATACTAGAACACATTATCAACATATACATACAATTTATTTCACCTCAAGTACAAGTATTCTACCATTTTAGCAATTTAATCCTCAAACCCTAAAATCATCAAAAATCACTTTACAAAATCAACCAATCTAACAACCAAGCTTCCAAAACTTTCATAAACTATCAAGAATAAGCTTATTCATCAATGGCAAAACATTTAACTTTTGACAGAATCACAAATTAGTCCTTGGGTTAGCTAGATTAAGCTAATGCAGACTCAGAAACATAAAAATTACTAAAAACGGGTGAGAAATCACCTACAAAATGTTGAAACCTAGCTTGGTCATGTGTGTCTCTTCTCCTCTTAGGTTTTTATTTCTAATTTTCCTAAAGGAAGAAGATGACTCAAATTACCTTATGTTTACTTAATAATCCTTTATTTTACAATTTACTTATTTATCCTTGTTAAACTCATTTCAACTTAATATTTCCCATGCCCAAACTGCCCACTCTAATTTCTAAAGGTATATTTACCCTTCATGCACTTTCATTCCTCTTTCCATAAGCCTTTTGACCATTCTATTATTATAATACAACTTCTTCAACATTTACAATTTAATCCTTTTCACCTGATTAGCTATATAAACTATAGAATTTCTTAACCAAAATTTAATACGATGCTAATGACATCATAAATATTAAACAAATAGAATTTACGACTTGATTCGTTGGAGTTGTGGTCTCGAAACCACTATTTTCGACACCATCGAAAATCAGGCTGTTACAAAAAACATGTTTAGGTTTGTTTACTAATATAAGTTGTTTTTTCGTATTTTGATTTAGCCATGTAATTTTGCTTAATTTTAGTTAAGCATTAGATAATTAGTGAGTTAATATTTGCTTCTATTTTTTTACATACAAAAACTATGTAAGATCAATGTAAAAAGGGTATTAATGTAATTCATGAATAATTTTATTAACCAATCTTTTCAAAAAAAAAAGAAGTAAATTTCTACAAACGAATATACTACACTTAGGGCACTAAATCCAACAACTTTCGTAACTCTTTTATCGGGGCTCCCCTAGCTGAAGCTATCGGCACAACTTGCAAAGGAGCTCCAACTACTCTCTGAAGTACTTTCGCTATTGTGAAGAGTAGATTCTCTTCACCTTGACCCTCTCGACAAAGTCTATTAACTTTATTTCATCGAGCACCAGCTTAATCAACATCATGTGCCTTGATCTCTACCCTATTCTCACCCTTAATGGAGTGATCTTTGCTGTTGAGTTCTGCTTCAACAACATTTCTTGATTCCTTAGACATTTTCAACTATAAAATAGAAAAATTCATAATCATCATTCATATCTCGATTGAGACGTGTGATGATAATTTGCATGAACCCACGGCCTGTCACACGGTCTATGACACGACCGTGTGAATAATCTTCGAGTAGGGACACAGTTGTGTGTCCCTGTTTGTGATAAATCTATAGTTGTATGTTATTCGAAATTAATCCCTAAATGACTGTAATGCTGCATATGGTTTATGATGTATAAGATGTAACAATACATGTGTAATGATATATACTTTGAAATGTGAATATATTTATTTCTGATAGAAGATATTAGTGTTTTGGGTAGTATAATGTTATGGAATGCCTTGTGACGCTTCAAGACCTTAAATCGACGACGGTTACGGGTTAGGGGCGTTACAAAGTAAGCTTGCTTAAAGATTAGTAAGCTGGTAATAAATTTAAACTTTAACTTACCAAAAAGAATGTGACTTAAACATTTTACAAGATAACTCAATATCCTAATCATGAGTTTAAAAATTACCTATACACATCACAAGTCTCACATGGTTAGTGTGTTCATATATCAAACATAGAACTTTATCATGTTTTCAAACACATATACCCATAAACACATTTGGTACATAACTCTACCATAACATAATCTCCTAACATTTATTATCTTCATTTCAAGTATTAATTTCAATTATCCCTTTATACATACTTACAACTCTACAAATACTTAGTATAAACACTTCATATAACTGTTTCATAGACATATACCTTTATTTAAACCTTTTTCACCCGTTGAACCAAATGAAATAACATCGAAACCTTGAAAATTCACATAACCATTAACTCCCCTAAACACACCATAACATCATGAGCTAATGTATTACAGACATATGAAACATATAATCACACCAAGGCCTTAATATTCATTAACAAGCTATACTAGTCAAAACATTCATATCATATTCAACTAATTAGTAAATATTCAGTCCATGTGCTCAATCATTGCTTTACTTCTATGGGTATTATAGATGCAAGACAAGGGCACCGTTGTGCAATCAAAGGTACAATTGTACCATCTGGGGCACCTGAGTGCATATAGGGGCACGAGTGTGCAGACATGGGCATTGAAGTGCGAACAAGACACTTCATCTTTTCCATAACACAACTTAATTCATTTCATTCATATGTAAATTTAATACAATTTACAGAACATCATTATAATTTCTTCTCAATACCACACATATTCACTTAATATTTGTAACTCCCATAGTAATACATTAATCCAAAATGATTTCTCATGTTCTTACATAAATTAATTATCTTGCAAAAAACAATAAAATTCACAATTAAATTTACAATAAGAAATAAGTCATTACGAACTTGCCTCGACTAAAACGGTTGCAAAAACCAACCGACAACTAGTCCAAAACTTTAACTTTCCTCGATTTAAATCCGATTGATTCATCTCTTGATCTAGATAATAAATCCATTCAATTTAATCATTTCAAATAGTTTAAAATAATTAATTCTAGTTTACAACCATCTTAATGTAAATTTACAAAATTACCGTTAACATTTTAACTTTTTTGCAATTGAGTTCCTAAATCAAAACTCACAATTTAACCACAATTTAAGAAATACTAAGCTAGCCAAATTTTCAATGGGTTCATTACAGCCCAAACTTCCACCATTTCACATTATTCTCATTGAATTTTTACTATTTCCTCGAATAGGTCCCGTAACACAAAATCATCAAATCACTTAACGAAAGACTTATAATTAACCATTATACTCAAGGATCTAATAACTAAGCTCACAAACACACCTATCTCATTCATGGTAAATCCCTAAACTTTTAACAATTTCATCAATCAACCCCCAAATTAGTTAGATCAAGTTAAAACGAATTCAAAAACATAAAAATAATTAAAAACGAACCTCAAATCATCACCCAAACATAGAAAGGAGCTTGGCCAAATCTTTAGTTTTCTAAAAAATGGAGAGACACGGTTAGGAAAGAATAAGAAATAGAAAATAAAAGAAATAATCCAATGTTTTCTTTCTTTTTTACACTTTTACCAGTTGGGAAATGTGCTCATATTGTAGTAAACATGTAGCTGTTTTCTATTGGTTTGAACGATGAATAAATAAATAAAGTTAATTTCAAATTTCACTATTATGTCTTTTGTATTTATTGTCTTTTATATTTTGCATGCATAGAGAAATTGTGACAAGCAAATATGAGCTCATTGATTGTCTAAGTTCAAACTGAAGATAAGTGGCATTGTAAGAACGTTTACATTGCGAGAAAGATAACTTAGTTCAGTGGATAATCTAAATGAGTCCATAATCCTGTAAAAGAATCAAAGTGAGCGTTTGATTCAAATACTGAGAAGGGTTGTTATGTCGTCTTGAAATCCAATTGAGGAGATGACTAGTCTTGGCTATCGAAGAAGTTGACTCAATTGTTAAATATATAGATATATTCATTGGTAGAATGATACATTGGACTGGACTCAATATGAATTAATTCTGAATCCGTTTGTGAATTAAATCACTCGTAGCTTTCATGGTGTGATTTACCTAAATCCTGAGTTAGTCACTAACCATGCGTATACAACTCATGAGCTTTGATATAAGTGGAGGCTTATGCTCTAAAGATAATCGAGCCCATAGCCGGTATGTTGGGTACATGACTTGTGTATGCATGGCTTTACTAGAAACAGTGGAATTCATAGCTCAATTAAAGAGTTAATGATATCCTCTCATTAGCATTGTGTGTATTGATAAATATGGAATGTGGCCACGGGTTGCTTGTTCTCGAACGGGCAATTTATCACAGTTATTTGTTGACAACGATCATATTAATTATTAAGAAGACATAATAGTGATGATGAGATAAAATAGGATTGTATTGAGTGAACGGATTTAACTCAAAGGAATTAAGGATATCATATGAGGGTAACACACACATGACGAGGTTATTAACGAAGCAGCTGGATGAATTGTTTTCATAAAGAGTATACAATAAGGAGTTTTCAATCATGGTACTTCTTGTGGACTGACTCCATGATTAAGTAATTACGAATTATCAGAACGATGCTTTTGGATATAATTGCAATTACTAGAGCCTAATTATATATGTCTGATTGGTCTCTCTGCTAGCTCAACAAAAGCTCGATTAGACTACATTGAATCAGAAGAAAAATCTATGACTTTGGAAATAATTTAATTGAGTCGATTTATTCGATGTAAAATTAAATTAAACGGTCGTGAGAATTGTTCAATTAGAGAATTTGATTAAAGAAGTTTTTAGAAAAATTAATTTGAAAAATCTAAGTGATTTTTGGAAAATTAATTTTGATCAAGTAAAATTAAATTAATCAAGTTTAATTAAAATCAATATGATATTTTTGGAATTAATTTTCAAGTCAAACAATTGACCCAATAGATAATTGAACTTAAAAATTGGACTATTTCAAAAATAATATTATTTTATTAATTTAATATTAAAATGATTATTTTAAAATTTAATTTAATTTAATGTTCATCTTGTAGATAAACATTTTATTATTTTAATAAAATTTATATTAAATTTAATCTAATATTTATATTGATAAATATTATGTTAATTTAATATTAAAGTGATTAAGTTTAATCACAGTTGAACTCTCTAAACTTTCCCTATATAAAGAGAGTGTTGGGTCATTATTTTGAGGGTGAAAGAAAAAAATACACACACTTGAATTCAAGAGAAAGTTGTAGAGAGAAAATTCTCTAAAGAAATTATTTCAAAAAATCTCTAGAGATATTCTTTTGATTTACAATTTGACCCAAAAGTTTAGAGAAATTGTGAAATTATCCCACTGGTAATTTTGTAAAAAATTTTCTGATTCGCGAGCTCACACTCGAGAGATGTGAGCTTGAGGATAGCGGAAAAGACTACTCGATCGAAGTGCTCATCCTAGACTATCGAAAAAGGTACAATTTTAGTTAAGTGTTTATTACTTTAGATATTAAAACCAAAAAACTTATTTTGAAAAATAAAATTGAATTCTAATATTTTCCTAAATTTATTTTCTACTGTGTTTTTAAATCGTTTTTTCCAACATTACCAACTTTTATTATATTATTATAAAAAAATAGAACACCAAACTATCATTAGTTGGCCACCAACCGCCACTAGTTATTGTCATGGTATATTTACCATTTTAGTCCCCCTATTTTCCTTTTTCATGGTTATTAGGTATATTTAACTTGTAGGATTTTACTTTGTAGCTTTTACGATTTAGCTATTTTTACTCAATCAACAATCAAATCATTAAAATTTTCAGACCACACTTCAAGATGTCTATATAGTAACTCCGTAAATATTTAATTCAAATATTTATAGGCTTGATTTGTAGAAATGAAGTCCCAAAATCTCATTTGTCAAAACCACTTGAACTTAACTACTCATTCAGATAACATAAATATATCAAATTAATATTCATTATTATACTATATTTAACTCGTAAATTTTAAATAATAATATTTATTGCCACACTTGTCGGATTTGTGCCTCGAAATCATTGTTTTCGACACTATTGAAAAATAAATTATTACATGTTCTTGGTATCTCATATGTTTATATGACATGATGATAAGGGGAGTTATGATCATTTGCTTATGTTTTGTCAAAAATCCAAAGAGGGAGATTGTTGGGACCAAAACTGTCTAGAGTTGATGTTTAAACAACTATTTATAAAGACTTTCAAGACACCTTAAGTGTTATTGGATTTTGACATTTTTTTATTTGCGCCTCCATGATTGTTTTCTTCACAAGCAAACAAACCATGATGATCGAATTTGGTTGATTGTGGAGACCATAATTTCGACATGTCTTATGCCATAAGGCTTATCCTTATCATTTAAGTTATTTATTTGATGATTAAGCTATTTATTTATCTTGGCTGATAAGGATTTATTATGAGATAATTTTTGGAGATAATTCAAGAGATGAATTCAAAGTTTTAACTTATCAAAACTACTTTGAGAAGTTGTCAATTTTTAGCTTATAAATAAGTTGTGCCGCACATCGGTGTGCGTTTGGAATGCTTTTGATTGGTTATTTGCATTCTTATGTTAGATTTTTATTGGAGAGTAAAACATTATTGTAAGTGAGGTTATTTAGGTAAATTATTATAACAAGTCAAGGTTATCTATTGTTGCTGCAATTAATTTTTGTGCAAGGATGGATTGAGCTTTAACTAATAGTCTATTGGATCGATTGTTAAAAAAATCTTTCATTCTGCGAGGCTCTACAGAGTATAATTGTTTTAAAACTGCATTAACAAAGTATATGTGCCGCCTATTTCTCTCCTCTTATTTGCTTACTGTGTTTTGTTCGAACTTGTGTTCTAACATATTTTTGATTACTTATTTGAACATCGAACTAGATAAAAAAAAAAACAAATCGAGGTTCTAACACTAACAAAAAAAAAACAACATTAAAATAATAAAATTTGTTTAATTCAAGTAAATCAGTTTATTTAATAAATTAATTTAATCAAATCAAATTATCCAATCAATCGATAAACAAATCAAATTAAATCCAAATAATGAACTGCTTTAATATCTATCTTTTTTTTACACGAAAGATCCATCCTAATGGGCGATGGAGTGTACGAGAAAGGGTGGGACAGGTCTAGCCTGGCAATCACTGCTCCATCTTTCCGTTATAAGACTGAACCAGAATTTAATTAACTGAGTCCTACCATATTAATGTTCCATATGGTCCATCTGGTGGGCAGCCTAAGACGTCCAAAACTCCAATGATAAAGAAAAAAAAACATTGGCATATACCATCACTAATGGTGTTACAGCACAAGAGGTTGTTACTAATGTCAGATGAAAGTGACGTCCAATCTGGTTATACTCAAGGTGAAATCAGAAAATTTTTGAGGAATCAAAATTAAATTATATATTTTTATTATAGTAAAAATATAATTTTATTATTTTAATATTTATATCTTTATAATTTTTAAATAATTAAATCAAATTTTTATTATTTTGAAGGGGATAAAATACAGTTTTATCACTAAAATTTTAAGCGACTTAAATAAAAAAATTCTATTTTAGAGAGGTCGGGCCGTTGCCAACCCGCCTGGATTTGCCATTGGTTATAGTGATTGTCATAATGATTTTTCGAAAAAGTTTTGCAATGAGATTTAAAAGTACATAAAATAAGCAGAGCTAGAGTTTAATATAATTAATTATCTGTAAAAGATGTAATCAAGGGTGAATCTAAAAAAAATTTTTAGGGAAGGATCAGGACTCCACCAGTATTCTGGATTCGCCCCTAGATGTAATATAATTGAAAAAGATTGTAATATATACTCAGATTGTTCTTCATTAGGGTTTCGAAGATCTAGAAACCAGCTTCTTTCAAGACATGGAAGAACAACAGGAAGCTGTTATGTTAAAAGTCCTTTGCTGTATGTAGGTAATAGCATTGGAAGCTCCTGTTGTGGTAAAAGATAAAAGGAGAGATGGCAGTGTTACATTGATATGTTTGAAACTTTCTTCAACCTTCCCGACATGATGAAGATGTTACAGAATTGATATAATCTTTTAAGATTTTGTATTGATCCCTCCACTAGTAGGAGAGAAAGAAATGGATTGATAGGACAGATAATAGTGCTGCTTTTCAAGTGGAAGCAGCTGCTCAATTTTACATATAGCAGTATTGGGTCACACTATTTAACTGTGGTTCTACTTCCAACTCGAAATCAAAATAATGAGCCCTTGATTTTTTTTCATATAATTATTGTTGAAGCCCAATTTGTCTTGGCCCAACAGAATTAAATTTATTTTAAAATTAAGTTTATTTTAAATTTTTTAAATTTATTATAAATTTAAATTTAAATTTATTTAAATAATGTCCAATTACAAAGTCCAATTACAAATCAAGCCCAAATTAGGGTCCAATTTCAAATTGACCCAAACCAGCCCAAATACAACCCAAATGCCAACCTAAGCCCGGATGACCCAAGTACAGACGGGCTCAAGTGACCCAAACTCTAAACAAAGACCTAATCTGCTATTGTTGTTGCTATTGCCTCCACCTCAGCCAACCGGAGGTCACCACATCATCACCATGTTGCACCACCAGCAACTTGCACTGCCACCAGCTGCTCCAACCGCCACTGCCATAGCAGAACCTGCAAAAGAGAAGAACAAGACCAGTATTAAATGACAAACAACAAATAATCATCATTGTATTGATGACTATAAAGCCAGAACTCAAACAAATTGTAAAAGACTTTCTTTTTTTTGACTTCGGAAAAAAGCATTACGAAGCAATACAAATAAACTCTTGAAATATTAGCAAACCCAACAAGCAAGCAAGCAATCAATTCGTAAAATACAGAGAAGCCAAAGCAATCCTAAGCATTCGCACAATCAAAATAGCAAGCAGATTCGGGCTAAATTCGCAGGCATCAAAACGTTCAGGTACAATACATGCATTTTTCTTATCATTAATGGTTGAAGTCAGTTGGACTTTTCATCTCTTTAATGTATACATTTATGCATCTACTAAATACATTGTATACTGCCATCCACCATCCTCTTTTAACGGACAAAAAAATCATTAATGACATTAATAATAATAATAATAATAAATAATATTAATAATAACATTAATTAAAAATAATAATAAAAAAACCGAATACGAAAGGACTCATCTTTGTTCGACAGTCACCACCGAAGCCACCCTCGGAGCCGTCCAAGCCATCGTCGTCGTAAAACCACGAACCTCGCCTATGTTTCGTCATTCGTGGATGTGCGAAGAAACAGAGAACTGAAAACGATTAGGAATAAAAAGAAATAGTCTTTTAAAAAAGGGTTTTTTTTTAAGAACGGTTTTAAAATAAAAAAAAGGGAAAAAAAAGAAAGTTTTTTTACCTTCAACGGAGGCTGGCCGGTGCGTGGGAGGAGAAACGACTGCAGAGGCGTGGTCGGACGGGTGCGCGTGACTAGGCGCGATGACGTACGACTGTGGACGACGGCGTGTGTGGCCCTTCGCGCAGGACAGACGGTGGGTTGGTGCTCGACCGGAGCTTGGCTAGATTTGAGAAGGGGAGAGAGATGAGAGAATTTTTTTGAACTTTTTTGTAAAAAAGGGAGGAAAAAAATGAAAAAAAAAAACCTAAAGTTTCCTATATATAGGCTTCCAAAACGGCGGCGTCGTGTTGAGCTTTAACCCATGACTGGCCCGAATCCGACCCGAACCGTCCCAAGGATTCGCGTGTTTTCGTTGGAGGGTATATTTAAGCATTTGGTCCTTCCGCTTTTTCTCAAATTTTCAATCAAGTCATTTCTGTACTTTTAATTAATTTTAAATTGGCCCAATAATTTTCAATGCTTTTCAATTTAATCCTTTGGCCTTTTGAAAGCATAAGGAGCTGCCACGTGTCATTGTTTTTGGTTTTATTGCCCTGGAGGTCCCTAAACTGTCTAAAAATTACGTTTTTACCCTCGAACTTCAAAAAATTCCATTTTTGACCTTGAAACTTCCAAAAAATCCATTTTTACCCTAAACTTCCAAAAATTCCATTTTTTACCCTGAGTTTTCAAAAATTCCATTTTTGACCCAAAAACTTCCAAATATTCCATTTTTACCCTCGAACCTCCAAAATTTCCATTTTAACCCCAAAACTTTCAAAAATTACCATTTTGCCCCTGGATGTCCAAAAACTCCATTTTCGACCTTTTAACTCTCAAAATTACCCTTTTACCCTCGAATGTCTAAAAATTCCATTTTTAACCCTGAACTTTCCCAAAATTACCATTTTGCCCTCGAAAATCAAAAAATACCATTTTGCCCTCCAGGTATCCGAAAAGTCTCATTTTCAACTCCGATTGCATCATTTTTTCTTCATCATCAATATTTGCATTTGAACTTAACCATTATTCACTCGTATTTTGCATTTTTGATTTTTTACCATTTATCTTCTTATTTATCTTACTTCGTGTTATTTAATATCCATTATTAACTGCTTATTCATATTAAACTCGCATGTTTGTTTTTAAAATTGTTTTTCATAAAAACTTTAAAATCGAGGCAATATTCTTTTATTTTGAGTTTTGAAAATTTGCGCCTTAACTTACTAGGTGCAATTTTTCTACAAATCGAAATAATCAAAAACCCTTAATCGAGGCAATGTTTCCTTATCTTTGATTCTGAAAATTTGCGCCCTAACTTACTAGGTGCAACCTTTCTTCAAATTGAGATAATCGAACATCCTTTTCCCAAAAATTTAAAAAGTTTTACGAAGGAAAGCTCGTTACTTCTGGATCTTGAAACGTTGTGTCCTAACTCACTGGTTGTAACTTTCTTCCTCGATCACTTTGAAATAGCGGGACTTCCAAACGAAATCGGTTTCCTTTAAACTTAACTTATGCACTCAAGGATCGTATTTTAAACTTTATCCGAGCTTTCAAAATTTTACAAATTAAGCCCCGAAAATAATCAATACGGTACCAATTTTGGGCGTATGAGGGTGCTAATCCTTCCTCATGCGTAACCGACTCTCGAACCTATTTTTCTGGATTTCGAAGACCTATATGTTTTCAAAACGGTTTTAAAAAAAATATTTTGTGGTGATCCAATCACATCGAATAAAAGATTAGTGGCGACTCTCATTTTCCAACATAAAAATAATTTTCGAAACTCGTCGTTTTCCAATTGGGATGGTTTTGACAGCTGGCGACTCCATTGGGGACTTTTAAAATAAACGAGAGTCAAGCCAAAATTGATTATTTTCGGGTCTTTTTTGGAAACTTTTAAGTGTCAGTTTTGTTTAATATGCGATCCTCAACATCTTTTGTGACATTATATTATGTGATATCGCTAGTGTAAATTTGCATACATCTGCATATGATATTACCTTTTTAAGTAGAAGCCGGAAACTACTCCTTCGTGAGGTCTTCACCTCCGTGCAGGATAGTGGATCTCTTTCGGGATTACAAAGTACCCTTGTTTTCGTGAAGTTTTCACTTCCGTGCAAACATATGAGAAATGCGTCCCCCTAAACCGAACTTGTCCGTGTGAGCTTGTAATGGGTGAGGACCGAGAAATCTGCTGGTTTGGGTACCCCTACTTTAGAACCTAAAATCGCATATAGTAAGCCGTAGGAACTTGCTTTAGAAGGAGTTATCCTAAACCATTTAGCAACCTTCCAAGGTAAACTCTTAGGGTCTATGCTATACTTGTATATTGATATTTTTGTGTTTTGCTAACTTGTTTATTTTGTCTCTTTTTGCATTGCATTTCATTATCATATAAAGGAAAGGTATAGACTCAAAAGTTTAGTTACCGATAAGAGAATTAATCATGGAAAACAAATACTTTGATATAGTGGAGGACAATATGGTCGTGCGCATGTGGTTGGAGGAGACTCAACGCTAAAAGGGGGACAACTTAGTGGAAGGATATGAGTCAGAGCTTTGGGATTATACCAGGATCAGCACGGCTCAAAACAGTGGGCTAGAATTGAAAGAGATATGGGACAGTTAGGAAAATAACATGAAACAGACCTTTTACCAAGAATACGGAGATTTGACGTACTTGTGCGAAGTTAAGGTAGACAAATCCATCTTTAGAGCCTTAACACAATATTAGAACCCAACCTACAATTGCTTCACTTTCGGGAATATAGACATGACACCGACGATAGAAGAATACACCACTCTGCTCCATTGTTCGAAGATTTCGGTAGATAAAGCTTATTCTAGAGCTCCAAATCTCCCGACCATTGTTAAAAGATTAATAAACATCACTGACATGAGCGAAAAGTGGGTTGCAGCTCGAGTTAAGGTCAAAGGCGATAACAAGTGTATCACATGGAAAAGTCTATGAGATTTGATACTGTCTCATCCAGATATAAAGAAAAAGATCGACATCTTAGCTCTAAGCATCTTCGAGTTGGTCGTTTTTCCAAAGGCTTTGGGGCATATAAATGACGCAGTAATAGATTTGTTTGATAGATTGAGTAAAAGAGTGACACTTGTCCCGGCCATACTGGATGAAACTTTCAGATCCTTAAATGCGTGCAGAAAGGAGGGAGAAGGTCGATTTATTGCTTGCGCACCGCTATTGATGCTATGGTTTCATAGTCACTTCTGGAAAACAGAAAAAGTCTCCTATCAATACTTGTCTAAAGATTACTCCCCTTTGAAAGAGTTCGTGGCCACGCAAAGACAAGAAAACTTCGCAGAAGAAAAGTGGATGGCCATACTCTAAAGCCTCAAAGACGAGGACATAGAGTGGCGAGCACCATGGTTCGCTTTTGATGAAATATTGTATCGGTGTGGAGATCTCGACTGGGTCCCATTAGCAGGAATATGGGGAGCAATCGGATATGTACCTTTGTTGGTTTCAAGACAATACAGATCAAGACAGTTCATACCCGCGACTCAAGGGTTAGCTCAGTGTGAATTCGCATACCGGGGAGAAAACAATAAGAAAAGGATTCGGGAAATCTCAAATGCATGGAATCAGGTTCAAAAAATGAAAGCATTCGGTGCCAATCCCATGATAACTGAAGAATATGATTGGTGGAGAAACAGAAGGATCAACGACAATATTCCTGTGCCAAACCCGGAGATTGTCCGCGCAATTGAAGAACACTTGCAGGTTGTCTCGACTAAATTAGAAATAATTAAACAAGATTTCGAAAAGAAAAATGCTGAGATGGAGAAAATGATAGAAAAGCTAGAAGAGGAGAAGATGCTTTTAGGATTGGACGTTGATGTTCAAAAGCTAGAAGCGGAAAAATTGAGAAAAGGGAAGAATAAGGCTGAAGAAGATCTTAGCAGCCTAAAAAAGGACTATAAAAAGCTTCGATTATGAATGAGAACTGCAGGTTTAGGTAAGACATCAGAACAATGGCAGCAGGAAATCTGCGAAGAGAAAAATAAAACAAGTCACTGGAAAAACAAATTTCAAGATGCCCAAGTTTAGGAAAATGCTATGAAGAGTAGCCTTTTGGAAAGCCAAGCCGAAGTGACCGAATTAAAAGCTCGAGTAGGAGAATTGGAGGAATCCTTGTACAGGCATCGTAGCCGAAATTCAGTAATGGAGTTGAAGGCAAGCCGAGCTGAGATCGAGAGACTGAATAAGAGGGCGGAAGAATTAGAAGTCTCTTTGCAGAATAGTGAAATACAAACTGAAATTTTGGAAAGGACGTTGGAGACAAATGATTGGCATCTTCAGCAAACCCAAAAAGAAGTCAGAGAGAGGGATTATGTTATGGATGAGGCTTTAAATCAAATACGCGAAGTAGCTGATCATGTGCAGACACTGACAGTTGAAGCAGAAGAGCTAAGCATACAGTACGAGACGAAGACGGAACGAGGTCAATAGCTATCAAAACTCCTTATGAAAGTCAAGTCTCTGAGCATCAAAGCAAAACCATTTATGTAATTTGCTTTATGTTAAGGAACTTGTTATCCAAATGAAGTTTTCTAAATGAAAAATGAATTATAAGTCAATACATTTCTGTTGAAGCCCAAATTTTGACCGGACCCAAACTCATTTTAAATTTATTTTAGGATTAAATTTGTTCAAAAATTTAAAATTATTTTAAATTTAAAATTATTATAAATTTAAAATAAGTAAAGTTCAGATACAAAATGTCCAATTACAAAGCCCAATTGGGCCCAAATTCAAATGACCTAAACTAACCTAAATTACAATGACCCAAATAGGCCCAAACCAAATAACTCAAAAGAACCCTAATCTGCTAAGTGTTGCTGCTGCTGCCTCTACCTCAGCCAACCAGAAGCCACCTTGTCATCACCAAGTTGCACCACCAGCAACTTGCACTGCCACCAGCTGCTTCAACTGCCACTGCCATCGCTGAACCTGCAAAAAGAAGAACAAGACCGGTATTAAATGGCAAACAGACAAAATAAGATCATTGTAAAAAGGGCTATAAAGCCAAAATGAAAGCTTTGTAACAGAGGTCCTTTTTTTTTTTTTGAAAAAACATTCGAAAAAAATCAATACAAAGTCTCAACATTTGCAACATACTTTCTAAAAATTCACACAAGCAATACCAGTTGAATACAAGAAGGCAGGAAAGAAGAGTCCAACAGATTCAAACAAATCAGCCTTAAGGCTCTCAAACTTCGAGTCATCAGGTATTAATGTATGCATTGAATTCTTATCCATTTATTGTTTTAACCCATTTCAAAGAATAATGAATACTTTGAATGTTTCTAGTCTTAATAATAATAAATAAATATTGTTATTAATAATAACATTAATAATAAATATTGGCAATAATGGCATTAATAGGCATTAATAAAAATATTAATAATAATAAAAAAGGGAACTAAAAAGTCATGTGGTCACTCCCCTTTCAATCTGCTTCCGCTGCCGTCATCGGAACCACGTCGACCCCCGCCGAACACTGTCTGCACCTCATCGTACATGGATCTGTAAGGGAATAAAGGGATCAATGAAACGAAGAATCAAAATGTTCAATAATAAAATAAAAATAGTTTTAAAAAAAGGGAAGGAGTTTTCAAACGATTTTAAAACAAAAAAAGGGAAGAAATCAAACGGTTTTTACCCTTGACGGAGACGCGTGGCGCGTGGAAGGAAACGCGACAACGGACACGATTGGACCGGCGCGCGTGACCAGGCGCGACGACGATGCGCGACCGCGGACGGAGGCGCGTGGCGACTACGGGCGACGGATGGCAATCGGACTGACTGGCCGGAGCGTGGCCGGCCTGGAGAGGGGAGAGGATTTTTTGGAGAGTTTTTTTGGTTTTTTTTTTTTTTGAAAAAGGGTGAAAAGTGATTTTTTTTCTTAGAATTTTCCTATTTATAGCCATCCAAAAAGGTGTCGTTTTGGCATGGCTTCAGAAGGCTCAAAACGACACTGTTTCACCTAATAACCCATGGCCGACTCAAAATCCGATCCGACCCTACCTAGGATCCACGTGTTTTTAAAGGAGGGGTTATTTATACGTTTGATCCTTTCGCTTTTTCTAAAATTTTCAATCAGGTCCTTTTTGCACTTTTTATTAATTTTAAATTGGCCCAATAATTTTCATGGTTTTTTAATTTAATCCCTCGACCTTTTGAAAGCATCAGGAGCTGCCACATGTCATCTTTTTGGTTCATTATTGCAAACAATCCCTCTTATTGTTAATTTGTTTTAATTTAATCCTCAAATCGAGTTTTGTTTTATTACAAAATTTTCCCAGAAATTTTTTATGGATTTCAAACTAGTCCTCTGACTTCAGGATGCTTGAGGGGTTGCCACGTGTCACCTGTTTTTGGTTTTATTGCCTTAGAGGTCCCTAAACTATCCAAAAATTCTATTTTTACCCCTGAACTTCCAAACATCTTATTTTTAACCCTAAAACTTCCAAAAATTCCATTTTTACCCTCGAACTTCCAAAAATCCTATTTTTGACCTCGAAACTTCCAAAAATTCCATTTTTTACTCCCAAACTTCCAAAAATCCTATTTTTGACCCCGAAACTTCCAAAAATTCTATTTTTAGCCTCGAACTTCCAAAAATCCTTTTTTTGACCCCAAAACTTCAAAAAATTCCATTTTTACCCTCGAACCTCTAAAATCTCTATTTTCAACCTCGAACCTCTTAAAATGACTCTTTTAAACTTCAAATTTTAAAAAATTACCATTTTTGCCCCTAGAATCCAAAATTACCATTTTGCCCAGGATATCCAAAAAGTCTTATTTTTAAACCCGATCACGTCCTTTTTCTTCCTCGTCAATATTTGCATTTATTTTTTAACTATTATGCACTCATATTTCGCATGTTGATTTTTATCATTTATCTTCTTATTTATCTTATTTCGTGTTATTTAATATCCATTATTAATTGCTTATTGATATTTAATTTGCATCTTTGTTTTCAAAACTGTTTTTCATAAAAACTATAAAATCAAGGCAATATTCTTTTATTTCGAGTTTCGAAAATTTGCACCTTAACTTACTAGGTGCAATTTTTCTTCAAATCGGAATAATCGCATACCCTTAATCGAGGCAATGTTTCCTTATCTCCGATTCTGAAAATTTGTGCCTTAACTTACTAGGTGCAACCTTTCGTCAAATCGGGATAATCGAACATCCTTTTCCAAAAATCCAAGAAGTTTTACAAAGAAAAACTCGTTATTTCCAGATCCTGAAACGTCATGTCCTAACTCACTGGATGTGACTTTCTTCCTCGATCACTTTGAAACAACGGGATTTCCAAACAAACCTGTTTTATTTTAAACTTAACTCATGCATTCAAGGATCGTGTTTTAAACTTTATCGAGCTTATAAATGTTATAAATTTAGACCTGAAAATAATCAATACGGTACCAATTTTGGGCGTATGAGGGTGCTAATCCTTTCTCATGCGTAATCGACTCCCGAACCTGTTTTTTTGGATTTCGAAGACTTACATGTTTTCAAAACGGTTTCTTTTAAAAAAAGGCGCTTTGTGGTGATCCAATCACACCGAGTAAAGGATTGGTGGTGACTCCCATTATTTTTTTATTTTAAAATAATTTTTCGAAACACGTCATTTTCCAAAAAAGGGATGGTTTTGACAATTTCTCTTGCATGCATGCATCTTATTTGCATCACATTTTTGCATATTTTTGCATAACAATCCTAACTTATTAAAAACTTACCATTTAGCTACATCAGTAATCATTGAAAACTCACATCGCTATAATACTCGAAAGAAAACTAAGGCTATGGAGCAAAGACTTGAACAAATCCAAAACGAATTACAAGGCCAGATGCAAGAGCGCATCCAAGAGCAAATGACCATGATGTGCAGAGAAATGAAAAATTAATTCGTGGAGGTACAAAAGAGCTTAATGAATGAATTAGCACAAGTAAAACAAAGCATGACCGATAAAGAAAAGAGCCCTGCTATTGAGGAAGCAGAGGACCCAATGGTCCCCCCAGGCTTTACACCTCGCCATAACCCGGCTTCACATGAAATACCGGCATGGGAGCCCACCATTACTATAAGGGCACAGCAATAGGCCACAGGCACGTCGAGACCAGCCAATTATCCAATTGGATCCGGGTCAAACTTAGAGGATAATGCTGCGAATCTGGGTGTCCCGAACTTTAACGAGATGATAAGAGATGATCTCCCTAGACAAATAGAGGAAAAATACAGGCGATTAGAGGTTAAAATCGACGCAATCAAGGAATTGAAATTTCCTATGGGGTAGATGCCAAAGAGTTAAGTCTGGTTTTGGATCTAGTTCTCTCTCCCAAATTCAAAGTTCTAGAATTTGAAAAATATAATGGGACGAGCTGCCCTGAAGCCCACTTGACCATGTTCTGCAGGAGGATGGCGGGGCACGTGCATAATGACCAATTGTTAATTCATTGCTTTCAAGACATCCTGGCCGGGTCGACAATCAGATGGTACAATCAATTGAGTCGATCTAAAATCCATTCATGGAAAGATTTGGCACAGACTTTCTTAAAGCAATATGGTCATGTGATAGAAATAGCTTCTAATCGGCTTACATTGCAAAATTTAGAGAAGAAGACGTACGAGAGCTTTAGACAATATGTGTAGAGATGGCGCGAGGTGGCAACCCAAGTACAACCACCACTGATAGAAAAGGAGACGACAATTTTGTTTGTCAATACCCTCAAAGCTCCTTACCTGAATCACCTGTTAGGAAACACCACCAAGAGTTTCTCTGATATGGTCATATCGGGGGAGATGATCGAAAATGTGATCAAGGCCGACAAGATTGAAACTGGAGAAAGCCCTAAAAGGCCTACCCCCAGAAGAAGGGATAAAGAGGTCAATAATGCAAGCATATACAGACCTAGTTACACCAAACCCTTCGTGACAAGTCGACCTAAAGCTCCCATGGGCATTTACCAAAATGCCCCACGGCAGGAACCGGGCATCAAGCCAAATAGAGGAAGAGTTCAATACACTCCCATTTCGATGTCATACGGAGAACTCTACAAGATATTGTATGACGCACATGAGGTAGCTCCTCAGCGTGTAAGACCATATAAACCCCCATTCCCAACTTGGTACGATACGAATGCTCACTGTGAATACCATGCAGGGGCAGAAGGGAACTCGTTTGAAAACTGCCCCGCTTTTAAAAGATTATTCGAAAGACTCATAGAGCATGGAATCATAAAGTTAGAAGAGCCAGCGAAGCCTATATAGCTGGGAATCCTCTGCCTAATCACCCAGAGCAAGGGGTGAATGCCTTGCTGGAATAAGGAGCTCGAAAAATTAAGAGAAATGTCGAAGAAATTAAGTCTCCACTTCGGTGGGTATGACAAGAGTTGGTTAAAGAAGGGATAATCGTGAATGATAAAAAGAGTATGATAATCAGGGATGATGACCATTGCGAGTTTCATGCCATTAATGGGCATGAAATTCAAAGATGCATCGAGTTCAAAGCCGTGATCCAGATGTTTATGGACAATCGAGAGCTGAAATTTTTTGAAGAAGGAGGGGAAGCTAATGATGTTTATGCCTCCGAGGATGGGACAACTAAGACTTATGGGAGCATTCGCCCCAAGGTGGTTATTTGTGGCACGGCAAGAGAACGGACAACCCCTCGCATCATCATACAAAAGCCTGTAACATTTCCTTACAGGGATAGTAAGAAGGTCCCATGGAGTTACAATTGCAATGTGACCATTCCAAGAGAGAGTGAACCGAGGGAGGACGTGAATCTTGTTACCTGTAACGGTAAAAATTATGACCCTGTGAATAAAGAAAAAAATGTCAACAAAGGGAAAGCTAAAATGTGTGAGCCTGAGGAGGAAATAACTAACAAGCCTGAAGCACCCATCAACGAGGCTGTATCTGAGGATGAGGCAAAGGAGTTTTTAAAGCTTTTAAGGCATGCTCGAATATCGATCCTGTCATTGCTCTTAAGCTCGGAAGCCCATCGAAGCGCACTAATGAAGGTGCTGAACGAAACATATGTAGCAAATGACATCTCCGTCAGTAAACTAGATCGATTGGTCAATAACGTGAGTGCTGATAACTTCATTTTCTTCAGCGATGATGAAATACCGAAGGGAGGAATAGGGTCCACCAAGGCTTTACACATCACTACCCGTTGTAAAGGGTATACTCTACTTGGAGTACTCATAGACAATGGTTCAGCCCTGAATGTGCTACCGCTAGCTACACTACAAAGATTGCCAATTGATAGCTCTTATATGAAAGGATGTAATAACATAGTAAGAGCATTTGACGAGACAAAAAGGAAGTTAATGGGAAAGATTGAAATACCTCTTCAAATTGGGCCGAATAACATACGAGGTGGATTTTCTAGTGATGGGTATTAGGCCCACTTATAACTGTCTGCTGGGAAGATCGTGGATCCACTCAGCTGGGGCAGTACCTTCCTCTTTGCACCAGAAAGTGAAGCTAATAAATGAAGGGCTGCTGATCATGATTAATGCTGATGAGGAAATAATTGCGTCCATAACAAGCGATTCACCCTACGTGGGTATAGATGAGGAGGCTGTGGAATGCTCGTTCCGCTTACTAGAGTTTGTAAATGCAACCTTCATTTCGGAAGGGAGGAAGGTACATATGCCTACAATATCATCGACCACCAGTATGGGCTTGCGATTAACAGTCAGAAAAAGAGCGATACCTTGGAGGGGACTAGGAAAATACATTCAAGGAAGGGTTAATGTGCCGATGCTCATAGAAAAGCGGGATCGTTATGGCTTGGGGTACAAGCCAGATGCGAAGCAAAAGAGGAATTGAAATTGACCCGGATAAAGTCAACGCCATACAGGAGCTACCATCACCCAGCATGCAAAAAGAAGTTCGAGGGGTTCCTTGGAAGACTAAATTACATTTCTCGTTTCATTTCACAGTTGGCTGAGAAATGCGATCCTATCTTCTCCCTGCTTAGAAAGCGTAACCCGTGTGTATGAGATGATGAATGTTAGGAAACCTTTAACAAGGTCAAAGATTATTTATCCAAGGCTCCCATCTTGGTACCCCCAATTCCTAATAAGCCATTGATCCTATACTTGACGGTCTTTGAAAATTCCATGGGATGCGTACTAGGCCAACACGATGAATCCGAAAAGAATAATATGATGATATATTATCTCAACAAGAAATTCACTGATTGCGAGACGCGATATTCACCAATTGAAAAATTATGTTGTGCAATAGTCTGGACTACACACAGATTAAGACAATACGTGTTATATCATACCACTTGGTTGATTTCAAAATTAGATCCTCTGAAGTACTTGATGGAGTCAGCAGCGTTGAATGGGAGATTAGCTCGATGATAAATATAGCTCTCGGAATTCGACATAGTCTACGTCAATCAGAAAGCAATAAAAGAGAGTTCGATAATAGACTTTCTGGCCAGTAGGGCTTTAGAGGACTATGAGCCGATAAAATTCGATTTCCCGAATGAAGATTTAATGTATATTGCGACTACTGAAGGGGCAATCACGGGAGAACGACCTTGGAAATTAAATTTTGATGGAGCTTCAAATGCCATAGGTAATAGGGTCGGGGCAGTCCTGGTGTCACCAGAGGGAGATCACTACCCTTTCACCAGCAAGCTTGATTTTGATTGCACAATCAACATGGTTGGATACGGAGCATGTATCTTGGGAATATGTGCGGTCATAGAGCAGGGAATCAAAATTCTAGAGATTTATGGAGACTCCGCACTAGTAATCTATCAACTAAAAGGAGAATGGGAAACAAGGGATTCTAAGCTAGTGGATTACCACAGATTGGTCCTCGAGTTGATCACAGAATTCGATGACGTCACATTCCATTATCTCCCACGAGAAGAAAACCAGATGGCCGATGCTCTTGCTACTTTTGCCTCGATGATTAAGGTGAGTAGGACAGAAGATGTAAAGTCCATTCAGATAAGTATCTATGAAGCTCCTGCTCATTGTTGTGATATTGAGGTAGATGAAGAAGAAGAAACGGATGATCGCCTATGGAACCAAAATATTCTTCAGTTTGTGAGAGATCGAAAGTACCTCGAGCAAGCCTCAGAAAATGAAAAGAGGACATTAAGAAGACTGGCCAGTGAATATGTCCTAGACGGGGAAATCTTGTACAAGAGGAGAAAAGATCAAGTGTTGTTGAGATGTGTCGATGCAATTGAAGCTAAGAAGATCTTAGAAGAAGTTCACGAAGGCATTTGTGGGACACACGCCAACGGTTTCACGATGGCACGCAAATAATGAGGTTTGGGTATTACTGGTTTAGTATGGAGGGCGATTTCATCAATTATGCCAAAAAGTGTCATAAGTGTCAGATCTATGGAGACAAGATTCATGTACCTCCATCACACCTTCATGTCATGACCTTTCCCTAGCCTTTTTCTATGTGGGGCATGGATGTCATCGGGCCAATTTCTCCAAAGGCTTCCAATGGCCATAGATTCATCTTTGTGGTGATTGACTACTTCACTAAATGGGTAGAGGCAACCTCATATGCAAATGTTACCAAGTCTGCGGTTAGCAAGTTCCTGAAAAAGAAATTATTTACCGATACGGGATGCCTGAAAGGATCATATCCAATAATACCCTAAATTTGAACAATAGCACGATAGCAGAAGTTTGCGAACAGTTCAAAATCAAGCATCATAATTCTTCTCCCTATCGCCCAAAAATGAATAGAGCTGTGGAGGCAGCTAATAAGAACATCAAGAAGATCATGGCAAAAATGACTGAGACTTACAAAGACTGGCACGAAAAACTACCATTTGCCCTCTTTGCCTACAGAACTTCAGTCAGGACTTCTACTGGGGCAACACCATTCTTGTTGGCATACGGTATGGAAGCAGTCTTGCCTATTGAGGTTGAAATACCTTCCCTTAGAGTCTTAACCGAGCTTTAACTAAAAGAGGCTGAATGGATCCAAGCTTATATGATCAGTTGAATTTAATCGAGGAAAAGAGATTAAAAGCCATTCGCCATGGCTAGATGTACCAGAAAAGGATGATGTGAGCGTATGACAAAAAGGTTCGTCCTAGGGAATTCTGTAAGGGAGATCTAGTTTTGAAAAAGATACTTCCCATACATAAGGATTTCCGCAAGAAATGGATGCCCAATTGGGAAGGACTTTATGTGGTAAAGAAAGCTTTCTCAGGAGGAGCTCTCATCCTAACAGAAATGGACGACAAGAATCTATACAACCTCGTCAATTCAGATCGGTGAAAAAATACTTCGCCTAAAAACAAAAGGGGAATTGAGATGAAAACCCGCAAAGGGCGTTTTGAAAAAAAAAAGGGGTTCAGGATGAAAAACCCACAAAGGGCGTCCTGGAACCAAGGAAACTATGAGCTGAAAATCGCAAAGGGAGGCTCAGATCCAAGAACGGGTCGACAAGATGGAGGAAGGTTACAGCTTGAAACATTAACAAAGCACTCTAGATCTTCTAGACACACATCTGAGCTAGGAATGATTCTCAAGCAAGTCGGCGCAGAGTAGCTCATTTTGCGATATCCGGGGCAACTAACTATCATTTTTTGTATACTTAGCAATTTTTGACTAATGTTGTTTCCTTCGATCCTCTTCTTAATAGAATTTTCAAAATATGACTGTTTCTGCATAATTTTGTTCAAGCATTTCGCATCTAAATAACGAGTAATGAACTAATAAATCATACAAAAAGTTATGAGCATTATTCTGGAATTTTCAAAAGTTACAGAAGTCCGAAACAAAATCACCAATGGGAAGACAAGCTTAAAAACAAGCAGTTCCAGAACAGTCTAAAAAAGATGGAGCAACACATCAAAGACAGAATTTGGACGGGCGACAGATCATGCCGACCTGAATAAAAATAAATAAATCTGACATTCATCATACACATTCATACAAGTTAGGAGCATTTAATTCATTCTAATCATGACTTTCTAATTTAGGCCTATATAGAGGCCCATAGAAGCATATTTCACAGGTCACATCCCCGCCACATGGCGAGATGAATCATTAAGATCACCAAAGGAAAGTTGAAAAGGTGCAGGACTCCAATACTTCACCCCGATCACGGGGTAGATTCCGATTACCCACAAACAACGATGCGGTCATCTTCCTGATGAGATACTGAGAAGTAAACCAAATAAATGAAACGAGGCTCGATGTGAGCAAATATTCAAACTCCAACTTCCTGATGAGATATTGAGAAGCAAGTTGAAGCAATAAAAGGTTAGCTTCCTGATGAGATACTAAGAAGCAGACCAAATTCGTCTTCCTGATAAGATACAGAGAAGCGAATTGAAACAAACGACGCAGTCATCTTCCTGATGAGATACTGAGAAGAAGACCAAGTCAAGCCCACGCTCGATGTTAGCAAATCTTCGAACCCCAGCTTCCTGATGAGACACTGAGAAGCAAGTCGAAGCAATAAAAGGTTAGCTTCCTGATGAGATACTGAGAAGTGGATCAAATTCGTCTTCCTGATAAGATACAGAGAGGCGAATTGAAACAAACGACGTAGTCATCTTCCTGATAAGATACTGAGAAGAAGACCAAGTCAAACCCATGCTCGATGTTAGCAAATCGTCAAACCCTAGCTTCCTAATGAGACACTGAGAAGCAGGTCGAAGCAATAAAAGGATAGCTTCCTGATAAGATATGGAGAAGTGGACCAAGTTCGTCTTCCTGATGAGATACAGAGAAGCGGATTGAAACAAAGCGATACGGTCATCTTCCTGATGAGATACTGAGAAGAAGACCGAATCAAACCTGCACTCGATGTGAGCAAATCTTCGAACCCCAGCTACCTTATGAGATACTGAGAAGCAAGTCGAAACAATAAAATGGTTGGCTTCCTGATGAGATACGGAGAAGTGAACCAAATCCGTCTTCCTGATGAAACACAAAGAAGTGGATCAATGCGGTCATCTTCCCAGTAAGATACTGAGAAGAAGGCCAAGTCGATGAAACCAAACCCAAAGACTACGGTGATGAATTCCAATCTCCATGAAATTTCAAGAGAATGAAGTGAAGCTACAGTAGCAAATTTTGTCTTTTTGAAGATTACCTTAGGGCAAGATGGAGTCATGATGAATAGGATACAGAGGTAGATGCGGCAAAATCAAATGGTCAATAAAATGAAAGGTGAACCAATTGAAAGAAGAATGTCAAAGAAATGAGACCTGACAAATTGGACATCCTTTTGGGTCTTTGCTCCGCTCCTGTTACACAACAACGAGCAAAGAGGGGCCTGTTGAAGCCCAATTTGTCTGGGCCCAATAGAATTTAAATTTATTATAAATTTAAATTTAAATTTATTTAAATAATGTCCAATTACAAAGTCCAATTACAAATCAAGCCCAAATTAGGGCCCAATTTCAAATTGACCCAAACCAGCCCAAATACAACCCAAATGTCAACCTAAGCCCGAATGACCCAAATACAGATGGGTCCAAGTGACCCAAACTCTAAACAAAGACCTAATCTGCTATTGTTGCTGTTGTTGCCTCCACCTCAGCCAACCGGAGGTCGCCACATCATCACTAAGTTGCACCACCAGCAACTTGCACTGCTACCAGCTGCTCCAACCACCATTGCCATAGCTGAACCTGCAAAAGAGAAGAACAAGACCAGTATTAAATGGCAAACAACAAATAATCATCATTGTATTGATGACTATAAAGCCAAAACTAAAACAAATCGTAAAGGACTTTCTTTTTTTTGACTTCGGAAAAAACCATTACGAAGCAATACAAATAGACTCTTGAAATATTAGCAAACCCAACAAGCAAGCAAGCAATCAATTCGTAGAATACAGAGAAGCCAAAGTAGTCCTAGGCATTCGCATAGTCAAAACAGCAAGCAGATTCGGGCTAAATTCGCAAGCATCAAAACGTTCAGGTACAATACATGCATTTTTCTTATCATTAATGGTCGAAGTCAGTTGGACTTTTCATCTCTTTAATGTATACATTTATGCATCTATTAAATACATTGTATACTGCCATCCACCATCCTCTTTTAACGGACAAAAAGATCATTAATGACATTAATAATAATAATAATAATAAATAATATTAATAATAACATTAATTAAAAAAGAATAACAAAAAAACCGAATACGAAAGGACTTATCTTTGTTTGACGGTCACCACCGGAGCCTTCCTCGGAGCCGTCCAAGCCGTCGCCGTCGTCGTCGCAAAACCACGAACCTCCCTTATGTTTTGTCATTCGTGGATCTGCGAAGAACCAGAGAACTGAAAACGATTAGGAATAAAAAGAAATGGTCTTTTAAAAAAGGGGTTTTTTTTAAGAACGGTTTTAAAATAAAAAAAAAGGGAAAAAAAGAAAGTTTTTTACCTTCGACGGAGGCTGGCCGACGTGTGGGAGGAGAAACGACGGCGGACGCGTGGTCGGATGGGCACGCATGACCAGGCATGACGACTACGCGTGATGACGCTCAACTGCGGACGACGGCGCGTGTGGCCCTACGAGCAGGACGGACGGCGGGTTGGTGCTCGACTGGAGCTTGGCCAGATTTGAGAAGGGGAGAGAGATGAGAGAATTTTTTTGAACTTTTTTGTAAAAGGCAGGAAAAAATGAAAAAAAAAAACCTAAAGTTGCCTATATATAGGCTTCCAAAACGGCTTCGTGTTGAGCTTTAACCCATGACCGGCCCGAATCCGACCCGAACCGTCCTTAGGATCCGCATGTTTTCGTTAGAGGGTATATTTATGCATTTGGTCCTTTCGCTTTTTCTCAAATTTTCAATCAAGTCCTTTCTGTACTTTTAATTAATTTTAAATTGGCCCAATAATTTTCAATGCTTTTCAATTTAATCCTTTGGCATTTTGAAAGCATCAGGAGCTGCCACGTGTCATTGTTTTGGTTTATTTATGCAAATAGTCCCTCTTATTTTTAATTTGTTTTAATTTAATCCTCAAATCAAGTTCTGTTTACTTACAAAATTGACCCAAAAATTTTTCATGGTTTTCAAATTAGTCCTTTGACTTCAAGATGCTTGAGGGGCTGCCACGTGTCACTTGTTTCTGGTTTTATTGCCCTGAAGGTCCCTAAACTATCCAAAAATTACATTTTTACCCTCGAACTTCCAAAAATTCCATTTTTAACCCTAAAACTTCTAAAAATTCCAATTTTACCCCTAAACTTCCAAAAATTTCATTTTGACATCGAAACTTCCAAAAATTCCATTTTTACCCTCGAACCTCCAAAATTTCCATTTTTGACCCCGAAACTTTCAAAAATTACCATTTTTCCCCGGATGTCCAAAAACTCCATTTTTGACCTCGAAACTCTCAAAATTACCCTTTTAGCCCCGAATGTCTAAAAATTCCATTTTTAACCCTAAACTTTCCCAAAATTACTATTTTGCCCTCGAAAATCCAAAATTACCATTTTGCCCCCCGGGTATCCTAAAAGTCTCATTTTCAACTCCGATTGCATCATTTTTTCTTCATCATCAATATTTGCATTTGAATTTAACCATTATGCACTCGTATTTTGCATTTTTTATTTTTTACCATTTATCTTCTTATTTATCTTACTTCGTGTTATTTAATATTCATTATGAACTGCTTATTCATATTAAACTCGCATGTTAATTTTTAAAATTGTTTTTCATAAAAACTTTAAAAAAATCGAGGCAATATTCTTTTATTTCGAGTTTCGAAAATTTGCGCCTTAACTTACTAGGTGCAATTTTTCTACAAATCGAAATAATCGAATACCCTTAATCGAGGCAATGTTCCATTATCTTTGATTCTGAAAATTTGCACCCTAACTTACTAGGTTCAACTTTTCTTCAAATCGAGATAATCGAACATCCTTTTCCCAAAAATTTAAAAAGTTTTATGAAGGAAAGCTCGTTATTTCTGGATCTTGAAACGTTGTGTCCTAACTCACTGGACGTAGCTTTCTTCCTCAATCACTTTGAAATAGCGGGACTTCCAAACGAAATCAGTTTCCTTTAAACTTAACTCATGCCCTCAAGGATCGTATTTTAAACTTTATCCGAGCTTTCAAAATTTTACAAATTAAGCCCCGAAAATAATCAATACGGTACCAATTTTTGGCGTATGAGGGTGCTAATCCTTCCTCATGCGTAACCGACTCTCGAACCTGTTTTTCTGGATTTCGAAGACCTACATGTTTTCAAAACGGTTTTAAAAAAAAAATTGTTTTGTGGTGATCCAATCACACCGAATAAAAGATTGGTGGCAACTCCCATTTCCAACATAAAAATAATTTTTAAAACTCGTCGTTTTCCAATTTGGATGGTTTCGACAATTATAAGATTTAAAAATGATATTTTATTGAATTGGTGTTAGTCTGATGATCATGGTGTTTATCGTCTTAAGTGTGGCTTGAGTTTGAGTCATGCTAATCATAGAAAATCAAAGTTTATATATACAATTGCACTAGAGGTGTACATGGGTCGGGCCAGGCCAGGTTCGGGTCGGGTCTAAGCATGATATTAACATACTTTATGCTTGTCCATGCCCATCTTGACCCGAAATATGATCCTAAAATTTTGTCCAAGCTTACTTATATTTGCGAAAGACTAATCCAAGCCCATTGTAGGCCCGCTCATATTAGTTTTAAAATATTTTTTAAAAAATATTTATATTTTTTATTTTAATATTTAATAATTTTATAAATTTTTTATTTATTGAAAATTTTTATATAGTCATTTTAATATTTTTTTAATGTTTATATTAGAGTAGTATATATTTAGTGTAGGTTTATTTTTAATGTGTTTTAAATTACATTAATATATAAAAATAACAAAATATAAAGTATTATAAACTTAAAATGGGTCGGGCCGGGTTTGGGCCTTGAATGTTCAAGCTCGAGCCTGACCCATATTTTAAATAGGCCTAATTTTTTTACCCAAGCCCATTTTCAGGCCTAATTTTTTTGCCCCAACCCTCCCAAATTTCGGGCGAGCCTTCGGGCTTGGACGGGTAGCTCGGCCCATGAACAGGTCTAAATTGCACATTAAACCATAGTTCATGTGTAGTATTTATCCCATTTGAATTTGATATTTTTTCTCGGTTTGGATTTTTTTGAAGTTACACCCTAAATTTAGTAATTGTTCCTACATTGGATCTTGAATTTTTTTTATCTAAGTTAATCTCTGAATTTGACAATTGTTTTCATATTAGGACCTGAATTCTAGGGTTTACAAGGATTAACTTGAATAAAAAAAGTTCAATCTCAATATGAGAACAGTTGTCAAATTTAAGACTTAATTTAGATCCAAGAAGAATCCAAATCTCAATGTAAAAAAAACCTTTCCAAATTCAAGATATAAAAAGTGATTTAAAAATAATAAACTTTTTTTTGAACCTCGTGTATTGACTTGATGATTAAGAGTGTTTACCGCTCCAAATATGATCTGGGTTCGAATCGCGCTAGTAATTATTTATAATTCACCAAAATAATAATAATAATAATAATAAATTTTTTACATTTCGATCCATCAAATATTAAGAAAGCGAGTTTGATCACTGCGTAAACACATTTTTCTCTCAAGTCGGTCCATATACAGTATAGTTTTTGGCAGGACTAATACCCTCTCCATTTAAATTTATATCCAACTTTTGCTTTTGAGACATTTTTAAAATTGGTTGATATATAAGTTATAATAATATTATATTAATTAAAATAATCTCTATAACAATCATATTTATTTGTCAAAATTGTTATAAACAAGTAGTTGTTATCAGGACGGAGCCAAAGAGGTTGGCGAGACTATTTTCTCTAAAATGGAAAATTTCACCTTTAATTTTTTTATAATTTTAAAAATGTTAAATTAGTATATGGTAAAATTATATTTTGGTTCCCTCAAGAATTAAAAATTATAAAATTATAAGTTATTAAATGGTGAAAATTCACTTTTGCTATCATAAAAATATATAACTTTGTTTCGGCCCTCGTAAAAAAATTTTTTGATTCCATCCCTGATTACTATACACCTATAATAGCATTCAAAATATCTATAACAATATTTAACAAAAAAAAGAAGAAGAAGAAATACATATAACAGCATTTAAGATTTAGACTATATTTGGATTTTTTTTTAATTTCAAATTAAAAATTATGATATAGTAACAGTAATATTAAATAGATTGTATCTTTGATAAAATTTAGAAATGTAATTTTTTATTAAAGATTATTATCATTTAATAGTGTATAATTAATATATTTTATATAAAAAATTTAAACATTTTATTAATGTAATATCATAATTAAATTAATTAATTTTATTTCGCTTACGAATGTAATTAATTTTACCAAAATCTAATATAAGAAGTAATTATAGAGAACTAACTTAATAAATAGTATATTACCACTTATCAGGTAATTGGTTTCATTTACACACCAATGGAGCGATCAAGCATGCGAACGGATTTGCATCTGTCAGGGGTGTGTTGCGAAATTAGGTTAGGGATTAGATTTTGAGATATAATCATTATCTTGAAGCTGAGCTTTGGGGCATTTTAGATGGATTGATTATTTTAAACGAACAAGGATATGAGATAATATTGATTCATGCAGACGAGTTTAAGCAAAATTTTTGGCTCAAATTCTGGACCGAATTTAAATAAGCTTAAAGTATATTAATATTATGCTTAGACTCGATCTAAACCAATCCATGAACACCTCTGATTCTAACATAAATTTAACTGTTATAATAATATGATGTTATTGAAAAAATCGATTGTATAACAAAAAGGGTACATGAGAACATGTTGGTGTCATAATCAACTGAGTTGTGATTTAATGGGGACATGAAATATTGAAAGGACCATTATAGGTGGTCCGAATCTCACCCTTTTTGCAATTGCCTAATGACTTGTCTGAGAGACAGCACAAAATGTCTCAAGCATTTATGATATTGGATGATGGTACCATCTAGTTTTTCTTCCTATTTATTTGGTCCAAAGTGATATGGTTGATTCTTGGGAAATGTCGTCTCCATCTCCCATTCTCATATTTTGTCACTGTTGAGAGTGTCCAACTTTGAAACAAAAATGGGACAAGGGCAATGGGGGAGTACATGTAATAAAACATGTTACATCCCATATATTTTTGTTCTTTTCTTACAGTTTCACACACATCCAAGCTCCCCCAAAAAGCATGTCTACTAAATAATGGTAGAAGACCCATTCTTTTCCATTCAGTTGTTGCAATTATATCTCACTGCATTGGTTTTTTTTGCATCCATAGAAGAGAATAGCCCATTTTGATATGGACTTACATTAATCATGATATTTCTCAAGAATAGTTTTATGAGTTTTTTTTTTAATAATATGTCGGCTGAATTTATTAAAAATTAAAATAGAAAAACATTTCAAGCGAAATTAAAATATAGCAGAAAAATAACAAAACAAAGAAAAATTAAAAATCTAGAAAACGAAACATCATACTAGTAAAACATGTCCAGTGGGTTGCAACGACAAGGATGAAATGGAACATTGCAGAAAGGAAGCAGGAAACAAAACTCCTTGTCTCTATCCACTTACACGCTTAAGGATCGAAGTAGGAGTGGTAAGCGAAACCAATAATCTTGCAGGCTGTTTCGCAAAACAAATCCGACTGCATCGGTAAACGAACCACAAAAAGGGATCAAACTACTAAAAGACCACCGATAACCGCAAATCAGAGTCGAGCATTGTGAGAAAACTATCCACGAACGTAAATCTACCACAAAAATGGACGAAAACGTGCCATAAGGCAGAAGCGTGCCACAAGGCAAAGGAAAAGTCTACCACAAAGGCAAAAAAGAAACTAGAAAAAAACCAAAATATAAAAAAAATAATAACTGAATATAAAAAAAATTTAAGGGGAAGGAATATCGACGGTCGACAACTAACATTAAAATTGACATTGCCGTCAGCTGATTAAGAACGAAAGAAAAAATAAAGCGACACAGAAAAAAAGTTTGAAAACCCTTTAATAGTTTGATGAGTTTTAATTTCACTTGTCATGAAATCATAAGAGAAATTACTTATGAACTTATGCTACATCTCTTTTCCTAATGTTGAGGTTGAGTATTTGCCCTGGAATGTTGCACTCTCTCAACGATCAAAGTATTATTCTCAAATATATATTATTGTTTTTAAAATTGAAAAGATTAAAGTTTCTTCAAATAATATAATTTATTTTAAATATGGAAAATCATTTTTGTAATTTTTTTAATTAAGTTGGTGTTTGATTGACTGGTGATATCGATTCAATCAGTAATTTTATAAATAGTATAGATAACATAAGACTTAATATAACATTTAGTACCTAAACTTGACAATTTTTTTTAAGTTGATACTTAAACTTTTTGGGATCCAATTTAGTACTTGATCTTGACTCTTTTTCCTAATTTGGTACCTAATCTTTTTTATTACTAATTCATTAAACATAGCTCAATACCTATTTTTAACATGAATTTTCTCTAAAACTGATAATATTTTTGTAGCATAACAAAAATATTTTAACACTGTTATTGTTTTGCGTACTTTTTATAATATTTAATAAATTTAAGTATCAAATTGAGCCTTAAAAAAGCTTTGGTACCAAATTAAAAAATATATATCAAGTTCAGGTACCAAATTGGATCTAAAAAAATTTAGGTACCAAATTAGGAATAAGTGTCAAGTTTAGAAACCAAATTGGGTCAAAAAAATTTTAAGTACCAAATTAAGAAAAAGTATCAAGTTTAGATACCAAATATTATATTAAGCCTGATATATATATATATATATATATCCTCTCCCTCCATTCGGAAGAAATTCATCCTACCCTACGTTGGCATCATGTTGCTCCCTTTCCTCAACCCAACCAAAAGTACATGAATGAATTTGAGTGGTAAGGCTCATTTTACATTGGTTGCCACAAAATGGAACTATTACAAACACTAGTAGACAGTGTACGCACTCATGAATAGTGAAGAGATGAGAAAACAGAAGCATAATGATTTTAATCAAAGAAAATATTGGAGGGACTAAGGGCATTTTTTGGTGAACGTTTATTTTCAGTGCAGTGTATTTAATTTTCTTTTTATCTTGCGTTATAGTATTTAATTTTATCAACATCATTATTTTTATATTAATTATAGGTAAATGTATCGTCCATTTAAAAGGACCCTAAGGAAGCTAGGCTTCTAACCATTATCCCAAAGAATCTATCAATGGGATGAGCAAGAGCTTATAGTTAATCTTAAGCACATGGATATATTAAATTAAATTCACCCTCTCAAAATAAATTCAATTTATTTTTCTATAACATAAATTTTAAATTTTAAAAATGTAATTTTATTATTTTAATAATTTATATCTTTATAATTTTTAAAAGATTAAATTAAATATTTATATTTTAGGAGGTGAAAGTATAATTTTATCTTTACTAATTTAAATTTTTAAAATTTTTAAAGGGTTTAAATGAAAAAATTTTCATTTTAGGGAGGGTCGGGGTAGCCTCTAGTTTCGCACCTAATTTAAATTTTTTAAATTCAAGATCAAATTGATAGAATGTATAAACATTGAAAAATTAAATTTATTACCAGCTCAATAAAAAAACCTACATCAACTTTCCACCATTCAGTTAACAACAACTAACATGAGAGATTAAAATGCTTACTTTCAAAAAAATTAACTAACTAAATAATAATAATAATTAAGTGATTACAATAATATGAATTGTACAGTTGAATGGCTATTTTTGTACTTTATTCAAAAAGAAAAGATTGTTAGCACTTCTGATACAATCTCTAAAATTACCTATAATGTCTCTTCAATCTTTAAATAAGAAAATAATATGTTTCAATATACTCGAATTCACATCCTCCTATATTAATAATAATATCAATATCAATTGAATTAAGAATCAATGAACAAAAGATTGATGCATCATTTCACCACTGTGAAGATAAAAAGTAAACTCATGGCAGGTCAATGATCTACATACATAAAAGGAGAAAATAAAATAAAATGTCTTCACTGTGAAGATATGATTTGTAGGTGAATGGTTTATGCATTCTTACCCTTGAGATTTGTGGGATTCTTATCTTTTGAGTCTTGACCCACCATACCTTTTTAAGAGGAAATTATTAAAACCATTTACATTTTTCCAGTACTTAAATTATTTACTTTAATAAATCCAACTTGAATATGATCATATTCAATGAAAATTAAAAAAAAAACATTTAATTATATTTTAAATTTATAAAAATTAGTTTTGAATGTTGAATTTCTAATCCTTGAACTCTTAACTTAATAACAAAAAAAATCCTATAGTGTAGACATAAAAATTTGAATTTGATCTCAAACAATTTCGTATTTTCTTTTAATAAACTGGTATAATTACATGGTGTTCATATTTTCTTAACCTTTTGACAACGCACACAGGTGCTCGAACTTGGAACCCCTAGGATGAATAACATTTTTTTTCCACTGAAGCCACTTGTTGAGTTCAAAACAACTTCGTATTTAATCATTAAGAAAAAAATGCAAGTCACAATTCTTATTATATTTAAATTATGGTTTCAAAAACCTTAAGAAAATAGCGATTTCATATTTTAAATTCAAGCAATAACCGTTAACCGAATCGAAATATTTCAGTTAATTCAACCAAAATTTATATATATTTTTTTAAAACAATTTTAAAACATATAAAAAAAACTAAATTGATAATTTTCATTTGACTGAACTAACGGAAATAATAATAACCTAATATATATAATATATAATATTAGTTATTAAGTTAGGTTAATTCGATTAATTATCCGATTTCAAACCGAATTAACCGTTAATCGAAATTTCAAAAAATCACGAATCGACCTCTAACCAAACTAGATTAATTAACCAACTAATTAATCGAATTAAATCGATTAATTCAATTTCAATCGAAATTTTAACATCCCTATCCAAAATTTAAAAACAAGATACCTTGAAAAGCTAAAGGTTTCTATCCCCCCAAAAAAACCAAATACCATTAACCTTCTTTCTTTATGCCCCAACATTACCCTACCATTGAAATTGAAAAAACATGATCTATCAAAATGATGCTTAATTTTGATTCCCTTTGTAGTTCCATTGATATGTTCCTATTCTTTTTTATTAACACAATATAAAATATGAAATTAATTTAAAACTTTAATATTAATGGCAAGAAATGAAATAATATAGTTTGAACTCATACTAAATGAATATTTAATAAAAATTTTAATCACCACTCTATTGAAATCAAAACAAATTAATTATAAAAATATTGAAATATACAAAATAAATTAATTTTACACTAGACATGAGCGGAGAGAAGGAAATTAGGGTTCCTATCAATGGATCCATTCTTCTTTGATATTGGTTCCATATTCTATGCTTTGGTATTGTCTATTGCTTTAGTTGCTCCATCCTCAACTTAATTTTCAAATACTATTTCTCTCTTTTTCTCATTATATATCAATGAAGTGGAAAACTTACACGACACACATATCCACACCTTTACACCAATTCTAGCTTTCTTAAAACTAAAAAGATTAGTATTTTTAAAAAAAAAAAAAAAGGGCATAAGCATGGTCCTAGATTCTTTTAGAATTTCTTTTTTTTTTTTTAAATGGACCATAATATAAAGTGAAGATTACTTAAAATGATAAGATAATATTTTAATTTTACCCACAAAAAGTTGAAAACTTTAGGTCAAAATGCCATCTTATTAGTCAGGATTTTGTTGGATGCCTTGAATATTATGAGTATAAGAATTATGGAAGTTGTTGTATTAGTGCATGAATTGTATTTTGTTTCGTTTATTTAAAAAAATAGATAAATTAATTTTTATATTTAAATTAAAGGTGAATTATTCAATTAAAAATTCTATTCATTTTTACGGTTAAAAAGTAGTCTTTATATGCTAGCATAAGATACACATGGCATGTCACGTGTAACTATTAAATTTTTTAGTCTGTTGCGTCAATTTTTAATAGTAGAAATGAATAAAATTTTTAATAGAAATGACATGTTTGCTCTTTAATCTATCCTACATAGACTAATTTACTTATTTTTTTAGTAAAAAGGACAAAATGCAATTTAACTCCTCATATAGGTAGGAGTGAGCGTTCGATCGAATTGAGTGAAAAAATTTTGAGTTAATCGAGTTGATAAGTCCTATATTCGATTTGAGTCGAATCAAGTGGAACTGTTCGAGTTAAATTAAAAAAATTAAACATGTCAAATTAAAATCTTGTTAAAGTATAAATAATTTCATGTTAAAGCACATAAATTTGAAACCATATATATTTGAAGATTTTTTCAAAGCAAAATAATAAAAAGTATTTTAGTATGATAAACTTGAATTATTAATTAACTTATTTAGGTCCCAAAATTATTGTTCTAGAAAAATTTTTATTTTTTAACTTTCTTTATATATATATTTTAGAAATTTTTATAATTTAAAAAAAAAATTTTGGAATTCTTATAAATATTTTGAATTTTAAAAATTATTTTGAATTATTTTGTGATTTTTGTTGAGAGAGAGACTAGTTTACTCATTTTCAAACTTGATAGGGACCAAAAGGGTATTTACACCAATTTCTAATTCGAATTGTAAAATTCAACTCGATTCGAACTCGACACTCAAATTATCTATTCGAGTTGAATCAAATCAATCGAAGAACTCGATTCAATTAACTCAAAATTTGATTTTTTTTTTAATCGAATCAAATTTTGCTCACCTCTAAATACATGAACCTCCATAATACTTTTACCGAATATTATGTCAAAGGATGAATTCGAGTATGCCTTTTCATAATTTATTTTCAGTAGAAATTTAACAATATTTGAAATTACGTATTGATATCAAATAATAATTATCAAAGAAAAAACCATATGTCCCACAAGTAAAATGATGTGCGAGTCCTGTGGAAAGTTGGATTGCATTTTTCTCCTTTAAAGAAAGTGATGGTGTTGTATAGTTGTTGGTTGCCTACATAATGGCCATTAATTATAAAATGCTTGCCTTAGATGCTTTGAGTAAAGGCTTTGGTAATAGGTGTGATTTGACAATATATAATATGTAGTGCTTCATTCCCCTTTCACAATCTACCAACATTTTATAATTTCATGCCCCTTTTTCTTATTGGAATCAAATCTATACCTTAAAAAAATCATCATTTTATTAAATCCCCATTAGAATATATAAAATAAGTTTTTTTTTGTGAGATACAACTTATGAAACTAAGTTACTTAAATAGTCTGTAGATTGCAAAAAGTCTTCACTCTGTCTGCTTTGAGGAGATCTAAGATTGCTTCTGGGGGTGTCTCAATCAATTGGACGTCTTCTTTACTTCCAAGAATCAATTTGGCTATAAAGTCTGCACTTCAATTTTCCTCTTTAAGGACATAGCGTAGGACCCAACTACTTTCTTGGGAGAAGATGCAAAGAATCCTTCTAATTAAAGTGAAGTGTGATGTTTACGATGCGTTGCCCTGAATAGCTTTGACTGCCTCCAAGCAGTCAGTTTGGATTACAACCTTGGTATGCCCTCTTCTTTGGATCAGTTTGAGCCCGTCAAGAATGCCCCAAAGTTCTGCATCAAAAGTTGAGGACCTACCAAGGTATTTGTTGTAGCCAAGAATCCACTCCCCTTTTCCATCACATAACACACCCCCAACCGCTGCATTCTCTGAGTCCATTTGTACAACACCATCTGTGTTGAGAACGAACCACCCTTCTGTCGGAGAGTCTTCACTGGTAGGTAAGATCTTCAGCTTCCATCACACCATTTGACTTGGAAAGGTGCATGGCCTAGCACGTCGAGGTTTTGACAATCTCTGTAGAGGTCCAAGACTTTCCTTAGAATATGAGGAGGTTCTGGTACTTCCAAAGACACCAAGCTAGGATCCCGACGAGGCATGGCCAACTGAAGTCTCCATTGCGCGCTTTAAGATTATCCTGCAAGTTAAGAAACAACCACTCATGCAAAGTGTTAGAGAAAAAAATTAGGTTATTGAGTTATCAGAACCACCTGACTCCATACTTTCTTAGTCAGGGCGCAATCTCGGATAATGTGCAAAGTGTCCTCTAAGTGGTGTTCACAAGCTGGGCATGATGGGTCAATTGCTAATCCATGCCTAACTCTCTCCACATTGGTAAGCAATAATTGCTTGATAACAGTCCAAAGAAAGAAATGGACTCCTTGTGGGCAGAGGAGTTTCCATGCTCTTTTCCAAATCTCATTTTTGGGATTCCAGGAGTCTTCCTTCAACATTTTAAAAGAACTTTTTGTAATAGCCCAGTTTTCAATGGTGTCGAAAACAGTGATTTCGGGATCACAACTCCTACGAGTCGAGTCGTAAATATTATTTATTTAATAACTACGAAGTCAATATCATCGCATTAAATTTTGGTTAAAAGATTTTGTCATTTAGATAGTTAATTGAGTTACAAGGACTAAATTGCAAAGGTTGTGAAAATAAAGTTCCATTAACTAAAGGTATGAGATGCTAGTTAAAAGATAAGGTAAAGTCCTCAAATGGTAATTAAACCATTAAGAATTTGGGTGGACAGTAAAGGGCATGAAAATTGTTAAATTTGAAGTTAATTTAAGAAGGGCAAAATAGTAAAATGGCAAATGATAATGTTAAATCATAAACTTAAGAAAATAGATTTATTTTCTTAGTTTCTTCTTCCTCATTGCCAAAAACCCCTAGAAGCCATTGGAGAAGCTTCATTTGAACTTTGGTTCCTTATTTAAGTAGGTAAACCTTGATCATTTTTAATAATTTTTATGTTTTCGAGTTTGTATTAGCTTAATTTAGCTTATGAAAGGACTAATTTGTGAATCTATAAAATGTTAGGCCATTTTTGAAAATGCTTGTTCTTGAAAGCTTTTGATATATTTGAGTGTTTGATGCTTGGGTTAGATCTTTTTGTAAAGTGATTTTTGATGAAATTAGGGTTTAAGGACTAAAATGTTAAAATGATAATATTGTTGTACTTGTTATGAAATAAATGGATTTATATGGATTTGTGTGAGGACTATGAGTGTTCGGTTGGTATAGGTTAGGGAGGAAATCAATATTTTACATGTTTTGTGTTGAAAGGAATAAGTTGAATAAAAAGAAAGTTTCAAGGGTAAAATCATAATTTTAAAAGAGGTTTGATTGTGTTAAATGAATTCATTGTGTGATTTAATGCGAGAAATTGAATGATTTGTGAATGTAGACTACGACCGTGTCACCGATCGTGAAAAAGGAAAATTAGTTGAGTAGTCCCTAGAATCCATTCACAACTGCAATCCAGTCTGATAATTTTGTATGGTTAAATTCTAATTTAAATTGCATATTATTGTAATATAAATTATTGCATGAAGATATAATGATAATTGGATTTGTGGAAGACGAGAATGAAGGAAAAATGGAAGGCAAACGGGCTTTGAGCCATAAACGAAGAAGTTCGATTATTAAGTGTCATCGTAAGTATATGAATCCTTTACGGATTAAGAGCTCTAATGACTAAGTGTCATCGTGAGTATATGAATCCCTTACGGATAAAGAGGTCCGATGACTCTGTGTCATCGTGCGTATATGAATGAAGTGAAATTCATTGTGGATTAAAGGTCCGATGACTTTGTGTCATCGTGAGTATCAGATGCAAATTGAAACTTACCTTAATATATATAGTTTAATCAATTCAGTTAATTTGATTTACAACTCTTGAAGTTGGTGAATCTATTTAACTTTATGAACTTACTAAGCTAAGAAGTGCTTACTTGTGAAATTGCTAGTGTTTTGTAGATTCAATTTTGTTGTTCGGAGATCGGATCATCTTGAAGCATCATAGTATCCCGAAGTTGTTCGGTAGATTTTTACATCACTTGGTTAATATGGCATGTACTAGGATGATGTTACCTTTTGCTTATGAACAATGAGTTTATGAGAAATCTTGTTATGTTTGATGAAATGTTGAAAGTAAACTTTAAGTACCTTGTATTGACATAAAAATCATGTACTTGTCTTGACTTAAATGCAAAATTAAAGTTGTGCATGAATAAAGTTCATGAACTTGTGTTTGGTATAAATCTTGTGATTCATACTTGTTTCGGAAGAACTCATGTATGTTTCGGTAGAAGTACAGGGTAGGAGAGAAGTTGTTCACTGACTTGAGATGTATCGGTAGTTGAATTGTGAGTATCGATAGTTATATGTATAGTTGTATCGGTAGTTTGCATACTTGTATCGGTAGAAGTTGTAGGGTGAGAATTATAGCTCTTTGGAGTTTTTAGTATCGGTAGATGCTTGACATGTATCTATAAAAATTACACTTGTATCAGTAGAACTAGCACAAGTACCGAAAAAAATTACACCGTTTTAGAATTATTTACTGACAGGGATACTACCGATACTTTACCATCAGGTACCGATAGAAGTTTTCCAAAATATTAGAAATACCATTTTTACCCTTGTTGATTTGTGTTTATGTTTAAATGACAATGTGTAACATGTGAAGTGAAATATTTCAATAAATAAAGTTGAATAATATAATGATAAGATGATCAGTGATAAATGAACAATAAAACACTGAAAATCCTAATCGACAACAGTGTTCGGATTTTGGGTGTTACATTTAGTGGTATCAAAGCTTACGGTTTAGCTGTTTCTTTGACTGTATTAGTCGTGTTTGATGATTTAGAAGTACATGCCATATGAACCTGTAATAGTGTGATATGGATAACTCCGATCTAACTAAGATTTTTACAGATAAATACAGGATGCTGACTCTAAAAATGATGAAACTAATGAGGTAAACAATAATGTTTCGATTAATGACTTTGGGGCTAGTCATAGTGCATCAATATTACCGATGACAGAAAATGAAGCAAAGAATATGTTTTTCGGTTTAATGGGGCAATGGTTCATGGAATTTATGAGAAATAATTCGATGGCACCACCCTTTAAGCCTCCTGTCACAAAGCTAGGTGCCCGACCGGTAGCACCCCTAGAAAGGCCTCCACCACCTCCAGTGGTAGAATCGAGGCGTCGTAACCTTATAGATAGGGTTAAAAACTACGGAGCTAAAGACTTTCGAGGCAGTGTAGAGGACGACTCTTCCAAAGCTGAATACTGTTTGAAAAATACTCTAAGAGTCCTGCATGAGATGGCTTGTCCTGTTGAAGACTATGTAAGATGTGTCGCGTCACTGTTGAAGGACGAGGCTTACTACTGGTGGGCTATGATCGTGGCTATGATGCCTGAAAGTGACGTTACTTGGTGTCGAAACGTTTATTTTTGGGAAAACAAACATGTCTCGAACAATTTTTTTTTTTAAAATCAAAAGTTTGAAAAATGGGAGTCTCCACCAATCTTTTTATTTGTCGTGATTGGATCACCATAAAATGTTTGAAATCTGTTTTGAAAAATATTTTGGTCTTCGAAATCCAAAAAACGGGTTCAGGAGTCGGTTACGTGTGAGGAAAGATTAGCACCCTCACACGCCCAAAATTGGTACCACATCGATTATTTTCGAGTCTTAATTTAAAATTTTGAAAACTCAAATAAAATTTAAAATACGATCATTGAATGCATAAGCTATTTTGATGTCCATGTTAAAGAAAGAAATAGATTTTCATTTAGAAGTCTTGCTATTTCAAAGTGATCAAGGAAGAAAGTCACGTCCAGTGAGTTAGGACATAGCGTTTCAAGATCCGAAAATAACAAGCTTTCCTTCGTAGCAGTTTTTAAACCTTGAAAAGGGTATACGATTATTCCGGTTTGAAGAAAATTCGTGCCTAGTAAGTTAAGGCACAAATTTTCGAAACACAAAATAAAGAAATATTGCCTCGATTTTAAATATTTATATTTCAGAGGGAAATAAAAGAATGACTTTAATTAAAATTTAGAGATAAAAATGAGCATGCAAATTAAATATGAGTTAGGTAATTAATGACAAAATTAAATAACACAAAGCAAAAACGATTATACGAATGAATAAATATACAAAAGTAGATAAAAGAAAAATAAAATACGAATCATGAATCAAAATAAATGAGAAAAATACAAGATTAATTTTAAAAAAGTTAAAAATTTATATATGAAAGTCGAAGATAGGAAAAAAAGGGGTCGAAAATAAAGTTTCGAAGAGTTTGAGGTTAAAATGTAATTTTGGAAAGTTTTAGGGGTCGAAAATGTGACTTTTGGAAATTTGGGAGCAAGAATGGTAACTTTTGGATGTCAAGGAGTAAAATGGTAATTTTGAAAATTCGAGGGTAAAAATGTGATTTTTGGAAGTTCAAGGGCCAAAATATGATTTTTTTTGGAAGTTCAAGGGCAAAAATGTAATTTTTGAGAAGTTTAGGGGTAAAAATGAGATTTTTTGAAGTTTAAGGGTAAAAATGTAATTTTAGAAAAGTTTGGGGTAAAATGTAATTTTTGGAAGTTTGAGGTCAAAATGTAATTTTTTAAAGTTTGGGGGTAAAGTGTAATTTTTTGGAATTTAGGATTAAAATGTGATTTTGAAAAAGTTTAGGGGTTAAAATGTAATTTTGAAAAGTTTAAGAGTTAAAATGTAATTTTGGAAAAGTTTGAGGGGTTAAAATGTAATTTTGGAAAATTTTAATGGTAAAAATATGATTTTTGGAAAGTTTAAGGGTCAAAATGCAATTTTTTGAGGGTTAAAATATGATTTCTAGACAATTCAGAGATCTTCTAGGCAATAAAACCAAAAAGTTGAGACACGTGGCAGCTTCTCAGACATTCTGGGGTCAAAAGACCAATTTGTAAAGTTTTTAAAATTATTGGGCTAATTTAAAATAAAACAAAACTTGATTTAAGGATGAAATTAAATCAAGTCAAAAGTAGAAAGGACCAAATGCAGAAATAACCCAAAAAAGGACACGTGGTAGCTCCTCAGGCTTCAAAAAGGTTAAAGGACTAAATTGAAAATGAAATAAAATAATGGGCAAATTTAAAATTAATTAAGTATAAAAAGGACTAATTGTTAAAAATGAAAAAAGCGGAAGGACTGAATGGGTAAATAACTCATCCTTAAAAAACACGCGGATCCTAACCTGGAACGGGTCGAATCGGATTGGGTCATGCACAAAATAGTGTCGTTTTGGCACATTTGGGCTACACCCAAAACAAGACCGTTTTGGGTGTTTATAAATAGCATTTTATATATTTTTTTTTCATTTTCCATTCATTCCTTTCAAAAAATTTGAGAAAACCTCTCACCCTCTCCCCTCTCTCTTCTTGTAATAGATCGACCCAAGCCCGGCCAAGGGAAATGTCACTCGTTTGTCGCACCTCCGTCGCCGTCTGTCAGTCACGCGCCGTCGTCACTCGCCTTTTAAGTAAAAGTTCTTCCCTTTTTTATTATTTTCTTTTATAACAGATCTAGGTCTAGATCAAACACGATCTAGCCTAGATCTAAAAGGTTGCTTCTTTTTACCGAATTTTTTTTAAAAGAAGCCCTAGATCTAGGCTTTTGTTTTTGTTTTTGTTTTTGTTTTTAACCATGTTTTGATTTTTCTTTTTCTTTTATTTTTTCAAATCTTGTTTTATATTTTTTGTTATTTAAAATGAAATTGGATCTAAAGCAGATCTATTCGAAAATTTAAAAAAAAAAAACCTTGATGATTTGTTGCTTTTTTATTCTGTTGTCTTTTTTTTTTTTTGAAATGGTGAAATCCTTTATCGGAGTCTCTTCGTACTCGGACGCGCTCATCAGGATCCCAGTCGGAACGACGATGGCAGCAGAAGTCAAGTGCGATCCTTCAAGTTCTTTTTATTACTTAATATTATTATTTATTATATTTATTATATTTATTTGTTAAAACAATTAGTATTAATGATAATAATAAATGTTAACAATAATATGACTAAGTATATTAACATGCATTTAAGATGAAAAATGTTTAGAAATTTAAGTAATAAACATGTAATAAATGTACCTCAAGAACAGATTAACTTAATCTGATTGGTATTCTAATATTAAATGTTTTGTCTTGAATGCTCTGTAAATTGAAGGTATCTGTTTTGTATTGATTTCAAATGTGGAGAAAAAAAAGTCCCTTACAAATGTTCTGGATTCGCCTTTTAAAGCGATGTTTTACAATCATGGTATTTTGTTTTTCTTAATTAAATGCCGTCTTTTCTTCTTTTGTAAGTGTTAGTGGCGGTGGAGGCAAGTTGTTGGTGATGGTGTTGGTAGGTGGTGCAACTTGGTGCTGACGTGGCGGCTTCTAATTGGGTGAGGGAGCAGCTGTAGTAGCAAGTTGCTACTAGGGTTTCTGCTGTTAGTTTAGGTTAGGCCATTTGGGCTTGGTTTGGTGTTTGGGCTATGGCATGTTCGTAATTGGGTCAATGGTTATGAAATAAATTTGGGTTTGTGATTTGGACTTTGTAATTTTGGACTTTTTAATTAATTTTTAAATTTAAAATCAAAATAAATTTAAACTTAAGATAAATTAAAATTTAAATTTGGGTTCAATTTGGTTTAAAATGTTGGGCTCGGTCAAAATTGAGCTCCAACACTTGGGATTTCTTTCAAATAGAATTTAAGAAGAAATATGTCAGCAAGCGGTACTTGGATAGAAAGAAGAAGGAATTTTTAGAACTGAGACAGGGAAATAAAACAGTGGTAGATTACGAACGAGAGTTTGTGAAGCTTAGCAAGTATGCCATAGAAGTGATACCAACTGATGAAGCTACGTGTGTCCATTTCGAAGAAGGGCTAAACGACGAGATTAGAATGATGGTGGGTGGTTTTAAAATTCGATCGCTAGTAGTGTTAGTGGACAAAGCTAAAAAGAGGGAAGAAATATACAACAACAATAGATAGAGAAAGAAGGTTTCAAGAATCTGGAAAGAAAAACATTGCCAAAACCTTCTCTTTGCCACCGCCGAAGAGATTCAAAGAAGAGGCTAGTCGGGGGGCCAGTTTCTTCAGGATTTCTGAGTCAGAGTAAGTCGCGACCACTAGAATCTAAATTTTAGAACAGACCCATAGACAATATAGCTAGCGTTCGTAATATACCTAGTTCGATATATGGGTATTGTAAGAGAAGCCATGCAGGTAAGTGTCGCAAGATGAAAGGGACATGCTATCGATGTGGAACTGCAGATCATTTTTTGAGGAACTGTCTGATGAGATCTGAAGTAAAGGAGGAATTGAGTGTAAAACCTCCTGTTACACCATAAAAGAGTAGGCGTCCGGAGCAGAGTAGCGGTGTAGGTGGAAACCATGGAGATAATAGGGATACTGTAGCCAGATCTGAGGCTCGAGCACCTGCACAGACTTATGTCATCCGAGCCCAAGAAGAGGCTACAGCTCTTGATATTGTGACTGGTATATTCTATCTCTTTAATGATATTGTGTGTGCACTGATTGACCCAAGATCGACTCATTCATATATTTGTACTACATTAGCTACTAAAAAGAAATTGTCTTTCGAGTCGGCTGAGTTTGATGTACAAGTCACAAACCTATTGGGTCATAGTGTCATTGTTAATTTGGTATGTCGTAAATGTCCATTGAGATTTCGGGACTATAAGTTCTCGCTAATTTGATGTTATTACCATTTACTGAGTTCGATGTAATTTTGGGAATGGACTAGTTAACTGAGCATGATGCAGTAGTTAATTGTAAACGAAGACGGATCGACCTGAAACAATCGATAGGGAAAGTAATCACAGTTGAGTTTGGGAAGTTAAACAATGGCGCCAGAGTAATATCGTCTTTATCAGCACAGAAGATGGTTCGTAAAGGTTGTGAAGAATTTTTGGCTTATATACTTGATACTCGGAGTACTGGAACAGAGTTAGAACAAGTGTCGATTATCAAGGAATTTACAAATGTGTTTTCTGAGGGTTATCGGGTTTACTGTCGGTCAGAGAAGTAGAGTTTGGCATTGATTTAGTACTCGGATCCGCACTGATTTCAATTCCACTGTATAGGATGGCACCCATAGAATTGAAAGAGTTAAAGGCACAGTTGCAAGAGTTATTGGACAGAGGTTTTATTCGACTGAGTATATCGCCTTCGGGCGTACCAGTATTGTTTGTGAAAAGAAAGATGGATTGATGAGAATGTGTATAAACTATAGATAGCTAAACAAGGTAACAATAAAGAATAAATACTCGTTGCCTCGTATTGATGAGTTATTTGATCAGTTGAGAGGTGCGACCGTCTTTTCTAAAATAGATCTTCGATCGGATTATTAACAGATGCGAGTAAAAGACAGTGATGTGTAGAAAACAACATTTAGAACTAGATACGGACATTATGAGTTTCTAGTAATGTCATTTAGGTTAACTAACGCTCCGATAGCATTCATAGATTTGACGAATCTGGTTTTTAAACCTTAGATGGACAGATTCGTAATGGTATTCATTGACAATATATTGATTTATTCTAAGTCAAAGGCGGAGCATGTTCAACATTTGAGAGAAGTTTTACAAATAATACGGGAAAAGCAATTGTATGCAAAGTTCAACAAGTGCGAGTTCTGGCTCCGGGAAATGGGATTTCTAGGCCATGTGGTATCATCGGAGGGGATTCCTGTTGATCTAAGTAAAGTGTCGGCTATTCTCGATCGGAAGGTACTTAAGAATGTTTTCGAGGTACGTAGTTTCCTGGGATTAGTTGGTTATTATCGTCGATTCGTGAGAAATTTCTTTACTGTAGCGTTGCTGATGACGAAATTGCTACAGAAGAATATCCAGTTTGTGTGGTCAGAAAGGTGTCAGCAGAGTTTTGATCAGCTGAAGAAATTGTTGACAGAAGCTTCGGTATTGACATAACCTGAAACGGGTAAAGAGTTTATCATATATAGTGATGCATCTCTGAATGGCTTAGGTTGTGTGTAAATGCAAGCAGGATAGGTAATAGCTTATGTCTCTCGACAATTAAAACCACATGAACGGAACTATTCGACCCACGACTTAGAGTTAGATATCATTATGTTTGCTTTGAAGATTTGGCGACATTATTTATACGAGGAGAAATGTCACATATTCACAGATCATAAAAGTTTAAGGTATCTGATGACTCAGAAGGAACTGAATTTAAGGCAACGTTGGTGGTTGGAATATTTGAAAGACTATGATTTGGTAATTGAATATCATTCGGGAAAGGCTTATGTTGTCGCTGATGCTTTGAGCTAGAAATAGTTATTTGCATTAAGAGCTATGAATGCTCATTTTTCACTTGAGGGTGATGGTTCTGTTACAGCGGAACTTCAGACGAAACTGCTATTCTTATAGCAGATTATAAGAAGATAACTCAAAGTTTAAGGCTAGTAAAGAACAGATGCGGAATGACGTAACTACTGGGTTTACTATTGATGGGGATGGTATGTTGTATTTCCAAGATAGAGAGTGCATTTTTGCTAATTCTGACTTGAGATGGGACATTCTGTCGGAGGCTCACAGTAGTACTTACTCCATTCATCCGGGCAGTGTGAAAATGTATAACGACCTAAAGAAGATATATTGGTGACCGGATATGAAACGAGAAATCTCAGAGTTCGTGACTAAATGTTTAGTGTGTCAGTAAGTGAAAGTCGAACACTGGGTATCGTCTAGATTGTTGCAATCTATACTATTCCTGAGTGGAAATGGGAGCAGGTCACTATGAATTTTGTTACAGGATTATTATCGACTCTGGGTTATAGTTGACAGACTGATGAAATCGGCTCATTTTATTCTCATTCGAGTGGAATTTTCACTAGAGAGGTTGGCTGAATTGTATGTATCTGAGATAGTACAACTACATGGAGTACCAGCATCTATTATCTCTAATAGAGATCCACGTTTCACCTCGACGTTTTGGGGTAAGTTGCATGAAGCTTCGGGAACCAGACTGAATTTAAGTGCATATCATCCGTAGACGGATGGTCAGTCAGAACGGGTGATACAGATCCTTGAAGATATGCTAAGGTGCTATATACTTGAGTTCAAGGGTAACTGGGAAATGCATCTACCATTAGTGGAATTTGCATATAACAACAGCTATCAAACTAGTATTAAAATGGCCCCGTTCGAAGCATTATACGGTAGGAAATGTAGAACACCTTTGTATTGGTCAGAGTTGAGTGAACATAAGTTAGTTGGAGCTGACTTGATTCAAGAGATCGAAGACAACGTACGGTTGATTCGTGACTACGTGAAAGCAGCGCTAGATTGGCAAAAGTCTTATGCAGCTTAAAAGGAAAGAGGTAGAATTTGCAGTAGGAGACCGAGTCTTCTTGAGAGTTTCACCTTGGAAGAAAGTTCTAAGGTTTGGCAGAAAAGGAAAGCTAAGCCCACGGTTTATCGGGCTGTATGAGATCATTGAACGGGTTGACCCTGTAGCATATAAGTTGGCCTTACCACCAGAACTAGAGAAGATTCATAATGTATTTCACATTTCGATGTTGAGACGGTACATCCTTCACATGTAATTACACCTTGTGAAGTTGAGATAAACCAGATTTGTCGTATTCAGAAGAACCAGTTAAGATTTTGGCTTGCGAGATAAAAGAGTTGCGAAACAAGAGGGTACCATTAGTAAAGGTATTATGGAACCGAAACGGACTTGAAGAAGCTACATGGGAGGCAGAAGCTTCGATAAAATCATAATACCCTAACTTGTTCACTGGTAAGAAATTTTGAGACAAAATTTCCCTAAGGGAGGAGGGTTGTAACAGCTCGATTTTCAGTGGTGTCGAAAACAGTGATTTCGAGATCACAACTTCGACGAGTCGAGTCATAAATATTATTTATTTAATATCTATGAAGTCAATATCATCGTATTAAATTTTGGTTAAAAGATTTTGTCATTTAGATAGTTAATTGAGTTACAAGGACTAAGTTGTAAAGGTTGTGAAAATAAAGTTCCATTAACTAAAGGTATGAGATGCTAGTTAAAAGATAAGGTAAAGTCCTCAAATGGTAATTAAACCATTAGGAAATTGGGTGGACAGTAAAGGGCATAAGAATTGTTAAATTTGAAATTAATTTAAGAAGGGCAAAATAGTAAAATGTCAAATTATAATGTTAAATCATAAACTTAAGAAAATAGATTTATTTTCTTAGTTTCTTCTTCCTCATTGTCAAAAAACCCTAGAAGCCTTTGGAGAAGCTTCATTTGAACTTTGGTTCCTTATTTGAGTAGGTAAAACCTTGATCGTTTTTAATAATTTTTATGTTTTCGAGTCTGTATTTGCTTAATTTAGCTTATGCAAGGACTAATTTGTGAATCTGTTAAATGTTAGGTAACTTGCCATTGTTTAAAATGTTTGTTCTTGAAAGATTTTGATATATTTGAGTTTTTGATTCTTGGGTTAGATCTTTTCGTAAAGTGATTTTTGATGAAATTAGAGTTTAAGGACTAAAATGTTAAAATGGTAATATTGTTGTACTTGTTGTGAAATAAATGAATTTATATAGATTTGTATAAGGACTATGAGTATTTGGCTGGTATGGGTTGGGGAGGAAATGAATATTTTACATGTTTTGTGTTAAAGGACTAAATTGAATAAAAAGAAAGTATCAGGGGTAAAATCATAATTTTACAAAAAGAGGTTTGATTGTGTTAAATGAATTGATTATGTGATTTAATGCGAGAAATTGAATGATTTGTGAATGTAGACTACGATTGTACCACCGATTGTGGAAAAGAAAAATTAGCTGAGTAGTCTTTAGAATCTATTCATAACTGCAATATAGTCCGATAAGTTCGTATGGTTAAATTCTAATTTAAATTGAATATTATTGTGATATAAACTATTGTATGGAGATGAAATGATAATCGGATTTGTAGAAGACGAGAATGAAGGAAAAATGGAAGGCAAACGGGCTTTAAGCCATAAACGAAGAGGTCCGTTGACTAAGTGTCATCATGAATATATGAATCCTTTACGGATTAAGAGGTCCGATGACTCTGTGTCATCATGTGTATATGAATCCCTTGTGGATTATAAGGTCCGGTGACTATGTGTCTCATGAGTATATGAATGAAGTGAAATCCATTGCGGATTAAAGGTCTAATGATTTTATGTCATCGTGAGTATCAAATGCGAATTGAAACTTACCTTAATATATACGATTTAATCAATTCAGTTGATTTGATTTACAACTCTTGAAGTTGGTGAATCTATTTAACTTTATGAACTTACTAAGCTAAGAAGTGCTTACCTGTGAAATTGCTATTGTTTTGTAGATTCAATTTTGCTATTCGGAGATCGGATCATCTTGGAGCATCACAGTATCCCGAAGTTGTTCGGTAGATTTTTACATCACTTTGTTAATATGACATGTACTAGGATGATGTTACCTTTTGCTTATGAACAATGAGTTTATGAGAAACCCTTTTATGTTGGATGAAATGTTAAAAGTAAACTTTAAGTACCTTGTATTGACATAAAAATCATGTACTTGTCTTGACTTAAATGCATAATTAAAGTTGTGTATGAATGAAGTTCATGAACTTGTGTTTGGTATAAATCTTGTGATTCTGCATACTTGTTTCGGTAGAACTCATGTATGTTTCGGTAGAAGTACAAGGTAGGGGAGAGGTTGTTCACTGACTTGAGATGTATCGGTAGTTGAATTGTGAGTATCGGTAGTTATATGTGTAGTTGTATCGGTAGTTTGCATACTTTTATCAGTAGAAGTTGTAGGGTGAGAATTATAGCTCTCTAGAGTTTTTAGTATCGGTAGATGCATGACATGTATCGGTAGAAATTACACTTGTATCGGTAGAACTAGCACAAATACCAGTAGAAATTTGCACCGTTTTAGAATTATTTACTGACAAGGATACTACCAATACTTGACCATTAGGTACTAGTAGAAGTCTCCCAAATTATTGGAAATACCATTTTTACCCTTGTTGATTTGTGTTTATGTTTAAATGACGATGTGTAACATGTGAAGTGAAATATTTCAATAAATAAAGTTGAATAATATAATAATAAGATGATTAGTGATAAATGAACAGTAAAACACCAAAAATCCTAACCGGCGATAGTGTTCGAATTTTGGGTTTTACACTTTTAATGGAGAAAGTTCCTGTCGAGGCGTGACATATAAGATATCTTCCGGAAGCCAAACCTGCAAAGAATCAAAGTTCCACATTCCTTCGTTTGTGATCAGAACATTGAGGAAGCTATCAATGTTATCGTTAGCAGAAGCAGAGATAAGATTGATCAAAGGTCCAACACTAGGAATCCAAGGGTCATTCCAGCAGCGAATTTTATGCCCATTTCCAACGGACCATATAAGGTTCTCTCTAAGGAGAACCTAAACTTTAGACAGCGACTGCCAAAGGAAGGAGCTTCGATCCCTCACAATGCTATCAGGTAAAGCACCATCCATTCCATATTTTGATCTAATGACTCGAACCCATAGAGCTTCTTCGTTAGAGACCACCTTATAACCCAGCTTTAGCAAATAGGAGATGTTCTGGTCTCTCAGCTATCTCATGCCAAGCCTTCCACAAGCTTTCGGTTGGCACACAGCATCCCAACCAACTAAGGACATCTTCTTTTTACCCTCCGTTGTGCCCCAAATGAATGACCGTGCCAAGAGCTCAATTTCGTCACAAACTCTACTAGGGATCATCATCGATTGCATGAAGTAACTAGGGATGGAGAGGAGGACCAACTACGCTAGTGTAGCGCGACTAGCTATGGAGAGCTGGCAGGGTTTTCTTTTCTTTTATTTTCTTCTCTTCTCCTCTCTTCTCTTTTTTTCCTTTTTCTCCGTTTTCATTAAAGGTTGAGAACCTTCATCACATGGTTGCAAGTAATGATGATGTTAACCTTAATCGAAAAAAATATAATGATAAATTTAATCTTTAATGTTTATATCATTTGTCAATTTGGTTGTTAATTTTTTTAGTTAAATTTGACCCTCATCCTTTTAAAAAGAGTCGAATTTAATTATCAACATTTTAAAAAATCTCGAATTTTTTTTTTTAATTAAACATAGGAACCTATGGGTACTTCATGCTAATTATTTATGATTTTTTTTATATTTTAAGTTTCATATTTTTATAAATTTTAAGTTATTTGTTGACGTGACATATAAAACAAATAATATCATATTAACATGAAGTACACATCAACAACTAATGTGACTGAATAATAATAAATTATTTTTACTATTATTCAGTCACATAATCACATAAAAAAGATCATGATTATTTTAAATTTTAAACTATTAATGATTGATTGGATTTTCACATTATCTCGATTATGTGATTTAAGAATAGTAAAAATAATTTCATGGCATCACTTTAACAATAACTAAGGTGATGTCAATTTGGATTTACTAGTAGCATTAAAAAAGTTGAGAGGGAGATTAGGCTAAATTAAAATTATTAAGGATAAACTACACTCAATGTTACTAAATTATTAATAAGTTTATGTTTTGATCATTCAATTTCAAAAGGTTAAAAAATTATTATTAATTATTCAAAAGTTTTCATTTAAGTAAAAGTTCTCATTCTCTTTCTCTTTCTCTTCTACAGTACAATATTTTTCATGAAACAACTTTGAAAGTCATGAATTTGCGAACCAAAATAAAAATAACTTTATTTTTTTTATCTTTGACATTGACTATCAAATTGACTTAGATTTAATGTATGTTCTTCTACTCATTGATGGGTATTGATCCACAATATCGATCGTCAAATCATCGCTTAGAGCTCGTTAGCTGAACTTTTAAAAAAAAATTAAACTTAACAACCAGTGACATAAATAAAAACTTTTGAATAGTTTAGTGGCTTAAATGAAAAGTTTTAAATAGTTCAATTATCATTTTGTAACTTCTTTAAGTTAAGTGATCAAAATGTAAATTTACTAAGAGTTTAGTGATATTGGGTGTAATTTACCCAATGATTAAATTTCAAATTTCTAACATAGTAGAAAAACAAAATCAAAATTAAATATTTTTTAATATGATTCAGCCCAAATTATTACTTAAATAATAAAAATATTTTTATTAAAAATAATATCTTAAATAATAAAATAAGTTTTTGAAACAAGTTCATTAAGTCCTTTTAATGGCCCAGTGATAATAGTAGAGGAATAAAAATATATATATATTCTGTTTGAATGAGAAATTTCATTTTTATAAGTTTTCAAATTTTCAAATATAAATTTTATTTTTAGTATAATAAATAATTCCAAAATAGGTAAGAAATTTCGAAAGTTATTTGAGTAACTCAAAATCTTATTTAAATTTCACTTAAAAAATTAGTAATCACATCAATATATTAAAAAATATATATGTATATATATATATTTATATTAAATTACTTTATATTTAAATTATTATATTTCCATTACCTAAAGATATTACTCTATATTATTTCAAAAATCTGGTAGCATAAGTAAAGCCTCAGTTCCAACTAAGCAAGAAAGCACTAGTTCGATAATCACTAGCTCTTGAACTTGATCTGAAAGTACAGAAATAAAAATAATTCAGAATTTTAAAAATCATTTTAACCTTAAATTTTTTAAATAATTTCATTGTAACTCTTATCATATTTGCTCTTTTTGACACCGTGTTTAGAACTATTCATAACCCCTTTTCAACTCATAAATAAAAAAAATAATGCACTTTAACGCACTTAAATTTTAACTATATTGGGAAATTGACTTAAATTTTAAAAATATCTTTCATCATCAAATTAAATTTTAATTAATTAATTTGAAAGAAATAACTAGAGGCGTAAGGGCTGGAAAAGGCTCGGACCCTCTAAAATAAAAATTTTGTCATTTTGATCCTTTAAATTTTTAAAAATTTTAAATTAATAAAAATAAAATTACATTTTAACCTTCCTAAAATAATAAAAATTTGATTTAATCCTTTAAAAGTTATAAATATAAAAATAATTTAATTCAGCTCCACTAAAATTTTTTTCCTTGACTTCACCTCTAAAAATAACTATTTTAAAGTTAATAGATCTTAATCGAATTACTATTACAAAGTATAAATTTGAATAGAAAATTTTAAGTCATAATAAATTAAAATAAGAGTTCACATAATTTACATTCTATACAAAATCTCAATACCTTAATTTTTTTAACACGATTTATACATAAAAAAACTCAAATTTAAATATTCAAAATCTCAATTTTATAAATACTTGTCCGTTATATCGGTTTATCTTTAACATTTAAAAAATTAATAAAAAAATTTAATTTATCATTTTTCTATTAAAAAGAGATAGGGATGACATGAAATCATAATTTTATATAATTCATTCTCTTTCAAAAGAAGACATATCAAGAAGTAAATCGAAAAATGGATACAACAAAAAAGAAAATTAGCAAAAGTAATTAAAAATTGAAAGCACAGAAGTCACTTCATCTTCATTGTAGGAAGAAATTAAATAAAAAACTAAAGCACAAATTTGGGGTTTTAAAAGTTAATTTGAATGGAAAATGTATTTATTTTCAGGTAGTATAAAAATAGCGATAACAATAAAATTAGATATTATATTAATATTATTATTATAAAGAGCTTTTATGACATTTTAATATGAAGGCTTGCATTCTTCGGAGATTTACAAATTGGACAAATGTGAAGGCGCGGCGCACAACCAGTACATGAGCACAAATGCCTACATGGTAGCAGCAACACACATGATTCCTCCTCCCTACAGTTCCGGCATTCCCTGCCGCCGTCGCCATTTTTCTCCACGTCCCAACTGCTGCCGCAACATGATTGCGCATCCTCAACATCATCCGCCGCCGCTTCTAATCCTACGCCACGGTTTCTGTTGTCCACCTTAACCTGCTGTGCCGTCGCGAGGACTTGTTCCAGGTTGGACCGCAGGGCAGTGGCGGTGGCCTCATTGGTTTGAGCCAAATCTCTCCATATTTGGTTCTCTATGCAAAGGGATTTCACTCTTTCTTCAAGTACCCAATTTATTTTCTCAATCTTCTTCATTTCTTCCTCTTTGCCTCTTAGTTTCTTCGTTACTCTTTCTTCCATGGCTTCCATTATTTTCCTTGCTTGCCTCTTCCTCTTTTCTTCTATCTCCACCCTCATTTTCTCCATCTATATAAACACAAAAAACATAAACTCCATCAATTCTCAAACTTTAAAAACAGTCGATAAAACTAAACAATTGATCTTGTTCTTTAACCTTACATGTTGTGAGATGAGGCGATCAATATCCAACTGTTGCTGCTCCATATGAAGGGAGATATCATGGCCAAGAAAAGAAAAACGAGAGCAAGTTTCGTTGCTGTTGTGAGGTGGAGAAGGGAAAGAACCCATAGCCGAATCTCTAGAACGCTTCCTGGGTAAAGGAAGATTGCTGTACGTCAAACTACTCTCCGATTTGATCGCTGCCGTAGGCTTTCGATGGATGAAGGAGTCGGTAACCAAAGAGTTATATAAAGGAAGGAATCCTTGTGTGGCCACCGTCGGAACTCCATACACCATCTGGGTTTCAAACATATCCCCGTTTGCTTCAATGGGATTCATCATTAAGAGAATGAATGCAAGAGACGTTAAAGGTTGGTGGTTGGATCTGAATGTTTGATCATTTGGTTTCAATGGTAAAAGCTTAAAAGGAGCATGTAGGCTAAGAATGGAGGAGAGAAGAGACTGAGATGAGAAGCTTGAACGGCCATAGATTGAAGAAGAAGATTGGGTTTATTGAGTTTGGTTTGCTTTGGTTTGGGATATAATGACGAAAAGTGAAAGAGAAAGAATACAAAAGGGGCATGCTATAGAGGTTGCAAGGCTGTATGGTGGGGTTTATTTAGGGTTTGGTTGGGGTTAGAGATAGAGTAAGATAATTATTATTAAATTAGTTTTTCTATTCAATTTTTGGTTAGATTTGTAGATAGAGAAGTAAATCCATCTTGATACAATTATAGGTGAGCTTTAAATGGAATCGAGTGAAAAATTTTGAGTTAAATGAGTTTATAAGTTCTATTTTATCATCATAATTCAATTTGATTTTTTTTTTAATTGAATCGATTTAAATTAAAAAAATAAAATGTCAAATAAAAATATTGTTACAATATAATTAATTTCATGTTACTGCACATAAATTTGAAATCATATGTATTTGATAAAAATTAAAAGCAAAATAATGATAAAAAATACTTAATATGATAAATTTGAATTATTAATTAGGTCCAAAAATTATTATTTTAGAAAATTTTTAAATTTTTTAACTTTTTTATATGGTTTTTAGAATTTTTTTTTTAATTTTTAGAATTTTTTAAAAGATATAAAACTTGAATTTTTTATAAATATTTTGAATTTTTAAAATTATGTTGAATTTTTGAAAATTATTTAAATTTTTTTTTGTAATTTTTGTTGTGAGAAACAAATTTGCTTATTTTCAAAGTTGATAGGGATCAAAAAAATATTTACATCAATCTGTTATTCAATTGTGAAATTCAACTCGACTGAACTTGAATCGAGTTACTCGAATTTACTTGAATAATTTGATTCAATTAACTTGAAATTCGAATTTTTTCAAATTAAATCGAATTTTGCTTACACCTGGACATAAGTTCAGCAAGCACTTTAATTTTATAAAAACAATTAATTTTAGTTTTTTTTTAATTTTTTTCTTTTAACCTTTGAACTTACTTTATTTGACAAATAATTCAAAATGAATGAAAAAGTTAATATTTACTAATTTTACTAACGTAACAATTAATTAATTTTTTAAATTACATTTTTTATAATTTTATATTTTTTTCAATTTTTTTATATTTAAAAAATTAATTAATTGCAAACATGACATCAACGTGAAAATTCAAATGTATGTCCCGGCAACAAATTTAACTTTTCAATCAATTTTGAGATGATTTGACAAACAACACAAATTTAAAAATTAAAAAAAATAAAAAATTAAATGAAAAACTAAAATATTCTTTTTATAAAATTGAGAATCAAATTATATCTATTAGAAAATAATATCAATATTCAAATATATCATAACTTTCTTGTCCCAATAATTTTATCATATTTTAATTTTTGGTGGTTACAATATTTTATTATTTAAATTTTATTACTAATAAAATTTAAAATTAAAAACTTCAATAATTTAGAATGTAGTATTTTAAAATATCTTTTTAAAAATTAAATTAATTAAAATAAATAATTGATGTCAAAATTTTTAAAATAATTAAAAATTAACTGTAATATTTTAACAAAGATGAAAGTAAAATGATTTTTTTTATCAAGATTTGAATGTAAGAATAGGCGTAAATTGGTCACTTAAATCAATATAATTCTTTTGTGATGATACCAATAATCAGGGACAAAGTTAAAAAAAATTTTAGGGGTCGAAATTAAATTGTAATTTTTACGATAGTAAAAATGTAATTTTTTAAGGATTTAGGGGAAACAAAGTGCAATTTTACCTTTACTAATTTAATTTTTAAAAATTTAAAAAGATTTAAATATAAATTTTTTTATTTTAGAGGAGACCAAGATTACTACCAGTTCCCTAAGTTCGTCTTTCCAATAACTTAATTAATAGTGTGATTATTAATATATTAAAATTATATACAAATTAGATTATTGTAACACTGAAAAATAAAATTATATAATAAATATATTTATAAAAATAATATAAATAGTAAATAAGAATTTGATTAATGTTAAAATATAAATATTAAAAATTTTAGAGAAATGAATTTAAATTTTATTATGCGGGTATATGTTACCATTTTTCTATATAAAATATAAAATGAAAAAGATAACTTAAAAAATCACAGTTTACTCTGTAACCCTTAATAGTAGAATTAGCATGTAATCAAGTAGAATACAAATACATAAATAACTGAATAGGAGGATTAAAAGCTTGTTTATTTTAAGCCTGTTAGAATGATTATCATCATCGGCCAAAACTTGTCTCTAGTTTGGGCTAGGGCGGGGCTCAAAAGAACTCATTTGAGCCGAATCTTAGGGAGCTTGCCGTACAGATTGCGGATCATGTTTAGGTTTGTATGTTTGGCCCAAATACTAAGTTCACAAGGTGAGATCATTAGTTGGCGAGCTAGGTTTAGTCTTTATATTGCGAGGTCAAATGAGCTCAAAATCATGTAAACATGTGGTTAAGTTAGAGTAGGATACGTGTTTATGTGCATAGAACCTATTTACCTAGTTTGTCTTATCAATGAATAGTGTCATATTATATAAATAGGCAAATCATACCATTTGAGGGACACAGAGAAAAATACTCAACGAAACTCATGTGTTGGCTAATGGATAGGGGTGTAAATGAAAAGAACGTTCGATGAACTATTCATGAACCATTCGCATAGCATTCGTTTATTAAGCTAAATAAACAAGTATGAACAAAAATTTTATGTTTGTTTAATAAACAAACGAACACGAGCAGAGGTGTGTTTGGTTCGTTTATGTTTACGAACAAGCTCATTTATTGGCTCGTTTATAAGCTCATTTATGGCTCGTTTATTTATTAATGATATTTTTTATAAAAATATTAAAATAATATCTATGTGTATATATTTATTGTTTGTTTGTTTGTTTATTATTCATTAACATTGTTCGTGAACATGTTCATGTTCAATTATATGTTCATGAACATGTTTGTTTAATGTTCGTGAACATATTCGATTAAGTTAAATTAACATGTTCATAAACATTAAATAAATGAACATGAACACGCATAATTTTAAATAAACGAACATAAACAAAAACTTGTGTTAAACTAAAGCTTTATTTGATAAAATATTTTGATATAACAAATTAAAATGTTTTTGAGTACAAGTTAAAATTGACAAAATTATTTATCAATTTTAAAATCTAAGAGGTAAAATTTAAACTCCTATCTTAAACTCTTAGAAAAGTTTGAAACAATTTTCAAATCAAGTTAAAATGATTTTAAACATGTTAAAATGTTTGTACTAAGTCAAAAATCATTTTAACACTTAAAAATGTTTTTCAAACAAGTCAAAATAGCTTCAAGCCAAAAAGTATCAATACTTTTTGGTTCAATATCTAAAATTTCTAAAATATCGATACCCTTTGTAAAATCGAGATCAAACTTGCATTCTATTTTGACACCTCTGAAAAAGTATCGATACCAAATTATAGGTATCGATAATTTCTGAAAAGCATCAATATCATGGCTCAAAAACGATACCAAAAGAGTATTCTGTTTTTCACAAACCCTAGAAGGTATCGATCCGGTATAGATACCTTTTGAAAAGGTACTGATAATTTTGTTGAGGTATTGATTTTTAAAGGTACCAACGGTCACTGGCTTTGCATTAAATGCAAAAAAATATCTATATCCTTTTGTATGGTATCAATACTCAAAGTTACAGGTCTCTTAAATGCTCTGGTTTTTCATCCCCAACGGCTCTATTTAGGACACCAACAACCACAACGGTTAGAAATTAATTAGAGGGCTTAAATATCATTTTCCAAGGACCTACAACAACTAACAAAGCAATTACAAGCAAACATCTTCTATCAAACATCCCAAGAGCTTAAATTTTCATATTTTTCTTTCATACACTTGTAAGCCTTACTTTCATTTCTTTACTCAAGTGTATTTTCATTGTATTGTGAGCTTAATTTGCAAACAATTTGATATTGCTAGGATTATCTCTTGTTTGCTAATTTGTATTTCTTTAAGAGAGTTTGAGACTTAAGATTTAGGTAGAAATCTTAATTAAGTGATTGTAAGGTTAAAACTTGTCCTAAAAGGTTCTACAAATCTAATAGATTTGGGAAAATCCTTAGTGGTGGAAAGCTAAAGTAGTGGAATAGGCATTTGGGATTGAACCACTCTAAATTCCTATGTCAAATTGTTTTAATTTTTTCTACTCTCTTCCAAAATTTTTAAAAGGCCAATTCACTCCCTCTTGGCAATTTCGGTTTAATCCATCAAGTTAACAATTTGAAATTCTTAACGAACACGAACGAAACATGAACAACTTCTAAAATAAACAAATGAATATGAACAGAGGTTTGTTCGTTCAAGCTCGATTCATTTACAGTCCTATTGATGGACAAGGTGTTCACCGCCTCAGATATAGTTTGGGTTTGAGTCGCGCTAGTTGCATTAGTGTTAGGACTTTACCCTCCTTTTGTAATACACTAAAAGAGCTCGTTTATTTTAAAGAGAGTTGCTTATCAAACTAACCTTGTTCCTCCTACTCGACTCCAATTATCCCTCTAGTGGTCATTGAAAACAAAGAATATAGAAGTAGTCAATCCGTAATTCTAGAAACTTTATAGGGGTATTTACGGATTATTATAAATCTAATTTATGATTAACTGTTTTTTCGTTACCAAGTGGTTAACTATTTTTTCGACCGATGAAAAAAAGGTATAATGATTTTTTTGGCCTTTTAATTTTATAGATTAAGTCATTTTAGTTCATCATTTAAATTTTTTCTTTTTTTAATTATTAAATTTACATTGTTTGTCAAATCACCCCAAAATTAATGAAAAATTAGTGTTTGTCAACTTTGTTGACATAGCATACAAGTGGATAGCCATGTGTATGCCATGTTAACAATTAATTAATTTTTTAAAATTAAAAATATTTTTATATATTTTTAATTTTAAAATATTTTTTTGAATTTTGAATTTTTAAATATTAATTAATTACTGACATAGCATTCATGTGGCAATACACGTGTATGTCAAATTAGCAAAGTTAACAAATGTTAACTCTTCCATCTATTTTGAGGTTATTTGATAAAAAAACAAAAGTTTAAAGGCTAAAAAAATGAAAATTTAAATGAATGATTAAAATGATTTTTTTATTATAAAATACCGATTTTTCTACCATGAAATTCAACTTTCAAGTTCATATTATTTGGTAATTAATTTCAAATTTATATTACCGTTTGTTGATACAAGATATTAACGGAGGTCAAGATAGAGGTAAAAAATGAAAGAGGATGGGGTATTGATTTAGAAAAAAAATAGAAAAGAAAGAAGAAAAAACCCCCTTTCTTTGGGATTTTTGTCACCTTTTATTATATCAAGTCAGATTTTAGGTCGGATCATTTTAATTATAATAGTATAACAATTTTATCCCTCACTTAATCGAAAAAGAATTATAAAATAACTCTTCTCAACAAATTTACATTTGTGAAGTGTGTAATTTGGGGTTAGTATATAGGTTTTAACTTGAAGCTTTTTTGAACCCATGATTTTGTCAACATCTCTGACCCCTGTTTTGAGGGGGGGGTTTTTAAATATCAATTCAGCAGTAGTTGTGCCAACTTTGCTGCTTTATTCACTCTAATCAGCTTTAGTTTCATGGTGGAAACATCTGCACATTCCCAATGCAACCAAACAGGCAAGCATCAATAAAAGGTTTGGTCAGCTAAATTCATGACGGGAATTGATTACATGCAGACATGCAAATATATATGAAAAATAAAATAATTTGTTATTTAATTTTTTTCTATATTTTATAATTTTTTTTCTATATTTTATAATTTTTTTATTAATTTAATCATTTTTCTATTTTTTTTCCAAATTTAAAATATTTTCTATAATTTTTTAATATTTTTTCTGTATTTTTTAATATTTTTTATTGATTTTAATAAAATTTTATCAATTTTTGCTATGTGTTGACCGTTAGAATTAACAATCAATGGATCTTTTTAATACATTTTGACAATTTAAGTACAAATAAAAAAAACAGAGATTTAATTGATTTTTTTTTTAAATTGAAGACTTTTTACATCCTTAAGCTTAATAATTTATTTTGGTAATTAGAGATATTAGTGAGATAGGTTTCGCGAGACCCCATCCCACTTCGCACCCAATTGAAAGGGAAAGGGTGCAAGTTTCGCGAGTGATGGGGTAGAAATGGGCACAAAAATTAGATTCGTCGTGAAAGGTGGGACAGACGTGGTTATGACATTGTACCTGTACCATCCTCATCTGTCCCGCATAATATAATAAACATTTATAAAAAAATAATTTAATAATTTAATAAGATTTAATATTAATTTTAATCTAATATTTATCTTAATAAATATTATATTAATTTAATATGAAAGTAATTAAATTTAATTATAATTTAACTTTTAAAATTTTCCCTATATAAAAAAGCCTTAGATAGTTTAATCTAATACAAAAGTAACATGTACGGATTAGTTTTTGGTTTTCGGAGTTTAATTATAGTATTTTATTGGAGCACAGCAGGTTCAGCGGTTTGATAAGATGATAGTCCAACATCCCTCAAATTCAAGCCAACTTCATTTCATGCCCACTAGAACCGCCCTCATCCTCATTCAACATGGGCCTCCTTTTCCCATCCATTAACACAGTGCGCCTTTCTTCACTCACCATCTCATCATCACTAGCAGGCACTGTATGGTCATCCATTTTAGGCAACTTTGACCTTCCAGCCAAATTAATACCCCAGATTGTTCCCAGTTATTCCGCATAATATTAGCGAAATTATTATCCAGATTGGACCTTCCCCGATTCTCTCCTGAAACTCCCTAATTTCCTCCCCAGATTCCGTCTGGTTCACGAAGCCACACACTGCCGCCGGTCACCATTCTTCTCATTAGAGCTTTTAGTGAAATATCTCATCCAAATGGCAACTCTTTACTCCCTTTCACCACTAGAATGGCCATGACCCAATCTGCCACATAATAAACAAAAAGTTGTCAACTTTTCGTATTTAAACACAACAAAGACTTCTTCTTTTTTCGCAAGGATAAGTTTTTTCTTTCGTTTCGGTGGTTGGCGAATGTCGATTTCCACGCGTATGCGCATATAGTTCTTTAACGCAACAGCCATTGCTTTAGTATCATATTCCACAAAATTCCCAATAAAATCTCCGAATTGTTTTGGCCATTATATTCGAGAACATACCCGCCGAAAGGTTATGTATTTGTACCCAAAAGGCTGCCTTGAACAGCGGAACTTCTAGAGGGTCAACGCCACTCTGCATAGATTCAAACACAAGTAGGTGGTTGTTAAAGGTCTAGGGTGATCCCTTAACAATCCTGGACAAATCTGCTTCACAATAAAATTGGAACTAGAACCCTTTTTCTCCCATATCTGTAATCGTAACTTCTCCCAAAGGATGCCAAAGATTGACCGACACTGTTTTCATAGATAGGAAATTAACAGTTGTGGCCGTCAAAAAACAGCCTACCAGACACAGATCTGTGTTTGCTTCCTCAACATCCGATTCCTGATCGATCTCCCATCCCTCTCCTTCACCATTATCCTCATCATCTTCCAACGTAGATCTGCCAGCACCTCTTCCATCTCTTAAGACAACTGATCCAGAAAACCGATCAACCATAAACTAACAAAATACCACAACAATGCTACCTTAGAGCATACGGATTCTAGTCCCTCTTAATCCTTGATTTATGTTTTTTTTTTTCTTTTTGTTTTATTTTCTATTTATTGAAAAGTTATGTAAAAAAATTAATTCATTGTTTATTATAATAGTCAAATATGATTTAAATATCGTTATTAATGTATAATAGTCGTTTTATAACAACAAAAAATTCAGTAAACAAATGAGAGATTATTATAAAGAGAATGATAGTATAAAAATAAAATTAATTATGACATTCAAAATAAGAATATTTAAATTTATAAAACTTCAATATTATTTGAATCTGTTTAAGCCCGTGTTAGGGTTAAAGGTAAAAAAAATTTTGGGGCCAAAGTTTTGTTATTAATTTTTTTATGAAGTCCAAATGTATTTTTACAATTGTATTAGTTTATAATTTTACAAATTTTAAAAGGACTATATTAAAATTTTATCATGTTGTGAGCTAAAATGAAATGTTACTGTAAATTGATATATAAATTTACATATTTCAAAAGGACTAAGGCAAAAAAGAAATCTCATTTTAAGGGAGTCAAAGACCTAGTTTTTTCTCTTTCAATGCCCTCAAAAAGCAATCCAAAAATAAAATGATTTGAGCTTGAAAAAATTCTTAATTTAAAAGGATCCAAACTCGAATTCAATAAAATTTAAATCCAAATTAATTCTATATATAAAAAGTTAGAATATCAATCCATCATGTCCATGAAAACACTAATTTGCAAATTAGATATGAAAGAAGAACATAACCGGAGTAAGTCATAGCATTTTCACATTGGCTAATCCCAACACCCAATCAACCATTTTTGTGTCTTCAATTAATTCTCTGTATTTTCTTTAAACTTTTTGTATATATCACTACTATAAAACTTTCGGGTTCTATCGTATAGAATCCCAGTGGTTTTAACGTTGAATACAAATGATCCCAGAGGATTAGCCAATTGTACAAATTGAACAATGTCGAGTAGTATTTTAGACCCAAAAGCTTGAAAATTATGGTGAGGTTCATTGGCAATTGTGCACCAAACGAGAATCCATTTACTATTGATGCTGTATAGAGTGAAGTAGGGAACGGAGATGCAATCAAGAGGTAACCAACACATGCTAGAAGAAGGACCATCGTCGTCATGAGTGGTCGTGGAAGCTTGTATTTAAGAACCATGATTTCAGACACAAACCTAGCAAACACCCTTCCACAGAAATTTCAGATACTGATAAGCGACACAAAAGAGGAAACTGTCTTGTTGGGATAGCCAAGTGACTCACCGATCTACCCCAAATTGTCTACGGCCGTTAAGCTTGATCCAAGTCCATAAAATGTTGCAAGAAAAAGAATTCACACGTCTATTCTTGTTAGTGCTTGAAAAACTATGTAGTCGTCTCCTCTCCCGGGCTTATAAAAAATGGCGTCCAACCTAGACTTGTCATCATCCTGTTTTGGAGTAACAGCTTAGGGTTCAGCTTCTCTATCGTTATCCTAGTCGGAGGATCGATGGCTTATTTTTGACGTTCCAAATGAGTAATTCTTCTGTAATGGAAATAACGAGAGGGAGAATTACAAGGAACGAAACCAATGTGGCAGATGCAATATATCCTCCTCTCGAGAAAGCTATAATTTTTCTCTATAAAATTCAATGCCATGAGAAAAACTACTAGTACAATTGAGATGGTGAGCAAATGGTAAAACACATTAAGCTCATTTGGGTGTTTAATAGGTTTTACATCCCGAATTGTGTACATAAATAGTATTGAAATTGCAGCCGACAGCCATGCAATAAGAAGAATTAGAGACTTTGAATCATTTCCATATACAACCAAGTAAATTTTTGTCATGATAGCTCCACTTGACCTAGTATAACCCTTCAACAACCCTATCATTGAACCCCTACTTTCAGGAAAGTTCTTGACACTGGTGACAAGGGCTCCCGTATTTGCAAAATTCTGAGAATTGGCTCCTAAGATGTAAATGCACACTTGCCAAATCTTTGGCTTGGTTATTTTTCCTACCACCACTAACCATATCATGAAATAGCCTGTAAAGTTGAATGCAACGCCGAGCAAGAGCAAAATCCAAGTTGGAGTTACGGCGACAACAACACTCGAAATAACCCCAACATTAGCACCAAGATCGTTATAGAAGCCTAAGAGATGAAGTGTTGTTTGATCATAATTTAGAGCAGATTTTTATCTCTTTTGAGTAGGTTCCAAATAAATATGTTACGCCACCTCCAGCTGTAACATTCGCGTTTTAACCCGGATTTAGAAACAGTAACGAATTGGGTAAAAAATTAGAGCATGTGGTTGGAATAAGATAAATGAGAAATTGAGTATTAAATTAGAGAGTATTTACTGTTAATAAGAAAATTAGAAAAAAAACTCCTTAATTATGAAGAAATTTTACCATAGTAGAGTGTGAATCATCATAGGAATTATGGTGGTTAAGGAAGGATAAAAGAATAATCAGCTTAATAGATATTTTAGGTGTAATGATTATGGGCAAAAGTGTGAAGATGGATGACTTAGGGACTTTTTAACAATTTTACCTGTTTAATTGAAAAGGTGAGATATTTTGGTAGAGTGTTGTATAAAATATGAGAAAAGATGAAATATATCATCTTTTCTTCTACCTAAAAAACGTCACTTAACTTCATGCTCTCACCCAACTTTCCTTTTTATTTTCTTTGTATCATTCCACCATTGTTAAATCCTTCAAGCTCCAAAATCACCATTTTCCTTTGAGATTTCTTTAAGAAAATCATAATAGAAAGCTAGTAGTTACTTTTATCTCTTGAGAAAACCTATTTTGAAGTGTTAAAGAGAGTAGAGCATAAGCTAGGTTTTTGGGTGTTCATGTGTCAAGATAAGAGATGAAGAAACTCTCATGGCATACATGTTTTTTTCCTAATATAGTATAGAAAAATCATTTGATTTTAGTTTTAACTTGTAACACCTCTTACTCGACCTGATCAACGAACCCGAGTAGTTAGGTGTCACGATTAAATTAATCTAACAAGAAATAAATTAAAATATTATATCATTTTATTATCATATTATTATTATCATTAACGTTATTATAATTTATTATTTAAAACATCGAATATATATTGATCTTTGAAAACTTTAAAATTATTTCAATTTTTGAAAATAATTGAACTTCTATCGATACTTGGGGAATAGGTATCGATAGAGCTCAAGTTAGTAAAGACTTGTAAATAACTGCAGAATCTTACCGGTAGAAGTGAACTTCTACCGATGCAACTCTAGGCTTTACCGATACATCCTACCCTTCCACCGATACAATAAGTTCCAGAGAGCAAAATGATTTTTGCTTGGAACTTCTACCGAACCTAGTAATTACATTACCAGTATTATTGTAGAACTACCGATACAAACCAGACTTCTACCGACATGACACAAGTCAGTAGCTAATTACATTTTCCCTTGTACTTCTACTAATACTCTGATGATTCTACTGAAACCATAATTTCCCATCAGAGATTTACCGGTACAAGAGTAAGACTACCGAAACAAGTTACTAATTTTATGACATATACATATCAACCTAGACTAACATCATCAAAACATAATACAACCAATAAATACATGTTATCCTCAGAACACAACTCATCTTAGGTACATGCCAACTCAAAAATAAAACAAAACTCACTAACTCTTGAGTTCGGGATTGTCTTTGGATGTCGAGTCACGAATCTAACAAAAAGTACTTAACTTGCGAACAAAAAACAAATCGTACGCATAAGTATTAATCAGTGGTGTTTCTATAACTAAACATTAATCAATATAGATACATTGTATAAATTGAATTAATTTTTGTTCATGCTAGGACAAATACCATATTTTGTCATCTTATACCGGAATCATTATACTAACCATACATATGTATACAAGTATCATAATACTATTGATTATATTTATCTTTCAATTCATAACTTACTCATGCATATTATTCGAATACATGCACCATTATCATTTCCTCGGTCTCAATACACTATTCATTTCGTATTCTCACTTTTATTCAATTTATGCATAATATCAATGCAAATATATGGTTTCTTAATTTCTCAATGCATTTCTCATGTCTATTATGCATATTATCATCATGCATAACCATTTCTCATTTCTTTGATTTTTCAATACAATATTCATAATATTTTCATTTCATTCATTATTTATAATTCCCTATTAACACGACTTGGACTCTGACGGATACACGGATCCAACCAACACACCGGTTTGGCACCCTGTTCCTCATCGGATAAATCTGAAGCAATAAATCGCGCCCTGAGCTAAAATAAAGTTCACACCCAGTGCCTCACCGGTTAAACCGAAGTAAATTGGCACCCAGTGCCTCATCGTCTCGTAGTCGAAGTAACCCTGAACTTTTCTTATCCTATGGCATGCCATCTATATCCGACTCGACCCGAACAATTAATAGGGTAAAATTTTTATTTAATATCAAACAACATTTCCACATTTAATTTTACTCATAACAAAAAATGCTTTTAAAATGAAATATAATAATAAGCATAAATTTACCAAAATGACAATTTCACATCATACATTTACACATGGAGAATATACAATTAAATTCTCATATCATCAGTTTATTCAAAACTACCCAATTGAGTAGAAAATCTCATACCTTATTTTCATACCTTGATTTCTACTTTGAGCAATTAATTATAATTTGACGATTTAATAAATTAGTTAAAGTTATAGAAACAGCAACCGTAATTTCTAAGCTACTCATTGTCAACTTTATGTTTGCCCTTCCTTTTAGAGGAATTTGAGTCAACGTTAGCTACGAAATTAAACATACAATATATTTCATTAGAACACATCCTTTTTGTTCTAACTAAATTTAATTCCCTATTTTCTCATTTTTACAATAACTTACCAAACTTCCCAATCTGACCCTTATACTAATAAGGTTAGCAATTTATCTCACCATTTATTTCTATTTCACATCTAGCTCCAAAATACACCAAATTATCATTAGAGCTCAAAAATCCAACAATGGTGGTATTTAATATTCCCAATAATAACGAAAATTATGACATGGGTCATGAAGGGGGAGGCACCAAGATTTCAAAAACATAAAAATTATGAGAAAAAGACTTAATTAAACTTACCAATTTGAAGCTTTAACCTAAGTAGAACTCAACCTTTTTCTTTCTCTTTTCTCCCTCTCTGTTTCGTGTATAGCTAAAAATGGAAGGAAAATATTTCCTTCTTCTCTTAACAACCCATACTTATAATCATCATTGTCTTTCTTTTCCTTTGTTTTATTTAATTTCTTTTAATTATAAAATTTAAGCAAAATTTTGAAGCCACACACATAATCACCTAACGACACTAAGGGTTTAAAGAGGAAATTTACCCCTTTGGTCCTCTCTTTTAATTTCAATTAAAAATCCTTTTATAAATTGCACTTTTATCACTTATGCAATTTAGTCCTTACACTTAGTTAAAACACTATCATACTAAAATTACTTATTCGATAGACCAATCCTATTAATAAATACGAAGTCTCGAAAAATGTCATTTTTGACTACCCCGAATTCGGGTCGTTACAACTCTCTCCCCCCAAAGAAATTTCGTCCTCGAAATTTACCTAAAAGAGGTAGGGATATTGAGATCTCATCGTCTCTTTCAATTCCCGAGTCGCTTCTTCAATCTTATGGCTACGCCATAACACTTTCACAAGCGAAATGCATTTGTTACTCTACTCTTTCACCTCACGAGCTAAAATTTCTATTGGTTCTTCTTCATAGGACAAGTTGGGTTGGATTTCAACTTCTTAAGTCGTACTAACATGCGATGGGTCAGAAGGATATCTTCTAAGGATCGAAACATGAAGTACATCGTGTATCTTTTCCAACTCTACCAGCAAGGCAAAATGATAAGCCACTAGTCCCACTCTTTCTGTGATCTCATAAGGCCCAAATAAAACCTGGATTCAACTTTCTTTTACGTCTAAAGCTAAGGACTTTCTTACACGGTGAAACTTTAAGAACACTTTATATATTGTCGTTTCAAGTTCGCGTACTATTTTTTTTCCTCAGTCAAAAGTTGTCTTCAATCTTTCTCGAATTAGCTTAACTGTACCCTCTGTTTCTTGAATCAATTTAGGACCAACTATTTTTCTTTCATTTAATTCTGTCTAACATACATGTGTTCAACATCTATGACCATATAAGGCTTTGTATAGAGCCATCTGAATGATTGATTGAAAACTATAGTTATACTCAAACTTAGCTAAAGGTAGATAATGTTTCCCAACCTGGTTCAGAGTCTATCATACAAGGTTATAATATATCTTCCAAAATCTGGATAACACATTTCGATTGTCTATCTGTCTAAGGGTGAAAAGTTATGCTGAAGTTGAACCTTGTATCAAGGGATTCATGCAACCGTTTCCAAAATATTAAAGTGAAATAAGGATCTCGATAAAAAAAATAATCGATACAGGTATACCATGCAATCTAATAATCTCTTGAATGTAGACTTCAGCAAGTTTTGAAAGCGCCCAATCGGTTCTAATGGATATGAAATGAGCCGATTTTGTAAGTCGACCAACTATTACCCACACTGCATTTTTCTTGCTTGGGGATAACGAAAATCCTGCTACAAAATCCATCGTAATGCATTCCTATTTCCATTCAGGAATTTAAATGGGCTGAAGTAATCTCGTAGGAACTTGATGTTCTGCCTTAACTTTTTAACAAGTCAATCACTTAGCCATGAATTCTACTATCTCTCTTTTCATTCCTGACCACTAATACAACTCTCGTAAATCGCAATACATTTTTGTTCCACTAGGTGTAAGGCAAAAGGACTATCGTGAGCTTCTTGAAGTATCAATCCTTTCAAACCCACAACATTAGGTACACAAATGCAGTTACAGAATCTCAAACAGTTTTGGTCATCAATGCTGAAATTTTCTACCAATCCATTTTGAACCATTTCCCTTTTTCTCAATAATTTTACATCAAAAAGTTGCACTTCTCTAATTTGATCAATCAACACTAGTTTAACTGTTATTTCAACCATCAAGTTACCATCATCACAAATACTGAGTTGAGCAAATATCGCTCGCAATTCAACTGCTACATTTCTACTCAAAGTATCAGCTACAACATTAGTTTTTCTAGGGTGATAATCGATGATGCAATCATAATATTTGAGAAGTTCCACCCAACAACACTATCTCAAATTTAACTCTTTCTGATTTAGGAGGTATTTAAGACTTTTTTGGTCAGTAAAGATGTGACACTTTTCATCATCTAAATAGTTTCTCCAAATTTCAATGCAAATACCACCACAGTTAACTCTAAATCATGCGTCGGATAATCACGCTCATGAACCTTCAGTTGTCTTGAAGCATACGCGATCACTTTCCCGTCTTGCATTAGCACGCAACCCAAACCATTCAAGGAAGCATCACTATAAACCACAAAATCTTCCTAATTCAGGTAATGTTAGAACCGATGCTTTAGTTAACATCTGTTTTAATTGCTCGAAACTCTCTTGATAATAGTCATTCCAATTAAAGTGAATATTCTTTTGTAAAAGCTTCGTCATAGGCATAGCTATCTTCGAAAATCCATTTACAAATTTTCAGTAGTACCCAGCTAACCCTAGGAAACTGCGAACCTCTGACACATTCTTTGGTTCTTTCCATTAAACAACGGCCTCGATCATCTTTGGGTCAACTCCGATTCCATCGATCGAGATAACATGTCCCAAAAACACTACATCGAGATAGCCAAAATTCACACTTGCTCAATTTTCCATATAACTTCTTTTCTCTAAGTATTTGAAGAACAACTCGAAGATGCTGCTCATATTCAGCTTCAGATTTCGAATATATCAAAATATCATCTATGAAGACTACCACAAATTGGTCCAAGTAAGGATAAAAAAATTGTTCATCAAGTCCATGAATGCTGTCAGAGCATTAGTCAAACCAAATGACATTACTAAAAACTCATAATGGTCATAACGTGTACGAAAAGCTGTTTTGGGAATTTCACAATTATTGACTTTTAGTTGATAATAACCTGATCTCAAGTTAATCTTGGAAAATATGGAGGCTCCTTTCAATTGGTCAAATAAATCGTAGATTCAGGGAAGGTGATACTTATTCTTAATGGTCAACTTACTCAACTACCGATAATCTATGCACAAACGCATCGATCCATCTTTCTTCTTGACAAACAAAACTGGAGCTCCCCATAGTGACACACTAGGACGTATAAATCTTTGATCCAATAAATCTTGTAGCTAATTTTTTTTATCTCTTTAAGTTCAGTTGGTGCCATACGATAGGGGAATATGGACACCGGAACTGAACCAGGTAACACTTCAATTGCAAATTCTACTTCCCTCTAGGGTGATAATCTTGGTAACTCCTCGAGAGACACGTCGGGGGAATTTCGCAGACAACTCGAATCTTGCTAATCTGATTATCGATCGAATCTGAGTTTATTACATAAGCCAAAAAGGTTTCACAACCTTGATTAAGTAGCTTATTAACTCGATCGATCAAAATAGTACGAATTGATCCATTTGTCCGAATCCCATTCTCCTCAAGAAATTTTCCATTTACACTCTCAATAACAAATTTCTTTTTACTGCAATCCAAAATCACACCATGCTCAATGAGCCAATCCATACCCAAAATTAGATCAAAATCGCCAAATGGCATAATCAACAAGTCGACAAGAAAAGTTGTGTTCAAAATCTCTAATAGACATCGTCTACTCACTCGATCAACTAATACTAACTGTCTTAAGGGACTTGACACAACCATAAATACCTTAGATATCTTAGATTTTAGGCTTCTCGATTTAACCAACTCAGAATTAATGTAAGAATGAGACAATCCAGGATCTATCACCACTTGCAATTTTTAGCTTCGGAAGGAAGAAATTCAATGACGTCCTTACAAAGTCACAGAAACTCTCGTTCATAGTTCACCACTAATATCTCGTTCTATTTTAACAGTAGGAACTCTTGCTTTCGTTCCTCAAGATGCAATTCCCCTACATACTTCTTTTGGAATTCCTTATGGAAGAACTCCTAATTTATACGCTCAGAAAGTACGTGACGCATGGTAGTCTACCACCACGTGTATGCTTCTCCTTACAGAAGAGAAACTACACAGACCACACTCTCACATGGGGTGCATTCAAGCAGTTGAAGAACATGCTTAGTCAATTCTAACTAAACCTCAGCAGTTGAGGGATCAACCTCTTTTTGACCTAGGAATTCTGTAGAACCATATCTCCGTAACTCCTTGATCGGAGCTTGACGAGTTTCAGTTATCGATGTAATAGCCGGAGTTCCCGTAACACATTGAAAAGCATTAGCTATAGCTCTAAGTAGATCGAAATCACCTTGACTTTCGCCAATGCCTCTACCCTCATTCGGTTGTTGAACACCCGCGGGTTGATTGCGTGGTGCCATTGATTCAACTCTAACAGAATTCTCTGTGGAGTTCTCACTATTATGGACCTCTTGGTCCACCTCATTGTTCGATTCTAATGATATCTCTTGTGATTGTAAGATCAAACAAATAATAATAATCAGCATCCAAATTCCGACTCAACTTGGCATGTACCTCTATACACAATTTTGAGCTTGATTTAGTTCGAGAATCGACTAAGCCTATGGTTCTGATACCACTAAATGTAACACCTCTTACCTGCCCGATCGATGAACCCGAGTAGTTAGGTTTCACGATTAAATTAATCTAACAAGAAACAAATTAAAACCTTATATCATTTTATTATCATATTATTATCATTAACGTTATTATAATTTATTATTTAAAACATCGTATATATATTGATCTTTAAAAACCATTCGAATTATTTCAATTTTTGAAAATAGTTGAACTTCTATCAATACTTGGGGAACAGGTATTAGTACAACTAAAGTCAGTAAAGACTTGTAAATAACTGCAGAATCCTACCGATAGAATTTCACTTCTACCGATGCAACTCTGGGCTCTACTATACGTCTTACCCTTCCATCGATACAATAAGTTCCAGAGAGCAAAATGATTTTTGCTTGGAACTTCTACCAAACCTAGTAATTACACTGCCGGTACTACTGTAGAACTTTTGATACAAACCAGACTTCTACCCACAAGACACAAGTCAGTAGCTAATTACATTTTCCTCTGTACTTCTACTGATACTCTGATGGATTCTACCGAAACCATAATTTCCCATCAGAGATCTATTGGTACAAGAGTATGACTATCGCAACAAATTACTAATTTTATGACATATACTTATCAACCTAGACTAACATCATCAAAACATAATACAACCAATATATACATGGTATCCTCAAAACACAACTCATCCTAGGTACATGCCAAGTCAAAATAAAACAAAACTCACTAACTCTTGAGTTCGGGATTATCTTTGGATGCTGAGTCGCGAATCTAGCAAAAAGTACTTAACCTGCGAACGAAAAACAAATTGCACGCATAAGTATTAATCAGTGGTGTTTCTATAACTAAACATTAATCAATATAGATACATTGTATAAATTGATTTAATTTTTGTTCATGCTAAGACAAATACCATATTTTGTCATCTTATACCGGAATCATTATACTAACCATACATATGTATACAAGTATCATAATACTATTGACTATATTTATCTTTCAATTCATAACTTACTCATGCATATTATTCAAATACACGCACCATTATCATTTCTTCGATCTCAATACACCATTCATTTCGTATTCTCGCTTTTATTCAATTTATGCATAATATCAATGCAGATATAGTTATATATGATTTCTTAATTTCTCAATGCATTTTTCATGTCTATTATGCATATTATCATCATGCATAACCATTTCTCATTTCTTTGATTTTTCAATATAATATTCATAATATTTTCATTCCATTCATTATTTATAATTCCCTATTAACACGACTCGAACTCTGACGGATACACGGATCCAACTAACACACCGGTTTGGCCTGTGCCTCATCGGATAAATCAAAAGCAATAAATCGCGCCCTGCGCTAAAATAAAGTTGACACCCAGTGTCTCATCGATTAAACTGAAGTAAATTGGCACCCAGTGCCTCATCGACTCGTAGTCGAAGTAACCCTAAACTCTTCCTATCGTATGACATGCCATCTATATCCGACTCGGCCCGAGCAGTTAATAGGGTAAAATTTTTATTTAATATCAAACAAAATTTCCACATTTAATTTTACTCATAACAAAAATGCATTTAAAATGAAATATAATAATAAGCATAAATTTACCAATATGACAATTTCACATCATACATTTACACGTGGAGAATATACAATTAAATTCTCATATTATCAATTTATTCAAAACAAACCAATTGAGTAGAGAATCTCATACCTTATTTTCATACCTTGATTTCTACTTTGAGCAATTAATTATAATTTGACGATTTAATAAACTAGTTAAAGTTATAGAAACACCAACCGTAATTTCAGAGCTACTTGTTGTCAACTTTGTGTTTGCCCTTCCTTTTGGAGGAATTCGAGTCGACGTTAGCTACAAAATTAAACATGAAATATATTTCATTAAAACACATCTTTTTTGTTCTAACTAAATTTAATTCCCTATTTTCTCATTTTTACAATAACTTATAAAACTTCCTAATCTGACCCTTATACTAATAAGGTTAGCAATTTATCTCACCATTTATTTCTATTTCACATTTAGCTCCAAAATACACCATATTATCATGAGAGCTCTAAGAACCCAACAATGGTGGTATTTAATATTCCCAATAATAACGAAAATTACGACATGGGTCATGAAGGGGGAGGCACCATGTAACACCCTTATATCCGGTTCATATGCATAAACCCGATATAAAAGTATTACATTAAAATAAACCGAGTCATGCAACTTTTTTTTTTATCCAAAATACCTCATTTCATTCCATCACACAAAACAACTTTTTTTTTATCTAATAAGTACACATATAAGTTCCATAGTACATGTCATTTTACATCAAAAGTAATATACCAAAATTTGAGCTCCAAGTGATGTGATGTAATGAGAGGTCCCGATCTACCTTCTTGTATTCTTTGTATCTACGCGTTAAAATAAACGCGTTAAGCCGGTGAAGGCTTAGTAAGCACTACAAAAGTAATGAATGATCATTTAAGTACTCATGCATATAAACTTCTTGCTTTTCTTACATGTAACCTATTACTTACCACAATGGCACAACTTACACTTTTATCCACTTTCTGTAGTTTAGCCCTTAGTAGACTTTCATAGAACCGTTAGGATATACGGAACAAACAGAGAGCACACACAGTGCTAAACAGAGAGTACACAAAGTACTAGTCAGAGAGCACACAAAGTGCTAATCAGAGAGCACACACAGTGCTAATAACAGAGAGCACGAGACAAGCTAAACAGAGAGCACACACAGTGCTAATCAAAGAGCGCGCTAGTGTTCCTTAATGGCATGCCACTAATATCACAATGGTTCTAATTTGTCTACTTGGGCACAATCTCAATTAGCATCATTTCTCATAAATGATATATCTCACATAAATACATCATCAATTACTTCACATTTATATTTTCAAAGCTGTACACTTTCGTCACAGTCACTAAATTATTTATATCTTGAGCTACAGAATTCGAAATCATAATCCGCTTGATGTTTCTGAAACTAGACTCAATCATCTTTTTACCATAAAATTTCCAGAATTTTTACTTTAGCCAATTTGTACAGTAAATTCTTTCAATTTACCCCTTCACTGCTGCGTGACAGTTTCGACCTTTCTTCACTAAAAATTATCTATCTTTTAGTAAAAAATCAAATGATGTTCCTGTTTGTTTCTATTAAAAATATACTCATTAAGGATTTATCCATATAAATTTCAGCCTATAATTATTTTTCTACATTTTTCTATGATTTTTCAAAGTCAGAACAGGGGAACTCGTACCTACTCTGACCTTGTTACACAAAATCAGTTGTATCTCAGAATATACAAATCCATTTCCATCACTGTTTCTTCCATATGAAACTAAACTCAATAAGATTTAATTTCATATATAATAGGACCCTTAACTCTTTATATACAATGTTTAGTGAATTTTCGAAGTTAATCCTCTGTTCTGTCCAGACTGTTTTACTAAATCACACATTAATCCCTTCATTTAATCATTATAAAAATTCAAATCATGTACCTATCTAACAATTTCTATGCTAATAATTCATATACCATTAGAGAAATTAAACTATAGTTCAAAAGTCTTGTAGTACTTACAACAAAAAGGCTGATTTCCTTCTCTTTTACCCCTTGTTCTATTCTTTTCCTTTGTCTTCAATTTGATCCTTGCCTCTCTTCTCTTTTTCTTCAATTTCACACAAACACATGTAAGCTAAATGCTATAATTCAATGATTTCCATGCTAAATAACAGTAAAATACATGTATATCATGAGAATTTAACCATTTCTTACCCTTAACCCTTGAATTCAAATTTTCTTGATTTAGTCCTTTATCTCTCTAACACCTCAAAATTAATTCTATAAGAAGTTTAAGGTGTCTACTAACTCTCTTTTATGACTTTCTTTCAGAAATTCCAAAGAAAATGGAAGGTTTTGGAGTATGGAAAGCTTAAAAATGATGAAAGGACCTATTTGAAATAAAAACAAAAGTTGGAAATGGAAGAAAAGGCCATGTATGGCTAACTTAATGAAAAAGATGATATTTTCATATTTTTAACCAGCTTTTTCTTCTCTCAAATTCTCTAGAATTTTCACTTAAAATATCTCACTTAAGAAAAATGATAAAATTACACTCTTAGTCCTTGAGCCTTTCAACTTTACACTTTGGCCCAAAACTTTGCCTCCAAAAATATCTTCCACCAAATTACTCTTTTGCCCCTCCTCAATCAATCTAATTCCCATGATGACTCAAAATTCATTTCGGATAATTTGCTATTTAATCCCCCATATTTTCTCTCCTTTACTATTTAATCCTTAAATTTTTCTAAGCTTCCTTACTTCAACTCAACATTTATAATTCTCTATTCTATTTTATCACTATTCCAAATCCGGTTCAAACACACGGATGTTACACACCAAGATTTCAAAAACATTAAAATTATGAGAAAAAAATTTAATTAAACTTAACAATTTGAAGCCTGAACCTAAGTAGGTCTCAACCTTTTTCTTTCTCTTTTCTCTCTCTCTCTTTTGTGTATAGCTAAAAATGGAAGGAAGATATTTCCTTCTTCTCTTAACAACCCATACTTATAATCATCATTGTCTTTCTTTTTCTTTGTTTTACTTAATTTCTTTTAATTATAAAATTTAAGCAAAATTTTGAAGCCACACACATAATCACATAACGGCACTAAGGGTTTAAAGGGGAAATTTGTCCCTTTGGTCCTCCCTTTTAGTTTCAATTAAAAATCTCTTTATAAATTGTACTTTTATCACTTATGCAATTTTAGTCCTCATACTTAGTTAAAACACTATCATACTAAAATTACTTATTTGATAGACCAATATGCCACTATTTATTTTTGTAAATATTTTTATTAAATATTTACGGGTCCAATTAATAAATACGAAGTCTCAAAAAATGTCATTTTTGACAACCCCGAATTCGGGTCGTTACATAACTTATGTATGGTATATGATTTATGTTAAATTGAAGAGAAAGAAAAGAAGGCGAAGAATCAAGAAGAAGGAAAGGGGAGAAAGAATATCAAAGAGCGAGAAGAGAAGAAATTTCAACCTTTTGTTGTAAGTATTACATGAATTTAAGCTTAAAATTATCAGTTTTAAATGGTTATAATATTTAGTATAGAAAATTGTTTATAATAGGAATGTAGGATATAGTATATGTGTATATATATATATATATATTTAACAAATGGTTGAATTGTGAAGTTGTGGCTTTGGTAGAGAATGTATAAGTGGAAAATGTGTGATGATCTATATGTGAATAAATATTGCGTGTTTTACATCAATTGTGAGGAATGATGCTTGATTAGTGATCGGCCTATAAACGTCACAAAAATTATGTGCTAGCGGACACTGTCGGTGCAAGTATAGTAGATAAAGATGAATCTATCGTATATTGATGCCATGAGGATGAAGTTCTTGTTGCTTAAATTTGTCGAAGCAATTAGAGTTTAAATGAAAAGAATTGTCAAGAGTAATGTCGACACAATTTAATTAAAACTTAACAATTAAAGAGTTAATACTGTCAACGCAAATATAACATAAAATGTTAGAGCAAATTAATAAAAAAAATGAATTGTTTGTTGAAGTTGTTTATAAATGTAAATTCAAAAAATTAAAAGAAGTGGATCAAGTGTAAAGAAATGGGGGGATCCCTGACTTCAAAAATTGACAATGCTAAATGTGACTACAAGGTAACTGATAGATGAATTATCGCTGCAATTAAGTTCTAATGAGATCTGATTGCTATCAACTCCTCTATTTAACAAAGGCCCAAGTACTCACAATTACCACACCTTCCAGTGCTGGTAATGCTTTGTACTCAAGAACAAGGGGCCAAAATTCCTTCTTGCCTCAAGCAACTTCCCTTGTCTTGCTTGTTAATCTAACCTGTCATTGCACCTTTCAGTGACTGTGACTGCAATTGCACTTCCGTGGTTAAAACAATTAAATCCAAATATAAACTGATGAGAAGAATTGAGTAAAAGTCAAAGTAGATCTAACATTAACAAATACTTCCGTATACAATTAATAGTCAATAGAATTCATCAACATTTAAAAGGAATTTTAGAAGAAATTGAAGCATGCTATTCCAAGCCTACTAGAATCCTTCAGTAATTACTCCTCTTGCGTCGCACATAGGCACTCCTCGTTAGGAGTAGTCACCTCCTTGTTGTGTCAGACCACCCTTCTAGAAGTTAAACTTCCATGGCAGGTCACTTTAAGAAATATTTAGAGAATTCTGGAATTGTTTTCTTCACCGCTATTTATAACCACTGAAAAGTGCAAGTCTACCCCCTTCTTAGATCTAACTCCCTTTTTGCACCTGTACAAGTTTGTTATTGCCAGCTGTGTACTCACACAGATCTGGTTTGTGCATTATATAGTTGCAGATTGTCGCGACATCTTTGGACGCAAATTATGATTTTTATTTGCTGCGATAACTTGACATTCTCCTATGCTGGTGATTCTTGATATGTTAGTAGAATGAGGTCTTTGGTGTATTGTAGAAATGTTCATGTGGTGATATATTTGGCTGCAATTCTACACAAAACTTGCAGTGACAGTTCTGAGTGCTTTCTTACTCCGATCTTCTAGAGTGGATTCCTGCGCTGACAACTTAATACACAAAACTGATGCTAAATGCTACGACATTAGTAGCACAAATGATTAAAATGAAAGAAAGTAATACCATACAACACTGATTTAGAAAATACAAATACTAAGTATAAAATGCTGAAAATGTATGCTAAATACAATACAAAAGGAAACAAAATATACACTAATTAGGGAGATTTTAATGGACATTTCAAATACTATCACACCCCCAAACTTGAGTTTTTACTTGTCATCAAGTGAATAAAAGCTAGTAAAGTCATATCAAAATTCTTGTCATCGCAATTATCATTCTAGCAACTTAAATTCTCTGAGATCCTAATGTATAAATTACATTCATATGATAGAACATTGCGCCGACAATTTATAGGCATGAATAATCTAAATTGCAACTTCACTAATGCTCGCATCATGCTTTAAACCTTAACCAATACAACGTTTATTGTCATATATATATATATATATATATATATATTCTTTTTATGAACTTTTTTTTTTTCTTTTCTTTTCTTTTCTTCTTCTTTCTTTTATGCGATTGAGAGATGTCATTGCATTTCTATATTCTTGTTCCTGGGCAGTAATGATAGGATGCAACAAACCCCCAAGGAGCATGTAATTGCGCCGACACACACTCTTGCAGTGGAGTGTTCCCCTTTGTTAAGTCACAATGCACCCCCATATTGGAGTGTCTTTTATTAGTAGATATAATTATATACAAAGCCACAAGATGGCAAGTAAATTCAGGATTCAAAGAATGATACAATTCATTTATTACTAATGCAATTTCAACCATTCATCCAAAAATAGAAGGATTCAACATTCAATCACATTCATCCAATTCATACATTAGCATTCCAAATAATTAAAGATTTAAGCATCGAATGAAAAATTTGTGGTCACATTTTTCTTAACTATGCATACTTTCATTCAACTAAAAAGACAAATATAATCTTAAACTTGTTGGTGTAATTGCATTTTCATTCCATACTTCCCCCTAAACTTAGTGTCTGCATTGTCCCCAATGCACTGACAATACTATACAAATTTTAATGGAAATGCAACTACAATGCAAATGTGATAACAAGTAAAATATAATGACGACTAGATAAAATATATGCAACTAAACTAAGTACGGAAAAGTAAAACTAATTCAGTGTATTGCAACCGATGATGTGACTGCTTTGAACTTCTCTTTCATTTTAGGGTGCTCCTCTTTGTGTTCTTCTTTTCCTTGTGTTCGCGCTTTTTCTATTTTGGGTCAACTGGTGGGGTGGATTGCTCCTTCATGGCTGGATGAATGTTGGCTTCATCGATAGTCACTTCCGATGGATAGATCTCAACAAGTGGTGCCACATATGGTACAATAGCCAGAGGATTAGAATCCTCATTACTGGATGTGGTTGCCTCGGCCCAGCTCGCCCTAGATGGTGCCAAGTGTTCAACAGATGCACCCATAATAGTAGGTACGTCAACAAATTTCTCCGATAAATTTTTCGAAAAAACTTCTTCTTCTTGTTCTTGTTCCTTCTCTTCTCTTTCTTTGTCTTCTCTTTTCTCTTCTTCTTTAACACCCTCAGAGGCAATTATTGTGTGCTCCTCTGCAGCATCAACCTATCTTTCTGCCATATTGGCCCTCAAATTGTTTGAAAATTTGTCTTAAAGAGGTTGGCTATATTTCGGAAACAATCTTCCATATCTTTAGAGTGCACCTCTTGATCCTCATCATTAGAGATGTGGATTCTATTCAGGGATTTGATGGACTGAGTTCCTCCTTCTGAAGCAGGCTGTTCTGTTGATGAAGTAGCCTCCTTAATAATAAGAGGGAAGACACGAAATTTTGGCATGGGATTCCTACTCAAATTGCTTAATGCATTGACAATGGCAGTATTCCATGCCATTGTATAAGCATATAATAGGTTCTATCTATACTCCATTTCGTCCATTGTGCTGACAATTTTTATTTGTTGGATGCTCATTCGATCAACAATCTTCTCATCCTCAGTAAGCTTCCCCCAAATCTGAGGATCTGTAGGCGCATGAGTATGGGTGTCCTTCTTTCCCCTTTCATTTTTCCTTCTTTTGTGGTACCTCCTTCACAATAGGGGTTTTTTGCTCCCTCATCCCACTGAAACATCATTTATCGAGCCTTTGTTTTCCAAAATCTCTTCCCCTTCGTGAGGCACAATGCCCCTCTATTTACACAACATCATGATTAGAGAAGGGAAATGTAAGATACTAGTTTGTTTTGTGGCAGATTCAGCGATTTCCTGGTGAAGAATTGCCCCGACATTAATTCGTCGACCCTTAAGTGTAGAATGTAGCAGGCACATTCTGTCCATCGTAGCAATAGTATTGTGGGTGGATGGCAGGAGATGGCAGTTGATGAAGTGAAACCAAAACTTGCTCTAGACGATGAGGTAACGATGGTGCATCGTATAATTTTTTGGATTGTTACCATCCAAACAGCATCGTCGATGCATAGATCATGCAATAATAGATCGACACCTTCCTCTATCAAGTCTTTCGAGAACTTGACATGCTCGTCTTCTCCTTCGGTAATGTGAGAAAGGGCATTGATGTGGTCAGCACTCTATGGCACCGAACTTTCACGAACGAATATGAACTCCTGCTCTGGATCCACTAAGTTAGCATAAAACTCTCATACCATTGATGGGGAGTACCCTGCCGGATGGTCACAGAACTGCTCCCAGCCCAATTGTGAAATCGTTCTGGCGACTTGCTTCCCCAATGTCAGTTGTAGGGACAACTGAAATCCTTGTTTGGGATGACAGTTTCTTTTCAACATCACCTCATGGTAACGGTCCTTCGCTGCCTTCGTTAAGAACAAGATAGGTTCCTTGAGTGGTGGCTGTTTGGCTTTTCGGACCATTGTTGTTGATGATTTAGCAACTGGTTTGGATGGGGTTTTAGCACCACGAGTTCTTGCCATATCTATTTTAGAAAAAGGAAGTGAGAATATTTTACAGAAAAACTGAAGGTTGAAGAAAAAGAATATTATAGCAATAATGGTGTTTGTGGGTGTGAAAACACAGTCGACTCAAATAGGGCATTTTATAGAAGATAGAGGTGAAGAGACGTGATGATTGCTACTACTGTGAGAGTACATTACGCCTGCAGCCAATAAATGCTAGGACACATATCATACCTTTTCGGATCGATCTAACGGTTAGGGAAAGAGGTGAATCAATGGGCGTGATTCTTTCCCGAAATGCTTCGATGAGTTAGCAAATGGATGTGTCGACAAATTGTGCTTTTGTGTACGTTGAAAAAAAAGGAGATATTTTATTCTTGCAGAAACTAAAGAAACAAATTAAAGTAAAATAAAAGACAAAAATTAACAAAAAAATTGCTATGTTATCCTAAGAAAATGTGACCAAGTTAATGGTCTCTTTTTGTTCATTGATGTCTGGGCTTAGGTAGTGCTTTAATCATTGGCCATTCACTTTGAATTGGTCTCATCGTTCAAATCTTTGATTGTCACTGCACCATGTAGAAATGCTTCGACAACTTCAAAAGGACCTGACCATCTTGAGCGCAATTTTCTTGGATGCAATTTTAAACGTGAGTTAAATAAAAGCACTAACTGACCAGGAGAAAATTGTCGCCACAAAATGATGTTGTCATGCCATCTCTTAGTTTTTTCCTTGTAAATGGCAGCATTTTCATAAGCATTGCATCAAATTTCTTCCAGTTCTGAAATGTTCGACAATCTTTTCTTTCTCGCAGCATCATAGTCCATGTTCACTTGCTTGATTGCTCACATGGCCTTATGTTCAAGTTCGACAAGCAAGTGACTAGATTTTCCAAACACCAGCTGATATGACGACATCCCTAACAGTGTTTTGTATACAATACGAAGTGGCCACAACGTATCATTTAATTGTAACGACCAATCTCTTATAGATGAGTTAACCACCTTCTCAATAATACCCTTGATTTGCCAATTGGATACTTTTGTTTTTGGATGATATGTGTTTGCCATGCGATGCTTCACACTGTAATGTTTCAAAGCTGTCGCCACTTGATTACAATGGAAGTGAGTGCCTTGGTCGCTTATTAGTGCTCGAGGTGTTCCGAATCGTGTAAGGATATATGCGTGAAACAACTTTAACACCGTCCGAGCATCGTCCTTTGGAATAGCGATTGCTTCGATCCACTTGGATACATAGTCATCAATGACCAGAATATACGCACTTCCAAAGGAATTTGGAAATGGTCGCATGAAGTTTATACCCCCAAACATCAAAGAGTTCAACCTCCATGATAGGCTGTTAAATCATCTCATTGCGTCAAGATATGGAACCGGTGCGCTGACATTTGCCACACTATTGAGCAAAATTATGGGCATCTCGAAACAATGTAAGCCAGTAAAATCCTAACTGTAGGACCTTTGCAGCAGTCCTAATACCACCAAAATGGCCTCCATAAGGAGTATCGTGACAATGCTTTAGGATAGATAGCATTTCTTCTTTAGGAACGCAGCGACGAATAATGTTGTCAGCGTATACCTTGAACAGCTATGGCTCATTCCAATAATACCTTGCAGCATCTCGAAGAAATCTAACCTTCCGGTAACCTGTTGCACTCAATGGTAGCTTTTCACATACTAAATAATTGACAACATCCGCATACCATAGAGATGTGTTGACAAAGAATAACATCTCATCTGGAAAGACGTCGACAATTTGTGACTTATTTCGATCCTCGCTTCTAGATTTCAAACGAGATAGGTGGTCTGCTACTTGGTTCTCAGATCCTTTTCTGTCTTTAATCTCAACATCAAACATCTAATTAGCTTGGGTTTTGTATCTTTCTTGGCAAAAAGGTATCTCAAGGTAGAATGATCAGTATACACTGTAATTTTTTCTTCGACAAGATATGAACGAAACTTGTCAAATGCAAAAACTACTGCTAGCAACTCTTTCTCAGTGGTTGTGTAATTAACCTGCGCTTTAGTTAGAGTCTTACTAGCATAATAGATTCAATGAAATACCTTATCCTTTCGTTGTCCAAACACAACACTCACAGTAAAGTCGCTCGAATCACACATCACCTCGAACGGTTGCGATCAATTCGATGCGACGACAATGGGTGTTTGCACTAGCTGCTGTTTAATTTTAAGGAATGCTTCTAGATAAGCATTATCGAAAAAAATTTATTTTGCTCCAACAAGGAGCAGAGTGGTTTTGCTATTTTTGAGAAGTCTAGAATGAATCTTCTATAAAATCCAGCATGGCCGAGAAAACTCCTTATTCCCTTTACATTAGTGGGTGGTGGTAGCTTTTCAATGATCTCCACCTTCGCTTTATCAACTTCAATGCACTGACAAGATATACGATGGCGATGAACAATGCCTTCAGTTGCCATAAAGTGGCATTTTTCCCAATTTAGTACCAAGTTGGTATCCTCATATCGTTTCAACACTTTTGCTAAATTGTTAGCGCATTTATCAAAATTGTGCCCATAAATAGAGAAATCGTCCATAAATAACTCTAAAAAATTCTCGATCAGATCAGAGAAGATGGTCGTCATGCACCTCTAGAATGTAACTGGTGCATTGCACAAACCAAATGCATTTGTCGAAAAGTAAAGGCTCCAAATAGGCAAGAAAGAGTTGTTTTTTGCTTGATCCTCTAGCGCGATTGCAATCTGGTTGTACCCAGAGTATCCATCAAGAAAACAATAATAAGCCTTACCAGCTAGCCTATCTAACATTTGATCAATGAATGAGAGTGGGAAGTGATCCTTCTTTATGGCTACATTTAGACGACGGTAATCCATACACACTCGCCAACCTGTAGCAATACGAGTAGAGATTAGCTCATTTTTGTCGTTGCTTACCACCGTGATGCTGCTCTTCTTAGGCACACATTGGACCGAGCTCACCCATGTACTATCCGAAATTGGATAGATTATGCCTGTGTCCAGCCATTTGATGATCTCTTTCTTCACCACTTCCTTCATTTTCTCATTTAATCTTCATTGTTGCTTAATTGACTGTTTTCCTTCATCTTCCAAGCTAATTTTATGCATGCAGAAAGAGGGACTAATGCCTCTGATGTCTGCTATGCTCCAAGAGATGACTCTTTTGTGCTGCTTCAATATTCTGATTAATTTTTCTTTTTGGCTCACGTTGAGACTTGCACTGACAATTATTGGTAATGTATCATTGTCACCCAGAAAAACATATTTCAGATATGTTGACAATGGCTTTAACTCTAGAGTCAGAGCTTCTTCGATCGATAGTTTAAAAACAGGGATCGTTCTATTAGTCAGTTCCAAAGATTCCAATTGCCAGCTATGTCTAAGCATACAGACATTAGCCTTAACTTTGTGGTCACATTCAGGTAGGGCATTGTCTTCCGATGTCACCGCATATTCCTCTAGTACTACTGAACTTCGTTAATTAAATTACTCTATGATTAACTTGTCTAGAACATCAATGTGATGACATTGTTCCTTACTTTGTGATAGAGATGCTTCGAAAACACTGAAGGTTACATGTTCATCGTTATGACGTATGATCAACTCACCCTTGAAAACATCTCTGAGTATGCATCCCGTTGCGAGAAATAGGAGTCCCAAAATAATGGGCACCTCCTTATTGGCTTCACAATCAAGTATTATGAAGTCAGTTGGGAACACAAACTTATCGACATGGATGAGAAAATCTTTAATCTGTCCTTCAGGTTATGCCAAAGATCTGTCCGCAAGTTGTAATGTCACTGCAGTGGGCTTCATATGATCAATTCCTAATTTCCTGAAAGTTGACAATGACATAAGATTAAAGCTAGTTCCTAGGTTACATAGAGTTTTACCTTAGTAATGGTTTCCAATGGAGCATGGAATTGTGAAATTGCCATGATCTTTCATTTTTATGGCAATTTATTTATCAGTACAGCGCTACACCTTTTATGAGTGCAATCGTCTCAATATCGAATAGCTTCTTCTTCTTTGATAACAGCTATTTCATGAATTTCCCATAGCTGAGAATCTGCATAAGAGCATAAACTAGAGGTATATTAATGTGTAATAGTTTCAAGGTAGATACAAACTTTTGATAATCTTTGTCATGATCTTTCTCCTTGAATTGCTAGGGAAATGGAAAAGGTATGTTCACAGTGGGTTGTTGAGATATAACTAGTTGTGTTGACATAGGCAGTTGCATCGACAACTTCGTTGGACGAATAGTCGGCGTAGGTGTGACTACTGGTAGCTCCTTCTCATTTATTTCTACTATGTCTTCTTCAGATGCAACCTCTCCTTATTGCTTTGGTGCATTTGCGTCGATAGGTGCTTGGTTGGAGCTGTTACTTTGTTCGGCAATTTGCTTTCCACTCCGCAATGTGATAGCCTTGCAATGCTCCTTTCCTGTTTGAATTGGAAGAAGAATTTCCTTGTACGATAGCTTTTGTTCTTGTAATATGCTTATGCATCAAAGCTTCAAGAGTAGCTAATGGATCTGACCTCGGTTGAGAATACTGATGTTGCTGTCGCTGATGTTATCCTTGCATATTTGACATCGCAGTTTGTTGCGACTGCATTCAAACATATGGTTGCATCTAGTTATATGGCTGCATCTGAATATGTGATCGCATCTAATTAGGTTGCGCATGCACTTGCGGATTGTGATTATAATTCTCCTGCTGCTGATTGTAACTCCCTTGTCTAAAGTTTGCTTGATTTGAGGAATTTTCATATCTGTATGTGGACGTATTCTGACTCCCCCAAGGTTGTTGAGTCCTATTTGAACTGTTATATGAGTTACCATATGAATTCCTGTAACACCCAAAACCCGAAACCGTTATCGGTCAGGGTCCCGGTGTCTTACTGTTCATATATCACTGTTCATTTTTTTAATTTCATTCAATCTTATTTAATAAAGATATGCACCCAGCACATCATAAATCATTAATCGATTATAACCATAATTTAGCAAGGGTAAAAAGGTCATTTCCATGATTTTTTTTGGAGACCTCTACTGGTACCTATTGGACAAGTATCGGTAGTTGTCCAGTCAGAAAACAGTTCAAAAATATGCAGAGTTATACCGATACTTAAGATGGTTCAACCGATACATGTGACACTACTACCGAAACAAATCATGCTTCTACAGATACTAAAAAATCCAGAGAGCTAAGAAGTTTTACCCTACCACTTTTACGGATACAACCCTGGATCCTACTGAAACAAGTATGCATATGTCAATTATATACATAAATTTCTAAGTTTGCACAATAGTCCACGACATTTACCAATTTCTCAAAATCATACCTATATAGACATTTCATAATGGTATTTAATTCTTCACATAACAACAAAGAATACATATAAAAAATTCATCAAAATGTTACCATGCTATTTAACCATGACCTCCAAACAATTCAAGTAACATAATCCTAATACATGCCATATAAGCCAAGTGATATAAAGACTACCGAACAAGCTCTCGGGATAGTGTGATTTTTCTTGAGGATCCGATCTTCAACAACAGATGAATCTACAAAACAGTAAACAAATACACAGGTAAGCTTACAAAGCTTAGTAAGTTCGTAAGAACAATTAACTTACAAAATAACATATTCAGTTACGAAAAGAGTAATGAAATATCTTCGTATCTCGTGGCATTAGCATCAGATTGATCTCACTAAGCCTTTCAGAAATTTAGCTCATACGAGCCTAGACAAAATTAGCTCATACGAGCCCAGATAGGTTAGCTCTTACGAGCCTAGAATGTTAGCTCTTACAAGCCCAGAATGGTTAGCTCTTACGAGCCCAGAATGGTTAACTCTTACGAGCCTAGAATGCTTAGCTCTTACGAGCCCAAAATCATATTACTCCTCAAGCCTTCAGTCTCGATCCGCCATTAGGAATATATTCAAAATAAATATATAATTGCAAATATCAAATTTGAGAGTTAACAATATGAACTTACTGGTTGAAATTGTAGTTTGGCTAAACTTTAGGGACTATTTTACTAATTTCCCTTTTCCACGATCCGTGGTACGATCGTAATCTAAATCAACAATTAATTCAGATTTCCAATTCAAACACATAACCAAAGCATTTAACACAATTTGGTCCTTTTTTAGGAAAATTATAATTTTACCCCTAATACTTTCCTTTTATTCAATTTAGTCCTTTAACATCAAACTTGCAAACTAACCATTTTTAAACAAAAATCAAGTTTAGCCGAATACTATAGTACTTCAATACAGTCGACTTTTCAATTATTTCACCTTAAGTCCTTGCAAATTTATCACTTTAACATTTTAGTCTTTAAACATTAAAATCATCAAAAACTACTTTACAAAATAATCAACTCTAACAACCAAGCTTATAAATCTTCCATAACCTTTCAACAACAAGCTTATTCATTAATGAAAAATTTTATAACATTTGACAAAATCACAAATTAGTACTTGAGTTAGCTAGATTAAGCTAATACGGACTCAAAAACATAAAAATTATTAAAAACGAGCAATGTTTACCTATCCAATCTAAGGACTCAAGTGACCGAAGCTTGCTTCTCCCTTTGGCAATGGAGTTTCGGCAAAACAAGGTGTAAAGAAGAAGGTAATGAATTTTATTTTCTTTTGTTTAATTAATAATAGCCTAATTTAAGTAATTACCAAATTGCCCTTTCTTAATAACACTTAAAATTTAACCACAAAGGAAGTCAAAACCGTCCACTCACCTTAATAATGGTCTAATTTCCCTTTAAGGACTTAATTACGCCTTTCCTTTATCAATTTACACATTTAAACAATGATAACCACATCAACCTTTTCAATTTAATCCTTTTTACTTAATTAACTATCTATAAAATAAAATTTCATAACCAAATTTTATGATACAAATGACTTCGTAAATATTAATTAATTAATATTTACGATTTGACACATAGAATTTGTGGTCTCGAAACCACCATTCCTGATCATATTAAATTAAACTAATCAATAAATCCTCATTTATTAGGATTTAATTGCAATTTACCAAAATCTAAAGAGGTTAATATCATTTCTATTATTAGGTCATTTAAAGAGAGTCCAATTTCATAATTGGTTCTTCAATTATAGTAAATTCCAATTAAACCAACTTATTTACAATTTAATCTTAAACTAACAAGGACTAAATGAATAAATAATCCAAAAGTTAGTGGAAGGTAATCATATCCTCCACCGCTTGGACTTTTTGACCATGGTGTAATTACCACTTTTATCATTTTCATTTTTAATCAATGGCAATTAATTTTTATCTCTTTTATAATTTACTCCCTTTTCCTTAATTAAGCAATTAATTATCAAAATTACCTAACCAAACTTCAATTCACATATAATAAGACTCTGTAAATATTTAATAAAGATATTTACGGGTCTTAATTTCAGAAACGAGTTCCCAATACCTCATTTTTTAAAACCACTTGACTTTGAACCAAACCACTTATACTAACTTTTAATTCCATATTTAAAATTCTTCAATTCAAAATTCCATAAAATTATTATTGGCTTAATTAACTTAAACACTCGTGATAAAAATTTTCCCGTCGGGTTTGTGGTCCCAAAACCACTGTTTCCGACACCACTAAAAAATGGGCTATTACAATTCCCTTGGATGTTATTGACATAGAATGCATTCTCAACATGTTGTAGACAATCCTCATAGATATGGTTGTCATCGCAAATTTCACAAGAAAATGTCGGGACATCCATTTGTTGGGCTACTTGAATAGGGGCAACAACACTCGTCCCCTACATGTTCTTAATCATGTTTGCTAGAGAGGATACTTGTGCACTTAAGGTTGATATAGCGTTTAGCTCAATAACTCCAGGATTTGTTTTTATTTGAGCAGAACGAGAAATTAGGTACTAATAATCATTTTGTGCAATTCTTTCCAAAATTCGCATGGCTTCGTTGTAAGTACAATCCAATAAAGGACCATTAGCAGATGCATCGACAAGATTTCTTGTCTACGCATTTAATCCATTGTAAAAAATCTTGATCTGTGTCTCTTGTTGGATTTCGTGCATGGGACAACGTCTGAGCAGAGTTTTGTAACGTTCCCACGTAGTGTGCAAGTTCTCATCATCCAATTGATGGTTTGCCGTGATATCATTCCGTAGTCTAGCATTCATTGTGGGTGGATTGAATCGCAGAACAAACTGAGTTGCTAACGCATTACATGAAGCAATAAATCCTGCCGGTAAACCAAGAAACCATGTACGTGCCCTTCCTTGCAAAGAGTAAGGGAACAGTTACATCTTTAAAGCGTCATCAAGAACACCGTGTTGACTGAAGGAAGCACATATAAGCAGAAAAGATTTGAGATGTTCCCTTACATCTTCGTAAGGCAAACCAGCATATTGCCCATTCGAGTTTAGCATTTGGAACATCACCGGTTTTAATTCAAAATTCTTAAATTGTATTGCTGGTCTAACAACCCCTGGTTGTAGATCATCGAGCACAAGAACAACAAAGTCTCTAATTGTCATGTTTGAAATTTGCTCTTCTTGTGGCAGTGATATATAGTTGACTCCTTGTGGCTGCACCAGAGGAACAAGATTTTGTGGTAGCAATGGTGGTAGATCGTTATTATTTCCAGCCATTTTTATTTGCTCTTGTCTCTTCTTCTGAATAGTTCTTTTAATTTCTGGATCAAAACTAACAATGTTATTAGGATTTCTACTTGTGGACATAAAAGACCTAACAAGAATTTAAAAGAATCAACAAAAGATTAGTAACCAATAAAAGTTAGAAAATGAATAGTAAATGCAACTACAAAAATAAACATCAAACAAACGCCATCCCTAGTAACAGCGCCAAAACTTGATCGGTCTGTAAATGTCACAGAAATTATGTGAATCTATCGAATACCGATCCCACAAGGATGATGTTCTTGTTGCTTAAATTTGTCAAAGCGATTAGAGTTTAAATGAAAAGAATTGTCAAGAGTAATGTCAACACAATTTAATTAAAACTGTACAATTAAAGAGTTAACACTATCAACGTAAATATAACATAAAATGTCAGAGCAAATTAATAAAAAAATGAATTGTTTGTTGAAGTTGTTTGTAAATGTAAATTTAGAAAATTAAAAGAAGTGTATCAAATGTAAAGAAATGGAGGGATCCCTGACTTCACAAATTGGCAACGCTAAATGTGACTACAAGGTAATTTATAGATGAATTGTTGCCGCAATTAAGTTCTAATGAGATCTGATTGCTATCAACCCTCTATTTAACAAAGACCCAAGTACTCACAGTTACCACACCTTCCAGTGCTGGTAATGCTTTGTACTTAGGAACAAGTGGCCAGAATTCCTTATTGCCTCAAGCAACTTTCGTTGTCTTGCTTGTTAATCTAACCTATCACCGCACCTTCAAGTGATTGTGACTACAATTGCACTTTCGTGGTCAAAACAGTTAAATCCAAATATAAACAGATGAGAAGAATTGAGTAGAAATCAAAGTAGATCTAGCATTAACAGATATTTCCATATACAATTAATAGTCAATAGAATTCATCAACATTTAAGAGGAATTAAAGAAGAAATTGAAGCATGCTATTCCTAGTCTACTAGAATCCTCCCATAATTGCTCCTCTTGCGTCGCATGTAGGCACTCCTCTTCAGGAGTAGTCACCTCCTTGTTGTGTCAGATCACCCTCCTGGAAGTTAAACTTCCATTCTAACTCATTTTAAGAAATATTTATAGAATTCTGGAATTGTTTTCTTCACCGCTTGATGATGATTTTCTCTCACTTCCCTCTATTTATAACAACTGGAAAGTGCAAGTCTACCCCCTTCTTAGATCTAACTCCTTTTTGCAGCTGTACAAGTTTGTTATTGCTAGCTGTACACGCACGTAGATCTGGTTTATGCATTATGTAGTTGTAGATTGTCGCGACATCTTTGGACGCAAATTATGATTTTTACTTGCTGCGACAACTTGACATTCTTCTGCGCTAGTTCTTCTGGATATGTTAGCAGAATGAGGTCTCTGGTGTATTGTAGAAATGTTCATGTGGTGACATATTTGACTGCAATTCTACATCAAACTTGTGGCGACAGTTCTGAGTGCTTGCTTTCTCCGATCTTCTAGAGTTGATTCCTGCGCTGACAACTTAATACGCAAAACTAATGCTGAATGCAATGACATTAATCTCACAAATGATATAAAATGTAAGAAAGTAAGACCATACAACACTAATTTAAAAAATACAAAAACTAAGTATAAAATGCTGAAAATGTATGCTAAATACAATACAAAAGGAAACAAAGTATACACTAATCAGGGAGATTTCAATGGACATTTCAAATTCTATCAATTAGTTTGTTATGCCCAAGTAGACAAGTTAGAACTATTGTGATATTAGTGGAATGCCATTAAGGGACCCTAGCACGCTCTCCGTTATTTAGCATGTACAGTGCTCTCCGTATAGCACGTTTGTGCTCTCCGTTTAGCACCTTGGTGCTCTCTGTTCATTAGTGCATAGTAATGCACCTCCGTACTTGTTTCGTATATCTGATAGGTTCTATAATAGTCTACTATGGGTTAAAGTTATGATTTGAACATGAAAGTGCAATATCTTATTATGAAGGTGAGTATCATATCCATTCAAGGTAAGTAGATTAAATTTAAGGCAAGGTTAGTGGTTGAAATATACATGTGTAATGGTGTTCATTTACTTGATTTAATACGATGTTATAAATAAAATTATTTATTTAATCATTCTTGTATTGCTTACTAAGCCTTCACTAGATTAACGCATTTATTTCAACGCATAGGTACAATTAGACTCGAGAAGCTAAGGTCGGGTTAGGAGACCTCTCATCACATCTCTTTTGAAGGCTTCAAGTTTAGGTATTTTTATTTTGATTTAAAATGGCACGTACATAAGTTGCTCAAATGTGTCTTGACCGCATCATAAATGTCATAGCGATTGTGCAAGCGTACACACGTCGATGCAAGTATAGTTGATAGACAATTCTATCGAATATCGATCCCACGAGGAAATGGGTTCTTAATCTTAATTTTCAAAGCAATTAATACTGAAAATGAGTAAAATGTGAGTAAGGATGTCAGTGCAATTACGTCAAATTTGCACACTAAAATAGTTAATATTGTCAATGCAATCAGAGTTAAATGTTAGGTGTTAAATGTCAATGTACTGAAAGTAAATCAAATGTGTTGAGTGTTGAGTGTTGAATATTTAAATGCATGACATGTAAAAATGATCAAGTGTAAAAGGGTAGAAATGGTTCACTAATTTTGCTAAGTTGCAACACTAGATGCATCGAAAAGTAAAGTATAGATGAATTGTCACAGCAATAAAATTCTTTTGAGTTCTTACCAATAATAGCTCTCTATTTAATCTAGACTTAAATACGCATAATCACTCCACCTCTCGATGTAAGCAATTTTGTGCATTCAAGAACAAGTGATTGGAGTCCAATCTCAAGCAGCTCTCGCCTAACTTACTTGTTAACCCAATTTATCACCGCATCTCTCGATGTCGGCAGACTGCAATTTCATTCTCGAGCTTAAAGCGGTTACATCCAAGAATAAACAGTTAAGTAGCAGAAAATAAGAATCAAAATGATCTAGAATTAAAAGACACTCTCGTATTCATTTAATGTTAACAAAATCCATCATTGTTAAAGAAGAATTAAAGAGTACAATCGAAGCTTACTATCTCTAGACTACTAGGACTACTCCCTAATTGTTCCTCTTGCCTTGCATCAAGCACCTCTCATCAGAAGTGGCTACAGACTTGCTTCATTAGCTTCCTAATTTCCAGTTTAAATCTCCAAAATCACACAGAATTTGTAGAATTCAATCCCTTAATTCTTGATGATTTATTCATTCTTTGTTCTTCTATTTATAGCCTTCAAAATGTTGTAGGTTTCAGCCTCCATCTCATATCCAGATCTAGATTTTTGTAGCTATCAAAGTTGGTTAGAGTACAGCTATGCACTCAGCAGATCTAGTGTGTTCTTCAAAGATTTGCAGGTTGTCGCTGCATTGTTGGTCGCAATCTGAGATTGTAATTGCGGCAACACTTGTGATATTCCTGTGCTGGTGCTTCCAGATGTAAATTCAGCTTGAGTTTACTCATTTGAGGTTCAAATTCAATGTGATGATATTTCTTGGTCACAATCTCAAGCTGATCTTGTGGCTGCATTCTGCCAATATTGATCTTCTGGGATGAGCTCCTGCGTGGACTATTCTAAGACGCAATATATCGGCTGCTTGCGTCGACATTAATACAAAAATAGATAAAAATAACAAGAATTTAAACTAACTAGCAATGAATAAGAAATTATGAAAACTGAGTATAAAATACTTATGATGCATGTTAAATGAGATATAAAAGAGGCAATTAAAACACTAAATTAGGGAGAAAATATATGTTATTTGTAATACCATCATGTCCTTAAGTTATAGGGCTTAGAGGTTATTTTCAAACTCCATTGGTTTGGTTATTTGTAATGGAATGTTTTGGTCTTATATATATAATTAGTCATTGCTAGTATGATTATGTTTGAAACAAAATGACTTGTTAACATGGTGGTTATGTTTAATTTTGAAGTTATTTGAGTAGCTTTGATGTCTCTTAGTTTAAAATGATGAATTGGGGTTTAAAACTTTGCAGGAGGTTTTCACTGATTTTTCTACTGATTTTGACGAAATTTAAGCAGAGGTATCGATACCAAATAAGGGTGTATTGGTACCTAAGTGATAGAATGCCTTCTTGGTATCGTTTTTAAAATCGATATCAATATTGTGGAAAAAATATCGATACCTAAGCCTAAGGTATTGATATTTTATTCAAAATTAAAATTTTTCGGACTTCCAGAATGTCATTTTGGTATCGATTTTAATTCTCGGTATAGAAACTTTACATAAAATATTGATACCATCAGAGCATGTATCGACATTTTGCCCTGTTTTGAGCAAAAACAATATTTCAATTATTTTTAAACATGTTTTATGATCCGATAATGATTCCATATGATTGTTTTAATAAACTTTGGTTAAAATGAGTTAAAACATCTTGTATAAATGTAAAAATTAATCAATATTCATCTACGTCGCTTTGGCACCGTATGTAATATTCTTATATCGAGTTTATACGGATGAACTGGTATAAGGGTGTTACATTAGCCATGATTAGTAAGGATGCAAAAAGTGCAAATCATCGTCCTTTGAACAAATGCATAGTGAAAGGCAATAATTCATTGGCTTTCAGTCCTTTTCTCATTATCATATTGCCCATTAATACAAATGAAAAAATCTTTTATGTTTTTTCCACTCACTAATTTCTCTTGTTCTCACATTTCATTCACAAATTCAATCTAAAACTTGGAGAGCAAGAAAAATCATTTCATAACTCCAGTTAGTTGACAATGGAACATGTTATTCCATCCTTTTAACTCATCCTACTATAAATTGTGGCCAAAAGTTTATCATAAGATCCGACAAAGTTACCTAAAAGCAAGTTATTCGAAGAGAAGAGTAGTTAACCCCATAATTTATTAAGAGATCCTCTTTCATCTCATCTCTTTTAGATGGGTCTCTATGCCATTGTTCCATTGTTTTACAATTCATTTCGATTATGCTATTGACTTCTTTCAAATCTAACTCATCATTTTTAAAAGGGTTTTGCATTTTGTCCAATCTGACCATTATTTAGTTTAGAGAGTTAAGAAAGACAAATAACAAGTTTCTTTCCTTTATTTAGACATAATTTTTTTTTTATTCAAAATCGGGCAAGGCTTTTATTACGTTGGAAAACAACAAAATAAAAACATCCAAAATAAAAATTGGGCTAGTCCAAGATAAAACAAATTGCAGATAGGCCTAACCAAATAAAGAAATTAAAATAAAAGCTAATAAAAGAACCATCCATCCCCATTAGTGAAGCAACCAATTCCCCATGATATCCAAAGTTAAACGATTACACTTCTATAGGAATTTGTTCATCATTTCTCTGTACTTGTCCCTATCTTCTCCATCTCTTCACATACTCAATCAGGCTCTCGAGGTTGCTCTATCTCCGATCTTCTCCTTGTAAAAGAAGGGATGTCATCCAACAAGTAAATCTCCTCTTCTCACTTTAAACCTTCTGTAGCCAAGACATGCGCTAGTTTATTAGTATCTCTTTGGGTATACTAAATGTGAATCTCGTTGAACTATGTCAAAATCTTTTTAATGTTTCTGATTAGAGCATCGATTTTCGATATATCTTCTTTATCTGTGTTGCATTTCCTTATAATTGAAAGAGAGTCACCTTCAATTATGGCTTCTAACCATCCACCTTTTCTACATGTTTGTAACGCCCAATAACACGCTATGCCTTCTAATGCGAACAAAGAGCCCACATTCTGATGGAGGATGGTACGAGCTACCAGAACCTTTCCAAGGGAATCTCCAATGACTAACCAAGAGCAAGATCTATTACTTTCTTTCGTAAAAGCCCTATCAAAATTTATTTTCACCATCAAACCAATTGGGGGCTTCCATCGGGCTTTCAGTCGACTTGTGGTAAGTCTCTAAATCTCCAACTCATCTAATTCTTTCAAGTAAACCATTATGGCTTTTGCAATGTCTTCACCTGATTTGGTTTTATGTTCATGCACAACCTTATTCCTATCAATTCAAATAATCCAGAGGGCATAACCAAACACACGACTCTACTGTTAGGGGCTTTAAGTAAAGATCCAAGTAAACTAATCATTATAATCAACATTGGGTCGATTTAGTACCTACTTTAATCCTAACCCAGACCAGACTTGTGTAGATGTAGGGAAAATTCTAAAAAGATGCTCTAAGGACTCGTCTTCAACTCCATATCGAGGGCAAATGATAGAAACATTCAATTGGTTGGCTAAGAGTTACAAAAGTGGGAAAAAAACCCCTAGCCACTCTCCATATTGTAATTTTTTGTTTTAGAAGGGAGCTTCAAATTCCACAATTTTTTGTAAAAATCCCTAGGAGTGGTCTGTAAATTATTAAGATTAGGAGCATTAGTACCTTCATGTAATAGTTTGTAGGCACTCCTAACCGAAAAGGTACTAGATGGCTCCCCTCTCCAAATCACTAAATCGTCATGAGGGTCGATAGGCAAAGGGATCTGTAGAATGTTGGACCCATCACGGTTCGAAAAGGTATTGTTGATTAGCTCTCTCTTTTCCATTCTCTATTGTTTTCATCAATCAAATTCGTAACATATAACAAATTATTATTAAGAGGACTATTATATAGCCTATAAACAACAAAACCTAGTACCCAAGCATGTGAATTAATTAGGATGCTTTTCCCAGATCCAATCCTCCAACCCAACCTTGATTCTAGTAATCCCCTTGCTACCTAAATTCTCTTCCAAGAGTATGAAGGTTGATTACCTAATCAAGTGTGCAAAAAATCCACATTAGCATAGTATTTAGCTTTAAGAACTTGAGTCAATTGAGAATTAGGACGAGTGATGAGTCTCTACCCTTGTTTTGCCAATAAGGTAATGTTGAACTTCTCTAAATTTTGGAAGCTCATACCTCCATTTTCTTTCAATTGACTTAACCGTACCAATCACACCAATGAATGCCCTTTTTCCCCCTTTCCTTTTAGCCACCAAAACCTTTCCATAATTTCATTCAGTTCACCACATAATGTTTTCGGCAACAGAAAACAAGCCATCCGTCAACTCTCTTTTTAAATTGGTCCTTTAAATTTTGGAAAGCCTCTTTCTTTCGATGCCCTTCCATATTGGGAAGTCCCAAGTATTTCTCAGGATTAGTCAACTAATGAACCCCTAAATTTTCCAAAATAAGTATCCTCATGTCCACCGTGATATTTGCACTAAAGTATACTGTGGACTTTTCAAAGTTGACACATTGCCCAAAACATGTCTCATACTCATGCAAAATATTTTTTTAAATGGAAACACCCTTCTCAAATGCCTCTACAAACATAACACAATCATCTGCAAAAAGAAAATGAGACACTTTCGAACCTCGTCGGCTAGACTTGTAACACCTAAAAAATCTAGCACCGTCATCATTAAGGGTTTTAATGTCACATAAATCATCTATCACTATTTATCATTTAAATATCAAGACATTCAATCTTATTTTACCAGGGAAAATGGACCCAACATATCATATTACAACATTTAATTATATTCACAATTCAACAAGGGTAAAATGGTCATTTCCAATATTTTTGGAGACTTCTACCGGTTCTTATTGGAAAAGTATTGGTAGTTGTCAAGCCAATAAACAGTTCAAGAATAATGTAGACTTCTATCGATGCTAGTGACAGGTTTACTGATACAAGTGGCTCTTCTACCGAAACAAGTATTACTTTTACCGATACTAAAAACTCCAAAGAGCTAAGAAGGCCAACCCTGCAACTTTTACTGATACAAGAACTCAATCTACCGATAGTTCCAAATATAGAACTACCGATACCTACTATTCAACTACCGATACAACCCAAGTCAATGAACAACCTCTCTCCTACCCTACACTTCTATCTATACATGTATGAGTTCTACCGAAACAAGTATGCAGAATCTCAAGAATCATACCAAACACAAGTTTATCAACTCAAATCATCCACAACTCTAATTATGTATTAAGCTAACACAAAATACATAGTTTCCAAGTAATTAAATAGTACTTTTTAAGTCTATAATCTAACTTGCACAAACATACATTTCTACTTCCGTCAAATATGGAAAGTTTTCCACAATCTCAAATACATAAAGCAAAAAGGATAACATCATCCTAGTATATGCCATATAACCAAGTGATGTAATAACTACCAAACAATCTCGAGATAGTGTGATGCTCCAAGATCCGATCTCCGAACAGCAAAATTGAATCTACAAAACAATAACAATTTCACAGGTAAGCATTTCAAAGTTTAGTAAGTTTCATAAAGTTAAATAGATTTACCAAACTTCAAGAGTTGAAAAATCTAATCAACTAAATAGAATAAACAGTATATATTCGAGGTAGGTTTATTGCATATTTAATACTTACGACGACATAAAGTCATCGGACCTTTAATTCTTTAAAGAATCACATACTCACGATGACACCTAGTCATCGAACCTCATAATCTGTAAAGGATTCATATACTCACGATGACACGTAGTCATCGGACCTCATAATCCATAAAGGATTCATATACTCACGATGACACGTAGTCATCGGACCTCATAATCCGTAAAGGATTCATATACTCACCATGACACGTAGTCATCGGACCTTTTTCATTTACGGCTCAAAGCCCATTTGCCTTTCCTTTCCTTTATTCCCATCTTTCACACTTCTAATCATCATTTCAACTCACTACAATAGTTTACAATACAAGAATATGCAATTCAAATTGGAATTTAACCATACGACCTTATCGGACTGGATTGCAATTGTGAATGGATTCTAATGACTATTCCGCTAATTTTCCTTTTATGCGATCGGTGGCACGATTGTAGTCTACATACACAAATCATTCAATTTCTCACATTAAATCATACAATCAATTCATTTAACACAATCTAGTCTTTTTTTGGTAAAAATAAAATTTTACCCCTAATACTTTCCTTTTATTCAATCTAATCCTTTTAACACAAAACATGCTAAAAACTCATTTTCTCCTCAACCCATACCAGCCGAACATTCATAATCCTCATACAAGACCATACAAATCCATTAATTTCATACCAAGTACAATAATATCACATTTTAACATTTAAGTCCTTAAATCCTAATTTCATCAAAAATCACTTTACAAAAAGATTCAACCCAAACATCACATATACAAATCCATATAAAGTTTTCAAAAACAAGCATTTTCATCAATGGCAAGTTTCATAACATTTGACAGAATCACAAATTGATCATTGGATTAGCTAGATTAGGCTAATATGGAACGATTAACATTTGCTTACCCAAATCAAAGCTTAAATTTTGAGAATGGAGAAACCCTAATTTTTTTCCTTTAGCCAAATGGAGAAGAAGAAGATGAGAAATTAGGTGAATTTTTCTCATCTTCTTTCATTTAATTCATATATATACTTAATGGCAAATTTGTAAATTAAGACTTTCATGATTAACTTAATAAATCACTTACTCAACCTCAATTAATCTCATTTATAATGCACCTACTAAATACTTTAGGTTAATTTTCTCTTTTGGTCCTCCTAATTAACCAACTCTACTTTCGCACTTTTTTCAATTTAATCCTTTCTACTCAATTTACTATCCAAACATTAAAATTTCATGATCAAATTTTAATACGATGCTAACAAAGCCATAAATATTAAAAATAAATAATTTATGACTCGACTCATCAGAGTTCTGATCTCAAAATCATTGTTTCTGACACCACTAAAAATCGGGTTGTTACAAGCCTTCATCCCCTTTAGTAAACCTTCTTATGTGGTTAAGCACATAAGTGTTGACAAACCCTCAATGCATATTAAGAATAGGAAAGGGCTTAATAGGTCTACTTTTTTTAGGCCCTTGCTCGGTCAAAAAGTTTCCCCCATTCTACCATTGACACTAATCGAGTAAGATACTACGGAAACATATGTCAAAATCATCAAAACCAATTTGGTCGCAAACCCTATTTTCTCCATGATCGCCCCTAGGAAACTCCATTTGACATGGTCGTAGGCCTTACTCATGTTTAACTTCAAGGCCATCTAGCCCTTTCTATCATTTCACTTTTGTTTAAAAGTGTGCAACATCTCATAAGAAACAACACATTATCAAAAATCAAATGCCTAGTCACAAAAACGCTTTGGGCTCTATCAATACATAAATCCAATGCATTCTAAAATCGATTAGCCATTGCCCTAGCTATTGATTTGTAAATGACGTTACAAAGGCTAATGGGGCGAAAGTTTACCATGTGTTTTGGATGTGTCATTTTCGGGATGAGGAAAATGTTGGTGACATTAATCTGGGTCATAGCTTGTCCTTCATTAAGAATGCCCAAACAGAAGGAAGTCGCATCCTCTACCACAATATGCCAGAAGTTTTTGGTAAAATAAAGCCGAAAATCGTCAATCCTCAAGGCCTTTGTGGGACCCATGTGCCTTAGAGTTGTGAAGATCTCCTCCGTTGAATACCTTCCAATGAGCATTTGGTTTATGTCATAAAAAATGCAACAACTAACACCCGATAGTAGGTGTTCCAAGTTTCCTTCCCCTTGTGATGTGAAGAGATTCTGGAAATAATTTGTTGCAATAGGCTCCATATCTTCCGCTATCATTGTTTCTATCTCATCATCATTAATCAGCTCATGAATTGCATCTTGTTTTTTTCTAGGCAGAGGTAAAGCTATGAAAAAACTTTGTATTGCTATCACCAAGGCGCAACCAATTAGTCCTTGCTCTTTGTTCCAAAAAACCCTTGTCCTTTTCAATTTCCATGTTCAAACAAACCTTCATATTAATCAAATATGCCAGTGTTTCATCAGTTCTGTCTTCAAACATCAACTCCTCTAATTTCAAAGTCATATCTTTCTTTAACTGCCCCCTTTCTTTTTTAATCCCTGTAGCCCAACACTGGAGACCTTTACATAGAATTTCAAGTTTCCCCAAAAAATTCTCCTTTTGCCCAATCCCAAATTTTTCGTACCTCTTCTTCGAAAGAAGTTTCCAAAACCCACCAAGCTTCAAAATAGAATCTTTGAGAAAGTCTTTTACCTTAATCTGTTTGTAGCTGTACTAATAACGGACAGTGGTTGGAATGAAAATGAGGAAGATGGCTTATTTTAGCTTCAGGAAATAATTCAAACCATTTGTCATTGGCCACATCCCTATCAAGGCGTTCACGAATGTTTGTCACAACCAAGTTTCCTCACTCCCACGTGACCAAGGCCCTTTAAATCCCACATCTTTTAGGCTACAATTATCAAGGGCCTTACGAAAAGCATTCATTCATCTCTCTTCTCTATGGTTTCCTCCAACCTTTTCAAAAGAATACATTATTTCATTAAAGTCCCCATACACCAGCCAAGGATTCTCCTAATTTCTTCCCAAGTTCCTCAGAACATTCTAAGAGACTTTTCTATTATTAGCGTAAGGGGTTCCATAAAAACTTGTGAAGCGCTACTCCTTCTCACATGAATCGTCTTTTATTACTATGTCAACATGATTCTTTGAGAAACTATGTAAAGTCACACCTATAATGTCCTTCCAATCAGTACAAAGACCTTCATGAGTGCCTTCAGCTGACACTTCAATTCTATACAGGAAATCGTAACGATTTCTAACTCGGACCATACTCTTTTCATCCAGTTTAGTCTCCATTAGGAAGACTACTTGGGGAGCACTTTGCTTCAACAAGTGTTGAAGCTTTCTGATTGCCCGTAAGCTCCCCAACCCATGGACGTTCCAACAAATGGTTTTCATTGCTCCCAATCAGCATGCTGATTGGCATCCGCTGATCCTGATAAAGAGGAAGCAACAATATATTCCATAGGGGAGTCAAAATTATCTAAAAAATTAGTTTTACTTGAATTACTTTCATCAAATTTGACCCTCTTATTTTCAAACCCATTCGATCGAACTTCATCACTCACAATAAGCTCTACATTATTCAAATTCCATTTCCCTATCGAAAGTGCATCAATTGGGCTACTTGTCGGTTCAATCCACTAAAATCTTTACCAGTTTGGAATAAATAATGAAGCTTTATTTTTTGGCGATAAATCTATGACACTTGTCTAAAGTATTTCCTTACTAGTTAGCAAAACCATTATTTCCTTACTAATTCTAGTTGACTGTATACAATTTTTAACATTTTCAATAAAAAAAGGATCCATAAAATCTATCTGTAACATCCACGTGCTTGAACCAGATTTGGAACAATGACAGAGTACAATTGAGAACTAGAATATATGGTTGAATTTAGAAATGTTTGGAGAAATTAAGGATGTATTAGTAAATGTGAGAAAATAGGAAGGACTAAATTGTAATTTATCCAAATTGAATTATGAGTCATCATGGGAATTAGATTGATTAAGGAGGGGCAAAAGAGTAATTTGGTGAAAGATATTTTTGGAGGCAAAGTTTTGGGCCAAAGTGTAAAGTTGGAAGGCCAGGGACTAAAAGTGAAATTTTACCATTTTTAATAAAGAGAGATATTTTTGAAGAAAAGTCTAGAGAATTGAGAGATGAAAAATCAATTAAAAGATGAGAATATCATCTTTTCCATAAGGCTTAACCGTCCATGCCTATTCTCTCTCCATCCAACTTTTGCTTTTATTCTAATTAGGTCCTTCCACCATTGTTAAGCCCTCCAAGCTTCAAAATCTTCCATTTTCTTTGAAATATCTTTAAGAAAGGCATAGAGGGAAGCTAGTAGACACCTTAATTTCCTCATAGAGTCCACTTTGAAGTGTTAAAGTGGATAGGAATTGAATTAGAATTTTAGAAATTCAAGAACAAAGGTAAGAGATGATTCAATTTTCATGACATACATGTATATTTACATAATCTAGCATGAAAAAGTATTGAATGCTAGTCTTAAGCTTATATGTGTTTGTATGAAATTGAAGAAAGAGGAAGGAGAAGGACCAAATTGAAGAAAAAGGAAAGGAGAAAGCTAAGGTGTGAGAAGAAATTATCTACAAGTGAGGTAAGTACTACAAGTATTAAAAGGTTTAGAATTAATTAAGTTAAAGTGTTTATAATTTTAACATATATGATTAATTATGATAAGAATGATATGTTTAATTATAAGTGTTAATTATGTATGATTTAATGAAATTTAGTGTAAAGAGACATGAAAAAGGAAGCTTGTTCATTAAAACAGTTTGGACAGAACAGAGGATTAACTTTAAAAATTCACCAAAAATTTTATAAAAAGACTTAGAGGTTGAATTAAATATGTAATTAAATCTTATTAAGTTTAGTTTTATATGGAAGAAACGGTGATGGAAATGGATGTGTATATTTTGAGATATAACTGATTTTGTGTAACAAGGTCAGAGTAGGTTCGAGTTCCCCTGTTCTGACTTTGAAAAATCATATAAAAATATATAAAAATTATTAGAGACTGAAATTTATATGGTTAATTAATTAATGAGTCTATTTTCAAAAGAAACATACGAGAACATCATTTGATCTCTGTACAAAAAGATATATAATTTTTAGTGAAGAAAGGTCGAAACTGTCAGGCTGCAGAGAAGGGGTAAATTGAAATAATTAACTGTACAAATTGGCTAAATTAAAAATTCTTAAATTTTTATGGTAAAAATATATTTGAGTCTAATTTCAGAAACATCAAGCGGATTATAATTTCAAATTCTATAGCTCAAGATATAAATAATTTAGTGACTGTGACGCAAGTGGACAGTTTTGAAAATTAATGTGAAAATAAAAGTAAGAGGTATGTGATGATGAATACGTGAGAAAAATATATGGGTGAAATATTATGTGGTTAATTATAAAAATTGATTGTGTAATTAATTGGTGAAATTGTGGATTTATTTGAGAAAGTAAAGGTGAGAAATACATGATTATGTATATGTGAAGAGAAATGTAAATGTGATATGTGAAATTATGAGAAATGATGTTATATAAGATATTATGCCCATGTAAACAAGTTAGAACCATTCTGATAATATTGGCATGTCATTAAGGAACGCTAGCGCACTTACTGATCAGCACTGTGTGTGCTTCTGATCAACACTGTGTGTGCTTCTGTTTACCACTGTGTGTGCTCTCTGTTTAGCACGTTTCATGCCCTCTGATCAACACTTTGTGTGCCCTCTGTTATTAGCACTTCATGTGCCCTCTGATTAGCACTTTGTGTGCTCTCTATTACCCAGCACTTATGTGCCCTCTGTTAAGTACTTCGGTACTTTCCACTTGTTTCGTTTATCCGATAGGTTCTATAAAAGTCTACTATGGGCCAAGTGGATAAATAAGCTAAGTGAGCTATGGTTAAAAAAAAGCTATGGTGGCTAAATTGTGAAAAGTGAAAGAATGGGCAAATTATGACATTGAGGTAAGTGAAATGATGAATACATGAAAGATAAGTACTATATGTGTTTGTGTAATTAAATGATGATAATTAAGTGAACTACTGTGGCGGAAATGACTAAGTTGTGAAAAAGGGATGAAAATGTAAAATCTACCATTGAGGTAAGTTGGAATATGAAAATGAATGTGTGTTATAATGTCATTAAGGTAAGTTAAATGTTACATGCAAGAAAGGTTAGAAATTTTATACGCATGAGTATTTAAATGTTTGATAAAATTAAGCAAAAAATAAATAATCGTCTATTATGCTTGTAGTGCTTACTAAGCCTTCACCGGCTTAACGCGTTTGTTTTAACGCGTAGGTACAAAGTTACAATGAGTAAAGTCAAGTTCAGGGACCTCTCATCACATCACGTCATCCTTTGGAGGACTCCAAATATAGGTATTTATTTTAAAGGAAATGGCATGTACAATGGTACTTGTATGAGTCCCTAATGAGTGGGAAAAATGTTATCTCGAATGTTATGAATTATGAAATGAAATGATTAGTATACGATATTTTGACTCAAATGGTCTTAAAAGACAACGGTTTTTAAAGAAATTTTTTTGTTACTCGACTTTTTGTGCCGTATTGTAATGTAATGCTTCTATATTAGGTTTATACGTATAAATCGAGTATAGGGGTGTTACAATATCATATCCCCTTTTTTCCATAAAATCTCTGGCTAACAATTCCTCCATATCCCTTGAATTACGCCTAAGATCTTTGGATTCCTTATGTGGATCAGTCAACTCTATCATCCCTTCCACCGTCACCGATGGTTCTTTCTCTTCCCATTGTACTGAACTTTTCCCTTCTCCTTTTCGATTCAAACTTATATCTTCCTCAACCAGGCTTCCAGTATAGGTATATTGTTTTTGTTGATTGTTCGACATCTTACCCTATTGTATACATTCCTTCCCTATCAACTTTACTCAACTTTCAGCACAATGGAGTAAGGGAAGGCTTCATCTCATTTCTCCTTCACTTCGTTGGGGGACTTCTCACAATCTGTACCCCATGTCTCATAACTCCACATTCAAAGAAAAAACCCGAAAGGTTTTCATATTTGAAAGCCAACCAGACTTTATCTTCCTCATTTGTTGTAACAAAAAGTCCCTACATCATGACTCGTATATGGAAGAAATCACCCAAAATTTTCGATCTCAGCAAACCCTTAAATGTTGATCCTCCTGCAAGCATAAGGTCTTTCTTCTCAAATTCTGGTGGACATGGGACAAGTTTTAACCAGAATGGAGACATCACCAATTTGATTTGCGTACGATTCATTGGTTTAGTAATCCTCTCAAAAATCACCAGCTGTCTTCTGAAAAACCAAAGCCCCCTTCATAATCTGCTCCAAATCATTTTCATTTCCAAATGAGATCAAGAAGAGATTCTTTCCCACCCCCGTAATCTCGAACTTTTTAGACGATTTCCAGATGTTTTTCATTTGCGCCCGAAAGCTATCTGGATTGAAAGATTTTTTTCATCCAGACAAAACACAACAAGGAATATTTCCCTATTGGCTCTACTAAATAACTCTTCACCGTTAACTTAACAAGCCCTTCCTTTAGAAGGGAGATCTCGCCCTCTACCATTGCTACTCAAAGTCACCACTCACAACCCAACCACAGCGCCACCCTATTTTTCTGAGTCACCAGAGAGAGCATCTTGACTTTTTCCTGCTTATAATTGTAAGATTAGACATAAAATTTGATTGGGTAAATTCATAGCTCTATAATTATTTTTTAATTAACTTTAAATAAATTTATTAATTTTTGTTTATAGATCCTTTAATTATTTTTTATTTTATTTATGATCTAGGTGACAAATTATAGTTTATTGATAATGTATAAAACTCATACACCGATGATGCATTAAATATAATCCATTTTTTTGGATACATTTTCTCTTGTAAAATAAAAGTTGATCTCTTGTACAAATATCCACTGTGTTTTTACATCAAACAAAATATAAGAAAAGCATCTCTTTGTTCATTCAAGCCAAATAATCAATACAAAGTAATTATTAATTTTATTTTCCTTCGCACATAGGTTGTTAGCAATTTTGTAATCAAAGTTTACATTACAATCTATAGTGGGTATTAACACCAGGTAGCAAACCCTAAATTTTAAAGTGCCAACATAGGTAGCGATCTTTAGCATGTTAAACTTCGAGAGCATTTTAAAACACCAGATTCACTTGTCAATTCTTTAACAGACCCAGCACTGACAACTTTAAAATATTGTTCTCGATTATAGTTAGGCTTTGCCCCACCTACACCTGTTTGTTTACTGAAAGATGCTCCATATTTTAAAACATCCCTTACCGAATAAAATTTCCATAAACCTTTCTCCCTTTTTCTCCATGTTACCTCTTTTTTACTAGCATCATTCGGAGCAACAAAAATATTGGCTTCGCTCTTGATGCTGGGGCTCATGCTTCCACCTATGGCATATTGTTCCCACCCTTGGTAAAAATTGTTAGCTACATGCGCGTATCCATGGCGAACTCTACAACATAGTTAATGTATAGCAGGGTCAAATTATTGATGTAAGTATATATTCAGTAAAACATGGAGCACACTCATCCATCATCATTATTTACCTTGGCATTCTTTGGTTGCAGTTAGGTCCGAAATGATTGAAAATGAGAGTGACCTTCATGTTTTTGTCTCTCAAATGACCGTCATCGTGCCCGAGGAGAATGACTTTGTCTTGGTTCCTGAACCAGTTGTTAGATATGGTGATGTCTGTAGAACCGCGAGTGACATCAAGGAGACCATCTTGGCACTCGTACAATGTGTTATGATCTATCCACACTTTCCTTGCAGTGACCAATCTTATAGCGTCTCCATCCATTTGTCCTAAGGGGATCACCTTCGCATTTGGACCCATCACGGTGCTAGGTGGTTGGGCCTTGCAATGGTGTATGCGAAGCCCGTGGATGATTATATCAATTGCTTGGTACACTAGCAGGCACCCGGCACCAGTTATATGGACGTCGATACCACGACCATCGATGACGGTGAAGCTCTTCAAGAGAAGTGGTCTTTGGAGTGTGATGTTCATGCTATTTTTGAATGTGATCCATACTTTGCCTTTGATCATTGTGGTTCCGTAACGAAGGGTCCCTATTTTAGGAATTAAAGGGTCATCAGAAGGATCAATGACCTTGTATTTCATGACATCTTTGCCAATGTTGTTAATCATTTTGCCAGCGAAACCGACAGAACATTTGGCCAATTGTTGTCGTTGACTTCGCCAAATAGAGTTACCTCTCCAGCATTTATCAATTACATTCATATTAGCGAAACTTGAGTTAAAAAGACCATTAAAAGGGCCGATGTTAAGCACCTTGATAATATTGTGGCCATTGTTGAACTCTTTTTAATTTCTTTTTTCTTTTTTGGAAGATGGGAGAATAAGGAGAGATTATTTATGGATTTATACAACAAAGAAATTACCAAATTTGAGATAGAAAAAATTAGTTCATAATGTTACAAGGTGAATGTTATTGTTGTTTTTATCGAATACCAATAGTTTGGGCTGCGTTGTTAGTAAACTAAGTACTAAATTAATATTTGTTGAAGCAGAAAAAAAGAGTTTGTTTATTTTTCAAAATTCTACTATTATTCCTTGTATTGGTATAAGTTGTGTATTAAAATTCTATATTGAGTGTATTCTAGTTTGGTCAATTTGAAGTCCGGTGCTTTTAGAATTTTGAAATTTTAATCATGAACCAAATGATGGATGTTAAATTTGTTATATGTTGATATTTTCAAAATTTTATACGATAAATATATTATCACATATGTAATATCATGTTAATTCGTTATTTTCACATAATATTCACAAAGATGTCACATTATTTTGGTTAATGAATTTAATGGCTACCATTTGGATTAAGATTTAACTTTAAAAGTTTAAAAGTATAGAGATTAAAAATAATTAAATTGGATAATAAATATTAAACCTATAACTTACACGTAGTGAAAGACTAAAAATAATATTAGATCTAATAAATTTAAATATTATAATTTATGTTAAAATTGAAATTTCAAAATTTAAATTCATCAAATTAAAATATAGAACTAAAATTTATAACTTACATAGAGTAATAACATAATTGAATTGAGCATATTGAGTAAATTATTTTTGTCACAATTGTTAACTATCAATTATGTTCATTAAGTTCATATAATTAAATGAGCATATTAATGGTAATTGTTAACCCTGCTAGCTCCTAGATACGTCACTGCAAATAACCCAACCTTAGATTTAATTGCAGCTGATATAATTCGATTTATTCGACATTCATTCACTAAGAAATTATGATTTTGTGAACTCCGTGTGTTAGCTTGATGATCAAGAGTATTCATTATTTCAAGTGTAATCTAGATTCAAGTCGCGTCAATCGCGTTGTTATTAAGACTTTACTTTTTTTCTTGTAATTAATAAAAAAAAAATCATGATTTTGTATTAACAATTTCGGCAGCTTCATAACAAATAAACGATAGCTCAACCATGTCATTGTTGATGAAAATTTTGTTATTGTAAACCCCGTCCAACTATAAATAATTAAATACCAACAATATCTGAATTACATCAAATCAAAGCAATCCTCAGTTTCTTCTCCACTCCAAATCTCATCAACAACATATCCTACTCATGCCGCACTCTGATCAACAACAACCTCCTCGTAAGTTTTTCTTTAGATTGATATACAGTATAAATGGAGGTCAAAATCGAAGGTCCAAGTGAAAGGGATGGTGCTCTTCTTAAAAAGACAGAGCCTGAAGTACTCATAGTTTAAGTAACCTTAGGCACTTTATTTGGGAGAGGGGGATTCTGTTTTTTTAATAAGAACACCATCCCTTTCATCTTGACTTTCGATTTTGACCTCCAATATATCGATTTAATTATATTTTAATTATTTTGTTTTCTGTTTTTTGTTTAAATCGATTTGCAATCAAATATGTCCATGTTATAATTAAATTATATATATGATAGCATATTCTCGATCGAGCGAGATATATCTACCATTAAAAAACTCGGTTGAAATGTCTACTAGTGCCTTATGTTGCTCCACCACCACCACTATCACCACCGGTCCGCTATCCCAAGACCGATAGCACTGGCAACCCCCAACAGGCGACTCCTCCAACACACCAACACAATAAAAAGATTCCCCAAAACCCTTTCTCAACTAAACGTCACCAATCGCAGTGTGGTTTTAGTATCAACCGTTTAAAGGTATGATAACCACTTCTTCCTCTGTACAATCTCACCCCATGATCACACAATGGTATGATTACATAATTATCACAATTAGTCTCATTCTCAATCTCATTGTATTTCTCATATATCACAATTCATAGTAGAATAATCACAATTATTATATAGCCACATGCTCGATATATATATGCATGACAATATCAACATACATTACACAACTCAATCTCAATCATACCATCTTTTCATCACAACACAATCAACTCAATAAAAACATACCTCAACACAGCATGAAATCACATATAAAACAACATCTCATACAATTGTTAGAAACTCCCCTCTAGCAAGTAGAACTCTAACAACGAGGAGGTCATCCGCCACGCATTGATCGAGTACCCGGTCTAATAGGATTCGATCCTACAACACAACTAAATATTAATATCATTCCTATGCCACCAATTAAACTCAAAACCAACTAAAAAAATAACTCACTTGTAACTCTCAGAACTGGTGCAGGAGTTGGTTGCACAGGTGGAGGAGAAGGTAAACCGTCAGCCTCGGAGTTGTAATCACCTAACACGAGTATCTCATATTAGATTTCCTAAATTAAATCTATAAATAACTCAAAATACAAAATTAAAGATAAAACAGTCAAAACGAGGCTTTCGAGTTTGAATTTGGCAAAAGGATAATGGAATCGAACTTAGGACGTCGAAAAATGATAAGGTAAGGTTTCTCATGAAAAGTCAACGGTCAACTATCAACGATCAACTATTAACGATCAATTGTCAATGGTCAACGGCCAACGGGTTGATCAACAGGTCGGGTCGATCAACAGGTCGAGTCGAGTTGGGTTGGTTCACTTGGTTTGGGTGTTGGGTTTGGTTTACTTTGACAGGGTTTGGGTTTTTATTTAAAAAGGGTTTGGGTTTTGTGTTAAATAAAATTGGGCTTAGGAAAAGAATTAGCCCACTTCACATAACATCACAAAGTGCCATTAGGGTTTTAACACCCTCACCGGCAGCACCAACCTACCACCACCACGCACGGTACTCCACCATCAAGAAAAACTCCAAAAATAGCCAACCAAACCCTCATTACTCCCAAATCACTCACCAAAGTCACAAATCACAGCGAATGAAGGCAACGAACAAGAAACCCGATTGATTAGTTGCCCCAATCTCTCACACGTCGGCGACAAAGAAAGGTTTGAGATGTGGGTTTTGCTCGTGAGGGAGAGGTTGAAAAGGTGTGGACGGTGTAGGACACACACGGTCGAAGAATGCTTGTCGGAGCTACGTCATAAAACAAAAGAATAGGGGAAGGGTGGAGGGAAATTTCGGTAGAGAGAGATGTAAATATAGGAAATGAAAGTCCCATAAAGAAGAAAAAGAGGCTTTATACCCAAAAAAGTGGGGTATTTACTCGGAGGCCCTTAGATAGTTCTAGGGTTTCTAATTTGTCCCAAAAGTTTAACACGCATAACAATTTAGTCTTAAAGTCCCCAAATTACAAAATAGACCATTAATTTCTCAATTTTCCCAATTAAGTCCCTTAAACTTTGGAGTGTTGCATATTCAAAGGTTTTCTGAAAAATATGTGCGAGCTGGCTTCGCATGTAATGCCCTCGACTCGACCTAATTGACTTGATCCAAATCTCAGGTGTTACTACTTCAATGTAGACTCGTACAAACATCATACATACAAAATTTTTGAAGAATACATCTCTTTAATTAGTAATAATCGACTTATGTCTAAGTGTACCATGAGTACTTACAAACATTAATCATGTCTTTACCATTGGCAAAATCTTACAAATGGACGTATAATTAATCGACATAATTCTACTTGAATTGTCCTTAATTGTGGTTCAGACTACCATTACATAGTTAGGCCATTATGTACGTCCTTCATGGGTAAAGAAAATAATTCTCTTGATTTGTTTTCCTGACTCTCAAGGCTCGAACACACCCGTGTAGACCCACTCTATATGCATGAGTGCCCACCTCACCACTTTCTTGGTGTAGCGTTAGCGTTGTCTCTCCTTGTAACCCCTCAAATCGGGCCTAGATGTTATGGCCCAATCTGAGCAATTACATGGGCCTTGAAGATGGCCAAAATGTTTTTATAAGAAAATTCACTTGTCTTGAAAACATTTCATTTTTAAAACATCGCATACCTTTCAATATAAATTGTTTGCTTCTTTTTAATAAAAAAAATATTCGAATTATAACTTAGTTTTTAAATCACATATTTGCAGCAACTAATAATCACTAAAATGTTGTTGGTCATTTAAAAATCATATAAAAACAATTCAAACAATATTATCCCAAAACATCAAAATAGAGTTCCCATGCCACAGTTCATATTTTAAAATAAAATTCCAAAAGTTATTAAAACAAACCCAAATCAAAGTCCATAGCAAAAATCCAATATAAATTCAAATAGTCTATAAAAGTCACAAATCATATTATAAATACATGATCATGAAATCATTATATCGAGAGCCCCTCCAAAGATCTAAATCCGAGCCTTAATTATGAAGATTACCTAAGACACATAAATATCATGGGTGAGCTTTAAAAGGCTCAGTGTGAGATCAACACAAACACAAACATACTCAATTCAATCACATTTTATCGTATCAAACATTACATCCACATCATCATATTCAAAATTTTCACAAGAATCACATATCATCATATTTTACACATGGATATACTGAAACATGCTTATGTATTAATGCACAATTATATAATTTCCTACTCGTCTCCGTTACACACCAATATTGAGTCCCCCAAAACTCGTCCATCCAATAACACACCATTTGTGGACAAGCCACCACATAGGTACTGATAAACGGTCACATAGCACATCATGGGTAAACCACCACATAATTGTCAATAACAGCCACCATCATGGACAAGCCACCACATATTTGCTGATAACAGTCACATAACACATCGTGGACAAGCCACCACATATTTGTCGAAAACGATCACATAGTTTGTAGTTAAACTGCCACATACCTTCCTCCTTTAACAAACCCACCCCATGCATGTGATATGACCATTTTAACACATATTTATCACTTATCACATTTTTCACATTTTCATGCTCATAACTCATATATCTCGATGTTCACATATGCATGTATCATGCTCACATTTTCACATATCACATAGTTTCACTTTAGCATGTTTTAACATACATAATCATATTAAAACATGGGTCTTATCATACACATACAAATATCACATTTTAGATCATCACATATTAATCTAGCCATGAATCACATAACATAGAGTTGAGATCAACATTGCACACATCATATATCACACAACATTGATTTTCACATCACATAATAGTTTAGGGCACTTACTTGATTTCTTCTTCGATTTGAGTTTTTCAACTCCACACAAGTACTTAATGTACTCAGACATTAATTAATCAAATAATATATTTTATTTAAATTATTATTAACACATATCATCTAAAGAAATATTAGATCCCACACCTTAATGTAAATCTAAACCATATGCTCCCTTGTAGAAGTCTCGTTTGGATCTAGTTCCGCTCATAAATCTAAACACACAATTAACCCATTTTAGTCATGATCTAATTGAATAACATAATTTTTAATACGAGATCTAATGTGAAAATCTCACCAACACTTACCATCTATTCAATTGTTCGATTTTATCACACTCACAATGTTACATTATTGATTTTTCGGAGGATTGTTGTTTGGTCCGTCATGATGACATGAGATCATTTTAGCACCATTATTTTTGAAATAATAAAAATAAGATATGAAATATTTAGGCCTTTTTACCATTCGGCCATGTAACAAAATTTTAGGACAAAGGATTTTCAATCCTAGCACTTCACTTGCGCTTATTTCCACACGAAAAGATCAAGACTTGGGAATAGGATGAGATCGTTATTTGAATGATCTAAAATAACCACATAAGCGAGGGAAGATACAAATTTTAGTCACTAGAACAATCAACAAACAAAAAGGAATCAAAAAGGGAAGAAATCGGTCACCGACGATGATAGCAACCCAGCAGTGGTTCGGTGGTCTGATGGTGGTGCAAAAATTACAAGTAGGCAAGAGGGTTCAATCACTTCACTTGAAAGAGAGGAGAAAATAGAGGAAAAAGAATAAAATTGTTGGAGGAAAGGATGACCCGCAGTGGTTGCAATAGTGGCTCATGGCGGCGCATAGTAGAAGAGGGGAGGGAAACCAAAAGGAAAAAGAGAGGGGAGGTTGGTTGTGGATGGTGGTGAGGTGGTGGTGCAAATTAGCTCACGATGGAGGAAAGAAAAAGGGTGGTGTGGTTGTCAAAAGAGAGAAAAGAAGAGTGGAGAGGAGGAAAAAATGATAAAAATGAAGGGGAATGGGGGTGTATGGTCGGCCAAGAGGCGTTTTGGTGGTCAACACCAGCAATTTTGTTAATGGTGAGGAATGGAAATGGTGAGGGAACATAGGAGCAATAAGAGGGATGTGTTTCACTTCAAAAGGCAAGTTTGACTTGCTAATGGAGGAAAGGAATCTTCCCTATTTAGCAACATAGGTGGATGACAATGGCTTGAATGCACATAGCGGTTCGAAATGCACAATTCACAAAAGCAAAGCACAATTCGCAAGAGCTCACAATGCCGTATTATCACAGTTCACAACACATTATCTTATAGTTCGTAAACACGGAACATCAAACATAAGATAATAGAGTTCGCGTATGTCATATGCTCGCATGCAATATGGGTTCATAGATCACTTTTAAGGTTCACACATAGCATATATTTTTTTCAAGGTTCGCATAACTTGTGAAAGAGTTCGCATAACATGCCGCTTCGAACTAGGGACTTCTAAGATAGCAAAGGAGCTTTGTCACACCCCCGATATTGGGCCTAGAAGTTTTGAGGGTATTTTAGGAATTTTAGTCTATATATGTTCGAAATTTTGTAAGGTTGGTAATTAGTAATTTTTTCGACAATGGCTATTAGGATATTAAATCAATTTCTGAAAATAAGTTTTAAATAGTTTTAATTTAGAAAATAGGACTAATTTTTAAAAGAGTTAAAATTGAGAGGTTTATGAAAAAATTTGACCAAACTTTAAAAATCAACCTAAAAATCACTTTTTCACTTGTATTTTTCACGTTAAAAACGTCAATTATTTGTGTTTGTCATCATTTGCTCTTTCATCTCTCCCAATTGATTTATACTTCTAACTCCTAATTTCCTTTAAATTTTAATAACCCTAAAACTTTAAATGCCTATAAAAAAAACCAAGGAATACACCCAAAAACCTTCATCACCTTCAGCATATTCATCATCTTCTCCAAACGTGGGTTTTTCCAAATTTGTGTCAAAGCTCATTTTTCTTCCATCAAAGATAACCAATCATCTTTTTATTAATTTTAAATGATATCTAGTCTCTTAAACTGAATTTTTAGCCATTAAAATGCATGTTTTAAATAAAAACCGAAAATTAGGTCATTAATGGCGAATTTCGAGATTGTGGATTAAAACTTGGTTTTAAAGTTTTTTTCAACTTGTTTTAACATGATTAGTAGGTTTCTAAAATTACTTTGAAGTTTCGTTAAGTATTTCTCGAGTTTTAATGAATCTTTGTTATTATGGCCATTGTATGTCAAAAATATTCGGTAGTTTAAAATATGTAGTTTTAAATGGTTTAAAGGTTGAAAATCAGTCGTGGGTAACTATGTAGATGCATGAAATTAATTTCATACGAAAAGATTAAGTGTAGACCGAGATATTAGAGTTTAAAGTTTACTAAGTTAAAGGTTTCTGTTTAGTGTTGTATTTAGTAGGTGGCATAGTGATAGAGTTAATAAAGAATTTATTCTCGTAGGTTCTAATTCAGTTAGACCTAGATATATATCTGAGCGTGGGAGATGTTCTTCACGACGTTAGAGCTTCTGCCGCTAGAGGTGTGTCTCTGTCCGTGCTATATATTCATCGTGTGATATTACTCGATGTGTCATTTTTGTGATGTATTCTGTGATGAGATATTTGTGAGATTATTATTCGGTGTTGTGTATCGCATGTTGATTTTCCATGCATATCTGTCAGTTTGTAGATATCCTGAATATCATGTGTACTCTGATGAAAAATCATGAGGTTTTGTTGGGACTGAGATATATGTGTTATGATATCATTGTGTGTTCATGGGTTGGGTTGTACGGTGGAAGACGTGGTTATCCACCTTCAAACGGATGATAGTTAATCCACACTGTGATTGGTAACGATTGGTTGGGGAGAGGTTCTAGGGAACCTCTCCACTGTGTTGGTGTGCTTGAGGATTGAGTGCATTGCATTTTGCTTGTGTTAGTATTACATTGAATTATTACATGTTGTGTGGATACCTATAATGCTCTGTGAAATATCTGTGATACTGTGTTTGTGATTGCTTACACTTTAGAGACACACTGGACATTTTAACTCATCCCCCCTCAGTTTTCCTTTCAGATATTCTTGGACTTAGGTGACTTGGTACTCAGAGGATCTCTTCTTTTTAATCATTGTCATTTATTATTCATTACAAATTATTTTGGGATTTTTTTTTCAGATTAATGTGTTATTAAATTATTTTGGGATTGTGATGTTAATTTTTAATTTGAGATCTTCGATATTTGTTTAAGGTATTTGATTAATAATTTTTTTGTTTGGAAATATTCAGAAATGTGGGAAATTAATTATTTTACTATGACTTAATTTATTTACAAATTAAAGTATATATTTGTTTTAAATGGTTTCTTGAGGGCAAAATTACAATAGTGACATTCAAGATTCGGTCATATCTTCTAGGCTGAGTTTAAGGGTTACAAGCTTCCTGCCACTAAGCCATAACACTTCCTTGTTTCCAAATTACACAATTATTTTTAAAACATAGGAGGTGGCAAATTCACCCTCTTAACTAAATTAAATTAATTAAAGAAAAAGAGATGTGACACTCCTAGCATGACATTTACTTGAGACATAAAACATAAAGGGGTAAATTCAACAAAACTTAGTGAGAGAAATTCCTTTTTTTACCTGAATCCCTATTTTGGGAATTTTCTTCCTTCGATTCTCTCATCCATATCCTTGACTTGATAGTTGCGAGGACTTTCGCCATATCGTTAAAACTGGCCTTTCTTTCAGAAGTCATCGTGCTCATTATTTCTCCAAGGATCACTATTCTTCCAAGATTGGTCATGCTTTTTAGATTATTGTGTACATCATTTCTTGAAAGTCCGCCTAAAAACATTATCTTCCTTACATGTGTAAGGAAAGCTCGCCTAGTTGGACCTGTTTTCCAGAAAGCTCGTTCAACTATACGCACTTTCCATATTCTAGGGTTTAGGGTTCGATTAATATTAGGGTTTAAGGTTAGGGTTAGGATTTTTTATTGGAACAACGGATGTTTTTAGATAGTTTTGAGGGGTCAAGGATTTGATAACGCACCTTAAAACACATACATTTCATATGTCATGGCGGGATATGGCCATCACCTAAGAAACCCATTGTGGGGAAGTTAAGTTTTAGGGCGATAATGCTCGCTACGATTAGGGGTGGAAGTTCAGGTGGAGGACTCATTAGCGGGTAACGATTGTCACCGAGGCCCTGGTTATACTTGAACTAGTGAACGCATCACGACTGTTGACTTGGTCCTCCACCTGAACTTCCACCCCTGATCGTATCGAGCACTGTCACCGCAAAACCTGACTTTCCTACAATGGGTTTCTTAGGTGATGGCCTCATCTTGCCATGACATATGAAATATATGTGTTTCGAGGTGCGTTATCACATCCCCAACCCCTCAAAACTACCTAAAAACATCTGTTGTTCTAGTCGAAAACCCTAACCCTAACCTTAAACCTTAATATTAATAAACCTTAAACCCTAAAATGTAAAAATCTTGTCCAACTGGATGCGTTTTCCAAAAAAGAGGCCTAGTCCCCTAATTATTTTTAAAACAAACTTAAAAACCTAATTTTTTTTAAAAATTCGACATATTTGGCTTATTTAGCCTACAAATTAGTATCGAAGCTATACTTTTTTTCTCAAGTTAGTATGTAAACTTTTTTATTTGGTCATAAGTGGCACCTAACTACTCTTATGTACCCATTTTACACTAAAATATTATATCATTAAAAATTTTCAACCAATAATAGATTATCATATTATATAAACTTTAAAAATAATTTTTAAATTATTTATTTTCTTTCACTTTCCTTTGCTTTCCTTTTTTTTTTCTTTCTTCTTCCTATATAATGTTTGGCAATACCAGCAACCCTCGAAATTCACCCTCTTAAGGTAAAGACATTGTCAATTAATCCTATTTTCGAAATCCACTACTTGCTTGCTTGACCTGATGAGATCGAAAAAGTTCTTTCATAAATAAAAAACAATGTTTTTGAAACTAGACCAGATCTATTAGGTACTAGTTTGAAAATAATGATTGAATCGATTGATCCTCAAACCGATACAAACTGATTGAATCAATTTTCTTTATTTTTAAATATATATTTTTATTTTTATTAATTTTTATTAATTTATTTGATTGAATCGGATAAACTTATAAAGTCAAGACCTAGTGACCTGACATGTTGAAACATCTACCCAGTTCAAAAAATTCTTAATCAAATCCATGAAACCCAAAATGCTTATACTTGTAAAAAATGCTCAAGATGAGAAGAAGGATAGAGAAAAATAATATAAATTAAAAATAAATATATAGAGAAAAAATATTGTTTTTTTTTCATGTGGCAATTTTTAATTTATTATTTTTAAAAGTAAATTACTAATTTGACTAAGAATTGAATTAACAAAAATATCAACTTAAAAAATATATTTTAAATATTACTTGTGATTAAAATAATATTTAAATATCAAAATAGAAAAAATACATTTTTTAAATACCAATTAATTAATTAATTTTGTTAAAAAAATAGAACTAAAAAATATAATTAAAAAATATTAATTTAAATATCACTTCGATAAAAAGGAAAGAAAGAAAGTAAGTAATAATGCATTAGTTAATCCTATATATGTAATATCTTACGTGTAAAAGTCTCTATAGAAAATCGGCACAATTGCTTCCGTATCTCACTCTTATCAGAAACAAAGAAGATAAAAATGGCAGTGTGTTCAACAACCACTCTATCCATCGGCGGTAGCGTCTTTTCCGGCCAGCTCCGGCATTGGGAACCTAACGCATCGAAGCTCTTTCAAAAACCCAGAAGTCGTTTTCGATGGTTATGCCTTAATGACCTCCATTTGCTACGCTTCAGAACCAAAACATTGAATTTCAACCCAAGGGGAAGCTTGCTGCCTTCACTTTATGCTTACGGAAAAGAAGCTGACGACGCCTTTCTCTCGGTATCGATCTTTCTCCTTTTCCTTACCTTTAAATTATAGGAATTAAGCATGGTGAAGCTTATGATTTGTTTTTAAAGTTCATGTTTTGGAAATTTAAGTTTCAATTTTTAATCATTCGAGTAAGCTTTGAGGACATTAGAAGATTTTTGCAGTGCATTGATAATTTCTCATAGTTGTAAATTAAAGCTGGAGAAATTACGGCTCCGTTTAGCTTCTAGTTTTGGTGCTTAATTTTTGCTTTGGGGAGTAAAATAGAGCAAAAATGTTTTATGTAATTCTAGGGTAATAGCTATGCTGTATATGTAGGCATACATCATTGAATTATCATCTTGTTTATCCTCGAATGTCAGTCTTAAAAAAGTGATAATTTTTGCAGAAGGTAAATGAAGACACTGATGAGATGTTTGATGATTTGATGAAAAAGTATGGGGAAGTAGTATTGAGAAAGAATGACAGTAAGTCTCCAAGCGCTGAGCTCGATGATGATGCCGAAAGCTTGTCGTGTAAGTTCATCTAGTACAAATTTGTGTCATATAAACATCTCCCGCTATCATCTTTGGCTTTATGTTGTACTAACTTGGGTAGATATCTAGCCTCACCTCATACATCAAAGTTCATAAATTATTTCCTTCAAGGTCATGTACCCTTGTTAATTATTGCATTTATCGTGGCAAACTTTAGTGGTAAAATCAAGATTTCTCTGGCCCTAATGCTTGCCTAAAAGTTTTGCTGTTTTGCAATTGTTTTCATATATATTCTGTCTGCAGCTTTTTTATAACTAAATAACGTGGTTCCGTCCTCGTTACACACATCTTGGTCCATTGGTCCTTCGAAGGTTGCTTATGCTCTTTCAGTGCCCAAGGTATAAGTTGATTGGGTGGTTACACTGCTCTCAACTGTAATGTGGCATATTACGTGTGGTAGCGGACAATTGCAGTGTGTTTTTAGTTTTGACATCGATTCATCAGGCTGTGGCTACATATAGTGCCTTGTCTGCCTTAATGTGTGCAGCATCTTTATAAACGATTTAAGAAAAGTAAAATAAAATCATACACCCTATGTAGCAAACATTAGTAGCTGGTTTGCAACAGCTCACAGGTTCCTGCTATATCTGTAGTTGCTGTAGAAATGGCCAAGGTAGCAAGTGATGTGAAGGCTGCAGATATAAGGGTCCTCTTTGTGAAGCCTCTTGTGTATTGGACTCGGTTTTTCATCATTGCCACGGCATTTTCTCGCCCACAGATTGATGCCATTGGGTATGGACTTCAACTTTGACTTTTCCCCCCTTTGTGGAAGTGGTTTATAGTATGTTTTCCAGTAGTTCTTAAACTGATTATTTTCTTGTGAGTTCATTGTAGATCCAGAATAAGAGATTTGGCTGAGAAGAAGTACGGAAAGATTCCATCTGGAGATGCAAAACCAAACTCATGGACACTTTTAGACTTTGGTAAGTAGTCTACTGTGTCAATTCATTGGCACATTTCTTGTATGGTGATTGACTTATGACTATGAGCATGGAAAGCTTTACTCTAGAGATGAAATTTAGTGCAGCCAGCTTAGAATTTGTGCCTTCTTTCTAAATGTATTTTTCTTGTCTTGTCTTGTTTCATTCCGTCCAAAAAGCATTTTTGAAAATTGAAAAGGCGAACGATAGTAGCAAGAAGTAATTTGTAATTATTAGAAAGTCTTACCAAATAAGTATAAAATTCCATTTGATCATTATGTTGATGAATATGGAAAGCTTACTGTAAAACTGGCACATTAATTTCCAATATGATTGAATCCCTTGCTCAAGTAAGCTATTTTTATTTCTGTTAATCTTTTAGCAATATTTCATCTTTCATAAATCCAGGTGATGTTGTTATCCACATATTTCTTCCTCAACAAAGAGCTTTTTACAATTTGGAAGAGTTTTATGGAAATGCAACTCTCATTGAGCTGCCTTCTGAAACCCAACCACCATTTCACACTTGAAAGCGACTATTTCCAAAGGAACCAAAGGCACTGACTGATAGAACAGAAGTGCTTATCTATGCAAGATTTCAGTTAGCATTACATACTCATCACCTGAAGCCTTGCTGGGAAGCTTGATCTGGAATCACTGGGGCACTGTTCTATTTCTGGTACGTATCATTTGCTAATCATATGGAACAGTTGAAACCCCGGAATTATTATATGTTTGGTTACTTGGATAATTCCGGGTAGTGCCTTAATTATCTATGGCTTGTACCTGTAACAGCTGCAAGCAGTCATGCCATGAGGCTTGATGAGTTCAAATCAGTGTAAGTGTAGATTTTACTTATAGGTTACATTTAGCTTATGATCCGAATGATTATGAATCTAAGAATTTTAGATTGTTTACGAGGCACATCCAACATAAGTTTTCCACCAGTGTCACAGAAGCACAGTAGATCACGAAAACACTCACAAAATTCATCGATGGTTATATCTTTGAAGTTTAAAAAACATTGGGAACATGGGGATGTTATGGAGGAATTGGCATTTTTCTTTTATCTATATTTAGCTTGGTATTTTTAACGTGCTAATTGAAAATGAATATTCTCCGTAGAACCTGGATATGTATAACTTTTATTAATATATAAGTCTAAACTCGACCTGAACCTGAAACAAGACTAAAGGTGCATGCAAAAACAACTGCCTGGAGCTGGTGTTTGTCGACGATACAAAACAACTGATGTTAATATGGAGGGCTTTGTAAATCATCACGAGACAGAATTCAGAGGAAGAGGAAGAGGCATAAGTTTATAATAACTTAATGGAAGTACTGAAAAAAATAGGAATTTTTGGGTGCATGAATGTTTGAGACAAGATATTGTTAGGGTTAACGTTGTTAACGAGCAAGTTAAGTAGTAGATCACAACTAAGATCAGTATTTTTGGGCAAGTCAATACAGCTATGTTATTACAACCTTCACATCGGAAGCACTGCTCCGGAGGAGAACTGCTGCTGCTGATGTTGCTTCTTCCTCTCAAATCAATGTTGTTTGAACTAGACCTGTTAGATTGAGAACCAGTCAAGGTATCAATTTGAATAGGGGTTTTGAACTAATTGATTTGGGAATCAATGCGGACCAATTGAATTGGGCAAAAAATTGGTTAAAACCCGTTGAACCAATTTTTTTAAAAGTATATATATATATCTTAACCTTTTTAACGTTTGCGTTATAGTAGAATTATATTACTATAGATTTAATTTTTATGAATTATAAATTACATAATATAAAATATAAAGTTAAAAACGAGTCGGATCAAGTCAGATCAAATAATTTAATTGCTATAAAGTGGACTAAAGTAAAATAATCTAAAATAAAATCAATAATAATTTTATTTTTTATAACCAAGGCCTTAAGCCACTAAATATTTAGTCCTTTAATTTCTGTCTCTAATCGGATTGGTTGTTTACAAAATAACTCTTAAAATTTAGCTAAGGCCAACTATCCAAAAATCTAGATTCAGTGGATGTTATTTGGCTACTGGTTCTAAGGCGAAGCCTCCAACGGTACTATTTTTTAGGTGCATGACTTAGAACCGCGCATGATCACCCGAACTCAGCAACATCTAGCTTGATCCCTCCTTTGAGTCATCGATCATCCTCGCAAGTCCTGCGAACATCAATCAAGTTCGTAAGTTCAAGAGAATTTAGTGAGTTCTTTTACTGCACCACAATTAAATACTATCGCACGAGGGTAACAAATATAAAAATAAGCAAAAAAGAAATTAACTTCCTACTCGCTCAAGACGAGTGCTCTTTATCAGTATGGTAGACTCTACCCGATCTTTCAAGCTACTCTGCTTGCCATGAGACTTTCCTCTGGTCGGATTCTTTACTTGATCATATTCAAGATACCTCGTTGTATCAACGGGTTCTATCCTTACTTCTCGTCTTTTCATCCTTTCATACACCCACATTCAGGGTGTTAAATGACCTCCATGATAACTATCCTTACCTCTGACCTAAGGATCCTTAGGACATACATTTCGTTGGCAGACTTCTCTAGTAGGACCAGTCATTGTCAGACTCTTTCTTCCCTTACACTAGTCCCAAAAGATTTGTTGACATTTTCGTATCATACTGACCTTCAGCATGACTCGCCACTTTGGCGAACCCATTCTCTTTCCACCTCATTGTTCATAGTGGAGGATTACTTTTAGTAATCCACCCCACTCCAGCTTTTACTTGGATACTCGCTTGTCTCATATGTGAAGGTCAGTAGAGGTGTTCAATCGATTAACCGACTTTAACTAGCATTAATCGAATTAACCAAACTTTTTAAACCCTTAACCGAAATTTATATTTTTTTTTATTTTTTGGTTAAAACAAATATAAAACATATAAAAAAAGTAACTAAATTAAACAAATTAATCGAATTAATTGAATTTAATATATGTAAAGTGTATATAAAATAATATAAATTTTCAGTTAATTAACCAATTTTGAATTGAATTAACCGTTAACTGAATTTTTAAAAAATTATTAGCCGATCCCCGACTAAATTAATTCGATTAACCAAATTAATTCGGTTCGGTTGGTTAAATCAATTTTACCCAAAATTTGCACACCCTAAAGGTCAGTCTTTCTTTATAACGCCCTCAACCCAACCTGAATTACTGGATCCGATTCTCAGGTATTATTACACAAAAACATTTAGCAAAATTTCAAAACAATCGGCGTATACCCCTTTTTAAAATATGTTTCTTATTATTTTATTAAGTGTCTTGATACTGAAGTACTTAAGAATACAACAAACTTATTACAACTTTAAAATGCACTGAGAACAGACTCAAGATGGGGTAAAGTACTATCGCTATGTCTCTATAAAATCCCAATGTGCACAATATCAACACTCGAACCACTCCATGCGCTCCTAGCTTAGTCCCTTCTGGTGAACTCACACCAACAACAACCCAAAACATAAACAAACCTTTATAACTTCACACGAACTTAGTGAGTTTGCAACATAGACTACCTTAGAGCTTTTCTAGGCAACTCCTCATCTTGAAGAATTTGGATTACACCTCTGTCTTTGGTGAATACTTTCATAATTTCATATATTTTCCTATATGCAAGCTTTCATACTTAACCTTTTTAATTCTCACATCACGCTTTGACTGACCTCAATCTTACCAGACAAGATATATACATCTTATTTCTTCTTAAAACAACCAATTTACTTCTTCGAAGAATATCTAATCAGAGCACACTTTCAATCGATTCCTTATTGATCTTACATTTGGTGTATTATTATACTGGGTTCGATACTGTCAGACTATCCATCAATAATATCTTGAATTATTCCCAAATCAAATTTATACCGATGATGAACCGTTCCAGAGCTTCCTAAAGAATTTCATATGGTTATTTTACATAACACGAGAACGCCCAAATTAAAAAACGGCTTAGATTCAGTATGACTTGTAAACTATACAAGAAATCCAATGACCAAGCTCATTCTTGCATTAGTTGAGCAAAAATAATTTATAAACTAAATGTTCAAAGATAGGGGTTGAGACAAAAATAGCAAAAATTCAACGAAAATATTTCGAATCCAAAACCTCTCGGACACAAACACAATATTTAACCACTAAACCAAATTAATTTACTTAAAAACTTTTAACAATTCAAAAACAAAAATTTATAAGGCATTACATATTTTTCCAAAATAACAAATTTACCCATTTCCATTAAAAAAGAGAGAATTTTCATTTTCACCCCAAAAGGAGAGAAAACTTTTTCTAGTTATATGTTTCGATTCAATTAGGTCGAGTTCACACTTGAACCAGTTCATGGTACGAGAATAGCGGAGAAGCGTTTGGTTTAAAGTCGGGAACAACGAACGTTTCGCTAAACCAAAAACACAAGTACGTATTCGGTTAAGGTTTATTGCTATAAATATCACAAATCGAATCGGTTTTTAAAATTTTAATTTTCCACTGTAAAAAAAAATCGTTTTCAAACTGGATTTTTATCCAACATGGGGTCCATGCCCTATTATGTCCAAGTTTAGTTTTTGATATTTTGTTACATTTGTGGACGATCAATCACGTATTACTTGGTTATATTTAATGAAAATTTGTTTTGAATTATTCTCTATTATTTGTGCTTTTTGTGTTGAAATAAAAACACAGTGATGATGCCAAAGAATATTGTTCTAATGTCTTTAACTATTACATGATGCAAAATAGTATACTCCACCAATCTTCATGTGTACATACACTTTCTCAAAATGAAGTAGCTCAAATAAAAAATATGCATCTACTTAAAGTAGCTAGAAATCTTCTTTTTCAAATGAAAGTTCACAAGGAAAAGGAATCATATATATAAACATTATTATAAAATCAAAAGGGTCATCTCTATTCAGTTTTAAATCTATCGAAACAATATATTGTAACATCACTATTCGGTTATTTGGTTAACCGAATGAATAACTCTTACCCATTTGAATTTCAAGATTAACCGTCGAAAGCAACAATTACATTCAAATTCAAATCTGTTGGAAGCGATGGATATTTACATTCCTAAATCGAATAGGCATTAATACTTTAATGATTGATTTCTTTCTTTTTTTCGTGTACATATAAATATTAAATACACAACAAAAGTGTAATTTATCAACAAGATTTTCGTACAAAATTCTTGATTCAACCTTGATCTTCCTTTGTTCACCATATGTAAAATTTTCATATGAAAACCACATTTTTAAAAGCCTTAAGATTGTTTCAAAAGTTAAATAGGAAAATTGAAATAAAAAAATTAAAACAATGTTACTAAAATATAACGGTTTTGAGGCATGTAGAACACAATCCCTTAAGGATTTAAAAATACTTTCAAGATACAACAAAACTCTCAACAAGCAGAATAGTAAAAATGATTAATAAAATTTTTTTTTATATAAACATTCATTTGAATGTATCTCTCAATAAGATACCCTTTTATAAGGTTGTGTTGTTTTGAAAGTAACTTATATAAAGTTATATCTTTAACTTTACGTATAAAAATTACGTCTTTACAACACATCTATCCGTTAATAATTATAATTAGTTAAACTTTATAGATAATAAAATATTATTACATACCAATATTATAAACTACTATTACTACTAATAAGAACAATATCAACTACCAATATTATTACTATACTCAACTCTCTTTATAACAGACATCCATTATAATAGTATTTTGTTATAACAACCAAGTTTCTAACAGAATAAATTTTTTATGTTTTATTTTAACTCTCTATAACAACTTTTCACTTAGAACAGCAACAACCATAATTATGAAGTACATTATTTCCTAAATTAGTTCTCTCTAATAGCATATTGTTGAAAATTTTAATAAATTTATAGTTATTTTAGATAAGTAAGTCTATTAATTATAATTTATTAAATAAAAATTATCTTACACCATGTTTGGTTGAGGGAATGGAATATCATTTCCCCACTATTCATTGAATGGTAAACTATTCATTTGTTTGGTTGAATGTAATACTCATCCCATGGAATGACTATTACTTTCCTATTACTTGTCCTCCCATAATACTTATTCTTTGGTGATTCCATGCAACATTGAATAACAAAATAAAATTAATTTTCAGATTAATCCTTTAAAATTTGGACTCAAAAAATATAAAAATAAAATATTTAAAATAATTTAATATAAATTATTTTATTTCAAAGTATAATTTAAAATAAAATATTTTAATATAGTTTAATATAAAAATAATTATATTAATAATGTTATTAAATTTAAATATTATTTTTATTAAATTATATTTAATAATAATCTTATTAAAATTTAATAACAATAACAATAATCATCTAGCTAAAAAAAATCTGTTAAGGGTACTCTAATCATTTCAGTTTTTTTTATGCTATTACAATATTTATTCCATTCAACCAAACACAAAAATATTATTACAGTTCTATTCTATTACATTCAACCAAATAATTGAATTATTAATTACAACTCTATTTTATTACAGCCCTATTCAATTTCAATGAACTAAATGTGTAGTTAGGGTTTGTTTGATAAACAATTAAAAAAATCATTGAAAATGAAAATTTTCAACATTTAATTTTTCAAATGTGTTTGATAATCATTTTATTTTTTTACTTAATATAGAATTTTCAAAAAAATGTTGAATAAGAGTTGGCTTAGTATGGAAAATATTAAGTTGATTTTATTCTATTAAAAATAAAATAAAAGATTTTTTTTTAAAATGAGGTATTCAAATTACTTTATGTATGTTTTATTCAAAACTATCCAAAATAATAAAAAAATATTATTTAATAAAATTATTAAAAAATATTTTTTAAAATCAATATTTAATTTTATCAAACAACTAATTATATTCAATACTTATATTTACTAATTTACCAAACAATTTTTAATCTAAATTCAAAATTTATAAAATTTAGCAGTAAAAATTCAATAATTAAATTTTCAATTTATCAAATACACTCCTGATTAGAATATTATTTCAATAAAATGTTTAAATTTCACATGAAAATATATTAATCATATTTTATTAATTAAAATAATATTTAAGGAATTAAAAATATCAATTCAATAAACTATAATCGTTCTTTAATTAAATATTGTACTATAAATTTGGAAAATCATAAATTTATAAATTGATTAGTTGAATTTAATAACTCAAGATAAATTAATTAGTTTTTTACTAACTCGTACTGATTCGAATTTTTAAATAGATTTACGAATTCAAATCTAAATAATCCGGAATTTAGATATACCCATCCTCTTGTCATCCCTAATATATGCTACTACAATCCCTAAAGAAATGTAATATTTTAGATATGTGGTGGCGGCCACAAATGAAGGAAAAGTTGTGTTGAGATTAGGGGTGTTCAAACTTTAGTTAAAATCGAATTAAACGATCGAATCGATCTAATTTAGTTAATCAGTCGGTTAATCGATTTAGTTTGATCGGAGATCGGTTAAAGGTTTTTTGGAATTTCGATTAACAGTTAATTCAATTCGAAATAAAGTAATTAATTAAATTAACTAAACTTAATAAATAATATTATATATTATATGTATTAGGTTATTATTAATTCAAGTAATTCGGTCAAATGAACATTAATAATTTATTTATTTTATATATCTTAACAAAAAAACATATAAATTTTGATTAACCAATCAAATTAATTGAAATATTTCGATTCGATTAATAATTAAAAATTAAAATTTCGATTAATTTAATTAATATTAATTCAATTCCATTTGAAGAGATATAACTGAGAAGGAGGGATATCTAGTTTCATGGGGAGGAACTATATAAATGAAAGAGTGGGTTGATGATGTTTGATATTTTGTTAGGCGTTAGTCTAAGAATAGGGAAAAAGAAAAATGTGGCAGATGAAGACGATAGATAATATGATAAAAAGTGCCCATTTAATATTTTTCCATGCAATGGGATTGGCTGGTGATATTCGTTGAAAAGAAAAGGTTTAATATAACATTTGGTACTTGAACTTGACACTTTTTTTTAATTTGGTATCTAAACTTGGCATTTTTTCCTAATTTCATACTTAAAACTTTTTTTGGACCCAATTTAATACCTAAACTTGGCATTTTTTCCTAATTTGGTGCCTAAACTTTTTTTCAGATTCAATTTGGTACCTAAATTTATTAAATATTATAAAAATTATGCAAAACAATAACGATGTTGAAATTTTTTTTTTTATGCTACAAAAATATTGTCAATTTTAGAATAAATTTATGTTAAAAATAGGCATTGAACTATGCTTAAAAAAGATTAGGCATCAAATTAGAAAAAAGAGTCAAATTTAAGTATAAAATTGGACCCCAAAAAGTTTAAATATCAATTCTAAAAAAAAGTGTCAAATTTAAATACCAATTTAAGAAAAAGTGTCGAGTTCAGGTAACAAATATTATATTAAGCCAAAAGAAAAATGTGGAAACAAAGAATGCCTCAATATTTATTTTAGTCCCTTCACAGTTACACTCCTTCCACCTATTCCCTCCCAGTGTTTCACTTTACCTTTCTGTTTTCTTTCTGCTAACCATCATAATTTAATTAAGGAAAAGGAATGTTTGGAATCGCGGGTTGGAGAGTAGTAAACTGGATGAATGGGTGCGAAGGAGACCCCAAACTCCCTATAGGCAGCATAGAGACGCGCACATTATCTGCCGTTCCATCTTCATCCAAGGCGACGGAGAGGCTGAATGTAGCCATCAGAGAGTTGAAATGCAACCCGCCTCCTCCTCTTACCTCTGGCATCCTTCGACTTCAGGTAAACTTCCCCTCCCTTCATATATAATACTAGCAGTAGTCTACATCCAGGAATATCAATATTCATTTATGAGTAGAAAAATATACTTTAGATCCAAATCAATATAAAGATCCTGATCAACAATGAAAAAAAAAATTATTGAAATTTAATTTGTAAATTTATGACATTTAAAATTATTTTCATGAAAAAAAATTATAAAAATAAAAAAAAATTTCAATTGATATAACCGATGCAAATAAAAAAAAGCATACAGTAAAAAATTTAATAATAGAGTAATTAAAATATTCACAATCAGTCAGAGTCGAAATAATTACCCGCATCGAAACTATCATACTGGTCAATCTTCATAGTTTAGGGGAATCTAAAATTATATACCCGAGGTTCATTTGTACTGCCAATATTTTTGTTGCATTCTTTGCGATTCTTTTATTTGTTAAATTTGAAATTTGTAAATATATATAGAATAATGTATTATTTCATACTTACAATTTACGTTACTGAAATTAAATATTTTAATTTAAGTCATGAGTTCTAGTTTACATTTTTTTTTAGTTCAAATCGTTTCATAAACAAATTATTAAGTATTTATATCTAATTTTTATATTAAAATTTTGTGAAACATTTTTATCAAGTCAAAAACTGTTCGCAGGCCTTAAGTATCAATACCCATAGCCTGTATCGATACCAATTTCTACTTTGATGTTTTGAGAAAAAAGAAAAATGTTTCCAAATTATCAATACCAAGACTTAGTATGGATGCCCATAGCTGGTATCGATATCAATTTCGGCTTTTTTCTTGACATGGATGTCATCAACAAGAACAATGGTACCAAAAAGTATCTAACACGACTTGTTTTATTTTGACACAACTATTTTTAAAAATAAACTTATCTAATGCCGTCAAAAGGAATGGTGACACCAATTAAAATATTTTTTCCTTTTTCTTTTTTCCCTCAAAATATCCATATTTTTAATGGGTATGTAAAAAAATACACACCCAATTTTTTTTTCAAAACCAACAATCATTAGGTAATGATGAGGGATGGCGCCGTTAATGGCAATGGCGGCACCAAGATTTATTGTAGAAAACATGTTATTTTCGTACAATATTTTGCATCTAAATCATTTTCGTAATTAATCAATATTTTTGGATCAATTTTGAGAAAAAAAACATTTAATTTATATTTTGATAGATGAATTTTGATTTAGTATAATTATACTTAAATTTTTATTATAATTCAAATGTATATATAAAATTTTAATTTTTATTCAACTAATTATATAAGTGATCTGTAAAAAAATTAAATAAAAATTTAATGTATAATAATATAAAATCAAAACTAATGTATATTTTCTAGATTTATCTGTTTAAAAAAAACCCGTAAAAATTCAAAGGGATTATATTGTTAAATCAGTTGGAGGGACTGTTTTGTTTCCGCGCAAGTAACGGCTCTGCAAAAGCAACACCGTAAAGACTAGGGAAAAAGAAAGAAAGAAAATTGAAATTGGTAAGTGTTGTTTGAAGGTACCGATCGAGGAGCAAATTGACGCAATCGACTGGCTCCATGCTCAACATGATAATCTTCCACGTTGTTTCTTCTCTGGTAGAAGAAGCAGAGCCAATGGAAATGGTTCAAATCTCTTGATGGACACCTATTTTACCCATAATCTTGTTGGTGTCTCCGGTGTCGGCTCAGCGGTCTTCTTTCAACAATTTCATCCTTTCTCATATCACGATTGGAGGTCCATTAAGAGGTAAATCATGCAGATTTCTCTTAAATTAAGTTGTCAGGTCAAAGCAAATAATGCGTCACGAATTTGGGATTTAGTTGTATGTTATCTTTGTTTTCTTTGGATTGAAGGTTTCTGTCTTCAAATTGCCCTTTGATTCGTGCATATGGAGCAATTCGTTTTGATGCGACGGCTAATATATCACCTGAATGGAAGGCGTTTGGTTCATTTTACTTTATGGTCCCTCAGGTTGAGACCTTGTTTTTGTTGACCAAGTAGTTTGTAAGGAATGATTCAGTTCACTTTTTATTTTGTCTCTTCAGTATTCAAACGACCTACTGCTACTTACCAAATGACAGGTTGAGTTTGATGAGCTTGAAGGAAGTTCAATGCTTGCCATAACGATTGCATGGGACAATGCCCTTTCATGGACTTGGGATGAAGCCATTCATTCACTTGAAACCACAATGCAACAGGTGCCTCAACTTTTTAACTTATTTTGCTCATCCTATATACCTATAGCCTCTTTGATTTGTTTAGTACTGTGCAATTAATTAAATTTCCAATTATGAAGATTGCTTCAGTTGTTGTAAAGTTGAATAAAGAAGCTTCAGGAGAATCAATCCTCAGTAAAACTCATGTTCCCAATAAGACACATTGGGATCTTGCTGTAAAGAAAGCTTTGCAGGAAATAAACACAAGCAGCTCACAGCTCGTTAAGGTATTTTTAATCCCTTCTGCTGATGAAGTCTCAGAAATAGTCCTTCTACTCTCCTGCTCTATAGATCAGGTTTTCAGTTAATCATTTTGATGTGAAAAACTAGGTTGTGCTTGCCCGTAGCAGCAGGATTTTAACTGCTACAAATATCGATCCTATAGCTTGGTTGGCTTGTCTGCAGGTACTCTTTTTCTTTTCTTCTCTTCTATAAAGTATTATAAGGGAAGATAAATTTCATTGAGCGGTATACTTACTGCAGGTTGAAGGAGAAGATGCATATCAGTTTTGTCTTCAGCCACCTAATGGACCCGCATTTGTGGGAAATACAGTAAGTGTGACAGCAGATTCCATTGTGCAGTATACATCTCTTTTTTACTACTCTGCCACATGCTCTTTACTTCTATCTCCAGTTTTCCTTCTTCCCCTATGACAATAATGTGTGTTCAATATTTTTCCTACTAATGTGAATTTTGCATGATATCTGATTGGTATAGTTTCGAGAACATGACTGAAGTTTAAGCATAGTTGATAGGAAGTAAAACTTGTAAGATGTAAGATACTTAAAATCCCTTTTCCCACTTTCTACTCCATTGCAGCTGATAATAGATCTCATGTTTAATTTTTATTTAGAATACACATACTCTTCTCAATTTCTCTTTAGAATGATCCTTGTTATTCATGATATTAAACAGATAGTTTCTACCCTTTGCAAAATGATAATTAACCATAATTTACCATGTCCTCATATTCCTCCATGTCACTATTTTGAAGTTCATGGACCTGATTTCACTGCCATTCAGAATTTGTATTCTTGCTTTTTGTATTTGATTAGAATTTGTAGATGAATAAATGATGCAGGGAAGTGGAAAATTATGACCTCCTCCCCCCCCCTTGCTGAACTTAGGTTGTTTTGAATTGCTTTGAGTATAAAAAGTGTCTCAAGGTGCGGATTGGATCTGAAAATATAAAGGCAAAGCATTTTTCGGAAATCGAACAAGAAATAGAATTCTCGGGACACTATGGTTCTACTCAATCAGAACAATTCTTATTGTACTACGAATTGTTCTAAATCAGATTGAAATCAGAGAAACACTAAAGAAAGAATGTTTTTCACGGTTGGAATGAGAAGTGATTAATCTTTTTTCTATTACAAACCAAGTCTATATATAATGCACCAATAGGTGTTTAAGTGCTTTTATGAATGATCACAACTTTTCATGTTAGAAGATTTATGAAAAATTGTGACATTTGAAATCAACCAAAGTTTGAATTGAATTTTGAAATTCAATTCTACAAAAAGATACATATTTTTATTTGAAAATACTTCATATAATATATATTATATACAACAGTTTCTTCTTGCTTTGACTTATACGAGCTTTGGTGAATAGCCAGAGCGACTATTTCACAGAAAATGGCTAAGCATTAGAAGTGAGGCACTGGCTGCAACCCGCCCTAGAGGTGAATCCAGAGCTCTTGATCTTCAAATAGAGCATGATCTACTTTCCAGGTTCCTTTTGTTACTCTCAACTCTTTACCGAATAACTTCCATTTTTTCAATGTTTTATTACATAAATTCTTTTGTTACTGATTAATAACCTGTTTTTGTTGCGAATCATGTAGTCCCAAGGACCACCTAGAATTTACTGTAGTACGAGAAAACATACAAACCAAATTAGAGGCAAGTTTTTTTATGATATCTCAATTTGTCAATTTGCTTTTCTAGGCACTGAAATTTCTTTCACTAGGACTTTTTATGTAATTAAAGTTCTTTTAGAATCATTTAGGTTGATGCACTCTCCAATGCTATCGTGCATCCTCTCCTGCACTTAAACACGTGAGCTAATGTCAAAGATAAAAACATATTACCACTATTTCAGTGGTCTCATGAAAGGGCATGGTTTAATGATGCCATCATGGGATGCCACTATTTCTTTTAAAAACCACTGCACTTGCAGTATGTTGTATGGTTCTGCCATATGCGTGCTGTTCACTCACAAGGATATATTTAGCAACAAATGATGATTCTCCCTCTGTCATATAAAGGTTGGCTATGTTTGGTCCTTTTGTGTTCAAGTCTTACTTATTTTACCTCTTCTGTGTATATTTATCGTTTAAGTTTCCTAAATTGCTTTTAAATCAAAGGGCTTTTCATATAATTTTTAAATATGTTTACAAAATATAAAGAATATCATGTTTTAATCTCATAGAGTTAGAACGGAAGCCTCTGTTCTAACTGAAAATATAGTGATTGTTTTACTCTTTTCTGCTTCACAGTCTGTATGTGATGGAGTTGTTGTTGAGCCGAAGAAAACAGTACGAAAACTTCCAAGAATTCAACATTTATATGCCCAGTTGACTGGTAACCTGATAAGGGAAGATGATGAGGTAATTTCATCATAAGTTTCATATGTCAAATAACGAAAATTCCGTCAGAGCAGTAATAAATTTTTGTTGCATGATCTAATATGTCAGTTTGAATAAACTTTTTTATTAAAGTTCCATACTCTTAACTGTTGTTGATTCTAGAATGAGCAGTTAGCTGTAGTAGTCTCAATACATAGACTTCTAATTTGTCAAAGATCTGGGCGGTAGTTTTCTCTATAGCTTCGGTGTGATATATTTTGTGTTCCTACGTTCCTGTGCAGTTTGAAATCTTGTCTTCTCTCCACCCAACTCCAGCAGTTTGTGGACTTCCAAGAGAAGCTGCATGCCGCTTCATTTCAGAAACTGGTATCCTTACATATTACATACAATGTTTTTGTTTGTTCTTCTACACCCATGTTACTTAGGATGAGAGTGGGATAGGAGTATGTGATCGACACAGATATACTCGACTTTTAAAAGTTTTTTCAAATATTTGGAGATATCTAACCTTGTATCTCTGTTTGAATATTGAAAAGTCGGTTCTAAAGAAATGTTGAGTTCCTCCTTAAGTTTGACAGCTTGACATCTTGTGCTCCCATATGTTCATTTTTTAGTTATCTAGGGAAAATGATCTGTCTAAAAAATTAGACTGCCAATTACCATTCTCTTACTGATCAAAACCATTTTATGGCTGCTATACTCATTTCTTAAACTTTTCTGCCTTCAGAAATGTTTGACCGAGGGATGTATGCTGGACCAGTTGGTTGGTTCGGAGGAGGAGAAAGTGAATTTGCAGTTGGTATAAGGTCAGCATTAGTGGAAAAGGTGAGCTAATTAAATAATGACCTCTACTAAAGCATGTTTGACTTTTGAGTGAGCATTGAAGTATCATCAAAGCTTCATATTATTCCACATCAATGCTTTCCTTTTTCAATGACCTCCAACAAGATTATCACCTTATTATACTTGTAGTGAGTCAATTTAATCATTTTAAATTGTTGTAAGAAAACTTTTATTCTGTCACCCAAATATTTGACAGTTTAAGTTGATAGGATTCTGGATCATTGATATACGCCGGAGCTGGGATAATAGAAGGCAGCAATCCCTCGTCAGAATGGGATGAACTAGAACTCAAGACATCTCAGGTGAGTGTAAACAGATTTTTGTCCTTGTGAATTTATATATTTGCTTCCACATGGATGCGACACCGAATGCTCATACATCTGATTCTGCATTCAATATGAGTATGTTTATTCTTTTTCCAAGTATTTAACGTTTTTCAGTAGTGTATGCCTTCTAAGTGATTGTGGAAGTGCTTTTGATTCTGCATAGGTTCCTAGGAAATCATCTATTAACAAGGTTAGTGATTCAGGGTAGAAATATATGATTCAGTACGTCTGGAGATTTGGTTTCTTTTTGTTTAACAATTAACATGTTTTCAAAATTTGTGTGAATAATTGAATTAAAGCACTTAAAGTTTGATTTTCATTGGTAATATTTTATAAATGTAATGACATGTCAACTGGTAAGGTTATATCACTTATTTGGGTATTGTAAGCACAAGTCAGTATCAGCTTCTATAGATGCCCACTAACTCTTCAAAGATTTATCACCTAAAGGTGCACTTCCTTAGTTTGGAACCTAAGATCCTACCCCGGCTTTAGGGGTCGTTTGGAGGTGTAGTCAATCAAGACCCAAGATTAAAAAAGTCCAAAATATTGTTTTCTAGTTTTTAAAGGGTCCAAAAAATTTTGTTTAACTTTTAAAGGTCAAAAAAGAGTTTTACCAACTTTTAAGAGCTCCCAAAAATTTTTTTTAGCTTTTAAGGGTCCAAAATTTTTTTTTACCAACTTTTAAAAATTTTTAAAATTTTTTTTTAACTTTTAAAAAACTTAAAACCATGTTTTATTGTTCTGTCTAGGGCTTCAAAAATGCAAGAACGGGCTGTTAAGATCACCCCATATAGGAGTTCCATTTACAATCATGGTTCACTAAGTTTCTTGTGCTATGTCGCACTTCGTGTCCATAAAATGGTATTGTCTTCTTTAAACGTCCATTGATCATTTAAGATTTTGTCACTTAAAAGAGCAGTTTCCCATGTTCGAACCCAAGACCTTTGTTGGGGATCGACCCGATTAAGCAATGAACAAGTTAAAAATAGCGGAAGAAATTGAGAAATTGAACACACAAATTTAACGTGAAAAAACTCCTCCGAAGATGATAAAAAACCACGGATAAAGATAATTTTACTATAGTGGTAAAAGAATAAAGAGTACAAAATATGGAGATAAAAACTAAACCCCAAGAACCTGAAAAATGAAGAACCCTCAAAACGTAAACATTAAATTCTTCGAAAGTGTTAGGTGTTCTAAACTCTAATAGGTATTTTTTTAAGGTTGTAAAAGATATTATTTATAGGTTAAATTCTTAAGTCAAATAATAATAAAATAATCTATACTAATAAGAGTTTGACTCAAACAACTAAACAGAGTTTAATTGAAACAAATAAACAAAGTTTAACTGAAAGATTATTTCTCAAATTTGACTTGAAATAGGAGTCATAATTCAACAAATCTCCACATTGACTCATATTTCCACAATGCCATCTTTGCCAAAGCCCGTCACGGGCCTATCTTGAACTATGCAGGGAATTAATTGAATCGAATCTGTGCTTAGGAGCTGGAAGTCTTCTAACCTTCGACTTATGCATTGTCGAATCAAAACTAACCCGGGTCTAATTTTCACGAACACAGTGCCCTAACTTTTCAAAACCTGCATCCAAAAGAGAACCTCTCTTCAACGAAACAGTCATACACTTTTCCCTCCTATGACCAAGTTGCCTCCGCTCCAAATGAGTTGACTTCAACTCCGTAAAGGACGAAGGACGTCCGATTTCACCGGTCACTGTAAAACCTTCCAGGATATAAAGACTGTTGATCTTTTTTACCTTTCAACAAAATAAGAGCCCCACGAGATACATTAATGCCGTTCGACTCAATGTTGATTCTGCAACCTTTTGAGTCTAAAATACTTAAGGAGATAAGATTCTTTCGTAAATCAGGTACATACCTGATATCTGATAGTGTCCTAATCGTACCATCATGCATCCTAATTTTAACAGTACCAATATCTATTACCTTACTGAATGAATCGTTTCCCATGTGCACAACTCCACCTTCAATTGAACTGTATGTGGAGAACCATTCTCTGTTGGGACACATGTGAAAAGAACATCCTGAATTTAGGATCCACTCGGACGTAATCTTGGAGCTTTCGCTCGTTGACACTAACTAGAAATCATCACCACTTTCATTGGCCAAATTAGCACCAGTTAAATCTTCCTCGTTACTCTTAGCAGCCATTTTATTTCACAGTTTGTAACAATCTGCTTTGACGTGACCTAATTTCTTACAATAGCGACACTTTTTGTCTCGCTTTTTTTATGCTACCAAAATAAAAGCTTGTTTTTCTGCATTGCTATCTGAACCAAACTCATTGTCGAGTTTGTCTTTGCTCAACAAATGACCCTTCACATCCTCAAACGAGAATTTATCTCTACCATAAATCAAGGTCTCCCTAAAAGACTTGTATGAAGGGGGTAAAGAGCACAACAATAGCATAGCCTGATCCTCATCGTTAATCTGAACCTCAACATTATTTAAATCATTTAAAAGACTAATAAATTGACTGATGTGATCTCTAAGAAGCTCACCTTCGTTCATGCGAAACGTAAATAGACGTTTCAGCACTAAACAGTTAGTCAGAGACTTAGTCGCATTAAGAGTTTCTAGCTTTTTCCACAAGGTGGATGAGATCTTCTCCATCAATACCTCTTGCAATACCCTATTCGCGAGGCACAACTGGATTGCAGACAAGGCCTTTTCATCAAGCTCTTCCCATTCTAACTGATCTAGATTATCAGGCTTTTTCCTAGTAATGACCTTTTTCAAACCGGTCTGAACTAGAATTGTCATCATCCGAACTTGCCACAAATTGAAATTTATGTCACCATCAAACTTCTTAATATCGAACCTTGTTGCTGCCATCTCTGAACGGGCTGATCTGTGAAAAATGAACTAGCTTTAATACTACTTGTTGGGGATCGACCCGATTAAGCAACAAAAAAGTTAAAAATAGCGGAAGAAATTGAGAAATTAAACACACAAATTTAACGTGAAAAAACTCCTCCGAAGAGGATAAAAAACCACGGGTAAAGATAATTTTACTATAGTGGCAAAATAATGAACAATACAAAAGATGGAGATAAAAACTAAACCCCGAGAACCCGAAAAATAAAGAACCCTCAAAACGTAAACACTAAATTCTCTAAAAGTGTTAGGAGTTCTAAACTCTAATGGGTATTTTTTTACGGTTGTAAAAGATCCTATTTATAGGCTAAATTCTTAGGTCAAAAAATAATAAAATAATCTAGACTAATAAGAGTTTGACTCAAACAACTAAATAGAGTTTAATTGAAACAAATAAACAGAGTTTAACTGAAAGATTATTTCTCAAATTTGACTTGAAATAAGAGTCATAATTCAACAACCTTAAACTAGATCAAAGGATAAAAAATAACTCCTATATAACTTAAGAACACTTTTGAATCACAAATCGTTGAGAAGAAGCCAGTCAACATCCAAAAGGATGATACTGACTTGTGCTCACAGACATCAATGCCACAACCCAAATAAATATTAATACCTTCTTGTTGGATGACTTTTGATAAATTTTGTTTAAAAATAGGATAAAGTAAATCCACAGCCACTTAACTTTGATTAAAATAATAAAATAGTAATTAAATTTTGAAAAGTTACAACTCGATCACTAAATTTTAGAAAATAATAAATCAGTTACTAAAGTTGTTGAAAAGTGACAAATCAGTCACATACTAACATTTTCTATTATAGGCTTAACGGAACAGGTGACATAGCAATTAACTAGCTAACGTGACCAGTTAACTTGCCACGTTAGACATGAGTTGGACATGAGGAGCCAAAGCATATCAATTTTTTTGGGGGTAAGGAAATAAAAAATAGAGAGAATTTTTTTAAGGGAAGCTGAAAATTTGAAATCTGAGATCTAAGATTGTAGTTGAAATAGAGATTTTGTTTAACAGAAATTTTGAATCTGAAATCCAATGAACCAATTGTCATTGGTAATACAATTATATGTACAAGAAAAAGTGAATATGGACAAGCTTATTATTGAGCAACAAATATCAAGTAAAACCAGAACAACTCATAATAAAGTCAATAGTACATATCAAAGCAACAATACCTTAATTAAAAGAGTTAATCAAAAGAGATGATAAGATAATCTAAAAAGGGAATCCTATAAGCAAACAACATGGTCAGGAAAGAGGCTTTTACCTTGGTTGGTCAAAACCAAAAGCCCCCATGAAATGAACAAAAAACAATAGAGAAAAACAAATTAAAAGGTGAGCAATGGCATACACCAAACTGAAGCATATTTCATTTAGCTATTAAGACTTGGAACGAAAGAGGGAACAAGAAAAGGAAGAGAAACGTGTCATAACTCAGCAACTACTAAAAACACACAGAACAATAATTGAAACGAAAACTTGAAATTTGAGATCTGAGGATGTGACGGTTAAAGTGTTAGAAATCTTAGAATTCAAGCTTAGATTTAGAGCTTTCGGTGTTGATTTTGAAAATTTTGAGTTGACTTTGGGGTTTACAAGTTCAAAAGGAATTTTTTTGTCAAATTTTGGGAAGTTAATTGTGTTACATATTAAATTGGTGATCTGTTAGGATATATTATCTTTAAGTTAATTTTTTTTTTTAGTAAAGATAAACAGAAAAAAGCGAAGCAAACAAAATCTTATTAACCAGATAGGTTGGACTCTTCCATAAGCAGTTCCCTAACCGATAATGGGGGATCCTCCATGAACCTCGTGTGTTGGCCTGATGGTTAAGAGTGTTCATTATTTCATATGTAATTTAAGTTCGAGTCGTGCCAATTGTCTTATTGTTAAGGCTAAGTCCTCTCCTTATAATTCATCAAAAAAAATACATCAACTTTAAATTAATTTAACGAGTAACGATGTTGTTTATATAGAAGATTAAAATAATACTTTTTTTATGTAGTAAAAACAATTATAATAAAAATTGTAAAAAGCAATAATGAAAAGCAAGTAACATAACGAGTAAAAGAAATGAACCCATAAAAGAGTAAATACAAGGGCGAATTCATAAATTTTTTTGGGGGTTAAAATTAAATTATAATTTTTATGATAGTAAAAATATAATTTTTAAAGGATTAAATCAAAATTTTATTATTTTTAAGGGGTTAAAGTGTAATTTTATCTTTACTAATTTAAAATATTTTAAAATTTTCAAAGGCCAAAATGATTTTTTTTTTGAGAGGGCCAAAGCCCCGGTTAACCCCTAAATTTAGCCCCGAGTAAATATAATTGTGAATGTAGCAAAAAAAAAAGGATAATAATGTAAATAATCATTTTTCAATTGGGAAGAATTCTTATTTGCAAATAAGAACGAGTTAGAACAGAACAAAATTTTATATATATATATAGGAATTTTTGGCATCATCAATTTAATGAATGATGGGTGTTGAAACTAACAAAAATATATTCTACTTAATAATATAAATATTTGTAGATAGTAGCGACAGAGAGTAGAAATAATATTATTTATTTAGTAAAAACAAGTAAAATAAAGATAAAAAAGAGATTTTGAAATTAAAATTACAACTATGCAAAAAAGATATCGCAAAATAAAATATAAAAATTTTAATATGATAAGAACCTAATCATAGATAGGATATCAGTTTTGATTCATAGGTTTAATCATCAATGCAAACATAAATTTCAATGTTGAATGATAAATTAGTTATAGTTATTGACGAAGTGTCTAACAATCAATCTCTCATTATCTTCTCGATAACCAATAGTAAGCTTATTGAAACTATTTATTTTATTAGCAAAGAACTTGTAACGAAGCACTAGGATTCGGTTTATTAATAGCGTTAAGAATTAGAGAGATCCAATTCTAACCAACAAACACACACAAACAGGGTTCATTCAGATTAGATCATATATTCACAATGAATTGCATACTTCAACATACACAACTATGTTATTCGTCATAAGTATTAAAACAATTAAACAATTACGGATTTAAAAATTCCAATTGACAACATAAATATTTCAAGTTATCAAATACGAGCTTTATATTCAACAAACTTAAATATTTATAATTAAAAAAATATGTAAATACCAAAGAATAAAGAAAATATTAAGAAGAAATTAGATGTAATAAACTTGGAGAATCAAAATGTTGAAATCTCTCTGGCTAGAAAAAAAAAGTTTGGAAACTAAGGTGGCCATATGTGGCTTTCTGATTCTAAACCTAGAACTTTGTATTTATAGGGCAAAATTAGCATAAAGGTTGGTAACTTCATGACGAAGTACTTCGTTGAACTTCGCCGATACTAAGGAATTCCACTTCGCGAAATGGTGAGTTCCTTATTGTGGCGAGAACTTAAGTGGACTTTCCCGCTAATAAGTCTACCACTCATGTTTTTGTGTCATTGCTAATATAAGTGTAGTAGTTAGTGGGACACGTTTTAGTCATTTAACATCCTAGTAGAGGCAACGTGTTAGTAAACATGACACTTGGAGAGCATCGTGAGATGTGATTAATTAATGGAAGTATATGAGAATGATTACTAGTTAGAGTTAATCCTAAGTGGGATTTGGATGTGAGTTATCTATAATAGGATAACTTGGTAGTGGAGAGAAGTGTAACAGCCTAATTTTTAGTGGTGTTGAAAACAATAATTTCGGGATCACAATTCCGACGAGTCGAGTCATAAATTTATTTATTTTTAATATTTATGATGTCGTTAGCATCATAGTAAAATTGGTTATGAAATTTTAATGTTTAGATAGTTAATTGAGCAGAAAGGATTAAATCGTAAAATGTACAAAAGTAGAATTACTTAATTAAAAGGACCAAATAGGAAAATTAACCAATAGCATTTTAGTGAGTGGATTATCATGAGATATTTTTATTATAAATAGGATTAATTAAGGCTAAATAAGTGATTAATTAAGTTAATCATGAAAGATAAAAAAATCACAAAATTACCATTAAGTATAAATATGAAATTAAAGAGAAAAAAAATGATAATTTCACTTCTTTTCTTCATCTTCTTCACGACAAGAACAAGGGGAAGTTAGGGTTATGCATTCTAAGCTTTGAGCTTTAATTTGAGTAAGCAAATGTTAACCGTGTTTAGTAATTTTTATGTTTTTGAATCCGTATTAGCTTAATCTAGCTAACCCAGGAACTAATTTGTGAATTTGTCAAATGTTAAAAACTTCATTATTGTTGCATATGCTTGTTCTTGGAAGTTTTTGATGGATTTGTATGTTTGATGTTTGGGTTTGATATTTTTGTAAAGTGATTTTTGATGAAATTAAGGTTTAAGGACTAAAATGTTAAAATGATGAATTTGTGTGTACTTGGTGCGAAATAAATGAATTTTAGGGACTTTTATGAGAACTATAGACATTCGGCTAGTGTGGATTTGGAAAGAAATTGGTTATTTGACATGTTTTGCATGTAAGGACTAAATTGAATAAAAGTGAAATATTAGGGTAATTGTCTAAATTTTCTAGAAAGGACCAAATTGTGTTAAATTATTTAGTTACTTGATTTAATGTGAAAATTTAGATGATTTGTTGATTTATATTATGATAGTGACACGGATCGAGGAAAAGGAAATTTAGCATAATAGTCCCTAGAGCGTATCCGTAATTGCGATTCAGTCCGATAAGTTCGTAACGTTAAATTCTCATTTAAATTGTACAGTATTATATTTTTATTAATGTTGTAAACGTGATATGATGGTTCGGAATCGAGAAAGATGAAAGCAAAGAAAGAAAAAGATATCATGCTTTGAATTGGTGATTTGAAACCGATCCGATGGCTGAGGTCTTGCATTTGTTGCGGATTCTAAACAGCTTGTGTGAGCAGCATCTTGAGTCAGGAAAATGAGGAATGAATCCAAGAATGGATTATAGGCACTACGATGGTTGAGATTTATGCTTAAATTGCATATTCTCAATAGCTCGTGTGAGCAACATCGTTAGGGAACAGTTATATGCATAGATACCGTATCAATGGCTGAGGTACAACATAAGTTGTGAGTCCTCCACAGCTTGTGTGAGCAGCATCATGTTCTAGTAATAGAGATGATACAAACAAGAAGATGAAATACTAGTTATGGCTTTTTGAAGTAAAGTTTTATTTTGGTTCGATTGAGTTATAAGCTATTCAACACATATGATTGGTAACTTGTAAAAACTATACGAACTTACTAAGTTATGAAAGCTTACTTATGAAATTGTTATTTTTTTGTAGATTCTATTTTGATGGTTGAAGATCGGATCATTTTGAAGAAATCACACTATCTCTGGAGCTTGTTCGGTAGTATTTACATCATTAGGTTTTTATGCCATGAACTAGGATGATGTTACCTTTTGAAATGCTTGATTTTGGGTTTATTGGTACATAGATAATGGCTAAAATGAATGATGAACCTAGTTTGTATTGCTAGCTTAGTGTTATAGGTTGGCTTATATGCTTGGAAATGTAATGACAAGTAAACTCATGAATACTTGATTTGTTTGTCTACTTCTTCTTATGGAATGGTATATTTTGAGAGGTGAATCAATAGAGTTTCAAAGATGGTTGTCATTAGTACTTGTGGAGTGAATTGCATGATTTTTTCTTGCTTAGTTGATATTTTGTAGGTACACACGACCTGACATATGAGCCAACACACGGGCGTATGCCCTGGAGAAAAATAGGTGCAAGGTTACATGGGCTAGGACACGACCGAGTGGCCTTATTTCAAGATGACACACAGTTTGAAACACGGGCGTGTATGAGTATTTCGAGTAGGTACACGGTCTGGCAGACAGCCTGAGGCACGGTCGTGTGACCCTTGTTTCATTGAAATTCGAAGTTTTGTACGATGTTTTGGTATTTCAATTAAGTACTTGTATGAGATGATGATAAATGATGAATGTTGAATCGAGTAAATGTATTTGTAAATGTGGAAAGGTTGATATTGATTAAGATATGAGTTTGAAATTGTTTAAAGATATGTATAATAGTAGTCTGGGACCTTAACTGACGACGGTAACGAGTTTTGGGTCTTACAAAAGAATATTGTTTCGTCTTCTCTGCTAGACTTTGTTATCATTGAAGAAAACCAAAAGAATTCTTCATCGTTAATGAAGGTGTTGTCTAAGCTTTTGTCTTAAGTTGTTTGCTAGTAAACTCTTAAACCTTTTTTTAAGTTTTACTAGATAAAAAGAAGCTAATGTAAGAGAGGTTCAACTAGATTTTTCATTTGGTTACTAGATTGAAAGAAAAATTCTATCTAGAAATTGTTTGCATGTCTACATATTCATGTTCCTTTTTAAAGTTTTAGTTGCTTTTAATGTTTAAAGAAGATGTTTTATTGTTTTAGCCAAAGAAATGGGAGAAGGTCCTAATGTCAAAGGGAAGGAACATATAAAGTAGATAAAGCTCTGAGTAAAGAATTCTGGTGAGTTCCTTCGTACCTTGAGTCTGATATTTGCATTATTTCATTTACCCTTTATCATTGAACAGTCAGGTAAGTTGCTTTGTCCTTTGGTTCTGGTGCTCGTGTCTAAGGAAATGCATTTAAGGAGTCGGTGCATGCAAGGGTATAAATTGTTAACAAACTCAAAAATCTGGTATATACATAGTGTAAATACTCCTTCCTTGGTTCACAAGCTCCGTATCCAGACTAGTGTAAGAAGGCAATTGAGGGATGTTGTGTATGATGGTGAAAAGAAGACACAAGATAATATGTTTTGCCTCCAGTATGGCACTCTGGTGCAAACTGTGACTTGTGAAAACCCAGCCTTGTGTGAGGGGGGGAACACGTGTGTTTGAAAACAAGGAAGAATGTTAGGGGGTATGGAGGTGATAATTGGTAAATAGCTCTGATGAGCAGTATAAAGACACAGAAAAAATGGTTCTTCGAAACTAAGATTAAAAGCTAGCACAAGGAAGAGAGTATGTGGGAAAATGGGGTACATATGTGTAAAATAAGGAGTGCACGTTGCATGAAATGTAAACAATAAGTTTGACAGACATAAAAGGATAGTTCGTGAAAGTGGCGTACACACAAAGCAATTGTAACAGCCCTCACCCATCTACTTTGTCGGGAATTAGATTACGAGATGCTACATTAATAAACAGAACAGGAACATGTAAATTAATTCAAAAGTTTAATAAATCATTCATCATATCTCCAAATTAAAACTAAACATAATTATCATACAATTTCGAGCTTAAATCGAGCTTATGAAAAGCTTTTAAACTAAACTAGAATCAAATAGGGTCTTATTAGAAAACTTAACAAAAAGTGGGAAAAACCAAAAAAAATAAGGGTCATACGGTTGTGTATCTAGGCCATGTGACAGACTGTGGCTGTGTGCCTGAATCACACGACTATGCCACTAAGTGGTGTAACAAACTAAAGTCTTGCAAGGATGGATTCACACGATCGTATGGTCAGGTCGTGTAATAGATTGAAGCTGTGTAGACCTAAATGTAAAGTTTTTAACTAAAAGTCACACGGTCGTGTCTTGGATCATGTAACAAACTGAGATTGTGTGCCAAACTTTATTCACCAAATGAACAGTACCACACGGGTGTGTGACCAGCCCGTGTGACAAACTATAGTCATGTGAATCCAAAACTTCCCAATCAATATAAAGCACACAACCATGTCACATGTCTGGGTGTGACACACAACCATGTGTTCTCCCGTGTGTGCTAATTGGTACCCTATAATGCAAGTTACAAAACTAAATTCATATAGATACCAAAAGTAAGCACTTAACCAATCCTTAGACCTGTTCAAAATGCACAAAAGCATACCAAAAACATGTCATTTTCTTAGTTTTAACCAATATGCCATAAGGCACCATCACAAATATGAAACAACACCAAAGTTCACTCAATTTATGTCAAGGTAGAAAGTGACCGAACATAATCCATTACACAAACCAAGTACATTCTTCAATCATCCAATATTGACCAAGAATGCTAAATCTATAACTTATAAGTTTGATACCAAAACTACTACACATACCATACTTAAGCATCTAATTCAATGATAAAGTTTTTAGGCCATATTCACCAACACAATATTACATATTTGAATATCACATACCATGACCAAACATGCCAAACTTTCATGTTAGTTTATCACATTTTCCATACTTAACAATCATCTTCAAAGCCTTCAATTCAAACCATAATCAAACATTTTAAAATGTCATCATTCAAACATACTTTATAAACACCATACACACTTTGCTATTACAAAACACATTTACATTCAACCCTTATTATATACCGTATAGTCGAAATAAAATGATATGTAACACCCAGACTTGGTGAATCCTGAGTCTGGGCATGTAGGTCAAAGAAAATTTGGTTGGCACGGTCCTGCTCACCCAATTGAAGTTCCGGTACGCCAGTAGGGTGCATAGGTAATAATGGAAATTAAAGCAAGGAATGTCCGTCGGAAGTATGTGTTTGTGTAGAAGGAGAAATTGACAAAAGAAGTCAAGAGTTTGTGAATTGTAAGGGATGTTGCCAAGGTTAAGGCACACCTAATTTGTTTAGTTAATGTGTACATTATACACTAATAAGATAGCTAGAAATGAACAATCGATCAAATCAAAAATATGAAAAGACTTTAATTCTTATACACGTTTCCTCACAGCTGTAAGCCATCAATGAGGACAAATTTGAAAGTCAAGTAACATGTATCAAGTATTGTTGTAAGAATAAATATTTATGTTAAGTTAGCTTTCGAACGAAGGAAAAGCCATCTTCTTCCTTTTGTTTAAAACACCATTGTTACCTTTCTATAGAAGCTGATCATGGACTCTCTTGTTACAATTAAGATTAGTGAATCAAAATTCATGTATAAGATTGTTCTCACCCGGGGTAAGTATTCTAGACTTTCATGTGGTTTTTTAAAAAACTGAGTCTGCTTGTATGCATAAATAGGAAGATGAAGAAGTAAAGCCCTATGTGAAGGTTATTTGGGCTCAAATGAAAATGAAAGATGTATTAGTAAGTACTAATGATATTCCTATATCTTATAAATAATTACCTTTAAGAGTCTACATGAGGATGTGCGAACTTGTAGCCGAAGCTGCTATTAAGGTTGACAAGTGAGTCTTTGAGCCGACTCTTGCAAATGTATTATATATGTTAGAACCTTCTATGAAAGTAATTGTAAGAATGCATAATGTGATGATTCTGTGAGAAATGTATGTTTGATAAACTTGCATGAATGATTCGTAGGAATATGGACATGATCTTTGAGGTCAATGGCTAATGTGTCTAGAGGAGGGAAGTGTATCAATGTGTAAACCAGTCAGATGTGAACAAGTTTATTACATGTGAGTCTAGACTGACTCTTACATGTATGTTTGTAATATAGATACTTCAATGCTAAGTGACCAAAGCATGAAAGTAAAACTAGTAAAGCATGACTCTATGACTCTAATAAGGAAAGGAACCGTATGCATGCATATATGTCTAAAAGCATGAACATGTTTGTCATGAGTTAGTCATTATTTGTACGAGCCTGATATGAAGTGCATTGCATCTGTAAACACGAATGCATTTATCATGAAGAAGTTTGAAAGTAATAAGTTTGTCAATTATAAGTCTACATGAAGTGTCTGTGTCTATCTTCGGAGTCGCCTAAAGGGGTCCGTCAAGACTAAAAACATGAAACTCAGGCTAAAGGGGTCCGTTGGGACTAAAAACACAAATCTCTAATAAGGACAAGTCCATTACCATAACACTCTAAAGACCATATAGTGTAAGACCATGGTTAGGCTATGGCATCATATGGAATATGTAAAGAACGGTTGGGTGAGTACCAGGCAATGAGGGGCAAACCTCACGATGATGATTTAGGAAAATCCCTATCATCGAAAACATTAATTTTTAAAAAGAAGGCCTTTGAAGCTAATCTCTGTTAAAAGAAGCTTTTGTGGCTAATCTTTATTAAAGGAAGTCTTTGTGGCTATCTCCATTAAAGGAAGCCTTTATGTCTAATCTCTGTTAAAAGAAAAATTTGTGGCTATCTCTAGCCCTTGTGGCGATCGCTATTAAAGGAAAGCTTTTTGGTGATCTTAGTTAAAGGAAGCCCGTATAATGATCTTTGTAAAGGAACACCTTCGTGGCGTAATTTGAAGAACAACTCTCATAATGACCATCTAAAGACAAAGTTTTTGGACGAACACTGAATGAATGGCGAACACGATATTCTAAGAATTGGCAAATGTGGATTAACTCTGAAAGAAAGGCTTGTATGGAAGGTTATGCGAAGTCTATATAATCAATTAGGTCAAAGTTATGAATAAGAAGCAAATGATGAAACCCTTGAATAAGGGCTCAAGTAAAAAAGGGTTTCTCATTAAGTTTTATCAAACTTACCCCTTTTTGTTTTATGTCTTAGGTAAAGGAGGCACCAAGAGGGACGACGTTAAGGTTGTGCCAAATGAGAGGCGAAGTGGACACTTATGCGTGTAGAGTGGGATTGCACGAGCGTGTTCGAGTTTGATAGAAATATTGTGAATAAATTTTGAAAATCTGTTTGTAAGCTTTAGAGTGACTAGGTTATGTTGGCCAATAAACCAGGGTAGTAATATTACTTAAAGGTTGAAGAAGTGAAATAATATAAGCAAATGTAATGAATAATTACACTTGTAAGTTTTGTACATATTGTACGCCCAAATGCAACTTTGAGGGGCAGTATTATTAAATAAAATGTATTTCTTTGAAATTTTGTTTTTTTATGTATGTATAAGTCTATAATAGTAATGTAACACCCAAGATCCGAATCCGGTGAATCGGGTCGGGTTGAGCATGTTACACGATAACTACAAACGAGAAAACAAAACAGAGTAATGTTCAATTGAGCTTTGTAAGTTCATAGGTTGAAAACGATATAACATACCTTAATATCCAAGTTTAAATAACAAAATAGTTAACTAATATTTGACCCTATTACCAAATCATATCAATAGGTGAGTCCATCACATACAAGTCATATAACCTTCCAACTATATAAGTTTATTTAATACTATATCAAGTCATAATATCAATAAAGCCAAATACACCTACAGATCATTCATCTATATTCTATTACAATACAATTGGTTACTAGTCATTAAACCTTAACAACCACGATTCAACCCAATGAACTAATATGAATAGATACAGATACTTAGTTATCCACCCAAACATGCCAAAATGCTCAAAAGAGTTAATCCATTCAAGAACACGCCTGGACATTGAATGCCAAGCCCGAAGACTAACATCCCTCCAAAAACACTCTTAGACACTAAGTGCAAAGCCCAAAGGCTACACATCCTTCCTCAGAAACAATGCATGAATCATTGTAAATATAACTTAGTAATCCGCAATAAATGCTGGATTTCGGTTTGCCATCATCTCATCTCATCTCATATCAGACCCATAAAGCACGCAAAATAACTCTATTGGCATGCTAATCGTATTCTGTCTCATGTTCATCCAAGCTCAAAACATATAATAATATATCACTTTTCAATCAAATCCATTTCCTCACCTTTATATCAATTACCAACAAGTCTAAATCCAAACCTTCCAAATATACAATTCAAACATAACTATTACGAAAATATAAGGAACTATACCATATGAACTTATCAAGAAATAACAACAATAAAAGATGTGTCAGGGGCTAAGCTACTATTTTTCTTTTTTCTCGATTATCTACTGGTTGATCCTTTTTCTTGATATATATGATAATTCATTTCAAATTATCAATTCCAAATATCTTATAACATTTTATTTAATGCATCTGACCTCATATTATCATTTTTACAATTTCCCTAAAGTTTTACATTCTATTCAATTTAGTACCTAAAATCGTAACAAGCTTATTTTTCATAATTGAGCCTCGAACTTTAAAAGCGAATTCATTAACATCCCTTAACAGCTCTCAAATAACTAAATTTACAAGAATTTCATGTCACTTTCAACATAATATCATTTTAGTCCCAAAACTCAAAACTAACTAAATTCACTTTACAAAATAGTCCTATTTTAACACAATGCTCCAAAATCAACCATTAGCATCCCAAAAATTTTAAAAACAACAATAGTAACTTTTCAAAACTTTGATAGTGTTGCGAAATAGTCACTAGGCTAGCTAGATTAAATTACAACGATCTCAAAAACATAATTTTTATAAAAAAAAGGGGGATCAAAATTGACTTACATGTAAGATAAAAGCTTGGAAGAAATTCTCAAGGTCTATCAATGGAGGATTTGGTGATTTGGAGAAGAAAACGATAAAGTGAAAGTGGCCATCAATTTTATTTTTATGTTTTAATACTTTTTTTCTTAATTTTTAATCAAAAATAACATATAATTTATTTGTAATTCATTCATAAACTGTCCATTATAAACTAATATGACCTAATTTTCATTTAAAACCATCCAATCATGTTTTTATAATCATTTAGCACATATAAATTAATAGCAATTAAATTTTGTAGTTTTTACGATTTAGTTCTTTTTCCTTAATTAATTATTCAAACATCAAAATTACTAGACCAAAATTTAATATGACACTCTAATGACCTCGTAAATATTAAATAAATAATATTTACGGACTCACTCATTGGAATTGTGGTCCTGAAACCATTATTTCTAATACCACTAAAAAGGGCTATTACAGCAATTGTGTTGTGTCCATCATATGCGAGTTTCCAAAAAACGTTAATGTTCGCCGGTTGGTTGAGTCTGATCACGGTAGTGTCCATCAGTGAATACTTCGAATTAGAGAGAGTTGTATCCACCAAATATGGCATCCTAGTCTGTCAGTTTGAGTCTAACCTCTTAATGTTTGATGGTGTTTATTGTAGGATTTGTGTCCCAAGAACTCATTAAGTTCTCAAGAACTTACCTAGTTCTACTTATTTTTAGGTTCTTAGATTGAACTCCATGATAGCAGGGGATCATCCAAATTAGCGACTCATTTATGAGCATTCTTTTTTTTTATGGGTGACATGTATTTGCTGGAGTTATTAGGGTGATTATTAGATACCACCATTTGAAAGTTATTAGCCTGTATTTTGAGGGATGATATTTTGTATTTACGAATGCGTATTTGTAATCTCGTGGGTTTATTGTTAAACATGGTTTATGGTGTTACCAAGTTAAATTGAGTTGAGTTTAAAATTATTGCTCGAGGAGTAACTGGATAGGAAAATTTCATTCGAGTTTAAGGATATTTTCTAAGCTTCTACCAAAAGCTTTCCACTTGTGTCTTTAATCTTTTAAAGTAGCATGGTACTATTTTTAATTCATTTTTGACCATATACATTTTTTTAAAAATTGAGACACCAGACTAGTAATCAGGCACTAGCCAAACTAGAAAGTTGGTTTTTAAAAAGGTTTAGTGATTTCAACAGTTTTGACTCATGATGCTTCAAACTTGGATACAGCGATCCGGTCGGGCATGGGGTGGGGTGTTACACTTTCGATAACATTTCAAAATTAAATATTTGAAACCATTAACGATTGTTCACTTTAACACTAAATATGAGACTTAGGAATACGACATCCTATGCAATATTTGATTTTAACAAATGGTTGTTGGATTTAGGTGATGGAAGAATACCTAATGTCACAAGAGAGTTTGATATAGATACCTCACTTATTACCTTATCGAATAGATTCTTAATCCATTCAATGAATGATTCAGTCCGTGCAATGGCTATCTACACTTATTTGGATATTTGGCAGATTTTTAGTAACACAAGATATCTAAAGGATTGAGCTATATTGTCTTCTGTTAATGAAGTGGTAGACAAGGTGAATTATTTTGTGCTTTAGAGGATTCCAAGTGAACTTAAAACATATCTCAATGCACATAAAATTACTCTAGCATATGGAATTATTAAACAACATTCCTTTTTGTATCTTTCTTTCTTTATCTATGGACAGTAATAGCATGAGGAGAAGATGGTGTTTGTAACTGTCCGTTTTTTAATAGTGTCGGGCATAGTGGTTTCGAGACTACGATTTCGACGAGTGAACCAATAAATATTATTCATTAAATTGGTCTTTGATTTGGTAATTTGGTTGACCCGTTAGTAATGTCGATGTAAGGACTAAATCTTAAGAATTATTAACTACCTAGTTAAATGTATTTTATAAGAATTGATTAGGTTGTCATGTGATGATTAACCACATTTGCCTAGTAATGAACGATTAGTGTTTAGTATTTAAGTACAAATCTTTAGTGGATGGAAAGAGAGTTTTTCATTCTCATTTTCCTCCATAGAAACCATCTTCATTAGAGAAGAAAGAAAAGCTCTAGGTAGTCTTGAATAATCGGCTTTGCATGTAAGTGTTTTCAAAGCCTATTCTTCATGAATTTATATTTTTTAGATTGTTGTATCTCAATTTAGCTAATCTGTATGTCTGATTTCAAAATTGTTAAAGTTTGAAAATTGTCATTGATGAATTGAATGTATTAACGTATAGATCAAGAATCAAATCAACCAGTAGATAACAGAGGAAAAGGAAAGATCACATATTAATCTTTGATATTCTACTTTTGCTACTGTATTAGGTAAGTTTATATGGTAATGTTGTATTTAATTATGAAATGTTTTAGTTTGAATGAATATAAAAATGTTAGCAAACTGGAACATGAGGTGGGAATGGTATTGAATGGTAAAAGGGAATGTTTAGATATGTTTATGGAGCCCAAATGAACAAAGGATACAATTGGTATTCCAATAGGGTTATTGCGCAGTATGAGTTGTAAAAGAGATGTGAAGAAGATGAATGAAGTCTTTTTTATGTTACTGGAGTTTAGCATTTGTTGCGGATTTTCAATTATAGCTCTTATGAGAAAACTGGTGTGTTATCGGATGGAATAGCTCTTACGAGCAAGCTGACGTGTTTCGATTGGTTACACGTGTATCCATTTATGTTCATAAAAAATTGTCGAGTTGACTAGTTAAAGTAAGGGTGTCATCGATTTTACGATGGTATATATATTGGAAAAAGGTAGGTGTAACAATCCGTTTTTCAGTGGTGTCGAAAATAGTGGTTTTGGGACCACAAACCCGACGAGAAATTTTTTTTATAATGAGTGATTAAATTAAATAAGTCAATATTAATTTTATAAGGATTTTGAATTGAGGAATTTTAATTATTGAATTAAAAGTTAGTATAAGTGGTTTAGAAAATGAGGTATTGGGACCTCGTTTATGAAATTAAAGGTCGTAAATATTTTTATTAAATATTTACAGTCTTATTATATGTGAATTGAAGTTTGGTTGAGTAATTTTGATGATTAATTGCTTAATTAAGGAAAAAGGAGTAAATTGAAAAGGGGTAAAAGTTAATTGCTATTGATTAAAAATAAAAGGGACCAAACTGACAATTACACCATGGTCAAAAAGTCCAAGCGGTGGAGGATATGATTACTTTCCACTAACTTTTGGGTTATTTATTCATTTAGTCCTTTTTAGTTTAAGGCTAAATTGTAAACAAGTTTGTTTAATTGGAATTTAATATAATTGAAGGACCAAATATGAAATTAGACTCTCTTTAAATGGCCTAATAATAGAAATGATATGAAACTCATTAGATTTTGGTAAATTGCAATTAAATCCTGATAAAATGAGGATTTACTAATTAGTTTAATTTAGTATGCTCGAAAATGGTGGTTTCGAGGCCACAAATTTGATGTGTAAGATTGTAAATATTAATTATTTAATATTTACGAAGTCATTAGTATAGTATTAAATTTTGATTAAGAAATTCTATCGTTTAGGTAGTTAATTAAGTAAAAAGGATTAAATTGTAAAAGGTACAAAGTTAAATTCTATTAATTGAAAGGTAAGTCAAGGTACTTAAATGGTAATATAACCATTATGACTTGGGTGGACAATTTTGGCTTAAATTTTGGTTGAAATTAGGTGTGAATAAAGGGTAAAATGGTAAAAGTAGGAAAAATGATGGAATTAAACAAATCAAAGTAATTAAATTTATTTTCATCATCTTCTTCACTAAGATTTGGAACCGAAAACTCTAAAGGAGAGGAGAAGTCATTCGGCCAAGCTTGTGTTTTCAATTTAAAGAGGTAAATCTCGTCCATTTTTAGTAATTCTCAAGTTTTTGAGTCTGTATTAGCTTAATCTAGCTAACTCAAGGACTAATTTGTGATTCTGTCAAATGTTATAAATTTTTCCGCTGATGAATAAGTTTGTTCTTGAAATATTATGGAAGATTTATAAGCTTGGTTGTTAGATTTGATTATTTTGTAAAGTAGTTTTTGATGATTTTAATGTTTAAGGACTAAAATGTTAAATAGATAAATTTGCAAGGACATAAGGTGAAATAATTGAAAAAGTGGGTTGTATTGAATTACTATAGTATTCGACTAAACTTGATTTTGTTTAAAAATGGTTAATTTACAAGTTTGATGCTAAAGGACTAAATTGAATAAAAGGAAAGTATTAGGGGTAAAATTGTAAGGACCAAATTATGTTAAATGCTTTTATTATGTGTTTTAATGTGAAATCTGGATGAATTGTTGATTTAGATTACGATCGTGCCACGGATCGCGAAAAAGGGAAATTAGTATATGTTTAGCCAAACTGTAATTTCATCTTGTAATTTTGTACTATTAACTTTCAAATTTGTTATTTGAAATAATATATTTATTTTGAATATATTCTTAATGGCGGATCGAGACTGAAGGCTTGAGGAGTAATTTGATTCTGGCTCGAAATAGCGTTATTCTGATTTTGGCTCGAAAGAGCGTTATTCTGATTCTGGCTCGAAAGAGCATTATTCTGATTTTCGGCTCGTAAGAGCTAACCTTTTTGGGCTTGTAAGAGCTAACCATTCTGGACTCGTAAAAGCTAACCTATTTGGGCTTGTATGAGCTAATTTTGTCTGGGCTCGTATGAGCTAATTTTCTGAAAGACTCAGTGAGATCAACCTAATGCTAATGCCATGAGATACGAAGATATTTCATTACTCTTTCCGTAACCGAATATGTTATTCTGTAAGTTAATTGTTCTTACGAACTTACTAAGCTTAATAAACTTACTCGTGGATTTGTTGTTGTTTTGTAGATACGTTTTGCTATCTGAAGATCGGATCATCTCAAGGAAATCACACTATTGCGGAGCTCGTATGGTAGATTTTACATCACTTGATCTTATGGCATGTACTAGGATGATATTAACTTTGATGTTGAACTAAAGATGTTGAAATCTTGTCATTTTGATTGTGTAAATGCATGAAGTACAACTTAGTTGTTTAAGCTTATGATATTTGTAAAGACTTAGAAGTCATGTATGTAGTATGATGACTCAATGCATAACTTGTGTTTGATATGTTAAACTTGTGTCTTGGCATAATTCTTAAGATTTTGCATACTTGTTTCGGTAGAACATATGCAAGTATCGGTAGAAGTACAAGGTAGAAGAGAGGTTGTTCTCTGACTTGGGTTGTATCGGTAGTTGAATTTCAAATATCGGTAGTTTTTAGTACTAATGTATCGGTAGTATGTATGCTTATATCGGTAGAAGTTGTAGGGTGAGAATTTTTACTCTCTGGAGTTTTTGGTATCAGTAGTTGCATGATTTGTATTAGTAGAAGTCATACTTGTATCGTAGAACTAGTACAGGTATCGCTAGAAATCTGCACAGTTTCTAAATTGTTCACTGACTTGACTACTACCGATACTTGACCATCAGGTACCGGTAGAAGTCCCCTAAAATGTTAGAAATGTCATTTTTACCCTTGATGAGATTGTGTTATGTTTGAATATTGATTTAAAATCTGAGAGGTGGATTTCGTATTGAATAAAGATTAAAATGTTTGGATACATTAAAAGATGAACAGTGTTAAATGAATAGAAATACCGGAAACCTAACCGACGACGGTGTTCGGGATTTGGGTGTTATAGTAGGAATGACTTGTGTTATTATGGTACATAATGCATGGAAAATGTTACATGATTCGATGTGATGCACTCTGCTTGTATGTGTGAAATGTGTTGACAAGGAAAAATGTGTTCTAGTTAAGTTATTTATATTAATGTTTTGTGAAATGAGTTTTATGTTTAAAAACCTATCAACTTACTAGCTTATTTAATACTTACCCTTTTTAATTTGCCTGCTCTTGTAGTTATATTTTTCGAAACTCGATAGGCAGATCAACATACACCTCACACTATTCAGCTCTTGTTTTTTGTAGATTTTACTTTTAATCCTACTCTCGGTCAATGGCATGTATACAAGTTTAAATTGTATACAAGTGTATTTTGAGGAATTGAATTTGAATAGTGATGATATAAATTATAGTAATATATATATATATATATTGATGATGCTTGTTCATGTGTATGGCATTGATAATTAATTGCTTAAATGGAAATGAATACATGCCTTGAATGTATGGAATTATTTTTGGTTCCATGACGGACTTTATAAATATGGGTTGTTAAATGGATATTACAACAACGTTCAAAGCCGCGGATAATAATCATGTGAGCATTCATGGCGGAGGATCCAAGCGTGACTTATTATGCAGGCTTTGTGAAATCAAGCTGCTATGGCATATTGTCCAGAGGCATACCAACATGGCGGACATGTCTGGAAGCGAGTGGTCATGGCTGCGGAGTATATGTGAGAAAATTGGTGAATTTATTTGTGCATCATTTTTTATGGTTAGTCATTTGGCGGATAATCATTTGGAGAAACCTATTTTGGCGGATAGGTTTAGCACATTAATTTTTAAAATTTTCCAATTTAATCTTAAACATGCTTGAATCTTATGATGATTGCATTTAAATATGGTTAGAATAATTTTAATGGTTTTAAAATGAAATTTCTTGTATTTTTACTGTAGCATCTCGTAACCTGAGTCAAGTGACCGGATCGGATGAGGAATCTCTCCTGCACACTTAGCTTATAAACATATGATTAGTTTCCTTAACCATTTTTAATTAAGCTAAATGAATGGCTAAGATTTAAGATTAGTCTACTTAATGGGAATGGATGGATGGGCCATCCCAAAACACCAATCATGAAATAATGATGGTATAATTTTCTATTTGGTCATTGGTTCAATTGCCTCGTAAGGCCACAAGCATTTCTTCAATTAAAACTCACTTGTAACAACATTTTTGCAATTTAATCTTCGTATTGCAATTAACGAATTTATTGATTTAATTACTTGATAATTCAATATTATAATCTCATACTAGATACGCAAATTGCTTGGTTAATATTTCCACTGATTCATTTACAAAATTTGATTTTTAAACCACATTTTTTGACACCAACTAAAATCGGGTTGTTACACGAAAATTTTCATTTAAGTCATTGAACTATTCTAAAGTTTTATTTAAGTTACTAGGCCGTTAAGTGTTTTTTTTTATAAGTTTGACTACTGAGCTCCAAGTAATCATTTGACAATCGGTACGTTGAATATACCTTGGTTAATATTTCCACTAATTCAAAGAAGAAAGTTAAGATTTTGATTCACAGATTCATGACGTTCAAAGTTGTTTTATGAATAATAACTACATATATTGCTTGGTTAATATTTCCACTAATTCGATTTTCAAAATTTGACTTCGAAACCACATTTTTTTAACTTCGACTAAAATCAGGCCGTTACACAAAAATTTTCATTTAAATCACTGAACTATTTTAAAATTTTATTTAAATTACTAGATCGTTAAGTTATCTTTTTCAAAAAGTTCGACTAGTGAACTTCAAATAATGATTTGACAATCGGTACGTTGAATCAATGCCCATTGACGAATAGATTAAGATTCTGGTTCACAGATTCGTGATGTTCAAAGTTGATTTATGAAAAAAAATTGAATTGTAAAAAAAAAAAAAACTTTCGATTGGTATAAACAGTGCAACCAGACAAAACCATCAAACATCAATTTAGAAAACTCAATGATTTAAATAAAATTTTTAAATAATTTAGTGATATTTTTGTAATTTTTTGAAGTTAGTTTAGGGAATTTTGAGATAACTTATTACCAATTGCCCCGATTTGGCCGGGAGGTAACTTAGAGACGAAGGAAGTTGGAGTTTTAGAAGTTTTCCGAACAGCGAGCGCGACCCTGGTATTACAACATTTCATGATGCAGTATTGAATTCACAACAACTAGAAATAGCAAGTTGAGTGGGATCCAAAATTAAGAGAGCATAATGAGACTCGTCTCAGCTTCTGTGGATAATCGAGACGCCGAATCACTGTTCCGCTCCAACCCCATCTCCGAAATCCGCAATGTGGAATCCACCACCAACAAACAGATTCAGGACAAGAAGGAGGAGCTCCGGCTGCTGGTTGGTACCCGCTATCGTGACCTCATTGACTCCGCCGACTCCATCCTCCATATGAAATCAGCTTCGGAATCCATTTCCTCCAACATCTCTTCCATCCACCGTTGTATCCGCTCCCTCTCTGTCTCTGTCTTGGAACCGCCTTCCCCCAAACACCAATCCTCCCCCAACAATACTAATCGCCTCCGCATCTATGGGATCGCCTGCCGCGTTAAGTATCTGGTCGACACGCCCGAGAACATTTGGGGCTGCCTCGACGAGTCCATGTTCTTGGAAGCCGCCGCCAGGTATATCCGTGCTAAGCACGTCCATTCCAACTTGATGCTACCCGATGGTGATTTGGATCACAGCATCTTGTCCAATTTCCCTCTGCTTCAGCACCAGTGGCAGATCGTTGATAGCTTCAAGGCTCAGATTTCCCAGAGGAGTCGTGAGAGGTTGTTGGACCAGGGCCTGTCCCTCGCTGCCTATGCAGATGCCTTGGCTGCCGTTGCTGTCATTGATGATCTGGATCCTGAGCAGGTTCTGGGCTTGTTCTTTGAAGCCAGAAAATCTAGTATATTGCACACGTTGACTGCTTCTGCTGGTAATGCTAATGCTACCTCTTCCACTGCCATTTCGGCCTTTTGTGATATTTTAAACATAATTCAGGTAACCGTAGCACAGGTAGGAGAGTTGTTTTTGCACGTTATGAATGACATGCCTCTGTTTTATAAGGTTATTTTGGGTTCTCCCCCTGCTTCTCAGCTGTTTGGTGGGATTCCAAATCCTGATGATGAGATTAGGTTGTGGAAATCTTTTAGGGATAAATTAGAATCTGTAACGGTTATGCTTCATAAAACTTTCATTTCTGGTACTTGTTGGAGTTGGTTGAGGGATTGTGGGGCACAGATCACCAGTAAGATTAATGGGAGGTATCTCATTGATGCCATATCTAGTGGCCAAGACCTTAGAGCTGCTGAAAAGTCAATAAGGCTGACCATGGAAAGCAAGGAGGTTTTGCAGGGGAGTTTGGAATGGCTTAAAAATGTTTTTGGGTCTGACATAGAGTTGCCTTGGAATATGGTCCGAGAACTTGTTTTGGAAGGTGATTCAGATCTTTGGGATGAGATATTTGAAGATGCTTTTGTCAGGAGGATGAAAATGATTATTGACTCAGGATTTGAGGATCTGACCAGAGCTGTCAATGTGTCAGGTGTGATCCACACCATTGCAGCAACTGCTGGTGAGAAGGTCGTTTCTGAGGCATATATGACTAGGTCTTCTACAGGTGGTAGGGTTTGGTTTACAGAACCGAATAACTGTAAGAAGGCTGGTCCACTATCGGGAAATAGAGCAGTGCTTGAGGAAGATAATCTCCAAAGTTGTCTGAATGCCTATTTTGGTCCTGAAGTAAGCCGAATCAAAGATCAAGTGGACAGTCTCTGCCAAAGCGTTCTTGAGGATCTATTGAGTTTCCTTGAATCTTCTAAGGTATCTGTGAGGTTGAAGGATCTAGTTCCCTATCTGCAGGATAAATGTTATGAAAGTTTGTCAACTATAATGAAAGAACTCAAAACTGAGCTTGATATCTTGTACACTGCCGTTGGGAGTGAACACAATGAAGGTGATTCAATGCCTCCTTCTATAATTGTTGAGATATCTCTTTTTATTGGGAGACTCTTGTTTGCATTCGAGAATCACTCCAAACACATTCCTGTGATTCTTGGCTCTCCACGCTTCTGGGTGAAATACACAGCTCCTGCAATTTTTGAGAAGCTACCTTCCTTATTATGGCAATCTAAAGGTGTCAACAGTTCTCCTTTCTCTGACAGCCTTGGAAGGCAAATGCTTACCAGTTCTCAGAGGCAAAGTTCATATGCTACTGCTGCATTGCTTGGAACAAATGAAAGTGCAAGCCCAAAACTTGACGATCTTTGGAAGGTTATGCGAGAGCTGTGTGTTAGAGCTTATAGCTTATGGATATCATGGTTATCTGATGAGCTTTCAGTTATTCTCTCTCGGGAGCTTGGACAAGATGATGGATTATCTGCATCAATACCTTTAAGGGTAACTATTTGCCGAACCATTTCTTTAGTCTCTCTCTCCCTGTCTCCTTTTGTCTTCATTTGCATGTCAGTAGCTTGGGAATGGGGTTACATAGAAGGATGGATACAGGAACATGATAACTGGAGTTTAGGAATATGGAACCACTTTTAAATAATAGTCCAATTTAATAAGGCTGTATAACATATCCAAAGACTATTTATACAAGGGCCATTGACCAAGCCATTGTACAGTTAAAATAAAAATAATCATAGCTATTCGAACTTAATAATATATCACATGCTAGTCACATGACGTCATGTCCACGTAATAAATTAAAATTTAATTTCTAACTATTAACTTAAGTAAAGCAACACATGCAAAAACTGTATAAAGATAAGCAATTCAGATAAAGTCTGGAATATTCCTGCATCATAAAAGAATTGTTTTTAAATTGTGGAGGTTATTGATAAATATATATCTAACTGCTCCAGGGTCTTTTAATGGTAAAGGTATATTTCTTTATTCTTTATTTTTATGATGGTTCGAATGGTGGAATGCAAAGTGCACCTTTGATATGTCTTGACTGTTTTATTCAATTTTTATTTCTTTAGAAGATAGCCATTAAACAATTACTGTACATAAGTAGAGGGAATGGGATGGACTCTTTTATGAAGTTCCTCTTTTATTTGATATAACAGTAATGATTTTTAGAAGTGAAATCATCAAATTTACTAGTTATATTTGTTTGTATTATAGTGTTGTTGTAGGACAGCTTGGGGCTAGTTTACTGTTTTAAAATTATATATTCTCTTTTATTTTTATTTGTTCTCAATATTTGACAATATGAAACATTTTGTTAAATCATGTTTCTGCATGATTAAAAACTTAAAAATCATTTTTGATTACCATAATCAATTTTGATAAATATTTTAAGAAAATAAAATTATAATCAACTGTTATGGTGGTTGGACAATTTTATTTGTATTTTAAAAATTATTTTGCTCTTAATAAAAGAGTAGCTGTATGAGTTTTAAGATGAATTTCATCCTTTGCTATACTTTTTCAATGGCTTTTGCAACCCCTCCACCAAAATAAGCAATTCAGCCATTAGATATTAAAGAAGGTAACTTGGTTAGTACCCAAAACCAATGGCCCATAATCCAATATTCTACAGCCAAAGCAAACACAAAACATGTATATGATGTTTTATGGTCTATTTCCTGTTTATTTTTTCTTTCATGTAAAACTTCTCTTACTAAAGGGCCATACCTCAATTCAATGATGGAACAGTTTGACTAAAAAACATAATGATTCAAGTAAAATTTTTATGACAAGATGATATCAGAAACCTGTTCTCCATGTTTAAACACGCATTCCTGTATCCTTTTTCTTTTGTTGATAAAAAATGTTGGGAAAGCAAAAGAATAGAGAAATAGTTACTCAATGTCTAAGATTGTTTAAGTAGGACGAGAGTGCTTCTTTGTGGGAGGAGTAGAGACTTGAGACAAGCAACTGAAGATTGAAGGAGCAATGGAAAAATTTGCAATGAGAAAGGAGTTTGGAGTTCCTTGTTGCCTTTTTGCAAGTGGAGAAACAAAAGGAAAGACTTAAGCTTCTAAAAATAATTGTTGGTTTTCAAAGGCAGAATGAAATATGCATTGCTGTCTCTTTGTATTTTATGAGACAAGTTTTGGATATTTTAGGAAGCTGCAAATTCTTGTTTCCTATAATTTCTATAACTTATTTTGTAAAATTTTGAAAATGTTTAGACAATGATCATCAAAACCTAAAACATAAAACAAAAGCAATCCCTAGAAGTGATAAGGATTTATGGTGATATTATCTTATGGAATACTTGAGAATATATGGAATATCACACTTAAGGTTGATTGGAGGAATCCCTGTGCCTCATATTCAGGGTTCCTTAGGGTCAAAACTAAGGTTGATTGGAGGAACCAGTACAATTCGCACATAAGACTTTATTGGAGTCACACCTATGTTTTATTGCATTTCACAATCACAAAAGCAATAATGTTGGACATTCTATGGTTCTTTTCTATATCTTCAAAACAAAAAAAGAGTTATACAGACTGCTAGTGTCCCTAATGCCACTAAAACTAGTATTTCAAGCTTTTCATGTTGCTTAGATATTTATACAAATTGATATTATTCACAGTGAAAATAGAAAACTAAAAAATTAAATTATAACAAAAGCCAATGACATAAGGAAACCTAAACAAATTCCTAGGTAGAAAATCTGATTACCCTTCAAATCAGGAGAAAATAGTCAGGTGGTATCGGTAGGGTGTTGGACTTTTAGATCCAGTGACTAGGGATCAAACCTTGACAACCTTAAAAAAATTCAAGAAAAAATAAAGCAAAATAAGATTTTACAACTCAAACTGAAAGAAATATAACTCCAAGATTCAAGGGCAATGGCAGAAGTATGCGAGGTCCCAATTAAGCTTTCATAATTATATTAGCAATTTTGGACACATTCTGAAAACACAAGAAGAACACGACAAGTTTAATAAACATGGTAGAATACATATAAACACGATTAACATGACACATTTAATACATGTATTATATTTGTGCTTAGGGTTTGACACCTTAAATATTCTGTGTTGTGTTTATGTTTTACACATTGACACACCATTCATCATATATTTTCATGTTTTACTTTTCCTCTTTGGCATATAGAATGCCAAATATGATATATGAATGTAACAAATGAGTTCATTAGTTGTTGGATGACTGAAATTTTAGAATCTTGCGAAGAAAAGTTCTGCACTTTGCCTCATCTCTGGTTGCTTTAAAACTTTTGAACACTAGCTGAGGCTTTTAGACTATCATCTGGTCAAATTAATATCATTTGTTTGTGTAATGTAAGTATATGTTTCTTATAAACATATTCATTCATCTTTTATATATTGCTCAGGGTTGGGAAGAGATAGTTGTCAAGCAAGAACAGTCTGATGAGGGGTCATCTGAGATGAAAATATCACTCCCATCTATGCCTTCTCTCTATGTGATCTCCTTCTTATGTCAAGCATGTGAAGAAATTCATAGTATTGGAGGCCATGTTCTCAATAAATCAATTGTGCAGAGGTTTGCATTAAGCCTTATAGAAAAGGTACAAACTTTTTCTTGCATCATGTTCTTTGATTATTCTAGGAACTCCACAATTATCTTGCTTATAAACTCATACCAAAACAATGCTGTGTATACTGTATACTTTAACTACTTTCTTGATGGTGTTATTTCTGAAGTTCCTTTTCTTGTAAATGTATACATTAAAGCCTTGATTGATAGTTTATTTGTTCTAATTGTATTTGTTAAATTGCATATGGTTAGATCATTGCTTCTTAACTTGCAGTTTTATCCCTTGAGGATCCTCTTCTATACAAGTCCATAACATTTGGTTTTATGTCTCTACTTTCTTAGATTTTTGGGGCTTTATTACTATAAATTGGGATTGACCTTCTAATTTGCTGTTTCATTTTTGAATACTAGAATTTGGTTGCTTTTCTTAAAAAAATATATATATATAATAGAGTTATTTAGTTTTTTTTTAAATTTAAAAGTGGATAGTTTTTGTAGAATTTTTAATATAAAAAGTTATACAAAAACATTAATGTCATTGTAATTTGACTCATGACACCAGCTTAGCAAGGGATTTTATTATTGTATTGATGCAATACTTGGTTGCTACCTGTTCTGGTTCACTTGGGTTAAGGCTGAAGGAAACAAAGCTTTGAGGTGTCATTGATCAGGTTTTAAACATAATTAATCCTTCAATATTGAGCTAGATGATAAGTTTGAGTCCATTCAGTTTAAAGTTGCCTTCTCATTTCTTTCCCTTGAGTAAGCAGGATGATATGAGTGTATCATTTATCTGTGGAGTGATTCAAGTATGCTAAACATTAAATATTACAACATACTGTCCTTAAAGCTAGTAAAGAAAAGAGAAAAATTCTGTGTAGTAATAAATAAAATATAAAAACAAAAGTGAATTTCATTCTGCCCTATTTATTGCTTGATGTTCTTATTGATTCAAACACTAACATGAGAATGTATACCATTTCTTTCTTCACATAATCAAATGAATGATCTGTAACCGTCTTCGGTGATGATTGACTTCATACTGTTGCATGGTATATTGCCGTCATATGAACAAGTTCGGAGCATATTGAATTGTCTACTAGTGCAGCAATGGCTTGTCGTGAGATTGTTCATTAATTTTCTCTGGCATCATTACTTTTCCACAACCATTTAAAATATTCTTGTCTGATGATATATTGCTAATATCATCATTGTGCTCCCTTCTTCCTAAAATATAAATCATTTAATATGTGTATACAGACACACACGCAGACATGTATATAGTTGTTTTCGAGGCTAGTAGGGATTTAATCATGGTTAATGTAACTGAGAGTCCAACTCTCTACTAATAGATCATATGGTTGTTGGAAAAATGGAATAATATTTTTCAATCTAATATAAGGGCTCTAATTGTTTAAAGCCAGAACCACAGAACCCAAAATGTTCTGCAAGAATAAGCTCCTTGATAGAATCCATTGTTTTGAAAAATTGTAGATGAATAAGGAATTGGATGAGAATGAGTTTTTGGAAGGTGGCATAGATGCTGAGGAACTCTTTAATAGCCATTGATAGGATGAGGAATGTAATAAGGAAACACTATTAATTGCTCTGGGAAATAAAAAAACTAATCATTATTGATCCTATTCTTTTCTTCTGGTATTATTTATAAGATAGTGATCCTTGTCTATAACTGAAATTTTTCTAAAGAAGAAAGAATGCTAGGTTAGATTCAAGGTAGGCTAATTGATTTATTCTATTCCACTTTCAAGATTGGGTTAGTGTTCAATTAACTGATGTAAGCCTACCACTGTTAAGATTTCTCCTTGTTGCTGCAACAAGCGTAATGGGTGTGACCTCATTAGCTGCTTAAAATATCTCATTTGTTGCCCAGAATGGATTACTATGAGGAATAAATAAATCTGGTAAATCGGTATCTTGTTTTTAGGACTTACCTGTGGAATATTTTTGTCATAATGTGAAACTAGGGTGTACAGTATTTTTCAAGTAGAAGTAGAACAATGCGCACCTGAAAAATGATTTATCTCAATCTCCCTTATTTCATCCACTCTTATTTTGTGTTTTGTCTCGATTTGGCTTCCTTTGTTCTAGTTAAGTTTCCTGTAGAAGCTTACTTATCTTTTATTTGCAAGAAACAGATTTAGGTAATGAAAGATGTTTGCCTGTGTGTTTGGGTCTCTATATATGTATGTATTTGGTACTGGATGAAAGCTTTACGCCAGTTTTCAAATATAGACCAAGTTTTGCATACATTGATCATTTTCTGGCTTTATGCCTTTGAATACATGGTTCTCTTGATACTAATTACTCAGGTACTTTCTGGGTATTCTGTGCTTCTTATTAGATAAGTTATATATCGACGGTTATTTTAGTTTTCATCAAGGTATCTGTAAACATAAAGTTGGTATTCTGGTTAGTAGAAGTTAATGTTTATGAGTTGTGTGGAGTATGATTCTGCACATGCAAAGTTGGTTTGTTTAAAGCTGTGCATTTTTAAGTTGATGTTCAATGGAACAAAGAAAAGAAATGAGAACAAAAAAAAAAACTTAAAGCATTTGTTAGGTTAATTAGTCTTTGCTGTAGTATGGTTTTCATGTTTACATAATAATGGTGATTCCATTTTGGTTTTTTAAATGTTCTTTTGGTCTGTTTTCATGTTTTTGTCCAATATGTGTTTATTGTGGACTTAGATTGATTTAAGAGTTTAATGCTGTCTTGTTGCTCATGTTTTATATAAAAAATTGTTATATTTTGTTTGAAAATGCTTTTCAATTTCTAATTATAAAAGGAGATGTCGATTGAAGGTAATAAATGCTATAGTGAAGGAAGAAATGGTGCTGATAATGGTATTTAGAATGTCAAGCTTATATTGGATATAGTAAATTGCAGCAGGACTCAACATATTATGATGTTTTTTCATGGCCATTGGCAAATTCCAGTTGATTAGGGTTGAAGCAATTGATCCAAACGAGCATTTTAGGAATATATAGGCACAATGGTTCAATTAGTAAAGTTCTTGAAAAGTTAGTATTACTTTTATGCATTTACTTTGTTTCACTTATTCTGTGCCACTGCTGAGAGGTTGGTTGTACATTCCCTAATTCGGTTTGCGTTTCTCTCTCTTTCGGGTCGGGATGCAGTGGGGTTATAGTGTTGAATTGGTTCAATGTTTATCTCAGATTACACTTAGTTAATTTACTGCAATTGGCACATTGTAAAAGATGTCTCCTTCGTAAACAGCATTGACAACTATGGTTTATGACTTACTTGAAAACAGGATACAAGTTCTATATTTACATCCATTAGAAAGAAAATTAATTGGTCATTGCTTCTACATGAAGTATTATATAATTTCTTTAAATGAATAAATAAGTTATGCTTCTCTCTTGATAAGTTTCATATGGTGGATTCTTTTTCCTTGGTTTCAAAAATATTGACTTGCTCTAAATTATATTTTGCTAGATTCTCATTTCTTTCTGTTTTTGTTGGTAAAATTATTATTATAGTCCAGTTGGCTAAGCATGTTTGGCACCTTTTTTTTTTTGGTATTCATCTTGTAGGTCATTTCAATTTATGAGAACTTTCTCTCAACTAGAGAGGCCTCGGGAGCTCAACTGTCAGAGAAAGGAATTTTGCAGGTCTTGTTGGACATAAGGTTTGCTGCTGATGTTCTTTCTGGGGGTGATTTCAATGTCAATGAAGAGTTATCTAGAAAACCAAAGTCTAAATCATCATTCAGAAGGAAGGACCAAGCTCAGACTAAGTCTGTTGTTAGAGATGCTGTTGATGGGCTGATCTATTCTCTTTCGCAAAAGTTGGATCCCATTGATTGGCTGACGTAAGTGTTTCCATAACATTTTACATGATGAATATAAATTCAATTTTTGATAATACTTCTAAATTTTTTGACAATTTTTTTTTAATTTTTCTCATGCTTCTTTTATATTGTATGGTTTGCTACCAAAGTAATATTGATAGGAGATTGTCCGGCACTTTTTTGGCAAATTGTTATTGATTTGCATGTGAGATAAAGCTTGATTTAGATGCTTGTAGTTTCCCAATAAATCACAGCACTATTGGTCTCTTGAATACCAGCATCTGTTGCATTCAAAGCCAGTTTTGACTACACCATCCTCGCCATCTAGATCTAGTATTTGGAAAATCCCTGACACAGAAACGAGATAGGTTCAACTAGAAGATGTGGTTGGTTGTCAATGGATCCATATCCTGCTGGCTCTAGATCTTCTCAACTGACCTTGGAGTTGTCTTGTCCAAGAATAGAATTAGGTTGGTAGCAACAAATTCCTCCAGTTAGATTCTCTCCTCACAAGAGCAAAATGAAAATCTTGAAAATGCAGCTATGGAAATCTATTAACTAAATTAAATGACTTTTCTTTTCTTATTTGTTTTAACTTTGTTTGAAGTATTTAAAAAAAGTTACTGTCCACAATTAGAGTTAAATAAGTTGACCGAAAATCTGCTTGATCTGTCCTACTAGATTGGACAAAAAAGATCAGCAATCCGCTCCCATGCAACCCAAACCTTGTTCGCTCAGAACCAAATCAACTTGCACCAATGTAGACAAGAGCCTGAATTAAATTAAAATTTAAAATTAGATATTTTACATAAAGTATTTCATTTGCATTTGTCTTTCATTTTCCATTTTTTCTGAATGATAAAATATGTAGCAGATAAAAAATAACTTTAAAAGTGATAAACTTGAACGATAATGAACATTAGAACTAATTGGATAACATATTCTTAAATATGTTACTTTCTTTCACCTTGAGTAGATGTAAGATATGGTTTTCATTTTAAGTTTTATTTGTAATTCATTGTGGATAACTAATAATAATCAAAGCAATAAAAGTAAAAAGTTAATACTATCAGTCTAGCAAAAATTGTTAATGATTGTTTGGTAGCAGGATATTGTTAATATTTATTCATGATAAAAGGATATTGTTAATATTTGATATAAAATAACTTTAAATAAGTAAATGAATTTTAATTTTCGCTTTTCCCCCCTATTTTTACATGATCGAATCATTTAAGGAGAACCTTTTTTTTCCTGATATCAAATATCAAAATTGGAGATATGCCACAAGCTGGTGTGTTTCTGACCTTAGTCCTTATATAACTTAACTCAGGGTGATAAAATCTTACATTTGCATCCAACTCAATTCAAGTTAAAGCCAATTACTTCAAAAAACCCATGCCCCAATGACTGGAAGCTGAATTAACTTGAAACCAAGTTTACCCAAATCAGAACTGACTTGAGTCTTGCTTTGTTTTTGAAAGAAGAATTTCAGAATTCTTGAAAATTTGATCTTCTTTACTGTTTCTCTTCTTTTTATTTCCTATTAACTCTATTAGTAATATAAAAGTTATGTAATGCCTATGCTTCCTGTAGTTATTTGCTATACTCAAGTTTTAATTTCTATATGTTGAGACTTTGATCTTTATTTTATTGTTAATGGATTATAATGGCTATTATTTGACGGAACTTTTAAGTTCCACTGTGAGATTAAATGCTGTTACATGTCTTTTTGTTTTATCATTAATGTATTGTTGAAGTGATGGAAATTTTAAATTCCACTAATGGGTTATGTAATAACCCTAAGATCATGCTATTGGAACGACAGTTTAGTAGATATTTTCTGATATTGAGATTTTTTTTTAAAAAAAAAATATTAATATTTTGCTTTGCAATTACATTGTTATTGTATAGGAGTTTAATGGTCTCATTACAAATTTTAACAATCCCTTCAAACATGGGTACTACTTTAAGCCCTACAATCCCCATAGCCAAATTTCTTGCTCCAGCTTCGAAATGTAATGAAAATTTATATGATATGAAATTGCTGTTGTTAGTATAAAGGTGTCTTTTAAGCTCTTTCCAATTTTTTATTTTACCCTTAACTAGTCTCAGCAACCTTAGTGAGGATATTAATGTATATGGACATGCCTTCTGCCATTGGCTCTCCTTCACAATAATGTCCTGTTTGTGTTGGATATGGACATGCCTCCTAGCTTTGCAGCATGCATATCAATGTGGTTGGATGTGCTACAAGATTTTCTAGTTAAAAGAACGGATTTAGGAACAAAAAACAATGTTGTTGGACTTATGACTAGGACATGTGAGTAAGCTTAGGGGGAATAAAAAATTAAAAGAGGAAGGTTACGACACCATCACCATCAGCCTCACCATTGACGATGGAAACTTGCTAGAGATATGAGAGATTAAGGAAACACATGAGTAGTAGTGTGGTGGCTTGATTTCCTGCTGCTGGTATTCACCTCCAAACTCTAAGCACATTGCAAGTACAGGGTGCTGTGGTTTATTACAATGGGCCATTCCTTTTAATAGAAGTTTTCTGATTGTTTTACTTGACACGTTGCAGAAGTTAATGCAAAGTTTCATCTGGTAAATTATTGCATTTGTTTATCTAGACCAGATTGTTACTAGTCTGATAAAATGTGTACGGATATTTGTCAAAATGCACTTGGATCTTAATCAAACTGTGTAAAAATCTGATGAAATTGCTGATGTGTCATCTGCTCTCTTGATGCTTCCTTTTGAGTGCCTTTTCGCCTATTAGTTTATTATTAGAGCCAGTATTTCAACTAGTAAACGTTTGTGTGTTCTATTTATGTTGTGGGATTTAGGCATGACCAGGGATTTAAATAGCGGAATAGCAGCCGATATATAGCGGTAGCGGCACCGTCCGAAACCGCTATTGCCGAAAATAGCGTTGTGAAGCAGAATCACACCAATAGCGGTGGATCGCGGCCGCAATTTAACGGGTAACGGCCAATTGCGGCAATAGCGGTCCGCTATTCCCGCTATTGTTCCGTTACGATAAAATTAAAAAAAATAATTTAATTTAAATTATATGATTTTATCTATTTAATGATTTTAGTTAATATAAAATTCACGACCGCGATACCCGCAGTGACTGCAATAGCATCTGTTATGTCCGTAATCGCGATAAACGTAATGCGACCGAAAACACGGCCGCAACCACAATTTAAATCCCTGGGCATGGCAGCATATATCTCTTCTGATTAAAGGTGTTTTCTAAATAACTTCAAGGTATGAGCCATACTTATGGGAGAATGAGAAGCAGTCATACCTCAGGCATGCTGTGCTCTTTGGGTTCTTTGTTCAACTTAATCGGATGTATACAGATACTGTACAGAAACTACCTACTAATTCTGAGTCGAATATTATGAGATGTTCTGTGGTTCCTCGTTTCAAATACCTTCCAATCAGGTCTGTTTTACTTTTTTTTTTTGCTATACAGTCTTCTTTTCTCTTTATTCGATGTATATACTATCCTGGGCCTATTTATTCATATATCTGATTTTCTTATAATTTATGGTTGGTCATGTAGTGCCCCAGCGTTATCTTCTAGAGGGAATAGTGGGAAACCTATTATGGCTGCATCCAATGATGTTGCTTCAAGAAGTTCCTGGAAAGCTTATACAAATGGAGAGCTTTCCCAGAAAGGTGATTTGGATGATCACCAGAGTTTTGGTGTTGCAACGCCATTCTTGAAATCTTTCATGCAGGTAATGCTATTTATCAACTTTTACGGCATTTAAAATGGCTTTTCTAATTCCCACTGTCCCAGTAAAGAAATTCATATGGAAGTAGTGTACACTTCAAAAGCTTGCTGGCTGATGCTCATAGGCCTTGCCAATGGCTCTAGAGTTTAAAGTACGTTGGTTGGAATAGATTGGTTTGGTTTTATTAGATCCAGTTTGAAGGCTTGATTAAAGTTTCACCCTTTCTGGTTTTAGCTCTTCGCAAATAATACCTCATAAAACCAATAATTATAGAGTGAATATAAGTTTGAAGGCTTGATTAAAGTTTCACCCTTTCTGGTTGGAATATAAGTTCTTTTATAGTTTTCCCAACTGGATTGGTAAGAATCTGTAGTTGGCATGACATATAAGGTGATGATGAATGTATTGGGCAGTAAGGAAACTCAATAATTATAGAGTGAATCTCAAGTCTCAACCCCTTGGTTGACACTATATGTGTAAAGATGCAGTTTGGCAAGGTGACTTCTTGTGAGTTGAATATACTTGAACAGAACTTGTTAAATAAGGCTTTGGGTTGATATGTGTGTGTATATATATATCTAAACTATATATAATATACCTGATTGAGGCTAAAAACTATACCTTTTTATAACTTGACACATTATAACTAACAGTATAGAATAGTTTAAACAATTTTTAACTTCTCCATGTCCATGATATCGGTTGTGAGCGGTCTGAGATAGTTCTTACATCCAGTTGTATGGCTTCTACATATTACTGTATTTATTTCCTTTCATGTTCCGTCTTTGAAGTGATGCCAAGCATTTCATACACAATTGTGCTTCTGATAAAAACTGTATATTAAATGTTTTGTTGAGGATGAAATTCCATTGATTGTGGGTGGGCAGGTGGGGAGCAGATTCGGAGAGAGCACGTTAAAACTGGGATCGATGTTAACGGATGGGCAAGTGGGGATATTCAAGGATCGATCTGCAGCTGCCATGTCAACCTTTGGTGACATTTTACCAGTACAAGCTGCCGGACTTCTTTCATCCTTTACAACCTCCAACAGATCAGATTCTTGATTTCAATCCACATACTTCCTATGTCTGCTTCAAATTTCCGACCAATGATAAATAGAGTATTGAATCCCAAAGAGTGTAAATGCTTACTTTTCATATTAACTAGAACCTTACCTCCCACGCGAGGATATTTGTTTTTTTGGGCTAAATTATAATGTAAAAAAGTTTGCAAGTTCTTATAGTTTTTGACCATTTCAATTTAGTCCTTGTATTTTTGTTTTCAAGATTTTAATTTTCCTATTTTAGATTTAAAAAAATTATGTTTAACATTAGAATTCTAAAAAAATGATATTGTAATAATGGATATGGATTAAAACGCAATTAATAATTTTTAAAATTCACTTTCATTTTAATCATAATAAAATATTTAAATTAACTAATGATATTTAGAAATTAAAGTATTAAATTATATAAAAAATTAAATTTTATTAAAATTAATCATTTATATAATTAAAAAAAATAAGAAGATTTATATAAACAGTATACATTACAAGTAGAGTATCGAAGTCGTAAGAATTCTTCCCTATCCTAAGCATAGCCTATCAATGTTTTTTTCACCCTAGAAAGATAACCTATTATATATTCGTGTTTACATTTTATTGGTTCTTATTTCGAGTTTAGAAATTTAGTTTTATCTTCATTTTTTATATTTTTTATTTTTTTCGTGTTAATGAAATTATCATTACTCGTATTTTTTATTTTTTTCAGAAGAATTTTTTCACGTAAATATTTATGTTCAATCTTTTTAATTTTTTTATTATTTTAATTGTTCATTGCTTAATCGAATTTATCCTCAACAATTATCTTTTACGTTTAAATTTATAGACTGGAATTGTTTATGACTTGTTCGAGTGGTTGAATTAACTCAAAAAGAATATTATTTCAATACCTCTTCTCTATTTTTTTTTTTTTAGATTTTCATTGTCTACTCTCTTGAAATAGTACTATTAACTATACCAGACATTTCGGGCATTAAATAATGCATACTTTTTTATTTATTTTTGGGTTAAATATAAAATTAATATCTGAATTTATCTATTTTTTTGGATTGATATCTATAATTTTTTTATCTCAGATTGATACTCGAATTTTTTTTCGTCCACCTAAATATGAGACATGTGGTAAAATAATGTTGTGAAACGTTGTATAAATGATGTCAAGGTTACGTCATAATATATCATAATCTTAAAATTTTAATTAAAAAAACTTTTTTTTCCTTTTTACATTTCTACCCCCACCCTCACCCCCAAATTTTCTATTTTCTCTTCCTCTTCTTAACATCAAATTAAAACATCAAACCAGTGTATTGTGAACTGCAAAAAATTCATCATTATATTGAATCAAACAAAAACATAATTGATTTTTGAAACAAAAGAATTAATTGAAAGAAAAAAACAAATTGAGTGACTGGAAGCATCCAAATACTTTGAACATTCAAACAAATAATAAAAGAGAAGTAACAGAAATCGAAAACCAGATCAGATAACAAAAGGAAACGAATTACAATGAAGATTAAATACAATCCAAAGTACTCCTAATTAGATTTTTTCAAACTTTCATTTCATCAATCACTCAAGAAAAGCCACTAAACCGAGAGATATACATCTAGAGAAAAGCTAATAACACAAAGATCTACTCGAGGAAGTCCGAGTCTGAATACGGATTCACCAGCGAAGGACCTCTTATGCTTCCCTGCAATGTTGATCTCTTTCACAAGGTGTTACTGGCCATGGGCGATGGCGACAATACCATCCGCCAAGGATGCCGTTTCGCCAATAGTTATGGTTCCTATCGCCACCTCACCCCACCTTGGATGATGGCGACAAATCAGATCTAATTACTATCTCTGTCTCTCTATATGTCTGTCTGTGTACGTGTCTAATAATTTTGGGTCGATCTTCCGTTTCGAGTACTGCACTATGAGTGTTTCAGAAGCAATAACAATTTACATCATGTTAAAAGTAGTAGACATACAAAATCGTGATTCCAAGCTAGGACTGCTCCTACACTACCTTCTCCTTAACACTGGAATTTGGACAAATCTGATTACCCTTTTAAGATTCAAAATGAGACTTGTGATTTAGATGAAAGCAACGTCTTTTGCTTAAAGAGGCGTAGTGCCCACTCTCTTTTCTCAACTATGCCAATAGATTCTAACACCTTCGACGCACTAACATCTTTACCATGTATAGGAAATAGCTTGAATAATTCTAGAAGACAATGGAAGGTTCCGTTTGGTTGCTGAGAAAATCGATGGATGTTTACATTTCTATCGCCTTTGCAAACAAACTCTCAAACATCCAGAAACAAGTTGAGGAATATGCAGCCTTGATTAAAGGAGTTAAAGGGTTCGGAAAAAATGAAGAAGAAGAAGAAAAATGAGAAGAGACTAGGAAAATGGAGGGGTGAGGGTGGGGGTAGAAATGTAAAAAAGGGAAAAAAAATATTTTTTATTAATTTTTTTAGATTATGACATCACTATGACGTTATCATGACATATTTATGCCGCATGCACAACATTATTCTACCACGTGTCTTAAACTTAACGATGTTAAATTCAAATACCAAATCAATGGACGGAAAAAAAAGTTCAAATATCAATTTGGGACAAAAAAAACTATAGGTACCAATCTGAGAGAAATTGACAAGTTCAAGTATTAATTTTATATTTAACCCTTTATTCTTCTATCTCTTGTTCCTTTTTACTTTCTTCATTATTTATTTATTTTATAATATGTTATAGGAGATTATTTAAAGGGTTAGAACAAATTATCAAATTTCAAATACAGTTCCACTTTTTTTCGGGTCTTGCACAAGACGTTAGCGAAATAACAGTAATATAAAATATTTATTTAAATCACAAGATTATATATATATATATATATATCTGAAAAACAAAAAATCGAAACATGATTTAAATTGTACTGGAAGTTGATGCCTATTTTCACAGTTTCCTTAAGACAGATTTGGCCTCTCCTTTGGTGCCGGAGAAAACGTTGGTTGACTGCCTCCCAAAATACAATAATGAGATGAGTCTAGTAGTAGCACAGCTGCAATGATCAATGAACTGTAACCTTGCTTTCTTCTATCACTGAAAACACTTTGAGAATATTTGTAGGAAATATAGAAAATTCTTAAATGAAAATTGAGAGAAAAAAATAGTGTCTCATTTTCTCCTGCAGAGTATTTCGATTTAAATAGAATATTCAAGTTAAGGAACTTTTGGAAATTTTAACTAATGGAGACATTAACGTCCGTCAATTAAGGAGTCATTAAACCCAAATTGATGTTAGAATTAAAGGAACCATTAAATCAATTTAATATTTGTCCTTTTAATTCCAAAATAAAATTTGAAGAGATAAGCCTTATCGAGGAAAATAAAATTACATATTAGGCTAAAATATCCGTAATAGTTTGGATATTTCATGTTGCTCACATCATGCGAGTGCACCCCCGCCCAACTTTGGCAAGTTCAAATTTGCAAACCCTTATACACAAGAGAAAACTTTAGCTTAATCATTCAATAATTACCAAGTTGGTTCACATATATAAACATATTCCACATTTGATATCTAACCAATGTGAGATCTAAGATTTTCATTTTCCTCAACATAATTCACAAGTGGCTTACTTTGAGTATCAATTTCTCATTCATCACTCAACCATTTTGAGCATATGATATACCGTTATAAAGGTCTCATGGAATAGAATATAAAACCATGATTTTATGATTTAAATCTCTACCTTTACCCATAAAGAATATGCCTTAAAGTTTCCAAAAATTCATTTATTTGGAACCCTTTTTCTTGCCCATTCTAGTTCATTTTCTTATCATGTTGAGAAAAAGTTATTGTCAAGTGATATTGTCAATTGATGGCTATAAAGTCATGTTGAGAAAAAGTTAATACAATTATATAAAGGCATATAAGTGTGTGAATATGTTTTGGTTGTATAACTCACGCAAGTCATAATTGAATGGATGAAAAGTGCATGAAGTGATTATGGTAGGCTCTAAGAGCCCTTGAAATTTGATAATAATAATGAAGAAGAAAAAGATATTTTAAAGTGAAATGTGTTCATAAATATGATACTAGTTTACTTTATGAAGTGAATTCCCTTTATAAACATAGTGAAATAGTTAGGTGCAATCGGCATGCCAATAAGAATTAGTGTGCTTGCTTTGTGTTAGAAGACAATAGTTGTTTGAAGATAACGATTTATGCCTTATGGCATAACACTTATGTGCATAGTGAGAGCCCTAGTGTTTGGTGTGATGGTTGATGCATTACAATTTTATACAAGTAAATAGTCCATTTTTACACTATCTTAAGTTTGTTTTTAAGTAATGTTGAGTTGATTTTGTGTTATTGATTAGATTTTGGCATTTTAATAATAATTAGTGTTTTGATGCTATTTTCACTAGTTTTAGGTGTTTTTTTTATACTTTGAGTGAAATTAGAACTCATACTTACCTTTAATGTATATGTAGGAGTACTTGTTTGGGAGCAAAGGATAACAAGTTTAAGCCAAGAGACAATGTTATGCAATGCAGCATAATGTTGTGACATTATAGTAGATGAAGTATAATACCTGTAACACCCTAAACTCGACCGAATAAGCTCGACCATAATTTGGTAAGCTACATTAGCAAACGAAGTGACTCTCCGTTAACTCCCAACCTATCCTCCAACAAACCACGGAATTGTAACAAGTAATGTGCTAGGTTAACATACAACAACGGAATGTCACATAATTATGCATGGAATGCAAAACATGCGAGCTTACAAAAACAAATTAGAGGAAGGGTTCGAATGTTACTCAAGCATGGTACAAAGATTTGCATATGGCATACATTATAGGTTTGCATAACAAAATAACACATGAGTTTGCATTACTGTACAAAGCATGAGTTTGCACAATAACACGGGAATGCAAAATAACAACAGTTCGCATACCTCCTAAGTTCACATCTAAACAAATAGTTGGGTTTGCATACAAAATAGGCTTCGCAATAAAGGGTCATTCATACAAGGGTTCACATACTTTATAGGGTTTGCTAAATAGCAAGGTTATTGCTCTTAAGGGTTTGCATGCATGATGGGGGTTGCAAACATGTAAAGGTCACAAAAAATAATACTTCGCCATAAAACTGGCTTGCATATGGTATTATGAAATACTTTGGCATAAAAAAGGGAATACAATGCGACACGAATGTTAGGGAAAATAATGAAACATTAAGCTTTATTTAAGTTGAGAAAGAGAAATTAACAACAAATACTAACTTCAAGATTCATAATATGAAAGTAACTTAAACCTAAGGAAATTGTTTCAATATTAGTAGCACAATTATAAAATTAATCCCTCATAAATAAAAACCCATTGCCTTTTTCCCATGTTCACCGATATCTATTAAGGAATTTGGTCTTGCCCAGGTCATCTACCTTGCCACTGTCGTCCACGACCTACTTACCTACGAAGTAAGAGAGGAGTGGGCAAGTTCAATGAGAAATAAGTGAATATTCAAAAAAGATCAGAGTATTCTTTGAACATACAAAGTTTAAAATAGTGGGAAACTTAGTTTGTAAATTGTTTCGCATGTTTGGTTCGCTGTGAAGATGGAGACCCAATTCGCAAAACCTACCTTGTTAGAAAGCATAAGTTTGTAAAACAACTTCACATGTGCTTGATGAAAATCATCCTTAAGAACTTAGCTTGTTCTTGTTTGTAAATAGATCTTGTAAAGCGTGAAACATGCCCCATAAGTGTAACATAAGCTAAACACTTTCTAGTATGCCAACATGTCCCATTTAATGGAGCATAGCTTGACATTCCCTTATCTCTCCACATGTCCCAAGGGTCTCAACGCTCAAGTCTTTGAACTTATAGGTGAGACTCACAATCCTTTGGTATAACAATATATCCAAAATAAGGGCTCGTAAAAGAGCTCGCACAGAAACTTATCACATAGGGCTCGCATAAGTAGCTCATAATAATACAGTTTATAAAATCGTATTTTAAAAAAATGTTTTAAAACATAGGCTCGCTTGGGAGCTCACATAAAACATAGCTTTAAAACAGAACTTGAAAACAGAGTCTTGAAAATAGATTTTTGTGGAAAAACCTACTCTTGGAACTTAGTTTAAAAATCCAAAGTCTGAAAAACATAGTAGTTAGCACACATATGGCATTGACTAGACACTCATTGAAAAACTGAGAATTTAAATGAGTTTTGCTTTACCTTTATCCTTGTTAGTAGATGGTCTGACTTGTTCGCAGTATACATAAACACACAAATTACTTAAATAGACAAAACTTACGGAATTCATACATGCAAGCAAACCTAGCTTTTTGGACAATCAACCCTAACAAGATAGAAAATTACCTTGATTTCTATGAACTTGATTCTGAACATAAACTTGACAACAAAATAATCAATAAGAAATTTTTTCATGGAATAAGGGTTTATTTATAAGCACTAAGTGTCTTGATAATCTTAGGATACCATACTTGACTTAAGATCCCTAGTTGGTTTAGAAGAAGGTTACGTGCACGAAAACTATCCTAGATACACAATATCTTTATTTCCTAATTTTAGTCTGACTCGACTTTTGACTTGTGAATCCCCAATTTGCAACTCAACTGGCGAACTTAGCTTGCAATGAATTTGAAACCCTCTTATCGCATCCTTTGGCATGTACTAGTTCGCCAAAACATTGGCGAACTCCTCACTTATCCTTTTGAAGGACATTTGCTCACCAAAACATTGGCAATCTTGTTGATATTCTTTGGCAAACCCCCAGTTCATTGGAACACTTAGCGAACCTCACTTGTGAGGCCAAAACTTTTAGGCCTTACTTTGGGATGTTACATATAACACCTTAAAACCCGACCTAGAAGTTTTGACCAGATTCTGTAGGTCATATTGGCCAACGGGATGTATCGAAACAAAACATCATTCAGTTATCTTAAAACCAGTAAAACACTTATGTACTAGGTATGAAACCAAAATGAATTTAGTAATCTTAATAATGAAGTAATACGACGTAAAAATATAACCCTTTTAAAGTCAATGGAAATTTTGAACAAATACTTCAAAACAAATGTCAAAGCATGGAAACAATTAAGTTAACTTAAATCGAAAACCCCATACCCCAGTTTACTTAAATTTATTTACAAAACCAACTGAACCATATCAAAGTACTATAAAAAACTTATTTGAATCAAACTCGAACAGAATACTCTAAGATCATCCTATTATTTGAGTCCGAGACCTATCCACTCAGTTTACCTAAAAGTGAGAAAGCTAGGGAAGTGAGCTACAAAAGCCAATGTGAATCCAAAACAGACATAAATAAGCGGTGTTACACGAAAGATCAAACACACGAAAATCTCAACAATTCATTATATCTATACACATTATATAAGCAAATTAATACATAATGATTATTATCAGACCTATACGTAATACACAATCGGATGTAGAACATGCAATGAAATCACACTTATCCAATTGCTACACACCATCTCTGTCCCCCTTAATCACACTAAATAAGGTTCCCTAGACCCTTCCATCCTCTACATACCAGTTTTGGGTTATGGTGGACCTATCCAACCAAATCACACTGTTATGTGGTCGTTTTCCACTTCAATTATTGTGGCTTTACCACCAAATCAAATAATACAGTTAAACTACCAAATCGAACTTCATTCACTTCATATTCAAATCCCAACCACAAATGCAAATGCAAATAATCGAATCAATACAAATATTCAGAATTAATTGCAATCATTTTCAGATAACAAAATCAATACAAATATACATATAATCAAACATAATTATTTCGAATAACAGAATCAAAATGGATATACAGAATCGAACATAATTGTATTAGGATACAGAATAATAGAATGACAACATACATAATTTCCAATTATCACATCCAAACATTTACATACTTTAAATCCAGTATAACATAACAACACTCACTCATGCGAGCAATAAATTAGATCTTATAAATGCATATACATATTCATGTTCGAGGGGTAACATGCCCCTAAATAAACCTTTCACTAGCAAAATTAGTGTCCTAACCACTTTTACAGAGGCTTAAACGAGTTAGGGATCACCCGGGGACCAAAACGAAACATTTTGCAAAAGGGTGCAAAATTTGCAAAAAGAGGGCCACATGACCGTATAGAGTGGTCTAGGTAGTGTGACAGGGCACACGCTCGTGTGATTGAGGGACATTCTCGTGTGAGCAGCTCATTATCAAATTTAGATGTAGAGGAGACACGACAGCGTGGCCAAGGCACACGTTCGTGTGACCAACCCGTGTAACTCATTGTCAATTTTCCTAATAGGGGTTACACGACCATGTGGCCAACCCGTGTGACCCACCCTGAACCGTGTGACACCAAAATAACCTTATTTCTAAATGGCACATGGCCATGTGGACTGCCCGTGTGCGACACATGCCCGTGTGGTCCAAAAAACCACCCCAAAAATTGCTGCAAAACCTAAATTTGATTACAATTCCACCCCTAATTCAGATAGTACATAATAAACACCTTAAATCACAATTTCGAGAACTAAATATCGGTCGTTTCGCCTCCTCTCTAACTATCTAAAAACTCAATATCACAACCATATTAACCTATAAAAATCTCTATCCATATCAAATATAAAAGCATCAAAGAACTAATGTAACTTACCAGAACCAATACTTACTCTCACTCGAATCGACACTTGATTAAACAAGGAATCAAAGTACAAACAGAGCCTTGAGAAAAGACAATAAAAATAGTGTTGGACAAAGGAAGGAATTTGAAAGAAGGTAAAAAATAGAAACAATGGAAGAAGAACATGAGAGGAATAAGAGAAACAAAATGAAAATGGAGAATTAGATTTTTTTTTAAGAATTTTTAAATTAAAATAAACCAAATATAACTTAATAAAACTAAAACTTAGCAAATTTTCAGATTTAAACAAAAGTAAAATAAAATAATTTCTATTTTGCATACGCAAGGATTCAAACTCACAACCAAAGGGTATACAAAAGTTTTACCATTGAACCGCTAGGCTCATCATTGACTTTAAGATGTAAAGAAAAACATAAAAGTCTATCCGCAACCACTAACTCACCCCACAAACCTTAATTTTTCTAACCCTAATTTCAAGGTGTTATGACTAACCCCTCCTTAAAGGAATTTCATCCTCGAAATTTCCTACTAACATAACAATCACTAACTTGCACAATTTGCTACTACGCTTTCACTGCGCACTCCAATCTCAAATGCACTACCAAACAATACTTAATCTTAAATTAGTACAACGAATCGTCTTACAGATTAAATTCACTTTCACACACAAAAACAACTCTTAACCACTGAACCAGAACAAATTACTTCTTAAAGAAGTTGATTTGAACCCAAAACCTCACACACACAAGCTACATACTTAATCACAAAAGCATACCAATTGACATGGGTTTTTTTCATTCAAAGTTAATTGTTAACTTGTTGGTTACATTCAGAAAAGAAATAAAAGTTGTTCCAATAAGAAGCATCTTAGATCGAAATCTTAAAAAAAAAATCTTATTATGTTTTGATAAAAGTTATCAAATAGTGACATTTTTTCATAGAGATTTTAGTGTAGTTTTTAATTTTCATCGGGTTAGCGACCAGCGGCACCGTCGCCCGTAACACCAAGCATGGGACCTTAGCAGGGGGCTTCACCCCTTGACCTCTGTGTGTAAGAAACATTAATTGTAGGGACAATTTGGTAATTCACATTAATAAGTCGTTGAATAAAGCATGTCATATGTTTTATACTATGTTTGATATGCACTGTGTTTGAAATGCATGGTTATAGCCCAAAAACCCATTTAATTTATTATTTACAAATGTTGTAATTTTATAAATATGACATGCGTGTCGTATCTTACACATAATGCCATTCAAATATTGACTAATATAATCAACTTACTAAATGTCAATTAGGTACCAAGCACTTAATATATCAATGTTACTTATAATCTTATTCATAACCAAAGTATTAAAACATGATCATTAATTTGCAAAGTAGACATCCTATATACATACCATAAGTAACCATATTTTCAAGCTTCAAAATCTACCAAGTTAAAGGATAGTAAGTGTGAGCTCCCATTGATCCGATCGACACGTTCAAAATGTCAAAAATCTACAGAACATAATAATAAAAGGAAGTATATAAATACATAGTAACTTCATACAATTCAATTCAATAACTTACCTTCCTCATTTAATAGTTAAATGCAAATAGCTATTCAGTATATTTTCTCTATCATGACATAGTTCAACAATTCTGGGTCAATAAGTAACTTACATACATATATTCAAAGTTCGTATTTCATCTACATTAACATCACAAATTCACACTATTTGTCCTTTGAATTACCGATGGAATTTCCTAAAAGAAACTCAATATACGAGTGCAAATAACATCTGATGCTCGTCTGAGCTAATCGAATACAAAAATATATGTGTTAGGTTACCCGTCCGGGCTAAACCTTTGACAACATAGAAAATAGTTTGGCCAGGGTTATAAATACATGTAAGGTTACTAGTCTAAGCTAAACCTTTAAAACAAAAACAAATTACCCGTCCTGGCTAAATCTGTGTCACGTGTATATTCGAGTTCACAACAAATGTCGGAGCTCGATCCAATCAGAATCAATCTGTAATCTTGTATATAAGACTTTTACTAGGTTCATCGGAATTATCTCACAAATCAATTCAATCCAATTTCATTACTGAATAGTTCGATTCCAACTTACAATAGTTTTTAATATATAAATAATTAACATAATTTAACAACAATTTGAAATCACGTAAGTCGTATGAACTTACCTGGCAAAACGATAATGATTTAGATACCACAGACTATTCGACACGTTTTCATTTTTCACCTAAGTCAACAACTTGATCTATATAATGGTTAAGATTCAAAATATCAATACCAATCTCATAATATTACTCAAATCCATGCTTATAATCTTTTATTTCATTTTATACAATTTCCTTAAACTTTTATATTTTATTCAATTTAGTCCCTAAAATCAAACTTATCATAACTTTCAAATTTGAACTTTAAATTTTAAACCAATTTCAAATACATTCAATTACAGCCACCTATTATAAAAAAATCATGGAAATTACATATCGATTTCAAGATATTAACAATTTAGTCCTTATGTTCAAAATTAATAAAAATCAATTTATAAAATAATCCTTAAACATTTCATAGCTTCCAAATCTACCATTTTATATAAAAAAAAAAATCTAAGATTAATCAATGAAAAGTTTTAAAATCTTTAACAGTTTTGAAAACATAGATATTGGTTAGTTGAATCTAGTTGCAACAATCTCAAAAACATAAAATTATTGAAAAACGAACTTAAAACACATACCATGTAAGGTTGATTAAGCCTAGCCAAAACTTCTCTTAAACATCCATGGAGTATTCGGTCTTGAAACAAAAGAAACAAGAAAGAAGATATGCTTTCATTTTTATTTTTATTTTTACTTATTTATCTAATTACCATTTTAACCTTTAAAGTAAGGAAAAATTTCATACCATGCCAAACCAAACCATCCACTACGAATTTATATGGTATAATTTCCATTTAAAACGTTTAATTCATTATTTTATATTCATTTGCCACAATTAACCTATAACAACTAATTTAATAGAGTTTACGATTTACTTCTTTTTATTTAATTAACTATATAAACGTTAAAACTTCTAGATCAAACTTCAATGTACCTATTTAGTAACTCCTTAAATATTTTTATTAAATATTTACGTGATCGGTTCAAAGAAACGAGGTCTTAATACTTTATTTTCCAAAATCACTTGACTTTAGGAACAAACTACCTGTACTTAACTAATTATCCAATTAAATAAAAATTATCAAATAAAATTCACTATATCATAATACTTGACTCATAAATATTAATTAATACTATTTACGTACTCACTCGTCGAAATTGTGATCCCGAAACTACTGTTTCCGACACCACTGAAAAATGAGTTGTTACAAAGAATGTTAAGTTAGTACAAACCATATTAGCTATTCTTTCATCACCTTCTCTTTCCCTTTCGCCTTTGAGGTTTCGACATAGTCTTTAACTACGTATGATAATTTTGATACAAAGACAACCTCAATTTCTCATCATCAAACATATATAACTTGTAATTAAAACATGTTATGCACATATTCACTTAGGTCCCTTTTTAATTCTAATGCCTGAAATCCATGTATCTTTCAACTCTCCCAATTGAATCAAAATCCGATTTCATTTCCCAAAGTTCTCATCTTTTTCACATAGGTCCCTAATAAGTCATCAATGTCTTCCTTACAAACACCTAATCAAATTTTACCTCAACATCACCCATTTCATTTCTAGCTTGCTCCTCACATATACTAATCTTAACAGCTAAACATTTCATGGTTTCAAGTTCAATTTCTCTATGTTCTCATCAATGGCATCTTAAGCTAATTTCCACAATTACAAAATCTAACCATTGGGTTGGTTATATCAAGCTTCCTAGGTTAAGAATCCATGAGAATCTCAAATAAAAAGCTTGCTTACCTTAAGGAATGGTGGAAAAAACTGAAACTCTTCTTTTCTTTTCTTATTTTTGTTGAGAAGAAGAAGAAAAGAAGAATGTCCATCCATTTCTCTTTCCCACTAACACTTACACTTGTATTTAACAAAATAATTAACTTATTAATTAACCAAATCTAATGGCCATTAATTCATCCATACATAAGTAAGTGGAAATGGATGGCAAGGAGGATGCTCGACCACTAATCAAGTTTTAATAATGGCTAAATTGCTTTTGAGTCTTTGGCATAATTACAACTTAAGGGCTTCCTTAAACTCTAATAAATTCTTTCTATTTAGCTCACTTCACAGTCTAGTCCCTGTATTCTAATATACAACTTATATAATTTAATCACTTTACAGTTCAATCTTTTAATTTCATATGTCACATAACTCCTTGAATAAAATTCTTAAGGTTAGCTTGACTTAGAAAATTTAGTCTTGAAACGAAAATCGAGTTGTTACACGTAATCTTTATTTTAGTGAGGTGGATTAAATCCTAAATCTAAGGTTTAGGTTTATTCATTTTGATCTAAGGGTTAAAAACATTTTGGTTTTCATTTTAAAAGTTCACACTATAGTTACTACCAAATTTAGTTGCTACCAAAGTGAGTTTTTTCAAATATAGTTGTTAATGTGATAAGGATGATTGCGAAAGAAGGATCGTACGTAGTTTGTCCAAGTCCCAAATTTGACTTCGGGCTTTATATGTTTTGGAATAAACTTGGATTTTGAAACAATTTGAAACATAAACAAATCCAAATATGACAAAAAAATTGAAGAAAAAGAATTGAAATAAATAACTAAGAGAAGTAAAATAGAACAATAAAGAAGAAAATAAGGAAGCCAGATAAAAAAGATGGAACGTGGTGTGTAGAAGTTCTAAGGAATCTTGGAAACAAGAAGAATCCACAACTTCTGTTCAAAAAAGAAAACTTGGTAAGAAAAAGTTTGAAAATGATCCCACAATCTGAAAATATTGTTAAAACTCTTTTAAAAGAAAACTCTTGAAAAAAAAAAAAAAGCTCAAAGAGAAGTTAAATAATAATCATGATAAATTGAAAAAATTAAGTACTAAAAAAATAAGTGTTAAAAAATTAAGTATTAAATTTAAATTACAAAGTTTATTTGATATATTACTTGAAACTTAACACCGAATATAATTAGATTATTTGTAAATATAAACGGTAAAGTATGAAAATTGTAGTCTACATTTTATACTTAATTTTTAAATATTTCATAAATTTTAAACATTTCATGTTATTTTAAACAAAATTAAATTTTAAACTTAAAATTTTATGGAAAATATAATATTAAAATAAATAAAATAAATTGAAAGTATTTTTTATTAAGTGGTAAATAGCTATTATCTATTTATTACTTTCCATACTTTTTATTAAATTGTTTTTATTTTGAATTATTAAGCATATGTAAAAAAAAAAAAAAATTCAAAATATTAAATTTTATTAAATCTGGCTTGTGAATAAAAAAAAAACCCTCGCACGTGAACACAAATAGTTCACACGAACGAACTAGGGTTTGGGAAGTGTAGTCCTTTAAATATCAATAGAAGCTCTCCTCTTCGAAATTCTCAATCGGAACGTCACCATTCTAGAGAGATCATCGTAGATTCGAGTTCAAAGCGCTAACCAAGATGAGAGCCAAGGTACTTTCGTCTAATCTCTCGTTTTCATGATTTGTTTTTGTTCTTCTTTCTCATTTTCTTCTTCAAATAAATAAATCCCTTTTGCGTTTAGAAATTAATTTGTTTTTACTCATTTTTTCGTAGAACTTTGGGGTTTTATAATGTATGATCTGTTTTCGAAAAGGAAAAAGCGGCATTGAAGGGCAGGAATATTTGTGATAATGATTGTAATGAATGATAGAGCCTAGGGTATATTTGATTATAATCTGATTTAATCCAAATTCTTTAGTTTTAATTACATTTGCAGTTTTAGCTTTGTTTCCTTTTAGTTAACTGATTGTAATCAATGCGGTAAAGTAACTAAAGAAAATAAAAGAAACTGGGTGAATTTGAGAGATTATTGAGTTGAGACTGAAAAATGAGGAAAGCTGGTTAGAGAAGCCTTAAACTTTAAGTGAAATATGTGTTAACATGGAACTATATGGGTTATCAATTTGGAAAGTGCTTATTTTTTGGTTAGCTTTTTAGCCTCGTTTCCTTTGGATATTAACTTGCAAAGTGACTGAGATGAAATGCTATTGAGGAAAATTAATATGTTAGCTTTGGTGTTAGTTTGGGGTGGGGAAATGAATGCTATTCAAGCTAAAAATCTTGAACAAATTCTTCCCTTGAGCATTATTTTGACTCTTCTGGTGATTCGAATAAAACTTTGTTCAATTCCCTTGAACAAAAAGTTTTATCTGGTTGATATACATTCTTGATCTAGCTTACCCTAATTAATTTCTTGGCTATTTGAACAAAATGGACATGGTAACACTTTAGAATTATTGTGAGGGAGTGATTCGAAACTAAATGCTCAACTATCTTATGCTTTTCAGTGGAAGAAGAAGCGCATGAGGAGGCTGAAGAGGAAGCGTCGAAAGATGAGACAGAGATCCAAGTAGATGCGCCTTGGACTGATTTAGTCTTGCCCTGACAATCCCGTGTCTTCATGATTATCCTGCATATGTTGCATGAAGTTGTGAAGATTGAAGGGTATTTTCAGGCAACCTTATCTGTTTTGTCTTCTAAATCTAGGTTAATGTTTTAAGACTGTTTGAGATGTTTGTCTGGTACTATTAGATATTATGTTGGGATTTTGTGGTTTGATCTGTGTAAGCAGTTATCTTTAACATCCTAATTGTTTGAAATCGAAGCTTTTCTTCTGCTTATATGGTCCATAATATGCGAGATAGATTGTTTCCTTATATCCTCTAGCATTTATGAGATTGTTGAAATGGCCTTCGACTGGTCGTCAGATCAGGTATGACAGCAGTTCCCGATTCGATCAGGGTTATCATTACATTCGTCCAAATCCAGCACAATTATTTGGTATGGAGTAAAAGACCAGGAGATACGATCCTTGCAGATTTTATCGAGGGTAAAATGTATTATATTGGCAATAATTTCAATACCAATTAAATTAAATTATGATAAGAAAAAAAGGGTAAATTACCCATGGTCATTTTTGTTTACTTCATGTTATATTTTAGTTAGTTATTTATATTTAGAGATAAATTTTGATTTAACGTGTAATTGTATACATGAATTTAAATTTGGTATAATTATGCACGTGAAATTTTAATTGTGGATCAAATGTATACTTAAATTTTAATTTTGATTTAATCATATATATTTAAAGAAATAAATACATTAATTTATTTTTATATTGGATAAATATAATTATTTATGCATGCAATATATAAACATAAAATGATGTTATATTAATAATTGTTTTAATAATTTATAAGAATTAGATTAAATCAAAATTTTATGTATAAAATTGCATAAAATCAAAGTTTATGTATACAATTGCACATTAAATCACAGTTGATGTATAATTTTGATATTTATCCCTTATATTTAAAATGTTATGTTTTAATTACTTATGATATTGTGTTATGATATTTTAATTATGTATGCAATATATAAACATAAAATAATGTTATATCAATAATTGTCTTAATAATTTATAAGAATTAGATTAAATCAAAATTTCATGTATAAAATTGCACAAAATCAAAGTTCATGTATACAATTGCACATTAAACAATCGTTGATGTATAGTTTTGATATTTATCTCTTATATTTAAAATGTTATGTTTTAATTACTTATGATATTGTGTTATGATATTTTAATCACTGAGTCATAAATTGTCGTTAATGATGTAATAATAAGTTGACGTGACATGTTAAATTATTATTTCAAATAAAAATTTTAGGTTAAATTATAAAATGATGGGTTTCTATATTTTTTTGGTTTTGAGTAATTTAATTTTTTTTTCTTTTATGTTATTTTAACTTTACTCTTTATTTTCATGCCATTTGCTAACTATTAAAACCTTCCATCACCACCCATCATCTTTATTTCATCCACCAACACCTTCATCACTATTATGATCTCATTCATGGCAAACTTAACAATATCATCCCTTCACCTAATAATCCAAGTAAACAATTAATAAGCCCCAAAAAATCATAGAGAGCCAAAGAAATGGAGAAGGTAAGTAAACTGAGAGAGAAGTAAAAAGAGAATGAAAAAAGAGAGGAAAGTTTAAAAATACAAAAAGAAAAAAAATTAAACTACTCAAAACGAGAAAAAATATAAATCTATTGTATAATTTAATTTGTTTGAAATGATGATTTAACGTGCCACGTCAATTTAACATTACACCGTTAATGACAATTAACGGTTCAATGACTATAATGTTACAACAAGATAACATAAATGATTAAAATATAACATTTTTAACATAAGTGATTAAAATATAACCTGAAATAAACAAAAGTGATCATGAGTATAGTTTACCCAAACAAAAAAGGGTAAAAAACATGCTATGATGAGTAAAACAAAAAAAAAATGTTTTCAAAATGAGACTTTTATTAGATGCTTGTTGAAGAGGGGGATAATAAATCATGTAATATCAGCCATTAATACATAATTAAAAGTGTTCTACATGTAATACAGGATTTACAACAAAAATAGTAACCAGCTTATTCAAATAAAAGTGCCACAAATTTGAGTCATTGTGCTGGAACTAGATTCATCTTCATTCCACCTTCCAAATAATTGGACCACTGCCAAATGATCTCAAAGCCATTTCTTCATAACAAATTCATATTTAACAGTAAAAGATCAGAATCAAAATCACAGATCGATAATATTTCAATTTCTTCCATTTTCCTACATGTTTTCGCACTCCAAAAATCAGAAATTATCAATGGCAGAAAGGTTGTACTGCATTATAAGTCTTTCTACAACATGTTGACTAACAACTTCTCTCATATGCAACTCCTTCAATACCTGTGCTGCCAGCTGCATTTGTCCTTCATGAGCAATCCCTTCCACCAGTATGGTATACGTTGTCTCGTTAGGCATATAACCTTTCTCTATCAGCATCTCGAAAACCTTCAAGGAGAGATCAGTTCTGTGGGATTTGCAGAATCCTAATACAAGTGCATTGAAATTGTCAACATCAGGCTTAAAGTTACTTTCTTCCATTAGTATGAAAATCTGCATTGCTGCTTGCAGCATTCCCTCCAAGCACAATCCTCTGATTAGTGAGGAGTAAGTGTACGAGTCCGGAGTGAAGCCGGACTTGGTCATTTCATATAAAAGCTGAAATGCTGGATATGTGTTCCCTTTTCTGCATAAACTAGAAATTACACTCTTGTAGAAATCATTCGGAGTAGTACTTTGTTTGCTCGCAAGGCTTTGAAATATGGAGAATGCCTCTTGCACCATTCCCTGCTCACACAGCACAGCAATAGCATTATATGTTCCTTCATTAGGTTTACAACGTCTATAGATCATCTGGTCTAGACACTTAACCACAAGATCCACCTTTGCCTCTTGGCAAAGTTGTGCGATTATCGGGTTATAACTTGTAGCACTGACTTTAAAATGTCCTCTAATCATTTCATCTAAAACATCCAGAGCATGGTAAGTCCTGCCATGGAGGGCAAGAGAACCAATCAAAGTATTGTAAGTAACTACAGAAGGAGAACGATCGTCACCATCCATCTCTGCCAAAAGCTCATTTGCTTCTTTCCACCGTCCCTCGTAACACAAATTCCTTAACACAATGTTATAGCTCACAACATTTGGACTAAATCCTTGAGCAGGCAAATCTCTGAAGAACCTAATAGCTTCGTCAGTCCTCCCTTCCTTGCACAACCCAGTCAACAAAACATTGTAACTAACCAAATTAGGCTTCCCACCTTTGGCAATGATCTCATCCAAAAGCTTCGTTGCTTCATTTACACCTTTTTCCTTATAAGCAGCTTCAAGCAAGAAAGAAAAAGTGAATTCATTGGGAACTAGTCCTTTTTGGATTAACCTATCCAAAAGCTGCAAGCTTTGCTTCAAGTTTCCATGCATACAAAGACCTCTAACTAAAGAGTTATAAGTAACAGTATTAGTTGGATAACCATAAGCCTCCATTTTTTCCACTAACTGCATTGCATGCCCAACATTTCCTCTCTTGCACAAATGGTTTACCAAGAATGTATATGAAGCAGCATCAGGTATGATACCAGAATCAACCATCATCTCCATCACTCTAATAGACTTTTTCATCTTATTAACCTTGCACAAATCATACAACAGCTGAGTAGCTTGAACTACATCAGGCTTCTGTCCCTTCCCCACCATATGTTCCATGTGAAAATATGCATCACTAAGCCTAAGTTCCCTACTTTTACTGTCAGTCTTCCCTGTCTTCCAGTTGGGTAAAGTAAAAACAGAGTCTTTAGGAGAAACTGTGATCTGGGTAGTGGCTAAAACCTTGGAAAAGCCCTTGCTGAGTGAAAAATAATGAAGGTTCGCGATTTGGTAAAAGAAACCAGATGGTCTCCTTGTCGTTTCAGGTGACGGGTTTGTCAAAAAAGATATAGAGTTGATTAAAGTTGCCATGGATTCCAAAAAAACAAAGAGAAAAAAAGTATGACAGAAAGAGTAATTCAGTTCCTGTTGGTGAGTAAAAAGGAAAACAGAAAGAGATGAATCTAAGTTCAGCAAATATTTTCTAAGAGAAACTGAAGAGAGTAAGAGGGATGAACATACATATAACTGGGTGGAGTGGGCTTTGAAATGGAGATTGTTGGGTGGCTTTTCTTCAGTGAGGAGAGCTTCTTTCACTTTGGCAAGAGGGCAAGGGCAGAGACTCAGCTCGTCGCCTGCCCATTGCCATCCACTGCTCTTTCCCTCATTATCCAACTACAGCTGGTGGACAATTTTTTTTTTAGCTACCTACGCGCTGTTTACTAGTATGATCGCCACGCGCTGACTCTCCTAAACTTCCCAAGCTTCTCGGTATTAAGTTGTGATATTAATTTTTAGGTATTTAATGGAAGAAAAATTTAGATTAAAATATTCTTTAATTAACCACAGTTCATGCACACACAAATTTAATAACTAATTTTATAATCGAGGGTTTTTACGTGCCAAACACTTTGAAACATTTCTCTTTTTTAGATTTAACACGTACCTTGAAATGTATCACTCATACCGCGAGGTATTAAGATAAACCACCATGCTGATGAACTCGTTAACTAGCAAGCTCACCAGCAAAGCAGCAGAGACATCTCGCCACATGCGAGGTAGAAAAACACAAGACGACAAAAAAAACCGCGAAGTTGTTCACGAGGAGAGGCTAAAATTATAACCAGACCAAAACATGTGTAATAAACATGTTCACTAAATCCCATTCCAATCCCATTTGGTCAAAACACTCTAATTTACCAATTCAAAGATTTATGGTGTGACAATCACACCCGCAAGTTTAAGGATAGTAACAAGTAGTATGGAGAACTACTGCCAATTATAGCACTAATCACTAACTATTACTCTATAATTTGTAAAAATAAGTTAATAACATTTTTTTTAATTTAAATAATTAAATAAAATTTAAAAATTTAAAAGAATAACAATCAATAATAAAAAACTAGGATTACAATTTTATCCAATGAATTAACTAATTATTCTATTTCCACCCAATTTATTTTGATAGGGTTTATTACTAATTTGGGGTACTAAGATTCCCTTAATTATTTTCCAAGCTATTAAATTCTTGAAACATTCTATTTCTTTGATGTTACTATGTATGCACAGTTTGATTTTGAGTCACCCGAGGTTGATGTTCGAGTTACAAATCCACCAGATCAGAATATGATATTTAATTTGATACGTTTAAAGTGTCTGTTGAGAATACAAGATCTTGACTTTCCTACTGATTTGATATTGTTATCTTTTCACGAATTTGATATTATCTTAGGAATAGACCGGTTGACATTACACGATGTTGTATTGAACTGCAAACTGAAATGGATTGATCTAAAATGTCAGACTGATGAAATGATTACAATTGAGTCCGGTAAATTAGACAGTACTATTAGAATTGTCTCAGCTATCTTTGAACAGAAATTGATTAGAAAATATTGTGAAGCGTATCTGGCGTATATACTTGATACTCGAGAATCAGGATTAAAGATTAATCAACTACCGATTGATAATGAGTTTACAGATGTGTTTCTTGAAGAATTGTCAAGATTACCGCCTAAACTTGAAATTGAGTTTGTGATTAACTTGATGCTTGAGATTGCTCCTAAATCAATCGCATCCAATCGAGTGGCACCAGCTGAGCTAAAAGAACTTAAAGCACAATAGCAAGAGTTCTTTGATAAAGGTTTTATTCGACCGAGAGTATCTCCCTAAAGTGCACCTGTGTTGTTGTGAAAAAGAAAGATGGGTTGATGAGATTGTGCATTGATTACAGGAAATTGTATAAATTCATGATAAAGAATAAATATATGTTGCACGTATCGATGACTTGTTTGATTAGTTAAAAGGTGCCATAATGTTTTGAAAATTAATCTCAAATCCTGTTGTTATCAGTTGCTATTTAAAGATATTGATGTACTGAAAAAAATTCAAACTCATTACGACCATTATGAATTTCTGGTAATGCTATTCGGAGTAATTAATGCTTTGTTGTTTTATGGTTTTGCTGAACCAGGTTTTTCAGTCTCATCTAGATACATTGATAGTAATATTTATTGATGATATACTAATTTATTCTAAAACATAATCTCAGCAAGCTTTGCATTTGCAAATCATATTACAATCTTCGCACAAGAAACAATTGTACGCAAAATTCAGTAAATGTGAATTCTGGTTCGGAGAGGTTGGATTTCTTGGTCATGTGATTTTCTACAGATGATATCTAAGTTTATCCAAGTTGGATTTCAACAATTATTAACTGGGAACCTTTGAAAAATTGTTTAGTGGTGCATAGTTTACCTAGGTTTAGTAAAAAATCACTGTTTGCTTTGACAACATTAAATGCTAAATTGATTTTGAATAGTGATGGTTTTGTTTTAGCTTAATTGAAAGTTAGAACGACGTTCTACAGAGAATTCGAGTGTTGCAAGATGATAGGCTGAAATTGATAGTTAAACGAGAACAAATTTAAGGTAATCTGTAACATCCGTGTTCTTGAATCGGATTTGGAGCAGTAAAAGAGTAGAATTGAGAATTAGACTATGTAGCTAAAATAAGAAAAAGTTAGAAAATTAAGGATTAATTAGTAATTGTGAGAAAGGAGGAAGGACTAAATAGTAATTTATCCAAATTGAATTATGAGTCATCATGGGAATTAGATTGATTAAGGAGGTGCAAAAGAGTAATTTGGTGGAAGATATTTTTGGAGGCAAAGTTTTGGGCCAAAGTGTAAAGTTGGAAGGCCCAAGGACTAAAAGTGAAATTTTACCATTTTTATTAAGTGAGATATTTTTGAAGAGAAGTCTAGAGAATATGAGAGAAAGAAAAAGAAATAAAATATGAAAAAAATTACATCTTTTCATAAGCTTAACCGTCCATGCCTATTCTCTCTCCATCCAACTTTTGCTTTTATTCCAATTTAGTCATTTCACCATTGTTAAGCCCTCCAAGCTCCAAAATCTCCTATTTTCTTTGAAATTTCTAAAAGAAAAGTATAGAAGGAGGTTAGTAGACACCTCAAACCTTTTATAGAATTCATTTTGAGGTGTTAGAGAGCATAGGGACTAAATTAGAATTTTGTGATTTCAAGAGCTAAGGTAAGAGATGACTCAATTTTCATGATATACATGTATTTTTCTGCATATTAGAATAAAAATCATTAAATTATAGCTCATAATTTTACATTTCTATGTGAAATTGAAGAGAAAGAGAAGAAACAAAAGGGACCAAATTGAAGACAAAGGAAAAGAATAGCGCAAGGGGTAAAAAGAGAGAAAATTCAACCTTCTTGTTGTAAGTACTGCAAAAGTTTTGATTTATAGTTTACTTTCTCTAATGGTATATGAATTATTAGCATAGAAATTGTTAGATTGGTACATAATTTGAATGTTTACAATGATAAAATGAAGGGATTAATGTGTGATTTAGTAAAAAAGTTTGGACAGAACAGAGGATTAACTTCGAAAATTCACCAAAAATTGTATATAATGAGTTAAGGGTCGAATTATATATTTAATTAAATCTTATTTAGTGTATTTTCATATGGAAGAAACGATGATAGAAATGGATCTGTATATTCTGAGATATAACTGATTTTGTGTAACAAGGTCAGAGTAGGTTCGAGTTCCCTTATTCTGACTTTGAAAAATTATTAGAGGCTGAAATTTATATGAATAAATCCTTAATGAGTCTATTTTCAAAAGAAATAGACAGGAACGTCATCTGATCTCTGTACAAAAATGATAAATAATTTTTAGTGACGAAAGGTCGAAACTGTCAAGCAACAGAGAAGGGGTAAATTGAAAGAATTTACTGTACAAATTGGCTAAAGCAAAAATTCTTGAACTTTTATGGTAAAAAGATGATTTAGTCTAGTTTCAAAAACATCAATCGGATTATAATTTCGAATTCTTTAGCTCATGATATAAATAATTTAGTGACTATGACACAAGTGGACAGGTTTGAAAACTAATGTGAAAATAAAAGTAAGCGGTATATGATGATGAATATATGAGAAAAATATGTGTGAGATATTATGTGTTTAAATATAAATATTGATTATATGACTAAATGGTGATGTTGTGGAAGCTTTTGAGAAAACAAAGGTGAGAAATACATGATTATGTGTATGTAAAGAGAAATGTAAATGTGATATATGAAATTATGAGAGATTATGCCCATGTAGACAAGTTAGAACCATTGTGATAATAGTGGCATGCCATTAAGGAACGCTAGCGCGCTTCTGTTACCCAGCACTGTGTGTGCTTCTATTTCCCCAGTACTTATGTACCTCTGTTAAGTACTTCGATACTTTCTACTTGTTCCGTTTATCCGATAGGTTCTATGAAAGTCTACAATGGGATAAAATGAGAAAAAGGTGAATCACTGTATGAAATGTGCCATGGTGGTAAGTTATATGATACAAATGAATAAAAGTAAAAGCTTATAAGCAAGAGTTGACATGATTTTACATTACTTTTGTGGTACTTACTAAGCCTTCATCGGCTTAACGCGTTTGTTTTAACGCGTAAGTACAAAGTTACAAGGAGTAAAGTCAAGTTCAGGGACCTCTCATCACATCACATCATCCTTTGGAGGACTCCAAATATAGGTATTTATTTTAAAGGAAATGGCATGTACAATGGTACTTTTATGAGTCCCTAATGAGTGGGAAAAATGTTATCTTGAATGTTATGAATTATGAAATGAAATGATTAGTATACAATATTTTGACTCAAATGGTCTTAAAAGACATCGGTTTTTAAAGAAAATTTTCTGTTACTCGACTTTCTGTGCCGTACTGTAATGTAATGCTTTTATATTGGGTTTATACGTATAAACCGAGTATAGGGGTGTTACATTTGGTGGTATCAAAGCAAAGGTTTTCTGATGTTTGGGACCGAAAAATGAGTCCATTTGTACATGCCATTTTATATGATGTTGTGATAAGAGGTTATTTAGTTATTTAATTGATTAATTTGTGAATACTGTAGAAATTAAAGATGTCGAATAGACGTGAAGGTTCTGAAGATGAAGTGAAAAGTAGGGTCCCAAACCCTGAAAGAGAAGAAGAATCACATAGGATTCGAGCTGAAAGAGAATCTATAAGTGAAGAGAGGACTCAACCCATAAGTGAGTCAATGTTTTTCCAACAAGAAATATCGATTGCTGCTTTGTTACAAACAATGAATCAATTATTACAGCAAATGGTAAGAAATAGTAATGCTCAGAATGTGCCTCCACCACCACCTGCTAGTGCCCCTCAGCAACAACCATCTGCATCTAGTCATTGATCTCCTTTAGAGAGATTGAGAAAACATGAGACTGAAGAGTTTAAATGTAGAAAAGATGATGATCCGGTAGAAGCTGAAGAATGGCTTGAGAATAGTCAAAGATTATTTGAAGAATTACAATGTACTAGAGAGGAAAAGTTGAGATGTGCAGTATCTCTGCTGAAAGGCGAAGCATACCAGTGGTGGACCACGGTATTGAATGTTCATCTTGCTGCAAGAATCAACTGGAATTTCTTTGTGTCTGAGTTTAAAAAGAAGTATATCAGTGAGTTTTATCTGGACCTGAAACAAGATAACATGATAGTGGCTGAGTATGAACGTGAATTTATCAGACTGAGTAGGTATGCCAAGGAATTGATAGCTGATGAAGCAGATATGTGTAAAAGATTTGAATGGGGATTGAATGAAGAAATACAAGTTCCTCTTCTACTATTACATCTACAAGAATTTTCTGTTCTGGTTGATCGAGCTCAAAGGTTAGAAGAAGGATTAAATCATTCGAAACAGAAAAGTACTGGAAAAAGAATTGCAACTAGTTCTGCTCTTCCTTCTTCAAAAAGAATGAAAGAGTCCCAAGATCCCAGACATGATTCATTTTCTGTTGGACAGAAATCTTGAGACCAAATCAGATAGATTCAACAAAGTACTTCCATAGTTAGCACGGGTGGTACTAGAAGAAGACCATCTCAATTACCGTCATCATGTGAATATTGTGGAAAGTTCCACAGGGAAGAATGTCGAAGAAACACTAATGCTTGTTTCAGATGCGGATCTCTAGATTATTTTATTAGAGATTTCCCAACAATAATGGAAAATATTACAGAACAATCAGTGTAACACCTCTATATCCGGTTCATATGCATAAACCCGATATAAAAGTATTACATTAAGATAAACCGAGTCATGCAACTTTTTTTTTATCCAAAATACCTCATTTTATTTCGTCACATAAAACATTTCAAAACAACATTTTCGTTTTCTATTAAGTACACGTACAAGTTTCATAATACATGCCATTTTACATCAAAAGTAATATACCTAAATTTGAGCTCCAAGTGATGTGATGTAATGAGAGGTCCCGATCTAGCTTCTTGTATACCTTGTACCTATGCGTTAAAATAAACGCGTTAAGCCGGTGAAGGCTTAGTAAGTACTACAAAAGCAAAGTATAAACTTTTAAATTTTCTCATGTAATTTACTCTTTCTCCTTACCAGTATATAGCTTGTATCTTACCACATTGACATTCATTTCACTTTGGTCCACATTTTTTTTTCCACAATTTAGCCCAAAGTAGACTTCTATAGAACCCATCGGATAAACGGAACAAAAAGTACCAAAGTACTTAACAGTAAGCACACAAGTGCTTGGGAAACAGTAAGCACACACAGTGCAATCCAGTAGGCACACACAGTGCAATCAGTAGGCGCACATAGCGCAAATCAGTAGGCACACAAATTGCGAAACAGTAAGCACACGAAGTGAGAAACAGTAAGAGCGCTAGCGTTCCTTAATGGCATGCCACTACTATCTCAATGGTTCTAACTTATCTACATGGGCATAACACTTCATATTCATCATTTCTCATTATTTCACCCATCACATTTATATTTCAAAGTTGTTCACTTGCATCACAGTCACTAAATTATTTATATCTTGAGCTACATAATTCAAAATTATAATCCGCTTGATGTTTCTGAAACTAGACTCAATCATATTTTTACCATAAAATTTCCAGAATTTTTACTTTAGCCAATTTGTACAGTAAATTCTTTCAATTTACCCTTTCACATCTGCCTGACAGTTTCGACCTTTCTTAACTAAAAATTATCTATATTTTAGTAAAAAAATCAAATGATGTTCCTGTCTATTTCTATTAAAAATAGACTCATTAATGAATTAACCATACAAATTTTAGTCTCTAATAATTTTTATATATTTTTCTATGATTTTTCAAAGTCAAAACAGGGAAACTCGTACCTACCCTGACATTGTTACACAAAATCAGTTGTATCTCAGAATATACAGATCCATTTTCATCATCGTTTCTTCCATATGAAAGTAAACTCAATAAGATTGAATTTCATATATAATAGGACCATTAACTATTTATATACAATTTTTAGTGAATTTTCAAAGTTAATCCTCTATTCTGTCCAGACTGTTTTACTAAATCACACATTAATCCCTTCATTTTATCATTGTAAACATTCAAATTATGTACCTATCTAACAATTTCTATGCTAAGAATTCATATACCATTAGAGAAATTAAACTGTAATTTAAAACTCTTGTAGTACTTACAACAAAAAGGCTGATTTCCTTCTCTTTTACCCCTTGTTCTATTCTTTTCCTTTATCTTCAATTTGATCATTGCCTCTCTTCTCTTTCTCTTCAATTTCACATAAACACATATAAGCTAAATGCTATAATTCAATGATTTCCATGCTAAATAACAGTAAATTACATGTATATCGTGAGAATTTAACCATTTCTTACCTTAACCTTTGAATTCAAATTTTCTCGATTTAGTCCTTTGTCTCTCTAACACCTCAAAATTAATTCTATAAGAAGTTTGAGGTGTCTACTAACTCTCTTTTATGACTTTCTTTCAGAAATTCCAAAGAAAATGGAAGGTTTTGGGTATGGAAAAACTTAAAAATGATGGAAGGACCTATTTGGAATAAAAGCAAATGTTGGAAATGGAAGAAAAGGATATGGACGGCTACTTAATGAAAAAGTTGATATTTTCATCTTTTTAACCATCTTTTTCTTCTCTCAAATTCTCTAGAATTTTCACTTAAAATATCTTACTTAAGAAAAATGATAAAATTACACTCTTAGTCCTTGAGCCTTCCAACTTTACACTTTGGCCCAAAACTTTGCCTCCAAAAATATCTTCCACCAAATTACTCTTTTGCCCCTCCTAAATCAATCTAATTCCCATGATGACTCAAAATTCATTTCGGATAATTCGCTATTTAATCCTCCATATTTTCTCTCCTTTACTATTTAATCCTTAATTTTTTCTAACCTTCCTTACTTCAACTAAATATTTCTAATTCTCTATTCTATTTTATCACTATTCCAAATCCGGTTCAAACACACGGATGTTACAATTAGCAAGGGGTAGTTCAGCTCCGCAAAGAAGTAAATTGCCCGAAAATTCTGGTAATGTTAATGTGAGATCGACAAGGGATGGAGTTGATAGATTAGAGTCCAGGATGCCACGGACATATGCCATCAGAACAAGGAAGGAAGAAGATGCTCCAGATGTGATCACTAGTAAATTTTCTTTATTGATTCTTTTGTAGTTGCATTAATTGATTCTGACTCTACGCGTTTATATCAGTAGTAAAAGAGAGAGAATTAGAAGTAGAACTTACTGAACATAAGATAAGAGATATCCTCTAAAAATCCAGGGTTATAAGTTCTCGGTAGATTTATTGGCCTCGACATTTCATGAATTCGATGTGATATTGAGAATAAATTGTTTAACTGATCATAGGGTCATGGTTGATTGAAAAAGAAAAAGGATTTCTTTGAGAACTCTAGATGGTAAAGAATTAATTGAGATTAGTGATACTTATTAATGATATCTTAGTGTACTCAAATGACGAAGAAGAACGTGAGAAGTATCTCTGAACTGTATTATAGATTCTTAGAGAAATTATTCGACATATGATCTTGAATTGGTTGCAATGGTGTTTACATTAAAGATTTGGAGACACTATTATATGGAGAAAAGTGTTATATACATACTGATCATAAGAGTTTGAAATATTTTCTAACTCAGAAAGAGTGTAATTTGAGATAAAGAAGATGAATTGAGTTGATTAAGAATTAGGATTGTATCATTAACTATCATCCTGGGAAAGCGAATGTAGTAGCTGATACTCTGAGTAGAAAGTCCATAACAGCGTTGGAGGCAATAATGCACACTTGGAGATGCAATCAGATAGTGAGATGATAGTGGAATTGAAAGTAAAGCTAATCTTATTGTAAGAAGTGAAAGATATGCAGAAAGAGGATGATGAGTTGAAACAAAAGATTTTGGATGAATCTCATCATAGTTTCTTTGCTATGCACCTAAGAAGTAACAAGATGTATCATGTTTTGAAACGATAAAACAGTAATATTCGCAATTATTCAGTACAGGTAAATTTCAAGGATGAAATTTATTTTAAGAGGGGGGAGAATTGTAACATCCGTGTTCTTGAATCAGATTTGGAACAGTAAAAGAGTAGAATTGGGAATTAGACTATGTAGCTAAAATAAGAAAAAGTTAGAAAATTAAGGATTAATTAGTAATTGTGAGAAAGGAGGAAGGACTAAATAGTAATTTATCCAAATTGAATTATGAGTCATCATGAGAATTAGATTGATTAAGGAGGGGCAAAAGAGTAATTTGGTGGAAGATATTTTTTAAGGCAAAGTTTTGGGCCAAAGTGTAAAGTTGGAAGGCCCAAGGACTAAAAGTGAAATTTTACCATTTTTATTAAGTGAGATATTTTTGAAGAGAAGTCTAGAGAATATGAGAGAAAGAAAAAGAAATAAAATATGAAAAAAATATCATCTTTTTCATAAGCTTAACCGTCCATGCCTATTTTCTCTCCATCCAACTTTTGCTTTTATTCCAATTTAGTCATTTCACCATTGTTAAGCCCTCCAAGCTCCAAAATCTCCTATTTTCTTTGAAATTTCTGAAAGAAAAGTATAGAAGGAGGTTAGTAGACACCTCAAACATTTTATAGAATTCATTTTGAGGTGTTAGAGAGCATAGGGACTAAATTAAAATTTTGTGATTTCAAGAGCTAAGGTAAGAGATGACTCAATTTTCATAATATACATGTATTTTTCTGCATATTAGCATAAAAATCATTGAATTATAGCTCATAATTTTACATTTCTATGTGAAATTGAGGAGAAAGAGAAGAAACTAAAGGGACCAAATTGAAGACAAAGGAAAAGACTAGAGCAAGGGGTAAAAAGAGAGGAAATTCCGCCTTCTTGTTGTAAGTACTACAAAAGTTTTGATTTATAGTTTACTTTCTCTAATGGTATATGAATTATTAGCATAGAAATTGTTAGATAGGTATATAATTTGAATGTTTACAATGATAAAATGAAGGGATTAATGTGTGATTTAGTAAAACAGTTTGGACAGAACAGAGGATTAACTTCGAAAATTCACCAAAAAATTTATATAATGAGTTAAGGGTTGAATTATATATGTAATTAAAGCTTATTTAGTTTATTTTATATGGAAGAAACGGTGATGGAAATTGATCTGTATATTCTGAGATATAACTGATTTTGTGTAACAAGGTCAGAGTAGGTTCGAGTTCCCCTATTCTGACTTTGAAAAATTATATTAAAATGTATAAAAATCATTAGAGGCTGAAATTTATATGGATAAATCCTTAGTGAGTCTATTTTCAAAAGAAACAGACGGGAACGTCATTTGATCTCTGTACAAAAATGATAAATAATTTTTAGTGACGAAAGGTCGAAACTGTCAAGCAGCAGAGAATGTGTAAATTGAAAGAATTTACTGTACAAATTGACTAAAGCAAAAATTCTGGAACTTTTATGGTAAAAAGATGATTTATTCTAGTTTCAGAAATATCAAGAGGATTATAATTTCGAATTCTTTAGCTTAAGATATAAATAATTTAGTGACTATGACGCAAGTGGACAGGTTTGAAAATTAATGTGAAAATAAAAGTAAGCGGTATATGATGATGAATATATGAGCAAAATATATGTGTGAGATATTATGTGTTTAAATATAAATATTGATTATATGACTAAATGGTGATGTTGTGGAAGCTTTTGAGAAAACAAAGGTGAGAAATACATGATTATGTGTATGTAAAGAGAAATGTAAATGTGATATATGAAATTATGAGATATTATGCCCATGTAGACAAGTTAGAACGATTGTGATAATAGTGACATGCCATTAAGGAACGCTAGCGCGCTTTTGTTCAGCACTGTGTGTGCTTCTGTTACCCAGCACTATGTGTGCTTCTGTTCAGCACTATGTGTGCTTCTGTTACCCAGCACTGTGTGTGCTTCTGTTTCCCCAGTACTTATGTACCTCTGTTAAGTACTTCGGTACTTTCTGCTTGTTCCGTTTATCCGATAGGTTCTATGAAAGTCTACAATAGGCTAAAATGAGAAAAAGGTGAATCACTGTATGAAATGTGCCATGGTGGTAAGTTATATGATACAAATGAATAAAAGTAAAAGCTTATAAGCAAGAGTTTACATGATTTTACATTACTTTTGTGGTACTTACTAAGCCTTCATCGGCTTAACGCGTTTATTTTAATGCGTAGGTACAAATTTACAAGGAGTAAAGTCAAGTTCAGGGACCTCTCATCACATCACATCATCCTTTGAGGACTCCAAATATAGGTATTTATTTTAAAGGAAATGACATGTACAATGGTACTTTTATGAGTCCCTAATGAGTAGGAAAAATGTTATCTCGAATGTTATGAATTATGAAATGAAATGATTAGTATACGATATTTTGACTCGAATGATCTTAAAAGACATCGGTTTTTAAAGAAAATTTTCTGTTACTTGACTTTCTGTGCCGTACTATAATGTAATGCTTCTATATTGGGTTTATACGTATAAGTCGAGTATTGGGGTGTTACATGATCAATCCACGAAATTCAAAGTTTGTAATGTTGCGATGTTGAATTTTCACAATAGATTGTGTGTTTTGAATGATCTTGAATTGTAACTGTAACACCCCTAACCTCTATTCGTCACCGGATTAGGGTTAGATAGCATTACCATTTATACACAAATAATTTTAATTTAAATAAGCACAAGAACAAATATTTTCTATATCAAGTAATTCATACTCAATCATATAGATTTTCTAATTAAAAACTAGTTTAGAATCAATTAGAACCAAGTTCATTATCGAGTAAAAAGTCTAGAAGAAGGTGGTAAATACATGTGAAGCAGGGACACAAAGTTGTGGCCCAAACCGTGTGTTTGGCTGTGTGTGATTTCAAAATAGGGTCACACGATTGTGTACCACCCCGTGTGCCAGCCCATATACCATTTCAAAAAGACCTTATAGGTATACAACCACGCCCATGTCTTGGACTGTGTAACAGCCCGTGTTTCTATTCGAACAAATAAAAATTTCACACACAACCATGTGATAGCCTGTGTCACAGGCCGTGTACCTATTCGAAATAATGACCTACACCTAAAAATTCACACACGATCATGTGACAGATCGTGTCACAGGCCGTGTACCACTATAAATTTCTTCAAACCTATAAATTTCATACCAATTTGCAAGAAGTGAATACTTTTCTATTACATAACATACAATCACTTCAAAATGCAAGTTTCAAAAACATCTTTTATCATAACAAAGAGTACATTATGCTCTTAAACTTGTTCAACCAAAAGTTTCATCATATTTTATACATTTGACCTTAATCAAAACAAAAAAAGTGACCAATTACACATTGAGTCCTATATACATGCCACTACCCTACAAAAGTATCAAAAGAAATCTACCAAGTATGATGGATAGTGTGATCCTTGCTTGATCCTTATTCCAAAATTTTGCCAAAATCTACAAAATGGTAAACTAAAATAAGCAAAATACTTAGCAAGTTCATAGCATATAAAATTTAATAACCTTTAACTAAAACAAAATGGTAAAATGTTAAAAATTACATTTTTCCAATCACTTTCATTCAAACCCATGAAGTCTCATTTGCATATACAAACACAGTTCAAGACACATTACAAGGGCACCGAAGTTCATTCATAGGGGCACTGTAGTGCAATTCAGGGGCACATTAGTGCAATTCAAGGGCACTGTAGTGCAATTTAGGGCATCACATAGTCTCCATGACAATTTGAGTTTCACATTATTCATGAACAAATCAATATAAATTGCACAACACCATTAATGTTCTTCTTAATTCTATACATATTTCATATTTGTATTCTTCCTAAGTACCACATATATCCAATGCCACTTTACATGGAAATTTACAATATTTAATCATCCCAACAAATAGCAATATAATCACATAAAGAATTTTAATGAATAATTTACTACAAATTTACCTCGATTACGAAAGTTGAGAGATATGGTTGACAACAGCTCCACGATTTTAGCTTTTTCCCGATCTAGATTCGATTGATCTTTTTCTTGATCTATAGTACGATTTAATTTAATTAATATCTAAAATATAATTCAATCACTCCATTTCATTCAAAATTCATAATTTTATTAAATTACGAGTTTACCCCTAAACAATTAAACTTCTAACAATTTACTCCCTTATGCTTTTAACTTGAATTTAGTTATTTTCCCAACTATTAAGACAAGGCCGAACACCTTCCACCACTTAAACAATCTACCCTTTTACTCGTCTTACCCAAAATCACATGAATTTCATTAGTTTAAGTAATTCCAAACTTTACTTAAAATGACACAAATTTAATCAACAATTTCAAATCAACAATCATATGGGTTCACTATCTCACTTATGAACTCTTAAAAAAATATAAGAATTTCATTCAAATAAATTTCATAACACTATCAAATTCTAAATCCAACTCACAAAATATATAAATTAAACCGTGCTAAGTTAAACAACACAAAAATCATGAAAAACCAAGCTCAAATACACTTACATGCAATTCTCTTCCTAGCCGAACTTGGAGCTTCAACAATGGAGATTTCTATGCTAATTTTTGTTAGAGAGAAGAAAGAATGAATAAAGTCTTTTCTTTTCTTTGTTATTTCTTTATTATTGTTTTAACTAATAATATATCATTTTTAATCATCAAAATATTAACTTTTATATTACTTTATTCTCACCAAAACCCACTAACATTTTATTTGGGTTATTTGACATGCAAACCCAATTTTTTTTTCATTTTCCTTATTTAATTTATATGATAATTACCATCGTATTTTGTACTTCCCTCAATTTAATTAATTTCTCCTATTTTGCTTATTTTGACATTAAATCTTCTTCTAAATTTTAATACTATTTAACTACTTGCTATAAACACTTACACAATTTAAAGATAACTAATGATTTACTTGTCAGAATAATAGTCACAAAACCACTTTTTCCGTTATCTCTCTAGTCGGGTTGTTACAATAACGATATACATTATCTGAGGCTCACAATAGTATGCACTTCATTCATTTGGGTAATACTAAAACATTTAGTGATTTCAAACAGCTATAATGGTGGTCGGATATGAAACATGAAATTTCAAAGTTTGTAGTTATATGTCTAGTTTGTCAGTAGGTGAAAATTATGCATCAAGTTTCGTCTAGGTTATTGTAGCCTGCAATGATTAATGAATGTAAGTGGGAGCGAGTCACGATGGATTTCGTATTTGAAATGTGTGTGACATCGAAGAAGAAAGAATTGATCTGAGTTATTGTTGATAAACTGACGAAATTGACTTATTTTATTTCTGGTAAGAACTGATTATTCGCTTGAAAGGTTACATGAGGGATATGTGTGTTCGAGATCATTAGATTACACGGAGTGCCGATCTTTATTATCTTTGATCGAGACTCGAGATTCATATCTAGCTTTTGGAGTAAACTTCATGAGACTCTAGGTACTAAACTCAATTTCAGTACGTCATTTCATCCACAGATAGACGGACAGTCAAAAAGGTTAATACAAATTCTGGAAAACATGTTATTGTGTTATATTCTTGAGTTTGAAGGAAATTGGGAAATATTTTTTGTCGGCAGAATTCTCTTATAATAATGGTTATCAATCTAGATAAAAATGGAATCGAAGCTTTATATGGACATAAATACAGAATTCTGGTATACTGGTTAGTAACGATTAAAGAAATTAAAGATAAAGTTTGTATTATTCGAGATTGTCATTGAAACGTTATCTATCATATTCCGAAGAGTTAGTAACGATAGTTCGTGAGGCAAAAAAACTTCAGAATAAATATGTATCGTTAGTTAAAGTTCTGTGACATTGACACAGTATCGAAGAAGCTAGGTGGGAACTGAGCTATTGATGAAGTCTTAACACTCGAATCTACTTTTCAAGTAAAAATTTCGAGGACGAAATTTCCTAAGAGGGGAGAGTTGTAACAACCTATTTTTTGTGGTGTCGAAATAGTGGTTTCGGGATCACAATTCCAACGAGTAAGTTAGTAAATATTACTTATTTAATATTTATGAGTTTAAAATAGTGTTATAGTAAAACATGATTTTATTGATTTTATTAGTTTAGTCAGTTTGTTAAGTTCAAGTGGTTTGCCCTTAAAGCCAAGTGATTTTAGAAAATGATGTATGAAAATGAGGTATTGGAATCTCGTTTTTATAAACCAAGCTCATAAATATTTAATATAAATATTTATGAAGTTACTACTTAGGTGTATTGAAGTTTAGTTTGAAAAATGTTAATGTTTGACTAATTAATTGAAGAAAAAAGACTAAATAGTAAAAGACGTAAAAATTACTTGCTATTAGTTTTTTATTAATTAAATGGCTTAAATTGTTAAAGTGGAAGGATTATCATGGCAATTAGGCCATAAAAAGTCAGCTTGGATGGTTAGTGCTTTATAATTTGTCTTTATACGCTAATTTATAATGTTAAAATATTAGTTAATGATAACAAAAACAAAAAGAAAAGTAAACATCTTTTAATTTCTTCTTCCTCCACCGATTTTCCTCCATTGAAGGAGAAAATAAAAGCTTCAAACTTTCAAAGCTTTCGGACTATGCATGTAAGTGTTTTCTCGTTCTATTTTTTGTAAATTTTATGTTCTTGAGATCGTTGCAACTAGGTTTAGCTAATTTGTATCTTCGATTTCAAAACTATTAAAAATTTTAAAACATGCCATTGAGGAATGTTTGATGATAGATTTATAAGCTTGATAATTATATAGGATTATTTTGTAAAGTGATTTTAGTTGATTTAAAAGTTTAAGGATTAAAGTGATAAAATAGAAAATTTAGCATGAAATTATTGATAAATTTCAGTAATTTGGGCTGTTTATGTATGATAGAGAATTCGACTAGCTTGAATTTGAGCTAATTGTGATAAATGTTAAAGTTTCGGGACTAAAAGACTAAATTGAATAAAGTGAAAAACTTTAGAGAAATTGTGATAAATTTTAATTAAAAAATCATATGTATTAAATGGACTTTTATAATGTATTTGGAACTGATAATTGAAATAAAAATTACTGCATAGATCAAGAATCAGTAGATATTTGTGGAAAAAAGAAAATTGTTGAATAGTAGCGATGTTATCTTTGTTGTTCAGCCCTGGTAAGTTCATACAATTTAATTTAGTATAATTTGCAATATTTTTATTTACTTGTGATTTATGATTTATTGAATGCTTATATATTTAATGAAATTATCATAAAGATGATTCAAGGTGAGAAATGTAATTGAATTGTAAGATATTAGGCGACTTTGTATATTGAGCTCGGATGAATACAAGATAGGATATAGTTGGCATGCTAATAGGTTATTTTGCGTGATGTATGGGATTGATTTGTGTTGTGATGATGATTCTTGACTTATTACTGTCCACTGAATATATTGGAGTCCAACATTTGTTGCAGACTACCGTGTTATATTTACAGTGATTTTAGCGTGTTACCGAGGGTGGATGTAAAGCCTTTGGACTTGGCGTTTGGTGCTCACGATGTGTTTCTGGAGGGATGTTAGCCTACGAGCTAGGCACTTGGTGCCAAGGCGTGTTCTTGGTTGGTTTGGTTTGTATGAGCTTTCTAGTGTGTTTTAGGTGAATAACCGCGTATCCATATCTGTTTATATTGTTCATCGGGCTGAAATTTCAACAATTAAAGGACTTAACGTTGATATGCAATTAATATTTTATTAAAATTTCTTGTGAAAGACTTGTATATGTGTTCATGATTTTCGATATTATATCGTGACTTGATAACGATTGATATTGTATAAATGATGGAAAACAATGGTAAAACTGTAAAATCTGGAAAATAGTGGTAAAATTGTAAAATAGTGGCAATTTCGAATTTTGACTTGATTTTTTGTAAAAGAACACTCACCTTGTTTTCACGGGACCTCGAACGACCTCTCCATGTTCAAACTTGGTTCGGGGTACCTACAAGGGTTGATTTTGATGGGATTGATGTAGATTCGACGCAAGATTCGACGATTCAATGAAATGGATGATTTGGGCTTGATTGCAAATCTTCAATAACTTTTAAAGTTTAATTTCAAGCAGCTAGTTCTTTAAAAATAGATTACCAGTAAAGAAGGTTTTGAGTTTATGAGGGGATTCAAATAGGGTTAGGTTTTTGTGGTTTATTAGGACTTTTAAAAGGAATTCTAATTGAGTGAGGGTGAGACTTTAGAGAAATGATTTGGTTAGGAGTTTGGGTTTTATTGAGCATTTAATCCCTTAAATAAAAGAAAATGAGTTTTGGTGTTGGTTGTCACATGGGTAAGGATGTGGAAATAAAATAATAAATATAATGGGCTTAAAATGGTACATTTGGGCTTGAATCTTGATCTTCCTCTTTTCTCATCAACTATATATATATATATTTATATATATATTTAAGCTTATATTCTTGGCATGTTACATTACCTGGAAAACTTTTATCGTGAAAAGCTACAGGTAAAAGAGGAGAAATTCACTAATGTTGAAAAACTAATTATACAAGAGGAGTTCGACTACCTCTATTTTAAGGGTTAAATAACCCTGTTATAATCAATGTCTAATAAGAGAAGTATAGTCTTATACGAATTCGACTTATACGAATCGCACAACTCTAACAAAAAACTCATGTTTATTAATGATAGCCATGAACTAAATTTATAAGTTGAAAGAAACAACTTTATATATGTTTTCATGATCTAGTACAAATGAATTTGTACCTCAAATCCATTAGCTATTGATTCAACATCAAAGAAAGTTTATGTTACTTTGCTCAAGAGTCAAGTCCAAGATGGCCACCTAATGAACTTCAAAAGGTTGTTGGCCAAAGCAAAACAAATAGGTCATTAATTGTTTCAAAGATTGAAAACATATGCACTAGACCTTGTATTAATTATAATTGTGGCTGAGTGTATGATATGGTTTCATTTTCCAAGAAAGGTCATCCTTCATCAACCTTAGTAAATTAATTTGGTGGGAAATGAAAGGCAATGGGGGGCTCTAGAAAGGACACCCTGCCTGATTGCTTAAGACAATATTTAAAGTTTCACTTGTTATAAATATGAAGTCCAAGTCCAAAAGTCAGAAAGAATATTAAAGGTAAAGATAGAAAATGTTCATACAAATTGAATTTTAAAAGATTAAAGTTGGGGTATCAACAACTCTTTTTCCTTAAGTCACTCCATTAAAATACCAAAAAAGAAAAAGAAAAAGACAGACCAACATGCGACTGTGCTTGGGGTTTTATTGGTTTGTTTATTATTAGGGTAAATTATAAAAGCAATCACTTTTGTTTGTCTCATATTACATTTTAGTCACTTATGTTATCGTTTTATTACGAAGTAGTCACTCTACCGTAGAGGTGTTCATGGTCTGAGCCGGATCGGGTTCGGGCCGAGTCTAAGCATGATATTAACATATTTATGTTTGCCCAAGCCCGAGTCGACCCGAAATACAAGCTTAAAGTTTTGTTCAAACCCGTTCATATTTGCAAAAGATTAACCCAAACCTATTTTATGCCCTCCCATATTTTTTTTAAAATTTTTTAAAAAAGAATTATTTTATTTTATTTTAATATTTAATATTTAATAATTTTATACATTTTTTATTTATTGAAATTTGTATATAGTCATCTTAACATTATTTTAATGTTTACATTAGGATAGTATTATATATTTAGTATAAGTTTATTTTTTTATGTGTTTTAAATAACATAATATGAAGTATTATAAACTTAAAATAGATCGGGTCGGGTCGGGATCAAGCCTTGAATGTTTAAGCCCGAGCCCAACTCATATTTTAAACGAGCTTAATTTTTTTTGCCAAAGCTCATTTTCTAGCCTAATATTTTTGCCCAAACCCTCCCAAATTTTGAGTGGGCCTTCGGGTCTAGGCGGGTAGCTTGACCCATGAATGAGTCTACTCTATCGTTAAGCTCCGTTACCTCCCTAACGACAATCTTACATGACAGTCCAAATAGGTTTTAAATGTCAACTTGGATGTCCACTTGGGATGAGAATATTTTTTTCAGTTAAAATGAAAAATAAAACTAAAAAAAGAAGGAGACGAATGGTTTTTCTTTTCCAGTTCAAGGTGTAATTAATTTAAAATTTTTAATTAATTCAATTTATTTAATTAAAAACTTATTCTCATTCAAGTTTGACATTTAAAATCCATTTGGAGGCCATGTAGGATTGCCACTAAGGAGATAACAGAACTTAAGAGCAGAGTGACCACTTCGTAAAAGAATGATAATGTAAGTGATTAAAATATAACATTTCAAACATAAGTGACTAAAATAAAATATGAGGCAAATAAAAGTGACTATTTTTGTAGTTTAACCTTAATTATTAACATATCCCCCTCCCCCGGGTCTTCTTCTCTCTCTTTCTAGTTGAACGGTTAAGCAGTCCCTTCTTTTTCACTCTTGTCATAAAAAAAAAAACCCATTTTTCTTTTAGTTTCTCAGCTTCTTTAATCTTATATATCTCACATTCTCTAAGTTATTTGGAGAAAAAGAAGATATATATACTGAATTGTGTTTTATCGATCAAAATCTATGGGGACAAGAGCAAGAAGGAAGCAAAGCTGGTACACGCAGACACTAACGCCATTAATGGAAGGACCAATGGACCCAGAAATGCAAGAAGAAGGAAACAAGAAGGAGAGGTCTTGGGAAGTAATCCGAGAATGGTTTCGAGCACAGAAGGGATCGTCTTTGTCATCATCACCAACTAGCTTTTCCATGTCTAATTATTTTTATGGAAACGGAAGCATTCCTCCTGCCAGGAAGCACGATTTAAGACTTTTGCTCGGCGTCTTGGGTTGCCCTCTCGCCCCTATTCCTCTCCTTAATCACCCAATTCATCACATTCGCCTCAAAGACATTCCTATCGTAAGTTTCATATACATAATCTTGCCATGTTGTACATTATCTTATATGTGTTTTGATGGTGTAGGAAACATCGACGGCGCATTACATAATACAGCAATATTTGGCGGCATCGAGATGCTTGAAACAGTGGCAGAAATGTGGGGCGAAAAACATGTATGCAACAGGGAGTGTGAAGATGATATGTTGTGAGACGGAGATATCGAGAGGGTCGGGGAAAGGGAAGAACATCGTGAAAAGTTTAGGGACAAGGAGTGAGGAAATGGGCGGGTGCTTTGTGGTTTGGCAAATGAAGCCTGAGATGTGGTCTCTTGAGCTTGTTGTTGGAGGCAACAAGGTTATTGCCGGCAGCGATGGCAAAACAGTGTGGCGACACACATCTTGGCTTGGCACACATGCTGCCAAGGGTCCTCAACGTCCCTTGCGCCGCATTATCCAGGTATCTACCTACTTCATTCAATTTTCTCCTTGCCATCATTCACTTTCTTGGGTTTTTTTTATTTCAATTTCCTACTTTGATTTAACATTAATAAACTAAAACAAATCGATGAAGACAGAGAGAAAAATTCATAATTAATAAACATTAAATCCAACATTATCAGAACTCTATATGTTGGTCTGATATCTAAGAGTGTTTATTGCCTCAAGTGTGACTTGAGTTTAAATCGAGCTAATCGAATTGTTGTTAAGATTTTGTTCTCCCCTTATTATTCACCAATAAGAAAAAAACCAACATCGTCACTTGTGTGAATTTTTTGCCAAATAATTAACTTTAATAATTCATATAAATACATTTGGTATTTTTTATTAATAAGGCTAATTTACTAAAAAAGCCCTTAAATTATCACTTTTTATTTAAAGAAGTCCTTATACTCATTTTAAGTTAAATAAGCTCTTAACCTATAATTTTACTCATAAAAGCCCTTGATTATAATGCTAAAGTTTTCAAAAGAGCAATTAAATGCAAATTAGTTTAAAATTTCAAAATATTATTCCTTTAATATTAAAATCAAGGCTTTCATGGGTTAAAAAATATCAAGTTAGGGCTTATTTAACTACAAAATTAATATGAGGACTTGATTAAACAAAGTGTGGTAGTTTAAGGACTTTTATAATATATTTGCCTACTAATATATAGATATAATTGTAACGCAAATTATTAAATATATTAGAATCCTGAAAAATATCATAAATTAGAAAAATTTAAATTAATTAATTAAACTTAATTGATTGTGCTTTAATTCCGTTAACATCATTGTTATTGTAACAAATAGAATGGCGTAAGTTCCAGAACAATTATGTGTGTAATTTTCTTTCATTTTAAAAGTTTTGAGGGATTAAAATATACATTTTTTCTTATAATAAAATTTAAACATGAACATTAAAAATCTTAAAATCTCTACTTTAAGAATCTCATATGTTAACTTTATAATTAAGATATTCATCACTCTAAATGTAATCTAAATTTAAATCATACTAATTACGTTACTATTAAAATTTTACTTCCTCTTATACTTCATAAAAAAAACCTCTACTTTAGTGACAATATAAAGAGCTCATTGGTTATGTTATTATATATGATATAGCATTGATTGATGTACTTAGATGAGCTCTTAAGCATGCAATATAATGAAAAGAAATGAACAAAGTAATTGGGTTTGGAGAATAGGCAATAAAACTATGGTAAAGGTGAAAAGCAAAGAAAGAGAAACTAAGAAGGGAGAATCCCAAGGAATAAGTGAGAAGGATGGATGGAGGGATTGTCTCGTGCTTTAGCAGACACATTTTCTTTTCTTCAACATGGGAAAGGAAAATAGGGATGATGTTATTTGGAGGCTGACATCATGTATGATAATTGCTCAATCAGGTACATCTATCAATACCCTTCACTGCCATCTTGGGATTGCCACCCTTCTCTCTTTTGCTTTTTGCTTTTTGCCTTTTGCTTTTCCCCCTCTTCTATTATTTGCTTTGCTTTTATGGGTATTCCCCCCTTCTATTATTATTTATTCATTCACCTCATCTCAAATCATCCCCTTTTTACTATTTGTCTAACCCTTTTTTTCCTTTTTTGCTCTCCAATTTATGGGAATGCTGACAAATACGTACAGTTAAACATGTTCAAATAACTTTAGTAAAGGGAGAGGTAACAATCACAAGAGAATTTGTTTTATTTTGAATAGAATTTTTAAAAATAAAAGTAGACATAAATAAAATAAAATAAATCAAACTCTTTTAATCTATTAAAGTGAGAAATTATTTCATGGATAATTCAAGGCTCAAGTTTAGAGTTTGAGATTCGGATTTAAGATTTGAGATTTGGGTTTAAGGGTTTGAGATTTGAAGTTTATGATTTAAGGTTCAGGGTAAAAAAAGTTTACCAAAATTTTGTGTCAATCACTTGGAAAAATAGCTAAAACGTCATTAAATAATTAAAAATAAACCATAGATAATGTGATGAGAAGAGTCGAAAAAATAAATTAGTCCGATCACATTAAAATTAAAAGCATATTGATTTTCTTTTATATTAATATATTGTGTTTTTATATTATATGAAAAATTAAATATCTAATATTACAATGTAAATATTGAAAAAAAATATGTTAAAAAATTTTAAAAATTAATAAATGAAAATTACATAAAAGTTTCTAAATATTAAATAAAATTATCATTTTTTTTCTAAAAAATAGAAAGAAAAAAAATCAATGTGTGAGTCTAAACCACCTTAAATTAAATATTTAATGTGGGTTTGGATGGGTAGTACAATGCAATAAATTTAGTTTATTTTTTGTCTCACGCTATAATATTATTACAGTATCTAATCTCATCGTCACCGTTATTTTTATATTAATAACAAATAAACACACCATCCATCCAAACTCAATTTTAAAAAATTGTCGTTTCACTTAATTCGTTTGGACGTGTTAGGATGATTTTAATTAATGACATAAAGATGGGGTTAACGGGGATGATGAATTCAGGGTCTAGATCCGAAGACAACAGCCAGCTTATTCGCTAAAGCCCAATGCTTAGGCGAGAAACGAATAGGCGACGAAGACTGCTTCGTCCTAAAAGTATGCGCCGACCGTGCAGCGGTGATGGAACGAAACGAAGGACCAGCAGAGGTAATGAGGCATGTATTATACGGCTACTTTTCCCAAAAGAGTGGGCTACTCATATACTTAGAGGACTCCCATCTAACCAGAGTTCAAACCCAAGAAGAGAACGAAGGTGGGTGTGCTTGTGCCTACTGGGAAACAACCATCGGAAGCAGCATCGGAGATTACAGAGATGTGGATGGTGTGTTGATAGCGCATCAAGGAAGGTCGATCGCCACTGTTTTCCGGTTCGGGGAGCTGTCGATGCAGCACAGCAGGAGTCGAATGGAAGAATTTTGGAGCATTGATGATGTTGTTTTCAATGTTCAAGGACTGTCCATTGATTCCTTCATTCCTCCAGCTGATATCTTTGATCGTTAATTAATATATATATATTAGCTTCACTATAACAACTAACTTCATCAACACATGAATATATATAAAAAATATTGGTGGGTAAGGTTGATCCATCACGCATCATAATTTTAACCCTAATCCTATTTATTATGCTCATAAAACACTGTTATCAATTCTGTACTTTAATATTCAAAAAAAAAAAAAATTTCTGTACTTTTGGTGTGGGTGTTTGAAATAAGGAATTTTTATCATTTTTGAAGTTAAAATGTAATTTTTTTATTATTAATTTAAAATATTATTAAAATAGTTATTTTTATTTGTCTCAAGTTATATTTTAGTCATTTATGTTTGAAATGTTACGTTTTAGTCACTTACGTTATTGTGCTGTAACATTTTAGTTACTAAACCGTTAATTGTTGTTAACGGTGTAATGATAAATTGACGTGACACGTTAAATCATGATTTCAAATGAAAATTTTAGGTTAAATTCTATAATTGGTTCTTATATTTTTTTCATTTTGAACAATTTAATTTTTTTCTTTTATTTTTTTCAACTTTTCTTTCTTTTTTCTTTATTTTTCATTCTTTTTTACTTCTCCCTCTGTTTTCCTCCCTTCTTTATTTCTTTTAACGTAGTTTTTCTATATTTTTCATTTGTTATAACTAGTCCACAATATCACATCAGTCGAAAAAATTAAATTATTCAAAAAAATAAAAGTATAGGGACTAATTTTAACAAATGAAAAACATAAAAAAAGTACGTTAAAAGAAATGGATAAGGGAGGAAAATAGAGGAAGAAGCAGAAGAGAATAAAAAAACAAAAAAAGGAAAGTTAAAAGAACATAAAAGAAAAAAATTAAATTGCTCAAACTGAAAAAATATGGGGACCTTTTGTATAAATTAGCCTAAATTTTTTGTTTGAAATGATGATTTAACGTGTTTCATTAGCTTACCATTACACCGTTAACAGTAATTAACGACTAAATCAGGGGCAAAACCCAAAAAAAATTTTTTAGGGGGCGAAATTAAATTGTAATTTTTACGGTAGTAAAAATGCAATTTTTAAAGGATTACATAAAAATTTTATCATTTTTAGGGGGACCAAAATGCAAATTTACCTTTTCTAATTTAAAATTTTAAAGGATTAAAATGAAAAATTTTCCATTTTAGGGGAACCAAGGCCCCTACTAGCCCCCCTAGGTTCGCCCTTAGATTCAATGACTAAATTATTACAACGCGATAATGTAAGTTACTGAAACACAATATTTCAAACATAAATGACTAAAATGTAATTTGAGACAAATAAAAATGATTATTTTGATAGCTACCCTTTTAAAATTTATCTAATTTATTAAATTATATAATTTTCTTTTTATATAATAAATTTAAATTAATCATATTGAAATTGTTTAACATAATTAAAATATATCTGTTGAATTATGACTCCTATTTCAAGTCAAATTTTAGAATAATCTTTCAGTTAAAATCTATTTAATTGTTTCAATTAAACTCTGTTTATTTGTTTCAATTAAACTTTGTTTATTTGTTTGAGTCAAACTCTTATTAGTCTAGATTATTTTATTATTATTTGACCTAAAAATTTAGTCTATAAATAGACTCTTTTACAACCTTAAAAAATACACTCATTAGATACACCCATTTGAGTTTAGAACTCCTAACACTTTTGGAGAATTTAGTGTTTATGTTTTGAAGGATCTTTGTTTTCGGGTTTTTTGGGGTTTAATTTTATCTTCATCTTTTGTACTCTTTATTATTTTGCCATTATAGTAAAATTATCTTTGCTTGTGATTTTTTATCCTCTTCAGAGGAGTTTTTTTACATTAAATTTGTGTGTTCAATTTCTCAATTTCTTCCGTTATTTTTAACTTGTTTAATGTTTAATCGGATTGATCCCCAACAAGTGGTATCAGAGCTAGTTCAATTTTTGTAAATCAATCCATTCAGAGATGACAACAACAAGGTTCAACATTGAGAAGTTCGATGGTGTCATAAATTTCAAATTGTGGCAAGTTTGGATGATGGCAATTCTAGCTCAAATCGGCTTGAAAAAGGTTGTTACTGGGAAAAAGCCTGATAATCTAGATTAATCAGAATGGAAAGAGCTTGATGAAAAGGCCCTGTCTGCAATCTAGTTATGCCTCGCGAATAGGGTATTGCAGGAAGTATTGATGGCGAATACCTCATCCGCCTTGTGGAAAAGGCTAGAAACTCTTTATACGACTAAGTCTCTGGCTAACAGTTTAGTGCTGAAACAACATCTATTTACGTTTCGCATGAACAAAGGTGAGCTTCTTAGAGATCACATCAGTCAATTTATTACCCTTTTGAATAATTTAAATAATGTTGAGGTTCAGATTGACGATGAGGATCAGACTATACTATTGTTGTGCTCTTTACCCCCTTCATACAAGTTTTTTAGGGAAACATTGATTTATGGTAGAGACAAACTCTCGTTCAAGGATGTGGAGGGTCATTTGTTTTACAAAGATAAACTCGACAATGAGTTTGATTCAAATAGCAAGGTAGATAAGCAAGCTTCTGTTTTGGTAGCATCAAATATGCGAGACAAAAAGTGTCGCTATTGTAAGAAATTAGGTCACGTCAAAGCAGATTGTTACAAACTACGAAATAAAAGGGCTGCTGAAAGTAACGAGGAAGATTTAGCTGGTGCTAATTTGGCCGATGAAAGTGGTGATGATTTCTTGTTAGTGTTAATAAGCAAAAGCTTAGAGCTTACGTCCGAGTGGATCCTTGATTCAGGATGTTCTTTCCACATGTGTCCCAACAAAGAATAGGTCTTCACATACAGTTCGGTTGAAGGTGGAGTTGTGCACATGGAAAACGATTCATTCAGTAAGGTAATCGGTATTGGTACTGTTAAAATTAGGATGCACGATGATACGATTAGGGCACTATCAGATGTCATGTATGTACCTGATTTACAAAAGAATCTCATCTGCTTAAGTATTTTAGACTCAAAAAGTTGCAGAATCAACATCGAGTCGAGTGGTATTAAGGTGTCTCATGGGGTTCTCATTTTGTTAAAAGGTAAAAAGACCGACAGTCTTTATATTCTGGAAGGTTTTATAGTGACCGGTGAAATCAGACATCCCTCGTCCGTTACGAAGTTGAAGTCAACTCGTTTGGAGCGGAGGTAACTTGGTCATAGGAGGGAAAAAAGTATGACTGTTTCGTTGAAGAGAGGTTCTCTTTTGGATACAGGTTTTGAAAAGTTAGGGCACTATATTCGAGAAAATCAGACCCGGGTTAGTTTTGATTTGGCAATGCACAAGTCGAAGGCTAGAAGACTTCCAGCTTCTAAGCACAAATTCGACTCAGTTAATTCCCTGCATAGTTCAAGATAGGCCCGTGACGGGCTTTGACAAAGATGACATTATGGAAATACGAGTCAAGGTGGAGATTTGTTGAATTATGACTCTTATTTCAAGTCAAATTTGAGAAATAATCTTTCAGTTAAAATTTGTTTAATTGTTTCAATTAAACTCTGTTTATTTGTTTCAATTAAACTTTATTTATTTGTTTGAGTCAAACTCTTATTAGTCTAGATTATTTTATTATTATTTGACCTAAAAATTTGGTCTATAAATAGGAGCTTTTACAACCTTAGAAAATACACTCATTAGAGTTTAGAACTCCTAACACTTTTGGAGAATTTAGTGTTTACGTTTTGAGGATTCTTTGATTTCGGGTTTTTTGGGGTTTAGTTTTTATCTTCATCTTTTGTACTCTTCATTCTTTTGCCATTATAGTAAAATTATCTTTGCCCGTGGTTTTTTATCCTCTTCGGAGGAGTTTTTCCACGTTAAATTTGTGTGTTCAATTTCTCAATTTCTTCCGTTATTTTTAACTTGTTCGTTGCTTAATCGGATTGATCCCCAACAATATCAAACATTATAATTGTAAAAATTCTAAATTTATATAAGGGATAAATATTATACCTAGGCATGAACTTTAGTCTAACATGGAGTGTTATATATACATTTTTATTTTGTGTAATTTTATAAATGGAAATTTTATTTTCATTCAATTTTCATAAATTATCATATTATTATCATTATAACATCATTTTATGTTTATATGTTATTTACTAAAAACAAATATATTTATCCAATGTAAAAATAAATTTATGTATTTATTTTTTTATATATGTAAAACTGAATTATAATTAAAGTTTCAAATATACATTTGAATTACAATTAAAATTTTGTATGATCATTCATTAACCAAATCATTTCTACGTTTCCTCAGTAATTCTTTGTACCTTGGAATAATACCATTTATCATACCGAGAATTTTGGGGTTTTACAATGTTAATCTAATCAAAGCCCAAGATGAATCTGATTAAAACTCGAAAAAGAGTGTTACAATTGAACAACCAAAGCAAACATTAGTAATTAATAATGTAAACTACATGAATAGTCATCCAACTATAAAAATGTTTCTATTTTGTTACCCAATTATAAAAAAAATTGAATTAATCAATGATGTTTTCGAAATTTGATTTTTTGGTCACTCTACCATTAAGTCGATGATGAAAGTTTGGCGTGACCTTTTTTATTGCAATAGTAACAAATTTAGACCTCTGATGTTTACACATTCTATCAATATCAATTTGATCAACATTTTAAAATTTTAACAAATTTAACATTTAAGGTTTACAAAAAAAATTAATTTAATCCGAATTCTAAAAATTTCAAGAAAAAATATGAACATTAACAAATTAAAATAGAAACTTATTAAAAACCACTTGTCCGATAAAAAAATCTAAATTTTTATAAGAATACATTAAATGTTATAAAAATTATATGAAAAAAAGAAAAGAATACAATTGAATCTAAGACATGAATAGCTGGTTTACGTTATGTAAGAAACACATTTGTATAGGATATTAGGTATTGACTAGTTATATACGAACTCAAAATATATCTACTCCAACCTACTACTATGGATTTAGATAGGTATTCCAATAGAAGAATAGAAGTTCCTCTGTTTCGTCTTTGATTTTGAATTGAATGAATAAAGAGATAAAATAAAGACAAAAACAAAGAATTCAAAGCAAAGAATGGGTTGGAAAAAAAAGGGGTAGAATATATGGAATAGGACAAAAAGCTTTGTTTTTATGAATTGTTCGTTCATTGAATTAATTTTCAAATAAATCGTATCTTACTCAGACCAATAAATAAAGCTGAGATTATAGTTAAAGCCACTAGTAAAAAAACCAAAATAACTAGTTATAGTAGGCATGAAGGAGCTAAATGAAATATGTTCTTTTTATACATATGTTTATAAAGCACTTACCTAAGTTTCAATTTTTAAACGAGAGGAGGATAAGCAAAAATACCAATTGAATTGAAAAAATTAATTAGAAAACATGAATTTTAAAAAATTCAAAAGAAACTATAAAAAATATACATAAAAATTTTAAACTGTAAAATCATAAAATTTTTAAAAATTCAAAAATTTTAAAATTAAATTTTTTAAAATCTCCGTACTAGAGTTGTTCACGGGCGGGGCAGAGTTAAGTAAAAAATCTAAGCCTGCTTTCTAGGCTTTGGCCTAGCCCGAAAAATAGGCCTAAAATTTTATCCAAACTTAGCATGGATAAAAATGCTAAAACCCAAGTCTGACCTGTCTATATTAGATTTTTTTATATAAAAATAAAATTAAAAAATATAACACATCAAATATACTAAAAACATTAAAATAAATGTTTCTCAACAAGTGAATTTTTTTTTTGAAAAATATACTTAAATAACACTAAGATTAGTGCAACTTGTCGAAACGTTTATTTTTTGGAAAAACAAACAGGTCTCGAACAATATTTATTTGAAAATCAAAAAAATGGAAGTCGCCACCAATCTTTTATTCGGTGTGATTGGATCACCACAAAGCATTTAAAATCCGTTTTGGAAAACATTTTGGTCTTCGAAATCCAGAAAATGGGTTCCGGAGTCGGTTACGTGAGAGGAAGGGTTAGCACCCTCACACGCCCAAAATTGGTACCGCATTGATTATTTTAGGGTCTTGTTTGTAAAGTTTTGAAACTCGAATAAAGTTTTAAAGTATGATCCTTAAATGCATAAGTCATGTCCAAGAAAGAAATCGATTTTTGTTTGGAAGTCTCGCTATTTCGAGGTGAACGAGAAAGAAAGTCACGTCCAGTGAGTTAGAATATAACGTTTCGAGATCCGAAAATAATGAGTTTTCCTTTGTTGTAAACTTTAAACCTTTAAAAAGGATATTCAATTATCTCGGTTTGAAGAAAAGTCGTGCCTAGTAAGTTAAGGCACAAATTTTCAAAATCCGAGATAAATGAATATTGCCTTGATTTAAGAGTATTGATTATCTCGGTTTGAAGAAAAAAAATCGTGCCTAGTAAGTTAAGGCACAAATTTTCAAAACCCGAGATAAAGGAATATTGCCTCGATTTTTAAATATTTATATTTTGAAGAAAAATAAAAAAAAATGACTTTGAAAAAATAGAGATAAAAATGAGCACGCAAATTAAATGCGAGCTATGCAGTTAATGATAAAGTTAAATAACATAAAGAATGAACAAATATACGAAAATAAATATGAGAAAAATAAAATACGAATTATGAATCAAAATAAATGAGAATACAAAAAAAAAGTTAAAAATTTATATACAAAAGTTGAAGAAAGAAAAAAATAGGGTTAAAAATGAAGCTTCGGAGAGTTCGAGGTAAATATGTGATTTTTGAGAAGTCTGAGGCAAAATGTGATTTTTGGAAGTTTGGGGGAAAAAATGTAATTTTTGTAAGATCAGGAGTAAAAATGTGATTTTTGGAAGTTCGAGGGCAAAAATGTGATTTTTGAGAAGTTCGAGGGTAAAAATGAGATTTTTAAAAGTTCGAGGGTAAAAATGTGATTTTTGAGTTCGACGGTAAAAATGCGATTTTTGGAAGTTTAGGGGTAAAATTGTAATTTTAGAAAAGTTTAGGGGTCAAAATAAGATTTTTGGAAAGTTCAGAGACCTTTTGGGCAATAAAACCAAAAAGATGGGACACATGGCAGTTTCTCAGGCATTCTGGGGTCAAAGGACCAATTTGTAAAGCTTTTAAAATTACTAGGCTAATTTAAAATAAAACAAAACTTGATTTAAGGACAAAATTAAAACAAATCAAAAGTAGAAAGGACCATTTGCAAAATAACCCGAAAATATGCACGTGACAGCTTCTCAGACTTTCAAAGAGTTAAAGGACTAAATTGAAAATGAAATAAAATTATTGAGTAAATTTAAAAATAATTAAAAGTATGAAAAATGATTAAATTGAAACAATCAAAAAATGCGGAAGGAATAAAAGGACAAATAGCCGAATTGTAAAAAACACACAGATCTTCCTTCTGGGTCGAGTCAAAAACGGGTTGAGCATGAAACGACGTCATTTTGGGGCTGAAACTCAGCCCTCAAAACGGTGTCGTTTTATCAGGGTATTTAAATCCTTCTTTACTAAAAAAAACTCATTTTTCCCTTTTAATTCCAAAAAAAATTATTTTATTTTCATTCTTCTCTGTTCTCTCTCCTCTCTACTCCCATGTCCGATCGATCCTCGCCCGCTACCGGCCACCGTCATCTGCCGCCATCCATCTCACGTACCACCACCCTCGACCGTTCAGGTACGAAAAATTTCCTTTTTTTAAAAAAAAACGTAAATATGGGTTTGAAATCTTCATATCTAAGTTCGAAAGATAAGAAAAAAAATTGTTTTTAGAGTTCGGTTTTAAAAACTTGGATGCGATTCATTCATTTATTTTTTTAAAAAAAGGCAGTTTCGATCTTCTATTTTCTTTGTTTTTCATTTTTGAAAAATCTTTAACTTAGATCTATTTGTTTCCCTTTTTCTTTTAAAAAAAAAATTCGTCTTTATATTTTGGTTTTTTTATTTATTATTAATACATTTCTTGATTTACTGTATTCAAAATCATGATGATGACGGCGTTCGGGACTGCGACAACGACAATGGCTCGAAGGGCTTATTTCACGGCTCCGACGGTGGTGTAACAATGGGAGTACCTTTCTACCCTTTCGTTTTTTTTTATTAATTATATTTATTTATTGTAAAAAACGTTTTGGGATTAATACTAATAAATGACATTGATGATAGAATAAGTATGTATATTAATGTATGATAAATATTAAATAAATATGTTTATATATATTTAATAAATGTTTCAAACAAATAAATAATAAGTATATTAATATTTATTATATACCTTGAGTCGAAAATTTGATGACTTGGAATCTGGTTTGAATATGTTGTCTGAATGCTTCTCAAAAGCTTCGTATTGATTTCAAGTGCTCAAAGTAATCAGTATTGGTGTTCGAATTTTTTTACAAAAGGGCAATACAATTACAAATGGTTTTGAATCGGCTTTTAAAGCCTAAAATTACAATTATTATAATTTGTTGTTTTCAATTGAAATATTGTCTTTTCTTTTTGCTTGTTGCAGGTACAGCGGTGACAATGGAGGTAGTGGCAGATGGTGGCAGTTCAAGTTGAAGGTGGTGATGTTACTGGTGCTGACGTGGCAGCATGTGAGTGGTTGGGATGAAGGTGGTTGGCAGCACAAGTTGCTACCACTAGGGTTTCTGAATATTTTAGGATTTGGGCCATTTGGGTCTGTGTAAGTGTTGGGTTATATATTGAGTTTTAGGTTTAGTGTTTAGGTTTTGTAATTGGGTCAAGGGTTATCAAATAAATTTGGGTTTATGATTTGGACTTGTAATTTTGGACTTTTAATAAACTTTAAATTTAAATTCAAAATAAATTTAAATTTTAAAATAAATTTAAACTCATAATAAGTTTAAATTTAAAATATATTTAAACTTAAAATAAATTAAAATTTAAAATTAAAATTTGGTTCAATCTTGGTTTAAAGGTTGGGCCCGGTCAAAATTGCGCTCCAACAGCTGTCCCTCTTTGCTCGTTGCTGTGTAACAGGAACAAAGTAAAGACCAAAAAAGAGGTCCAATTTTGCCATGTCTCACTTCTTCGATGCTCTTTCTTTAACTGGCTCACCCTTCGCTTCGTCGATCGTTCCACTTTGCTCTACATCTCCGGTGTTGTGATTTCATCTTGCCCTAAGACGATTTCAAATAGACAAAATTTGTTACTGTAAAATCATTCAATTTGCCTGCAACTTCAGGGGTTTGGTGTCATAGCTTCATATCTTGGTTTACTTCTTTGTATTTCAAAAGACGAATTTGGTTCACTTCTCTGCATCTTGTCAAGAAGATGACCACTTTATTGCTTCGAATGATTGTAATCTGCCCCGTGATCGGGGTAAGAGATCGAATGACTGTAATCAGCCCCAGGCTCGGGGTAAGAGATTGGCTGATGGTGATTTGCCTCAGGCTCGGGGTAAGAGATTGGCTAATGGTGATCTGCCACAGGCTCAGGGTAAGAGGTCGAATGACTGCAATCTGCCCAAAGCTCGGGGTAAGAGATTGGTTGATAATTATCTGCCCCAGGCTCGTGGTAAGAGATCGAATGGTTGTAATCTGCCCAGGCTCGGGGTAAGAGATCGAATGGCTGCAATCTGTCCCAAGCTCGGGGTAAGAGATCGAATGGCTGCAATCTACCCAGGCTCGGGGTAAGAGATTGGCTGATGGTGATCTGCCCCAAGCTCGGGGTAAGAGATTGGCTGATGGTGATCTGCCTTAAGCTTGGGGTTAGAGATTGAATGGCTCCAATCTGTCCAAGGTTCGGGGTAAGAGATCGAATGGCTACAATCTGCCCAGGCTCGAGGTAAGAGATTGGCTAATGGTGATTTGCCCCAGGCTCGGGGTAAGAGATCGAATGGCTGCAATCTGCCCAGGCTTGAGGTAAGAGATTGGCTGATGGTGATTTGCCCTAGGCTCGGGGTAAGAGATCGAGTGGCTGCAATCTGCCCTAGGCTCAGGGTAAAAGATTGGCTAATGGTGATCTGCCTTAGGCTCGGGGTAAGAGATCAAAATCTTCTATCTATCCTTCTTGATTAAGGGTAAAACTGGAATGATGTGGTTTGAATTGAACTCCACTTCAATTTTAGGAAGATAAGATTTGATGTCAAAATTTCATCTTGCTCTTATTGCAACTTCAAAGAGATGAAAACTTGGTATTGTAGTTTGATCTCGATCCACTGTAAATTCAAGGCGGAAGATTTATTATTACGACTTTAATCTACTCCTCTTCGTTAGGGTGTCAGCTCCAATGTTTCCTTGGTTCATCCCGCCATTTTAGGGGGATGTGACTTGTAAAGTATGCTTCTATAGACCTTATATGTAGGCCCGAATTATCAGGATGCAATGATCAGAATGAATCAAATGCTCCTAACTACATAAATGCGTATGATGAATGTCTGTTTATTATTTGGGCTAACATAGCTTATCGCTTGTCCAAATTCTTTCATGGGTGCACTGTCTTATCTCTTTCTAGGCTCAGCCTGAACTGCTTGTTTTCAAGTTTTCCCATTGGTGGTCCTGTTTCGGGCCCCTGTACCATTTAGGAAATTTCAGCGTAATGCTTATGGATCTTTGTATGATTCATATTATTAGTTCATTATCTGTTATTAAAAATGCAAAATGCTTGAACGAGATTATGAAAGAATAAGGTCCCAAAATTTATTGAAGACACAATTCAAAAGAGAAGATCAAAAGGAGGCAAATTTTGGTCAAGAATTGCCAAGTATACAACAAAAGACGGTTAAATGCCGTAGATATCGCAAGATAAGTTTCTCTGAGCCGACTCGTTGAGAATCATTTTGAGCCCAGATATGTGTCTAGAAGATCTAGAGTGCTTTATTGATGCTTCAAACTGTAATTTTCTTCCATCATATTATAATTGAGGGAGAAATGATCACTTCGAACCCGTTCTTGAATTTGAGCCGCCTTTTACGGGTTTTCAACTTAAAATTCCTTTGGTTTCAAGACACCCTTTGCAGGTTTTCATCTCAATTTTTTTTGGAGTCGCCCTTTATGAGTTTTCATCTCAATTTTAAGTAAAATATTTTTTCACCGAGTCTGAATTGACTAGGTTATGCAGATCTTTACCGTCAATTTCTGTTAGAATGAGAACTCCTCCTAAGAAAGCTTTCTTTACCACATAAGGCCCTTCCCAATTGGGCATCCATTTCCCTCAAAAGTCTTTATGTATGAGAAGTATCTTTTTCAAAACTAGATCTCCCTCATGGAATTCTCTAGGATGAACCTTTTTATCATAAGCTCGCATCATTCTTTTCTAGTACATCTGACCATGGCGAATAGCTTTTAACCTCTTTTCTTTGATTAAATTTTACTGATCATATCAGGCCTAAATTCATTCTACCTCATTTAACTGTAACTCTGTCAAGACTCGGAGAGAAGATATTTCGACCTTGATAGGTAAGACTGCTTCCATACCATATGCTAGTAGGAATGGTGTTGCCCCAGTAGAAGTTCTGGCTGAAGTTCTGTAAGCAAAGAGGGTAAATGATAGTTTTTCGTGCCAATCTTTGTAGGTTTCTTTCACTTTCGCAACGATCTTTTTGATGTTTTTGTTAGCTGCCTCTACAGCGCCATTCATCTCTGGGCGATAGGGAGATGAGTTGTGATGCTTGATTTTGAATTGCTCGCAAACCTCTGTTATCATGCTATTGTTCAAATTCAAGGCATTGTCAGATATAATCCTCTCTAGCATCCTATATCGGTAAATTATCTCCTTTTTCAAGAACTTACTAATCGTAGACTTCGTGACGTTGGCATAAGAAGCTGCCTCTACCCATTTGGTGAAGTAGTCGATAACCACGAAGATAAATCTATGACCATTAGAAGCCTTTGGAGAAATTAGACCAATGACATCCATGCCCCACATAGAAAATGGCCAAGGAGAAGTCATGACATGAAAGTGTGATGAAGGTACATGAATCTTGTCTCCATAGATCTGGCACTTATGGCACCTCTTAGCATAATTTATGCTGTCCCCTTCCATGGTAGACCAGTAATACCCAAATCTCATTATCTGCCTGGACATTGTGAAACCATTGGCATGTGTCCCGCAAATGTCTTCATGAACTTCTTCTAAGATCTTTCTAGCTTCAACTACGTCGACACATCTTAGCAACACCTGATCTTTTCTCCTTTTGTACAAGATTTCCCCATCTAAGACATATTCATTGGCCAATCTTCTTAATGTCCTCTTTTCATTTTTAGAAGCTTGCTCGGGGTACTTGCGATCCCTTACATACTGAAGAATATCTTGGTACCATGGGCGGTCATCCCTTTCTTCTTCTTCTTCTTCTTCTTCTTTAATATCAAAACAATGAGCCGAAGCTTCATAGATGCTTATCTGAATGAGTTTCATATCTTCTAGTCTATTCACTTTGATCATTGAGGCCAAAGTGGCAACAGCATCAGTCATCTGATTCTCTTCTCGTGGAAGATAATGGAATGTGATATCATCAAACTCTTTGATTAACTCGAGAACCAATTTACGATAATCAACTAGCTTAAAATCTCTCGTTTCCCATTCTCCTTTGAGTTGATAGATTACTAGTATGAAGTCTCCATATATCTCTAAAACTTTAATTTCCCGTTTTATGGTTACACGGATTCCCATGATACGTGCTTCATATTCTGCCATGTTATTTGTGCAATCAAAATTGAGTTTACTAGTGAAAGAATAGTGGTCTCCTTCTGGTGATACCAAGACTGCTCTAACTCCATTACCCGTGACGTTTGAAGCTACATCAAAGTTCAATCTCCAAGGATGTTCCCCTAGAGTTCCCTCTACAGTGGTTGCAACATAAATTAAATCCTCATTCGGGAAGTCGAAGTTCATTGGCTCATAGTCCTCTAAAGCCATGCTAGCTAGGAAATCTGCTATTGCACTCCCTTTTACTGCCTTTTGATTGACATAAACTATGTCGAACTCCGAAAGCAAGATCTGCCACCTAGCCAATCTTCTATTCAATGTGGTCGACTCTATCATGTACTTCAGAGGATCTAGTTTTGAGATTAACCAAGTGGTGTGGTACAACATGTATTGCCTTAATCTTCGTGTGGTCCAAACTAGAGTACAACATAGTTTTTTAATTGGCGAGTATCGAATCTCACAATCAGTAAATTTCTTGTTGAGATAATATATTGCCCTTTCCTTCTTTCCAGATTCATCATGTTAGCCTAGTACGCACCCCATAGAATTTTCAAAGACTACCAAGTACAGGATCAATGGTTTATTAGGAATTAGAGAAACTAAAATGGGAGCATTGGACAAATAATCTTTGACTTTGTTAAAAGTTTCTTGACATTCATCATCCCATACACCTTAGTTCCGCTTTCTAAGTAAACGGAAGATAGGATCACATTTCTCTGTCAGTTGTGAGATTAAGCGAGCAATGTAGTTTAATCTCCCCAAGAACCCTCGAACTTCTTTTTGCGCTCTGGGTGGTGGTAGCTCCTGTATGACTTTGACTTTATCTAGATCAATTTCAATCCCTTTTTTGCTAACCACAAAGCCCAACAGCTTTCCTGACGTGGCTCCGAAAGTGCACTTTGCTGGGTTTAGCTTTAATTGATACTTTTTTAGCCTCCTAAACAACTTTCTCAAGATTCTTACATGTTCTTCCTCTGTTCGGGATTTCGCAATCATATTGTCGACATAAACTTCAATTTCTTTATGCATCATGTAATGAAACAGAGTTAACATGGCCCTTTGATAAGTTGCCAAAGCGTTTTTGAATCCAAAAGGCATTACTTTGTAACAGAATGTTCCTCACAGTGTGACAAATATGGTTTTCTCCATATCTTCGGGATCCATCCTTATCTGGTTATACCCGGAGAAACCATCCATGAATGAGAATAAGGAGAAAGTGTCGATGTAAGGTAATGAAAAGTTATCCTTTGGGTTAGCTTTATTTAAATCCCGATAATCCACACACATGCGCACTTTCCCATCTTTTTAGGAACAAAGACTATGTTGGCTACCCATTCTGAGTATTTAACAACTTGGAGAAACCCAGCATCAAATTGTTTTCTAACCTCATCTTTTATTTTCAATAATACATCCAGTCTCATCCTTCGGAGCTTCTACTGAACAGGCCTGCATTCTTCCTTTATGGGGAGTTTATGTACCATAATGTCAGTACTCAGGCCAGGCATGTCTTGATAAGACCACGCGAAGATATCTTGGAACTCTTTAAGCAACTTGATAAGATCTTTTCTGGTTTCTAGGGAGATGCTTGTCTCAATATTCACCTCTTTCTTTTCATCTTCGTTTCCCAAACTGATAACTTCCACCGGTTCCGAATGAAGCAAGATTTATTTTTCTTCTTGCTCCATCATTCTTAACAGATCAAGAGACAAAGTACAATCTTGATCATCTTCGAAGTCCTAAAGTTCTTTTAAACACATATCTTGCTTGAAACGAGGCTCTAAGTTAGCATTAGGGTTACTCATATTATTGTTATTCAAGGACCTGTCAAAGGAATAAAAAGGAGGTCCAAATAACAAAATAAATTTACGAAAGAATGATTTATGGTATGAGTATGAGTATGTTTGTCAAATTGGACAAGAATGTATGTATTAAAGAATGATTAATTTTGTTTATTGGGTATGTACAATGGTTTGTTAAGTTGGATTAGGAACGAAAGAATAATTAACGAAAGATTTGCTATATAAGATAAAAGATGCATTTTCATTCAAAATAACTAGATAATGATCATGAGCCCTTTTACAAAAAGATCCATATTGCTTTTCAGCCTAAAGCAATAGGTGTGTTCTGAGCATTACTCTGAAGAAGCCTTAAAGACTACATGAAGTTCCTCTACTGTATTGAGAGTACTCCCGAGGGTGAAAGGACGAATTTCTGTTGAGCGTCCTTCTCCATTTTCTTCCTCGACAACATTGAAGCTCAAATTTTCATTGATCGTATTCACTCCCTAGTCGGGATGGTTAGGCAAAGGGTTTTCCACCACATTGGGTCCAGATGACTCATCAAATCTTATTTTGTTTTTCTTGATCATTCTTTCCACCGGTTTTTTAAAAGAGTGACCCACTACCCCGTCATGATACTCGCATCGAGCATTCGTATCGTACCATTTCGAGAACGGGGGTAGTACTGGATCTGACTAATATAGAGTAACTGCGTGTTGATCATATAGTTACTGGTAAAGCTCTTTGTATGTCACCGGGATGGGCGTGAACGATGTTCTTTTAGTTTTTGGCTTTGAGCTTTGTCCCGACCTTGGAGGATTTCAGTTGTTGGTCATTAGCACATTCGATGGCATCGTCATGATCGGTCCTACGTGGTTCGGCCTATACATGCTTACATTATTTATTTCGACCTCTTTTTTCTTGAAAGTAGGTCTCTTAGCACTTTCCCAGCATCTATCTTCCCACTTTTGATTGCGTTTTCGATCATTTCTTTGGACAGGACCATGTTAGAGAAGCTTTTAGTGGTACTCCCTAGCATATGGTTGATGAACGGAGCCTTCAAAGTATTGACAAACAACATTGTCGTTTCTTTTTCCAATAATGGTGACTTTACTTAGGTTGCTATGTCTCTCCATCTTTGAGCATATTGTCAAAAACTCTCATTTGGCTTTTTCTCCATTCTTTGTAGGGTCAGTCTATCAGGTGCGATGTTAGTTACATGACTGTATTGCTTCATGAATGCTTGTGCCAAATCCTTCTATGAGCTTATCTTGGCACGACTCAACTGATTATACGATTTGGCTGCAGATCCCGTTAGATTATATTGAAAATAGTGTATTAACAACTAGTCATTATGGACATGCCCAGTCGTCTTCTTGCAAAACATGGTAATGTGGGCCTCGAGGCAGCTGGTCCCTCTGTATTTGTCAAAATAAGGTGTTTTGAATTTCGGGGGCACACTAGGTTTGGGACTAGGGATCTCAGGCTTTGCTCTTTCCGTCTCCTCTACGTCATCTAAGTCATGGATGACGGGAATGACTAAATTATCTTCGAGGTTGGAACAGGATCTCATCTGAAAATTTGCTGGCCCTGACATATCGCTTGGGTGTTATTGTGCTCTTATTGTTACAACTACTCCATGTGGATACGTTTTTTGTGGTACTTGAGTATGCATTGAAGCATAGCCTAAGAGATATCTAGGCTCCTCACTCTCCTCCCTTGGGCTTATAGCAGGATCTTTTCCTTTATCCGTCCCTGCTCTTATCAGCTGTGTTAGCTCACTTATAATGCTCTTTTGAGATTCTATGATCTGGTCCTTCATATATTGTTGTACTTTTGCCAAATGGTCTTGTAACTGCACTTGTTCTTGCATTTCCTTTTGAATTTGCTCTAACCTTTGCTCCATAGCTTTGGTTTTTTTACGAGTGTTATAGTGATGTGAGTTTTCAATGATTACTGACGTAACTATTAAAGTTTTAATTAGTTAGAATTATTAAGCTAAAATATGTGAAAATACAATGCGGATGAATGCATGAATGCAAAAGAAAGATATTGACTTATAATTCAATTTCCATTAGAAAACTTCACTAGATAAAAAGTTCCTTTACATAAAGCAAATTACATAAATGGTTTTGCCTTAATGCTTAGAGCTTTGATTTTCTTGAGAAGTCCTGCTAGCATGCTTAACTCATCTGCTTCGACTGCGAGTGTTTGCACGTGGTCAGCCACTCCCCGTATTTGATTCAAAGCCTCGCTCATAACGTAATCCCTATCTCAAACTTGCTTCTGAGTCTGCTGAAGATGCCAATCATTTGTTTCCATTGTCCTTTCCAGAATCTCGGTTCGTATTTTGCTATTTTGCAACGAGGCTTTCAATTCTTCCACCCTCTTACTCAATCTCTTGATTTCAACTTGACTTGCCTTCAGCTTTACCACTAAATTTCGGCTACAATGTCTATACAAGGATTCCTCCAATTCTTTTATTCGAGCCTTTAACTTAGTCACCTCAGCTTGACTTTCTAACAGGCTGCTCTTCATGGTATTTTCTTGAATCTGGGCAATTTGAAACTTGTTCTTCCATTGTCTTATTCTATTATTCTCTTCATGGATTTCCCGTTGCTATTATTCTGACGTCTTACCTAAACTGACAGTCCTCATTGACAAGTGAAGCTTCTTATAGTCTTTCTTCAGGCTATCGAGATCTTCTTCAGATTTATTCTTCCATTTTCTCAACTTCTCTGCCTCTAGCTTCTGGACATCAACATCTAATCCTAAAAGCATCTTTTCTTCTTCCAATTTTTCTATCATCTTTTCCATCTCAGCATTCTTCCTCTCAAAATCTTGTTTAATAATTTCTAGTTCAGTCGAGACAACCTACAAGTGCTCCTCAATTAGGCGAACAACCTTCGAGTTTGGCACAGGAATGTTGTCATTAGTCCTTCTATTTGTCCATCAATCATATTCTACAGTTGTCATGGGATTGACGCTAAACACTTTCATCCTTCAAAATTGGTTCCATGCATTCGAGATCTCTCGAATCCTCTTCTTATTATTTTCTCCTCTATATGCGAATTCAACTAAGCTAACCCTTGAGTTACTAGTATGAATTGTCTCGATCTGTATTGTCTTGAAACCAATAAAGGTACGTATCCTATTGCTCCTCAAATTTCGGCCAATGAACCTAGTCAAAATCTCTGACCGATACAAAATTTCATCAGGAACAAACCATGGTGCTCACCATTCTATGTCTTCGTCTCGGAGACTTTGAAGTATTGCCATCCATTTTTCTTCTGAGAAGTTTTCTTGTCTTTGCATGGCTACAAACTCTTTTAAAGGAGAATAATCTTTAGATAAGTACTGATAGGAGACTTTTTCTATTTTCCAAAAGTGGCTATGGAACCATACCATCAACAACGGTACGCAGTCAATAAATCGACCTTCTCCCTCTTTTCTGCACGTATTTAAAGATCTGAAAGTTTTAGCCAATATTACCGGGACTGGTGTAACCTTTTTATTCAATCGGTCAAACAAGTCTGTCACCGCATCTTCTATGTGTCCCAAAACTTTGGGAAAAATGACTAACCCGTATATACCTAGAATTAGGATATCAATCTTTTTCTTCGCATCTAGGTGGGCCAGGATCAAATCTCGTAAACTCTTCTACGTAATGCATTTGTTGTCACCTTTCACCTTAACTCGAGCTGCAATCCATTGCTTACTCATGACAGTGATGTTTATTAATCTCTTAACAAAAGTCGAGACACTAGGAACTCTAGAATAGGCTCTGTCTACCGAGATCTTTGGACAATGGAGTAAAGTGGTGTATTCTTCTATCGTCGGTGTCACGTCTATATTCCAAAAAGTGAAGCAATTGTAGGCTGGGTTCCAATACTGCGCTAAGGCTCGGAAGAGGTACTTATCCACCTTAACCTCAAACAAGTAGGGTAAATCTCTGTACTCTTGGTAAAAGGTTTGCTTCATGTCATTATCTTAACTGTCCCATATCTCTTTAAATTCTTGCACACTATTCTAAGCTGTACTAATCCTGGTATAATCCCAAAACTCTAACTCATATCCTTTTGCTAAGCTATCCTCTTTTTTGCGTTGATTTTCCTTTGACCATATACGCACAACCATGTTGTCCTCCACCTTATCAAGGTACTTATTTTCCATGATCAATTCTCTAATCAGTAATTGAGTTTGAATCAATATATTTCCTTATATGATGATGCAATATAATGCAAAAGAGGCAAAATAGAACAAGTCAGCAAAACATATCAGTATCGATATACAAGTATAAAACAAAGAACCTAAGAATTTGTCTTGGATAGTTGCTAAAAGGTTCGATATAACTCCTTCTCTAGGCAAGTACTTATGGCTCATTACATGTGGTTTAGTCTCTAGAGTAAAGGGTACCCAAACCAGCAGATTCCTCGATCCTCACCCATTACAGGCTCAAACGGATGAGTTCAGTTTAGGGGGACACATTTCCCACATGTTCGCACGAAAGTGAAAACTTCACGAAAACATGGGTACGGATGTAATCCCAAAAGTGATCCACTATCCTTCACGGAGGTGAAAACCTCACGAAGGAATAGTTTCCCACTTCCACTTAAAGGGTGTAGTATCATATGCAAATGAATGCAAATCTATACTAGCAGTATTGACATAATATAGCATCATACAAAATGTTTGAGGATCATACATTAAACCAAATCATGTATTAAAAGTTTTAACAAAAAGGCCCGAAAATAATCAATTTTGGCTTGACTTTCTTTTGTTTTAAAAGTCTACAACGGAGTCGCCAAGCTATCGAAACGTTTATTTTTTAGGAAAACAAACAGGTCTCGAACAATATTTATTTGAAAATCGAAAAAATGGGAGTCGCCACCAATCTTTTATTCAGTGTGATTGGATCACCACAATGCATTTAAAATCCGTTTTGGAAAACATTTTGGTCTTCGAAATCCAAAAAATGGGTTCAAGAGTCGGTTACGTGAGAGGAAGGGTTAGCACCCTCACATGCCCAAGATTGGTACCACATTGATTATTTTTGGGTCTTGTTTGTAAAGTTTTGAAAACTCGAATAAAGTTTTAAAGTACGATCCTTAAATGCATAAGTCATGTCCAAGAAAGAAATCAATTTTTGCTTGGAAGTCTCACTATTTCGAGGTGATCGAGAAAGAAAGTCACATCAAGTGAGTTCGGACATAACGTTTCAAGATCCAGAAATAACGAGTTTTCCTTTGTTGTAAACTTTAAACCTTGAAAAAAGGTATTCGATTATTCTGATTTAAAGAAAAGTCGCGCCTAGTAAGTTAAGGCACAAATTTTCAAAATCCGAGCTAAAAGAATATTGCCTCGATATTTAAATATTTATATTTTAGAGAAAAATAAAAAAATGACTTTAAAAAATAGAGATAAAAATGAGCGTGCAAATTAAATACGAGCTATGCAATTAATGATAAAGTTAAATAACATAAAGAATGAACGAATATACGAAAATAAATATGAGACAAATAAAATACGAATTATGAATCAAAATAAATGAGAAAATACAAAAAAAAAGTTAAAAATTTATATACGAAAGTCAAAGAAAGAAAAAAAAATGGGGTAAAAAATGAAGCTTCAAAAAGTTTAGGGTTAAAATATAATTTTGGAAAGTTTTAGGAGTAAAAATGTCATTTTAGGAGAGTTCGATGTAAAGATAAGATTTTTGACAAGTCCGAGACAAAAATTTGATTTTTGAAAGTTTAGGGGTAAAAATGTAATTTTTGGAAGATCGAGGTTAAAATGTGATGTTTGGAAGTTTGGAGGCAAAATGTAAATTTTAAGAAGTTTGAGGGTAAAAATGTGATTTTTAAGAAGTTCGAGGGTAAAAATATGATTTTTAGAAGTTTGATGGCAAAAATGTAATTTTAGAGAAGTTTAGGGGTCAAAATATGATTTTTGGAAAGTTTAGGGACCTTTTGGGCAATAAAACCAGAAAGGTGGGACACGTGGTAGCTTTTCAGGCATTTTGGGGGTTAATGGACCAATTTGTAAAGCTTTTAAAATTACTGGGCTAATTTAAAATAAAACAAAACTTGATTTAATGACGAAATTAAAATAAATCAAAAGTAGAAAGGACCATTTGCAAAATAACTCGAAAATAGACACGAGGTAGCTTCTTAAGCTTTCAGAGAGTTAAATGACTAAATTTAGAATGAAATAAAATTATTGGGCAAATTTAAAAATAATTAAAAGTATGAAAAAGGATTAAATTGAAACAATCAAAAAATACGGAAGGACTGGGCAAATAGCCCAATTGCAAAAAACACGCGAATCCTCCTTTTGGGTCGAGTCGAAAAATGGGTCGAGCATGAAACGACGTCGTTTTGGGGCTGAAACTCAGCCCTCAAAATGACATCATTTCATCAAGGTATTTAAACCCTTCTTTGCTGAAAAAAAACTCATTTTTCCCTTTTCATTCAAAAAAAAAATTGTTTTATTTCCTTCATTCTTCTCTGTTCTCTCTCCTCTGTGCTCTTATGTCCGATCGGTCCTCGCCTGCCACCGGCCACCGTCATCCGCCGCCGTCCGTCTCACGTGCCACCGTCCTCGACTGTTCAGGTACGAAAAATTTCCTTTTTTTTTTAAAATGTAAATATGGGTTTGAAATGTTCAAATCTAAGTTTGAAAGATCAGAAAAAAATTCATTTTTAGAGTTCGGTTTTAAAAACTTGGATCCGATTCATTTATTTATTTTTTAAAAAAAGGCAATTTCGATCTTCTATTTTCTTTGTTTTTCATTTTTGAAAAATATTTAACTCAGATATATTTGTTTCCCTTTTTCTTTTAAAATTTTTTTTGTCTTTATATTTTGGTTTTATTTATTTATTATTAATACATTTCTTGATCTACTGTATTCAAAACCACGATGATGGCGGCGTTCGGGACTGTGACAACAGCGACGGCTCGTTGGGCTCCGTTCACAGCTCCGACGGTGGTGCAACCAAGGGAGTATCTTTTTACCCTTTCGTTTTTTTTATTAATTATATTTATTTATTGTAAAAAACGTTTTGAGATTAATACTAATAAATGACATTGATGACAAAATAAGTACGTATATTAATGTATGATAAATATTAAATAAATATGTTTATATATATTTAATAAATGTTTCAAACAAATAAATAATAAGTATATTAATATTTATTATATACCTTGAGACGAAAATTTGATGACTTGGAATCTGGTTTGAATCTGTTGTCTGAATGCTTCTCAAATGCTTCGTATTGATTTCAAGTGCTCAAAGTATTCAGTATTGATGTTCGAATTTTTTTACAAAAGGGCAGTACCATTACAAATGATTTTGAATCGGCTTTTAAAGCCTAAAATTACAATCATTATAATTTGTTGTTTGCAATTGAAATACTGTCTTTTCTCTTGCTTGTTGCAGGTACAGCAGCGACAATGATGACAATGGCAGATGGTGACAGTCTAAGTTGAAGGTGGTAATGTTGTTGGTGCTGACGTGGTAGCACGTGAGTGGCTGAGATGGAGGTGGCTGGCAATACAAGTTGCTACCACTAGGGTTGAATATTTTAGGATTTGGGCAATTTGGGTCTGTATAGGTGTTGGGTTATGTATTGGGTTTTAGGTTTAGTGTTTGGGTTTTGTAATTAGGTTAAGGGTTATCAAATAAATTTGAGTTTATGATTTGGACTTGTAATTTTAAACTTTTAATAAATTTTAAATTTAAATTCAAAATAAATTTAAATTTTTTAAAAAAAATTAAGTTCAGAATAAGTTTATATTTAAAATAATTTAAAATTTAAAATTTAAAATTGGGTTCAATCTTGGTTTAAAGGTTGAGTCCGGTCAAAATTGAGCTCCAACACAACTTAGCAAGCAAATACCTTTAAAATAGTTGTAAATTAAGAATAAAACAAAATTTATATAATATCAAAGCAATAACAACAAAAAAATAACAATATAATAATGAAATAATAGTAAAACAATGAAAAAAAGTAGCAAAACAGTAAAAAATAGTAACAAATTTTTTTTCAAATTCTAGTCGAGGCCAATCTAAAAAAATCTTACTTGGGGATTGATCCATTTAAAAAATGAGCATTATTTTTTTTGTCCAAACTCGTTTTTTGAACTTATATTTTATTTAAACATTCTCATTTTTCGAATGGATTTGACCCATATACAAGTCTATAATAAAAAAAGCGTAACAAAACAGTAAAAAATAGCAACAATTTTTTTGCAATTTTAAATCGGGGCTCAAACTAAAAAAAAACTTACTCGAAAACTGATCCGTTTAGAAAATTGACCTTATTTATTGTTGAAACCTATTTAGAAAACCGCCTATGTATTTTTGGCGTGGGCGTTTGAAATGAGGAATTTTTATTTTTCTCTCTTTCGATGTAATAATGTTTTAAATCGATAAAGAACAAGTGTTCATATATACGTAATTCTATACGGTATTTTTAAATATTTTCTAATTTATAAAATTATAAAATTATATAATAAATTTAACTTAATTATATTCAAATTGTTTAACATAATTAAAATATATCAAACATTATAATTGTACAAATTCTAAATTTATATAAGGCTGTGGCAGAATTTGAAATTTTTCGTTAGGAACGAAATTAAATTGTATATTTTTATGATAATAAAAATATAATTTCGTTATTTTAATAGTTTATATATTTATAATTTTTAAATGATTAAATCTAATTTTTATCATTTTTTTGGGTCAAAATGTAATTTTATTATTATTAATTTAAAATTTTATAAATCATAAAGGGCCTAAATTAAAAATTTATCATTTTAAAGGGACCAATAACCCCCTGGGTCTCCACTATGCTCCGCCATTGATATAAGGGATAATACTTTATTATAACGTGGAATGTTATATATAATTTTTTATTTTGTGTAATTTTATATATAAAATTTTGATTTTAATCGTTGTAATATTGTTTTATGTTTATATGTTGCATACACAAAATATTATATTTATTCAATGTAAAAATAATTTTATGTATTTATTTTTTTAAATATATGAAACTGAATCAAAATTAAAGTTATATTTGAATCACAATTAAAATATTGTATGATCATCCATTAACCAAAAAATTTTGGAGTCAATTATAAGAGTGTTTCTATTTTGTTATCCCGTTATAAAAAAAATTGATTTAATCACTGATGTTTTTGGAATTTGATATTTTGGTCACTTTGTTATTAAGTTGATAACAAAAGTTTCGCGTGACCTTTTTATTTCCATAATAACAAATTTAAATCTTTGATATTTGCACATTTTTTCAATTTAATCTTAATTTTAAAATTTTAATAAATTTAACCTTTGAAGTTTACAAAAATTTTTAATTTAGTGCTAATTCTAAAATTTTCAAGAAAAAAAATCAACATTAAAAAATTAAAATAGAAAATTATTAAAAACCATTTGTCCAATAAAAAAATCTAAATTTTTATAAAATACATTAAATATTATACAAAATTATAAAAAAAGAAAATGTTGAAAAAATTAATTAGGAACCATGAATTTTAAAAATTCAAAAGAAACTATAAAAAAATACATAAAAATTGAAAAATTGAAAAATCATAAAATTTTTAAAAATTCAAAAATATAAAAATTAGTTTTTCAAAACCCTCCGTTCTAGAGTTGTTCATGAGTGGGGTCGAGCTAAGTACAAAATTTAGGCCCGTTTTCTAGGCTTCGATCCAGTTTGAAAAATAAGCTTAAAATTTTATCCAAACTTGACTTAGGTAAAAAGCTAAAACTCGAGTCCAGCTCGCCCATATTAGAATTTTTTATATTATTTTTTTTATATAAAAATAAATTTAAAAAATATAATATATCAAATACATTAAAAACATTAAAATAAATGTTTCTCAACAAGTGAATTTTTTTTTTAAAATATACTTAAATAACACTAAAGGTCCGTTTGTTTACATGTAAAAAAGTTTTACGAAAAATATTTTTTGCATTTTCCTGTGTTTGTTTCACAAAAAACAGCTTGATCAACGAAAAATGACTTACAGGTCAACGTAAAATAAGTTCTTTTTCTTATAAAATGACTTACTCTTTTAAAAAGTGTAAATGATTTTTCGAAAAAGAACTCCTTTATAGTTAATTTTATTTTTATATAAAAATTAACTTAAATCAAGCTTAATATTTTTATATTGATAATAAATTTTATTTTTATTTTTAAAAATATTTAAAATATTAATATGAAACATTATATTTTTCAATATTATTAAACATACATATTTAGTTATTTATATTTAGTTATATAATAAATTATTAATATAATTAATATAATTACTTATTTTAATAAATTATTTAATATTTCAATTTTATTTTAATAATAAAATTTTTAAAAAATTTTAAATAATATTCTTCACATATTATTGAAAATATTCAATATTAATATTTTAATAATAAATATTTATTATAATTATAAATATATTAATAATAAATGTTTATTAGTATATATAAAGGTAAAAATTGTCATAAGTCTATATACTCTTCACAAATTTGCAATTTAATCTCTGTACTTTTATTTTCAAGAATTTAGTCACTCTACTTTTCATTTTTGAAAATCAAGTCTAATTGTTGACATTGTTAAATTTTTTTGTCAATTTTGTTGATGTAACATTTTTAAATAATAAAAACTCACTTGGTAATCATGTAACTAAAAAATGACGTTGTAATGAACCTGAATTTAACAAAATATTTTTAATATATGCAAAAATAATATAAAATATAAATTTATATATTAAAATAAACTTAATTAAATAATGAAAAGATAATAAAATCTTAAATGAATGTTTGTTTCACTGAAAACAGATTTTATGAAATATTTTTAAGAAATCTGTCAAACAACATAAAGTATTTTACAAAAATTCATCTAAACACAAAAAAATATTAGCTTTTTCAGAAAAGTAAATCATTTTATAGAAATCATTTTCAGTGAAACAAACGGACCCTAAGATTAGTGCAACTTAACAAGCAAATATCTTTAAAATAGTAGTAAAATTAATAATAAAATAAGAGTTAATACAATATCCAAACAATAATAATAAAAAAATAACAATATAATAACGAAATGATAGTAAAAAAATGAAAACAAATAGAAAAACAATAAAAAACATAGTAACAATTTTTTTTTTGCAAATTTGGATCGAGCTCGGACAAAAAAAAAAAACATACCCGAGAATCAATCCGTATAAAAAATGAGCATTATTTTTTCGTCCAAATCTATTTTTCAATTCTATATTTTACTCAAACCTTCTCACTTTTCGAACGAACCCGATCATGTACAAGTCAACTATGTACTACCCCAAATACTCATTTCAATTGGAAAACAACAACAAAAACCCATAGCCATACCCATTCATCATCTTCTTCAACGTCCTCTCACCGAGCTCCACTTTCATTACGCATTCACCCAAAAACCAAAACCCATCACCTTATCCCCTATCCCTCCCTTCAAAAAAAAAAAAAGTTTATATATTGGTCTGGTGATTAGGATGTTCACCGTTCCATAAGTGTGGTTTGAATTTAATTTATGTTAGTTACATTGCTATTAAAACTTTACCCTCTTCATATTTCGTGTATAATACAAGATTAAATTTTAGTATAATTGCGGATTTTCATGTTAAAATTTGAAACTAATTAATTTATTTTAAAAATTTGGAAGAATTTAATTAAAATTTTAAAAATTTTTGTAAAGTTTAATGAGAAATTCCATTTTCCCAAGGGGCTTACTAAATTTTTTAAAAAAGGTCTAAAAAATCTCAAAAATTTTGAGAGGCCCGAAATTATTAAATTTAATCAATTATATAATCCTTTCAATTGAATTAAGTGTATTATGATAATAAGTTCTTTCTCTAATGATAAATAGAAAATTTTGAGAATTTTAAAGTTTTAGATTGAAGATTTGATATTTATTTTTAAATTGCTGGGATCTATTAGTTAACTTAAGGTACTTTTAGATGTACATTTATTTTTAGTGTGGTAGGTTTATTTTTATTTTTTTATATTACACTATATATCTTTACAGTATTTAATCTCACAATCACTACTGTTTTTATACTAATCGTAAATAAACATATTGCTTATCTAAAAAAATCTTTAATTAGTTAGCTATTAAGTAATATATGAATGTAATGGTTATGATCTTGTTTATTTTTATTTCAAAAAACAATTAAGAGTATTATGATTTATTTCCTATTTTTTTTTGGATTGTACGTATTCAATTAAATGGCTAAATTAATCGTATATGCTACTATTTTTCTTTAATTAATTAAATAGACCATTTTTTGAAGATTTCGAGAAATATATTGATTTTGGAGAGAGAGTATGAAAAGCGTGTCCATCTGGATGTGATTTTTGCACAGTTAGCAGGAAAAGTCATCCAGCTAGGTGAGCTTTCGGCACAATTGTTAAGAAAACTCATCCAGATAGCCTCGCTTTCACATACCCTCTCCAAAATTGATGTAACACCTAAAACTCTATACCGTAGCCGATTAGAGTCCTTGAGGTCTTTCCAATCATCTATCGCAGATTATCTCTCAATATTATTTCATTTAATCATATTTTAATAAAATATTACATCATGCATGACATAAATCATTAATTAATTATCAGCACAACTCAACAAGGGTAAAAATATTATTTTCCACGATTTTTGGAGACTTCTACCTGTACTTGTTGGACAAGTATCGATAGTAGACAAGTCAGTAAGCAATTCAAAAATACTGTAGATTTCTACCGATACTTGTGATAGTTTTACCGATACAAGTGTAAGTTCTACCGAAACAAGTCATGCTTCTACCGATACTAAAAACTCCAAAGAGCTAAGAAGTCTTACCTTGCAACTTCTACCGATACAAGTACCCAAACTACCGATATTACTATAAACAGAACTACCGAAACAATGCAAGTCAAAATATAACCTCTCTCCTTGTAACACCCTTATACCCGATTCATCTGTATAAACTCGATATAAGACTATTACATACGGTGCCAAAGCGACGTAGACGAATACCGATTAATTTTTAAATTTACACAAGATGTTTTAACTCATTTAAACCAAAATTTATTAAAACAATCATATGGAATCATTAACGGGTCATAAAACATGTTTAAAAATAATTGAATTATTATTTTTGCTCAAAACAGAGCAAAATATCGATACTTGCTCTGATGGTATCGATATTTTATGAAAAGTATCTATACCGAGAATTAAATCGATACCAAAATGGGTCTTTGGAACTCCGAAAAATTTCAATTTTGAAGAAAAAATCAGTACCTTAGACTTAGGTATCAATATTTTTACTCGAATATCAATACCGATTATAAAAACAATACCAAGAATGCATTCTGTCACTTTGGTATCGATACCTCTACTTGAATTTCATGAAAAATAGTTTAAAAATCAATAAAAACCTCTTGAAAAGTTTAAACCCCAATCCAACAATTTAAGCCAACTAAGAGACATCAAAACTGCTCAAATAACTCCAAAATTTGAACACTACCACTATACTAACATGTTACTTGGTCAAACATAATTATAATAGCAATGACAAATCATGGATGAGGCCAAAATGTTCCATTACAAATTACCAAACTTATGAAGTTTCAAAATAACATCTAAGCACTATATCTTAGGGACACATTTGAATAACTTAGGTACAAGCCATTTTAATACAAAATAAAAATACCTAAACTTAAAGCCCTTGATAAGTGATGTGATGAGAGGTCTCCTACCCTAACCTTAGCTTCTCGAGTCTAATCATACCTACGCATTGAAATAAACGAGTTAAATCGTTAAAGGCTTAGTAAACATTACAAGAATAATTAGACAATCTGTTTATACCACTATATTAATTCAAGAAATATATATACTTCCACACATAATTCAACACAAATAGATACACCTTAAATAATTTACTTACCTTAATAGTGATTATACTCACCATAATACTAGGATGTAATACTCTCATATTCAAATCACGTCTTTGGCTTATAGTAGACTATCATAGAACCTATCGGATATACGAAACAAGTACGGAGGTGCATTACTATACATTAATGAACTGAGAGCATAAGGGTGCTAAATGGGGAGCACAAACATGCTAAACGGAGAGCACTATATTTGCTAATAAACGAAGAGCACGCTAGGTCCCTTAATGGCATGCCACTAATATCACAATAATTCCAACTTGTCTACTTGGACATAAAAATATAATTTAGAATAATTTCTCACAAATGATATATCACACACACAATGTTTCTTCATGAATAGATCATCACACGTTTTTCACCTATATTTTCTCTACTAATTCCATAACTTCACAATTTAGTTATTTGTTTATTATTTATGTATAAATACATACTATATACTACTTTTCTATTATAAATAATTTCTATACTAAATTCTAGGGGTGTTCATAATCGGGTACTCGAAGATTTGGGTACCGGATTTTCGAGTATTAAAAATGTCGGCCCGTGACCCGACCCTTGAATACCAGTACCTGTAATAATCGAATACAGGTATTTTCGAGTCATAGGGTACCCGAATTAAATTTGTGTAAATTTTTTTTACAAATCATACAATTTATGGTGATTCAAAATGAGAAACTTAAAAATCCAAAGCAGATAATAGCATAATCCAAATATAAAGTTTAGAAATCCAAACATAAAATTTATAAATCCAAATTACATAATCCAAAGATAAAACTTCAAAAAAATACAACAAAAGATAAAACATATAGTCGTGTACTCATCAATCATCATGGCATGGTGTGATGTCCGAAACTTCATTTATCTCATCAATCATAATAGTTAGTTGCTCCACAGTCAAATCTTGCATCTCTACAAAAAAAAAAATTCAAATATACAACAACAATGTATGTTTAGAAATATAAATATTTAAATATCTAAATTATAAAAATAAATATTATAAAATAAAAATAATAAATTTAAATCGAAAACTAACCTTCTTCCATATTCTCCAATGCTAGTAAGCTCTCTTTTAGCATAAATTAGGAATCAGTTAAAGTTTTAACTAAAAAATGTAAATAATTTAGAAAAAAAAAAATACAAATACACATAGGTAACCGAGTTGGGTACCCGTGAAATTTAGAAATTGCGGCTCGAGCCCGACCCATGAACCCGTAAAAAATAGCGGGTCGGGTACCCGACCCGAATTTTAAAAAAAAAATAAAAATACCCATTTATTTTTTTATCTGGTCAACGGGTCGGGTTTTTTGAACAACCTTACTAAATTCATAGCATTTAAGGAGAATAATAATTTTTTAAAATCCTTGTAATACTTATAACCGAAGGTTGAAATTTCTTCTTTTCTCACTCTTTGATCTTCTCTTTCCCCTTTCCTTCTTATTGATTCTTTCCCTTCTTTTCTTTCCCTTCTTTTCTTTCTCTTCAATTTAACATAAAGCATATACCATACATAAAGCATATGCCATGAGAGTTTTTTCATCTCTTACCTTAACACTTGAACACCCAAAACCTTAGCTTATGCTCTACTCTCTTTAACACTTCAAAGTGGGTTTTTTTTCAAGAGATAAAGGCAACTACTAGCTTTCTTTTATGTTTTTCTTAAATAAATTTCAAAGAAAATGGAAGGTTTTGAGCTTGAAGAACACAAAAATGGTGGAAGGACACAAAAGGAATAAAAAGGAAAGTTTTGGTGGATAAAGGAGATGATATAATTTCATCTTTTATCCAAATTTCTACACTTTTCTACTAAAATATCTTATCTTTTTAATTAAAATGGTAAAATTGTTAAAAAGTCCCTAAGCCACCCATCATCACACTTTTACCCATAATCATTACACCTAAAAGATCTACTCTACTATTTACTCTTTTATCCTTCCTTAATTCATATAATTCCAAAGATGACTCGTAATTTACTTTGGCTAAATTTCTACTTAATCCTTCCTTCCCTTCCACTATTTCTAATTATCACCAAACTTATTATTTTTCCTACTTTTCATATTAGTACTAAATACTTCCTAAATATATCCTCACAACATTCATTTATTCAATTCCAACCACATGCGCCAATTCTTGACCCGATCCAAGCACTTTATCTAACTCTGAATTAAAACACGGATTGTAACATCTGCGTTTTAAACCAGAGTTAAAAATAGTAACAGATTGAGTTAAGAATTAGAGCACGTGGTTGGAATAAGGTAAATGAGAAATTGAGTATTAAATTAGAGAATATTTAGTGTTAATAAGAAAATTAGAAAAAAAAAATCCTTAATTATGAAGAAATTTTTACTATAATAGAGTGTGAATCATCATAGGAATTATGGTGGTTAAGAGAGGACAAAAGAGTAATTATGTTGGTAGATACGTTAAGTGTAATGATTAGGGGTAAAAGTATAAAGATGGAAGGCTAAGGGACTTTTTAACAATTTCACCTTTTAATTAAAAAGGTGAGATACTTATTTAGAAAAGTGTAAAAATTTGGAGAGAAAATGAAATTATATAATCTATTTCACCATCTCCCAAACGTGAATCACCAAAAGCCATCACCAACCTTTTATTTTATTCCCTTTGTGTCCTTCCACCATTTGAGTTCTCCAAGCTCAAAATCTTTCATTTTCTTTAAAATATCTTTAAGAAAATCATAAGAGAAGGTTAGTAGCTACCTTAATCTCTTAAGAAAACCCACATAAAAGTGTTAAAGAGAGTAGAGCATGAACTAGGGTTTTGGGTGTTCAAGAGTCAAGGTAAGGGATGAAGAAACTCTCATGGCATACATGTTTATTTTCATATTTTAGCATAGAAAAATCATTTGATTTTAGTTTTAACTTATATATGATATATGTTTTATGTGAAATTGAAGAGAAAGAAAAGAAGGGAAAAGAATAAGGAGAAGGTAAAGGTAAAGAGAAGATCAAGGAGTAAGAAGAGAAGCAATTACCTACCTCAATCTTTTGTTGTAAGTACTACAAGAATTATAAATTAATTACTTCAAATAATTATGATTTTAGTTTAGAAATTTGTTATAATTAGAGATATAATATATTATATATATGAGTATAAATATTGTACAAATTAGTAAATTGTGAAATGGTGGAATTATTAGTAAATATGTAGTGAGAAATGTGTGATGGAGATTGTGGATAGTGATTTGGTGTGTTATACCAACTATGAGAAATTGTGTTAAATTAGGTTGTTATGCCAAAATAGACAAGTTAGAACTATTGTGATATTAGCGGCATGCCATTAAGGGACCCTAGCGTGCTCTCCATTTATTAGAACATATAGTGCTCTCCGTTTAGCACATTTATGCTCTCCGTTTAGCACCTTGCTCTCTATTTATTTGTGCATAGTAATGCACCTTCGTACTTATTCCAGATATCCGATAGGTTCTACGATAGTCTACTATGGGCTAAAGATGTGATTTGAATATGATAGCAATACATCCTAGTATTATGGTAAGTATAACCATTATTAAGGTGAGTAAATTCATTTAAGATGTATTTTGTTGTGAGGAATTATGTGTGAAGGTATGTATATGGATATATATATATATATTGAATTTAATATAGTGGTTTAAGCAAAATTACTTAATTGTTCTTGTAGTGCTTACAAAGCCTTCACCTGCTTAATGCGTTTGTTTCAATGCGTAGGTACAGTTAGACTTGAGAAGCTAAGGTCAAGCTAGGAAACCTGTCATCACATCACTTTTGAAGTGCTTCAAGTTTAAGTATTTTTATTTGGGTTAAAATGACATGTACATAATTGATCAAATGTGACCCTAAATGGTAGGGCTTGGATGTTATTTTGGGAACTCCATTTGTTTTGGCATTTTAAATTGATTTGTTTGATTATATAAAAATTAAGTTATTGTTGCTATAATGTTTGCATAAGTGTTTTGTTGATATGGAGATTATGATTGAAATTGAGATTGTTTAAGTAGTCATAATGGATCTTGTTTTGGTCTAGGATGTTGGAAATGATTTTAAACTTTTTCAAGGGGTTTTTACTGAGTTTTCAATTGATTTTCTCAAAATTTATGTAGAGGTATCGATACCAAAGATGGAGGTATCGATACCTAAGTGATAGAATGCCTTTTTGGTATAATTTTCAATATCGGTATCGATAATCGGGTAAAAATATCGATACCTAACCTTAAGATATCTATATTTTCTTCAAAATTGAAATTTTTCGGACTTTTAAAATGTCATTTTGGTATCGATTTTAATTCTCAGTATAGATACCTTTCATAAAATATCGATACCATCAGACCAGGTATCGATGTTTAGCCCTGTTTTGAGCAAAAATAATATTTTAATTATTTTAAACATGTTTTATGATCCGGTAATGATTCTATATGATTGTTTTAATAAATTTTGGTTTAAATGCGTTAAAACAACTTGTATAAAAGTAAAAACTACGTCACTTTGGCATCGTATGTAATAATCTTATATCGGGTTTATATGAATGAACCGGGTATAAAAGTGTTACATTTATTGGTAACAGAGCATAGGTTTTTTTATGTTTGGGGTCGGGAATGAGTCCACATGTACATGCCATTTTATATATTGATGTGATGAGAGGATGTTTAGTTATTTAATTATTTAACTTATGTAAATTGTAGAGATTGGAGACATCCTCGAGAAGAGTCCAAAGATGAGGTAAAGAGTAGGGTTCTGAATCCCGTTAGGGAAAGAGAACAAACTAGAGTCCAAGCACGAAAAGAATCGATAAACTCTAGGGATAATATGGACTCAGAATCGAAAGAAAGGACACAACCTGCAACTGAGTCTATTATGCCTCGAGAAGAAATTTCAATTTCGACTCTTTTACGAATAATGAATCAGTTGTTACAACAAGTTGTGAGAACTAGTAATGTTTCATCTATTCCACCACCACCCTCTGCTAGTGATGCACAACCACAATCATCTGCATCTAGTCATTGATCTCCCTTGGAGAAATTGAGAAAGCATGGAGCCGAAGATTTAGAGGTAAGAAAGATGATGATCCATCTGAGGCTGAAGAGTGGTTAGAAAATAGTCAAAGGGTATTTGAAGAATTACAGTGTACTGGAGAGGAAAAGTTGAAATGTGCAGTATCCTTGCTTAAGGGTGAGGCATACTAATTGTGGACTATGTTGAATATCCATCCTAAAGAAAAGATTAACTAGAATTTCTTTGTGACTGAGTTTAAAAAGAAATACATTAGTGAACTTTATCTTAAGAAGAAGAAAAGAGAATTTATGAATTTGAAATAGAACAATATGTCGGTTGCCGAGTATGAACGTGAATTTCTCAAGTTGAGCAAATATGCTAAAGAACTTATAGTTAATGAAGCAGACATGTGTAAAAGATTTGAATGGGGATTGAATGAAAAAATATATGTTTCTCTTCTACCGTTACGTCTACAAGAATTTCCTATCTTAGTTGACAGAGCTAAACGATTGGAAGAGGGGCTAATCTGTTTGAATGAGAAAAGTTTTGAGAAGAGATTAGCAACCAGTTCTGTACGACCACCGTCTAAAAAAAGAATGAGTGATTTCAGAGATACTAGACTCACTTCTCCTTCTGTTTGGCAGAGATCTAGAAGTCAAGCAAGACAGACAAAATAGGGGACTTTTATAGTTAGTACTAAGGGTTTTAGAAGAAGATCATCACAGCCGTCGTGTGAGCATTGTGGAAGATTCCATTGGAGAGAGTGTCGACTGAATACTCGAGCTTGTTTTAGATGCGGATCAAAAGATCATTTGATTAGAGATTGCCCCAAGATGTCAGAAAATGTTTCAGAACAGTCTGCGAGAGGTAGCTCGGCTCCATAAAAAGGTAGATTACCTAGAAATTCGAGTGGTACTAGTGTGAGGTCAGTGCGAGAATTGGTCGACAGATCTGAATCTCGTAGACCTCGGACTTATGCTATTAGAACAAGGGAAGAGGAAGATACCCCTTATGTGATTACTGGTAACTTCTCTTTATTTCACTTTTCTGTAATTGCATTAATTAATCTTGGCTCCACTCATTCTTACATATGCATTACATTAGTGAAAGAGAGAGTTATCAATAGAACCCACTGAGTATGAAGTAGTAGTTACTAACTCTTTCGAGTAGAGTGAGAAAGTTAATAAAATGTGTAAGAGATGTCCTTTAAAAATTTGGGATTGTGAGTTTCCAGTAGATCTTATGGCCCTTACGTTTCATGAGTTTGATGTAATAATGGGTATGGACTGATTGTCAGAACATGGGGTTATGGTTGATTCCAAAAGAAAGAGAATTTCTTTGAGAACCACAAATGGAAAAGAAGTGATTGTGATTGGTGAGAGATACAGTATGTTGTCGAATGTGGTTTCTGTAATGAAAGCTTTTAAGATGATTAGAAAGGGATATACTGCTATTCTTGCTTATATTCTAAACACCCGGGTAGAAGGTTTTGAAATTGAAAAGATACCAGTGGTACGAGATTTTCTCGATATGTTTCTAGAAGAATTACTAGGGTTACCTCCTGAAAGAGAAGTTGAGTTTGGGATTGAGTTAGTTCCAGGAACTGCACCGATTTCTATAGCACCTTACCGGATGGCACCTACAGAATTAAACAATTGAAGAATCAGTTGCAAGAGTTGTTGGATAAGGGATTCGTATGTCCTAGTGTATCATTATGGGGAGCTCCGATATTGTTTGTGAAAAAGAAAGATGGGTCTTTGAGGCTTTGTATAGACTACCGTCAGTTGAATAAAGTGATAATAAAGAACAAATATCCATTGCCCAAGATTGATGATTTGTTTGACCAATTAAAAGGGGCTAGTGTATTTTCCAAGATTGATATTAGATCAGGATATTATAAAGGAATCCAATGTGTCAAAGACTGCTTTTAGGACTTAGTATGGTTACTACGAGTTCTTGGCTATGCCGTTCGGGTTGATCAATGCTCCGTCGCTTTCATGGATCTTATGAATAGAATATCTCAGCTTTACTTAGATCAATTTGTGGTGGTATTTATAGATGATATTTCAGTGTACTCGAAAGGAGAAAAAGAGCATGACAAATACCTTTGGATTGTATTACAGATTCTGAGAGAGAAACAATTGTTTGCTAAATTAAGCAAGTGTGAATTCTGGTTAAAGGAAGTCACTGTTTTGGGATACATAATATCGGCAGATGGTATATGGGTAGATCCGAAAAAGGTTGAAGCCATACTCGAATGGAAATCGCCAAAGAAAGTGACAGAGGTAAGAAGTTTTCTTGGCTTGGCTAGTTACTATAGAAGATTCGTTTAGGGATTCTCTATGATTGCATCACCTATAATGAAGCTATTGCAGAAAGATGTGAAATTTGATTGGAATGAAAAGTGCCAGCAAAGCTTTGAAAGATTAAAAGTAGCATTGATTGAAGCTCCAATGTTGATTCAACTAGAGTTTGGTAAAGAGTATGTGATTTTTAGTGATGCCTCGTACAGCAGTTTGGGATGTGTGCTAATACAAGGAGGAAAGGTAGTAGCTTATGCATCTAAAAAATTAAAGTCACATGAGAAGAACTACCCGATGCATGATCTTGAATTGGCAGAAGTGGTGTTTGCGTTAAAAATATGGAGACATTATTTGTACGAGGAAAAGTGCTATATCTATAAATCACAAAAGCTTGAAGTACTTACTAACTCAGAAAGAACTGAATTTGAGACAAAGAAGATGGATTGAATTGCTAAAGGACTATGATTACATCATTGATTATCATCCCAGGAAAGCGAATGGAGTGACAGATGCTTTAAGTAGAAAATAAGTGGCAGCTTTGAAAGCAATGAATGCACATTTAGAGATGCAGCAAAATGGTAAGTTATTAGTTGAGTTAAAGGTAAAACTGACTTTGTTGCAAGAGGTGAAAGATGCTCAAAAAGAAGACGAAGAATTATCGGTGATTAAGAAACAACTCGAGGAATGGAAAAATAGTGAGTTTGATTTTGATAGTGTAACACCCAAATCTCGAACACCGTTATCGGTTAGGATTTTGGTGTTACTATTTATTTATTACTGTTCATATTTTAAAATACCCAAATATATTAATCTTTATTCATTACGAAATTCACTACCCATATTTTAGTTCAATATTTAATCATAACACAATTTTATCAAGGGTAAAAATGACATTTCTAATAATTTAGGAGACTTTTACCGGCACCTAATGGTCAAGTATCGGTAGTAGTCAAGTCAGTGAACAATTTAGAAACTGTGCAAACTTCTACTGGTACTTGTGTTAGATCTACCGATACATGTATGATTTCTACCGGTACAAGTCATGCATTTACCGATACCAAAAACTCCAGAGAGCAAAAATCCTCACCTTGCAACCTATATCGATTTATGCATACATACTATCGATACATCAAAGCTAAAAACTACCGATACTCATTATTCAACTACAAAAACAACTCAAGTCAAAGGATAACCTCTTTCCTACCTTGTGCTTCTACCGATACAAGCACAAGTTCTACTGAAACAAGTATGCAGAATCTCAAGAATTGAGCCAAGTCACAAGTTTAAGATTCAAGCATTTCCAATACAAGTTATGTATTAAGTAATCATACATAACTTCTAAATCTTTACAAGCATCTTAAGCTTAAACATCTAAGTTGTACTTTATGCATTTACACAATCAAAATAGTATGATTTCAACATCTATAGTTCAATATTAAAGGTTAATATCATCCTAGTACATGCCAAAAAACCGAGTGATGTAAATACTACCAAACGAGCTCCCAAGATAATGTGATGTTTTCAAGATGATCCGATCTTCAAGTCACAAAAGAGATCTAAAAAATAACAACAATTTCACTGGTAAGCTACATAGCTTAATAAGTTCGCAAGTTCATCAATTTACCAAGTCTTATGTGATAAGCAACTTTATAAATCTGTCAAGCCAGCACAACTGAACTCCAAAGGTCGTTATTCGTTTTACTCGCTGTTGACACTAAGGTCATGATGCTCATTTGCTCCCTATTGACCCAAGGGTCATGCCTGTTACTAGTATACGATGTTATTCTTAACCATCGATACGGTATATCTATTCCCTACGACGCTGCTCTCACTAAGCTGATGAGAATATGCAAATAAGCATAAATCTCAGCCATCGTAGGGTCTGTAATCCAGTCTTGGATTCTTTTCACCTTACGGTGACTCACAATGCTATAGAGAATTCGCAACAAATGCAGGATCTCAACCATCGGATCATTTTCTATCTTTGGCACAAGGCCGAGAAATTCTCATCTCATCGTTTCTAATTTTCAACAATCATTAGAAAGACAGTTATGAGCAGTTAATAATAAGAATTTAACATTACGAACTTATCGGATTGAATTGTAGTTGTGAATGGATTCCAGGGACTACTCAGTAAATTTCTCTTTTCCTTGATCGATGGCACGATCGTAGCCTACATCCACAAATCATTCAATTCTCACATTAAATTACATAATTTAGTCATTCAACACAATTTAGTCCTTTTTGGGAAAATTACGATTTTACCCTTACTAGTTTTGTTTTATTCAATCTAGTCCTTTCAATACAAAACATGCAAAATAATTATTTTCTCCCACAACCAACCATAGTTGAATTTTCTTAGGTGTCCATTCAACTCATTCACACATTTATTTTCATAATAGTACATGTAATTTCACCATTTTCACATTTTAATCCTTAAACCTTATTTTCATCAAAAATCACTTTACAAAAAGATTTAACCTAAGTATCAAACATTCAAACGCATCAAAAGCTTCCAATAACAAGCAATTTCAACAATGGTAAGTTTTCTAACATTTGACAGATTCACAAATTAGTTCTCGCATAAGTTAGATTAAACTGATAGGGACCAAAAACACAAAAATTACCAAAAACGATCAAGGTTTACTTACTCAAATCAAAGCTCAAAGATTTGAATTGAAAGCCCTAAATTTTCTCTCCTTGTTACCAAGTGAAGAAGAAAGAAGAAGAAAAATGCGATGAAAATCAATTTCTTTTCTTTTAATTTTCATATATATAATAATGACATTTTTGTAATTATTGATACTTTCATCATTAAGCTTTAATTAATCATTTTTAATCTTAATTAAATCTATTTACACTTCATAAAAACCATGTCAATCCACCAACTAATATTCATTTGGTTATTTTATTCATTTGGTCCTTCTAATTAAACATCTATACTTTTACCCTTTTTATGATTTAGTCCTTCCTATTCAATTGACTATTTAATCTATGAAATTTTCAATTCATAATTTCATACGATGCATATATCACTAGAAATATTCAAAATAGATAAATTCACGACTCGACTCGTCGGAGTTGTGGTCTCGAAATCACTGTTTTCGACACCATTGAAAATCAGGTTGTTACAACTCTCCCCCTTAGGGAAATTTCGTCCCAAAATTTCTTACCAATAAACAGGTGAGGGTATTGTGATCTCATCAAAGCCTCTGTCTCCCATGTAGCTTTCTCAAGCCTGTGATGATTCCACAATACTTTCACCAACGGTACTCTCTTGTTCCTCAGTTCTTTTACTTCGTTAGATAGTATTCTAACCGATTCTTTTAAATGCGACAAATCCGGCTGAATCTCAACTTTCATAGGTGTAATAACATGTGCGGGATCTGATCTGTACCATCTCAGCATCAAAACATGAAATACATTATGGATCTTTTCCAATTCTGGTGGTAAAGTCAACTTATATGCTGCAAAACCGACCCGTTCTATGATCTTATACGACCCAATAAACCATGGACTCAACTTTCCCTTTCGGCCGAATCGTAGCACTTTTTTCCAAGGTGAAACTCTTAAGAAAGCTCTGTCTCCTATAGCAAATTCTATATCTTTCATTTTAAGATCTGCGTACGACTTCTGTTGATCAGACGCTGCTTTCAAACAATCGCAAATTACCCGCACTTTGTCCTCAGTTTCATGAACTAAATCGGTTCCAATCAACTTAGACTCACTCAATTCTGACCAGTATAGAGGTGTCCTGCACTTTTGACCATATAATGCTTCGAATGGTGCTATTTTAATACTAGTTTGGTAGCTGTTATTATATGCAAACTCCACCAATGGCAGATACTTTTCCCAGCTTCCTTCAAACTCAAGTGTACAGCATCGTAGCATATCCTCAAGAATCTGTATCACTCGCTCTGACTGACCATCCGTTTGCGGATGATATATAGTACAAAAATTTAACCTGGTCTCTAGAGCTTCATGTAGCTTACTCCAAAATCTCGAGGTAAAGCGTGGATTCCTATCAGAGAAGATAGAGGCGGGTACGCCGTGCAGTCGAACTATTTTAGAGACGTATAGCTCGACCAGTCTCTCAAATCTACTCCGAGATGGAAGTCGGCTGTAGTAACCCAGATGACACTTGGTGTTCAACTTTCACTTGCTGACATATAAGACATCAAGTCACAGACTCTAAAATTTCTCATTTCATACCTGACCACCAATACAATTTCTTCAGGTCATTAAACATTTTCACACTCCCCGGGTGCATGGAATAAGTGCTGTTGTGAGCCTCTGTCAAAATGTTTCGTCTCAAATTTGAATCGTTTGGGATACATACCCTACCTTTGTAATACAACATACCCTCTATATTAACTAGAAACCCTACAACAGCATTATCCTGTATCTGCTCCCTTTTAGCTATAAGATTTGGATCATATTTCTGTAATTATTGAATCCACTGTAGAAATAACGGCCTCGTTCTTAGCTCTGCAGGGATAGAACCATCACCTTCCAATGATAGATGGGCATTCATTACTCTCAAAGCAATCATCAATTTCCGACTTAGAGCATCGGCTACAACATTGGCTTTACTCGGATGATAATCCATCACAACGTCATAGTCTTTTAACAGCTCTAACCATCGGCGCTGTCGTAGATTCAACTCCTTCTGTGTCATCAGATATCTCAAACTCTTGTGATCTGTAAATATATGACATCTCTCCCCATAGAGGTAGTGTCTCCAAATCTTCAATGCAAAAACTACTGCAACTAACTCTAAATCATGAGTCGGATAATTCTTTTCATGTGATTTTAACTGTCGAGAAGCATAAGCTATCACTTTCCCATCTTGCATCAAAGTACACCCCAATTCGCTTAAAGATACGTCACTATAGACAATGAACTCTTTCCCCATATATGGTTGCATCAAGACTAGAGCTTCAATTAACAACCTTTTTAATTGGACGAAACCTTTCTGACATTTTTCAAACCACACGAACTGAATGTTTTTCTGTAGCAACCTCATCATCGATAAGGCTATGATGGAAAAGTCTTTCACGAACCGATAGTAAGAACCTACCAATCCCAGGAAATTGCGTACTTCGAAAACATTCTTTTGTACCTTCCAATCGAGGATAGCTGAAACTTTGCTTGTATTAACATGTATTCCTTCTGAATATACTACGTGACCTAAGATCCAACTTCTCGAAGTCAGAATTCACATTTACTGAATTTTACATACAACTATTTTTCTCGCAAAATCCGTAACACCTCTCTCAAATGCTGAGTATGCTATAATTCTGTCTTGTAATAAATCAATATATCATCAGTAAACACAACCATAAACCTATCCAACTAGGGCTGAAATATTCTATTCATCAGATCCATAAATGTTACGGGGGCATTAGTCAACCCAAACGGCATAACTAAAAACTCATAATGTCCATACCGAGTTCTGAATGTCATTTTCATTATATCACCATCTTTCACTCGCATCTGATAATAACCTGACCGAAGGTCTATTTTGGAGAACACGATTGCACCCTTTAACTTGTCAAATAACTCATCGATTTGAGGCAACGAATATTTGTTCTTGATCGTCGCCTTATTTAGCTGCCTGTAGTCTATTCACATCCGCATCGATCCATCCTTCTTTTTCATGAATAATACGGGTGTACCCCACGGTGACACACTAGGTCGTATGAATCCTCTGTCTAATCATTCTTGCAACTAAGCTTTCAATTCTTTCAGTTCGGTCGGTGCCATTTTGTATGGTGGAATAGAGATCGGAGCGATACCAGGTAGCAAATCAATACCGAACTCTACCTCTTTGATTGGTGGCAAACTTGGAAGTTCCTCCGAAAACACATCTGTATACTCTTGAACAATTGGTACTTGATCCAATTCTGTTCTCGAACCTCGAGTATCAAATATGTATACCAAGAATGCTTTACAGCCTCTATGAATCATCTTCTATGCTGAAATAGCCAAAATCACTCTGGTTTCACTGTTCATCCTGCTGAATTCCACTGTGATTACCTCACCTATCAAACATTTAAAATTGATCTGCATCTGCTTGTAATTTACTATCGCATCATGCTCAGATAATCAATCCATCCCCAAGATCACATCAAATTCGGTGAAGGGCAATAGCATTAGATCAGAAAAAAATTCACAGCCCTGAACTTTCAGTAGACATTTACGACATACCAAGTTAAAAATGACATTATGACCCAAAGGGTTTGTGACTTGCACATCAAATTCAATCTATTCAACGACCAATTTCTTATCAGTTGCTAATGTAGTGCAAATATATGAATGAGTTGACCTTGGGTCAATAAAAGCACATACAATATCATTAAAAAGATAGAATATACCAATCACCACATCAAGAGCAGTAGCCTCTTCTCTAGCTTTGATGGCATATCTCCGTGCAGGTGCCCATGCCTCCGACCGGGTTACATTACCACTATTACCGCCTCGATTTGCACCTGTACTGCTGCTGTCTCGAGCATTTACCTTTTGACGATGAAATAGGAGTTTTCACATTCTGGTTCTCTTTTACCTCCGAAGTCATCGAGCAATTTCGCATAAAATGATCTGTACCCCCACATCGATAACAAGCCCCTTTTATCTTTCGACACTTACCCGCATGATACATTTTGCAATGATCACATGATGGGTTTGGCACATTTCGGACACTGGCTACACTGGCTGCAGGACAGTTCTGAAATTTAGACTCTAGTGGCCTCGATCTACTCCTTCTCAGAAACCTAGAAGGAACTGCTCCACGAGTTTCATTTTCTCTAAATTTTTTTTACGGCGGCATAGAAAAAGTTCTGGTGATGTTTTTTCTCCCAGATTCTTGAAACCTATTATCTCTCTGTCTCTTATTATGGTAAATTTCTTCCATCTTTTGAGCTCTATCCGCAAGAACCACAAATAGTCATAGATCGAACCCTCCTACCATCATCTTGATCTCGTCATTCAGCCCGTCTTTGAAGCGGATGCACATTGCTTCATTTGTCGGTACAATTTCTCGGGCATACTTACTGAGTTGTATGAATTCTAGTTCATATTCTGCCACTGTCTTGTTCCTTTCTCTCAATTCTAAAAACTCTTTCTTCCTCTTGTCCAAGTACCTTTTGCTGACATATTTCTTTATGAATTCTGCTTGGGAAAACTCCCAAGTAACTTCATTCTTAGGCATCACTGCTAAAATCATCGTCCACCAATTGTAGGCCTCGTCCTTCAATAACGAAGCCGTACACCTGAGGTAGTTTTTTAGAGGATAAGCCATCTTGTTCAAAACTCTTAGTGTGTTTTTCAACCAGTATTCAGCTCTGGAAGGATCATCTTTTATGTTCCCTCGAAATTCTTTTGCACTATACTTTCTAACCCTGTCCGTCAGAGCACGATGTCTTTGTTCCACCATTGGAGAAGGTGGAGGCATAGCGGGATGCACTACTGGTCGGGTGGCAGGTTGTGTAACAAGAGGTGAAAGAGGTGGTGTCATCGGGTTGTTTCTCATGAACTCCAAGAACCACTATCCCATCAATCCAAAAAACATAGTCTTTGCTTCATTTTCTATCATTAGTCGGGACATTACTGTTCACTTCGTTGGTTTCCTCTCTTTCTGAGTCAGACATCTCACGTTTATCTGCAAGAACTATGATTAGATCGGATCCATCTATATTACACTATCACAGGTTCATTTGGCATGTACTTCTAAAACATAAAACATTTTCACCATAGTCCAAGAAACGGCTAAATCGAAAGCTTTGATACCACTAAATATAACACCCAAATCCCGAACACCGTCGTCAGTTAGGATTCCAGTGGTACTATTCATTAATACTGTTCATCTTTTAAAATATCCAAATATGTTAATCTTTATTCATTACGAAATTCACTGCCCATATTTTAGTTCAATATTTAATCATAACACAATTTCATCAAAGGTAAAAATGATATTTCCAATAATTTAGGAGACTTCTACCGGTACCTAATGGTCAAGTATTAGTAGTAGTCAAGTTAATGAACAATTTAGAAACTATGCAGACTTTTACCAATACTTGTGTTAGATCTACCGGTACAAGTCATGCATCTACCGATACCAAAAACTGCAACTTCTACCGATATATGCATACATACTACCGATACATCTAAGCTAAAAACTACCGATACTCATTATTCAACTACCTAAACAACTCAAGTCAGAGGAAAACCTGTCTCCTACCTTGTGCTTCTACCGATACATGCACAAGTTCTACCGAAAAAAGTAAGTAGAGTCTTAAAAATTGAGCGAACTAACAAGTTTAAGATTCAAGCAATTCCAATACAAGTTATGTATTAAGTCATCACACATCATACATAACTTCTAAATCTTTACAAGCATCTTAAGCTTAAACATCTAAGTTGTACTTCAGGCATTTACACAATCAAAATAGTATGATTTCAACATCTATAGTTCAATATTAAAGGTTAATATCATCCTAGTACATGTCAAATAACCGAGTGATGTAAATACTATTGAACAAGCTCTCAAGATAGTGTGATGTCTTAAAGATGATCTGATCATCATGTCACAAAAGAGTTCTACAAAACAACAACAAGTTCACTGGTAAGCTACATAGCTTAATAAGTTCGCAAGTTCATCAATTTACCAAGTCTTATGTGATAAGCAACTTTATAAATATGTCAAGCCAGCACAACTGAACTCAAAAGGTCGTTATTCATTTTACTCCCTGTTGACACTAAGTTCATGATTCTCATTTACTCCCTATTGACCCAAGGGTCATGCCTGTTACCAGTAAACGATGTTATTCTTAACCATTAATATGGGATATTTGTTCCCTACAATGCTGCTCACACTAAGCTAACGAGAATATGCAAACAATCTCAGTCATCGTAGGGCCTGTAATCCATTCTTGGATTCTATTCACCTTACGGTGAATCACGATGCTATAGAGAATCCACAACGAATGCAGGATCTCAACCATCAGACCATTTTCTATCCTTGGCACAAGGCCAGGAAATTCTCATCTCGTCGTTTCTAATTTTCAACAATCGTTAGAAAGGCAATTATGAGCGGTTAATAATAAGAATTTAACATTACGAACTTACCGGATTGGATTGCAGTTGTGAATGGATTTCAAGGACTACTTCGTAAATTTTCCTTTTTCTCGATCGATGGCACGATCATAGTCTACATCCACAAATCATTCAATTCTCACATTAAATTACATAATTTAGTCATTAACACAATTTAGTCCTTTTAGGAAAATCACGATTTTACCTTTACAAGTTTCCTTTTATTCAATCTAGTCTTTTCAACTCAAAACATGCAAAATAACTATTTTCTCCCACAACCAATCATAGCCGAATTTTCTTAGGTATTCATTCAACCCATTCACATATTTATTTTCATAACAGTACATGTAATCTCACCATTTTCACATTTTAATCCTTAAACCCTATTTTCATCAAAAATTACTTTACAAAAAGATTTAACCTAAGTATCAAACATTCAAATACATCAAAAGCTTTCAAGAATAAGCAATTTCAACAATGGTAAGTTTTCTAACATTTGACAGATTCACAAATTAGTTCTCACATAAGCAAATTAAACTGATATGAACTCAAAAACACAAAAATTACCAAAAATGATCAAGGTTTGCTTACCCAAATCAAAGCTCAAAGATTTGAATTGAAAACCCTAACTTTTCTCTCCTTGTTACCGTGTGAAGAAGAAAGAAGAAGAAAAAGGGGATCAAAATCAATTTCTTTTCTTTTAATTTCATATATATAGTAATGACATTTTTGTAATTATTGAGACTTTCATCATTAAGCTTTAATTAATCATTTTTAATCTTAATTAAATCTATTTACACTTAATATAAACCGTGTCAATTCACTAACTAATATTCATTTGGTTATTTTATGCATTTGGTCCTTCTAATTAAACATCTATACTTTTACCCTTTTTATTATTTAGTCCTTACTATTCAATTGATTATTTAATCTATGAAATTTTCAATTCATAATTTCATACAATGCATATATCACCAAAATATATTCAAAATAGATAAATTTACGACTCGACTCGTCGGAGCTATGGTCTCGAAACCACTGTTTTCGATACCACTGAAAATCGGGCTATTATAAATAGTGAGGAGAGTTTGAGATTTCATGGTCGACTATGTGTACCTAAACAAGAAGAATTAAGACAAAGAATTATGGATGAAGCACATCACAGTTCATTTGCTTTACATCTAAGGAGTAATAAGATGTATCATGACTTGAAACCATTTTATTGGTGGAAAAGTATCAAGAGAGACATAGTTGAATAAATTTCCAAGTGCTTAACATGTCAATAAGTGAAAGCAGAGCATCAAGTACTATCGGGATTACTTCAATCGATAACCATACTAGAGTGGAAGTGAGAAAGAATTACTATGGTTTTTGTAACGGGACTGCCACTTTCATCGAAGAAAAAGGATGCTATATGGGTAATAGTGGATCGGTTGATGAAATCTACTTTCTTCCAGTAAGAACTGACTTCCCCATGGATAGGTATGCACAATTGTATAGAGATGAAATAGTAAGACTTCATGGTGTGCCAGTATTATTATTTCGGATTGGGATCTGAGATTTACATCAAAGTTTTAGGGGAAACTACATGAAGCCTTGGGTACTCGGTTAAACTTCAGTACGACATATCATCCACTAACTGATAGGCAGTCAAAACGGGTAATTTAGATTTTGGAAGACATGTTGAGAAGTTGCATTATTGAATTTGAGGGCAGTTGGGAAAAATATCTTCAATTGGTTGAATTTACCTATAATAATAGTTATTAGTCTAGCATTTAGATGGCACATTTGAAGCACTATATAAAAGAAAATGTAGAACTCTTGTGTGTTAGACAGAATTGAGTGAAAATAAGTTAGTGGGTCCGGATTTAATTTAAGAAACAAAATAGAAAGTGAAGTTGATAAGAGATAATTTAAAAGCAACTTTAGATAGACAGAAATCTTATGTTGATCTAAAAAAGAAAGGTATTGAGTTTAATGTGGGTGAGAAAGTATTTCTAAAAGTGTCCCCATGAAAAAAGGTTCTTCGATTTGGGAAAAGGGTATGTTGAGTCCAAGATTCATTGGGCCATATGAGATATTAGAGCGAGTTGGTCTAGTTGCCTATCGATTAGCTCTCCCTCTAGAGTTGGATAAAATTCACAATGTCTTTCATGTATCCATGTTACGGAGATATCGGTCCAATCCATCTCATGTGATTACTCTCAAAGTTATAGAAGTGCAACCAGATTTGACTTATGAAGAAGAGCCCATTAAGATCCTTGCTCGAGAAGTAAAGGAATTGAGAAACAAACGAGCTCCTTTGGTAAAAGTATTGTGGAGACATCATAATTCAGACACTGACTCAACATGTTCCCGATTAGCGAGACATCATCATTCTGCCTATTAAAGCGATTTATGATTGTCGCACTATCACCTTCAAACACAATATTATCAAAGTTATTATTTTTGATCCACGTGATGCTTTACATGAAAGCCAACTCCTCAGCCCAATTAGAGTTATCCACGTTAAATCCATCCCTCATTCATGTAAAAAAACCATCATGATCACGTAAGAGAAACCCAACACCAACCTCTTGGTCCTTCCATGCAGCGTCCAAATTCATTTTGAAACAATTGGCAGAGGGCCTCGACCAGCGAGCTTAAGAAACCCCTCTAGGAATCATGGGGGCATTGTATAGGTTATGAATACTAAATTCTTCATTAAAGCTCACAACTCTCTCTCAAATAACCTTAGGATCCTCCAGAACTCCCCGAAAAACCAAATTATTTCTAGAATTCCAAGAATTTTAGAGAATGGTGACTAGACTCTTTGATCGGCCTATAATGTCATAGCAATTGTGCAAGCGAACACACGTTGATGCAAGTATAGTTGATAGACCAATTCTATCGGATATCGATCCCACAAGAAATGGATTTTTGATGTTCAGATGTCGAAGCAACTAATACTAAAATTAGATGAAATGTGAGTACAGATGTTAGCGTAATTAAGTCAATTTGCACAATAAAATGTTAGTATTGTCAATGCAATCAATGTTAATTGTCAAAGCAACTAAAAGTAAAGCAAAGTGTTGTTGAAGTGTTGAAAATTTAAATGCAGAAAAGTAAATGTGTGATCAAGTGGGAAGATCTGGAGTGGATCATTGATTCACTAAGTCGCAACGCAAGATGTGTCGACAAGGGTTTGAATAGATGAACTGTGGTAACAATCGAGTTCCAATGAAATCTTACCAATATCAATTCTCTGTTTAGTCAAGACTCAAGCACCCTCAATTACCCTACCTCTCGGTGTGAGCAACATTGTGTACTCAAGAACAAGTGATCAGAATCTCTTTTAATCCCAAGCAACTCTCACTGTCTTGCTTGTTAACCTAATTTGTCACCGCATCTCTCAATGTCGATAGACTACAAAGGTACTCTCGTGTTTGATGCAATTAGATCCAAGAATAAACAGATGAAAAGAATTAAATAAAAATCAAAGTAATTCTAACAGTGAAAGATACTCTCGTATTCATTCAAATGTCAATAATAGTTCATAATCATAAGAAGAGAGGAGTTAACAAATACATCGAAGCATACTATCTCTAGGCTACTCGGATTATCCCCTAATTGCTCCACTTGCACAGCATCAAGCACTCCTCGACAAGAGTTGTTGCTCGTCGGCTCTGTCAGCTCACTGTTCTCCAGCTTAAAATCTCCAAAAACACACAGTAATTGAAAATTTAATTCCTTCAACTCTTGATGATTTCTTCCATCTTTTCCCTTCTATTTATAGGCTTCAGAATTGCAGATTTCCTCTCCTTTATTCTCAGATCCAGATCCATTTTACAACTGTCAAAGTTTGTTACAGTCCAGTTATGCACTCACGTAACTTTGGTATGTTCTTTATAAATCTGAAGGTTGATGCTACATTGCTGGGCGCGATCTGAAATCCTCAATTACGGCGACAACTTGTGAATTTCCTGCACTGATGCTTCTAGTTGTATTTGTAGCTTGACTTCACTTATCCAAGTATAAGTTTCTATGCGGCGACATTGCTGGTCACACTTTCAAGTTGATCCTGTGGCTGCATTCTTCTTTTAGCATTGATCTTTTGAGATGAGTTCCTACACTAACAAGTCTAAGACGCAATATATAGGCTACTTGTAGCAACATTAGTGCATAAAAAAGATAAAAATAACAAGAATTTAAACCAATCAATAATGAGTTAGAAAACATAAAAAAACGAAGTATGAAATGCCTAATATTCATACTAAATATGGGGCAAAAGAGACAATTAATACACAAATTTAGGGAGAAAATAAGTGTCATTTATGATGCTATCACACTCGAAAGCTTGTTTATCAACCAACTTCATACAACTCTCGAGCCAATCAATTCCAAACTCCCAATCAGAAAGAAGGATGTGCCCATCGATCCCCCAAGGCTTAGAATAGCTTTCGCATGGTCACAGTCCCTAATAGCATGAATGAGAGTCTCCATTCAACTGTTACACCAAGGGAAAAGCTTGTTATGATTAGGGTTGATAGCAGCAATCTTACCATTAGTCGGAAGAATGTTATGCACAATCCTCCACACAAAAACCTTAAGCTTAAGGGGAGATTGAGCTTCCAAATGAGCCGCCAAAAGAGTCTATGAGGGCCGAGACCCACCTTTCTTAACACCAGCCAAGAGTAACCAGATTTTGTGTTGTAAATACCATGCGGGTCATAGAACCATATAATTCTGTCCTTGGGGCCATTCTGAAGTAAAGGAAGCTTACAAATCCTCCTGGCCATCTTGTCACCGTAGAGATCCCTTACACGAGCCTTGTCCCATATGCACTCATTCTGGGTCCAAAGGTCACGAACGACACCAACATCATTGACATGGGTAGGCTGAGGCAAAGATCTGTCATCTAGGCCTTTGAATCCTCATCTCTGGTTATGAATGAAAATACTCCTCCCATCGCCAACTTGCCAACCAAACCCAATCTTGAGGGCACTAGCAGCCGAGCAAATACTAGACCAAACATAAGAGGGCTTATCAATATTTTAGGATTGAACAGATCCCCATCTGGGAAATACTTGGAGGATAAAACATGGTAGCATAAGGTTTCCTTGTTGTTGACCAGTCTCCATAGTTGCTTGCCAAGTAACGCAATGTTAAAGAGTCGTAGGTCCTTGAACTCGAGGCCTCCCATACCCTTGGGTGTACACACCATATCCCACCTAAGCATGACCCGCTCATGATATTTATTTTTACTCTCCCACCAGAAGCTACGAGCTTTGGCTTTCAATCTCTCGATGATGCCCCTAAGAAGCAAGAACATCGAGAAGTGATATGTAGGCAAGGATTGTAAGACCGCTTTGGAGAAGACTTCCTTCCCCCATCTTAGAAGAAGCCTCTTAGACTGCCTTTTGATCCTGTTTGCGAACTTATCCAAAACAAAACGAAAATCGTTGGTTTTATTTTTTCCAACAATTTGCATTCCAAGAATATTTCCATATAAAGTCTTTTAACCATTCGGGTGTTAGCACTAAAGAAGAGAGAGGACTTAGCTAGATTGATCTTTTAGCCCGAGACAGCTTCAAAGGTAGCCAGCATATCCCGTACATGCTCCACTTCCCTCTGCTTGTTCCTTATAAACAGCAAAGCATCATCCATGAAAAACAGGTGGTTTATCCGATTGCAATTCTAGCTTTCGCGGATCCCTCTCATGAGACCTACATGTTGAGCATTGATCAATATCTGAGATAATGAGTCCATACAAAACAAGAAAAGATAGGGAGATATAGGGTCTCCCTGTCGAAGGCCATGCTCCGGATTAAAGGTCTCTGAGAGCCTAGAATTGCATTTCACCATATAACGCACTGATCGGATGCATTTCATGATTTTGAAGACCCACGATGTGTTAAATCCCATGCTAAGCAAGATCTTCTCAAGGTAACTCCACTCCACGTGGTCATACACCTTGCTCATGTCGAGCTTGGCTATGAACCTTTTGTTGGGGCCATTCTTTACACTCTGCAAGTAATGAGTCAACTCATGAGCAAAAATAAAATTTTCGTGAATCATCCTACTTGGCACGGAGGCACTTTGATTAGGAGAGATGCAGCACGGGAGGAGCACTTTGAGATGGTTGGTCCACACCTTGACCACCATTTTTTAAATCACCCGACACAAGCTTATAGGCCTATACTTGACATATCCATAGAGTTTTTGCCTTTGGGAACAAGCACCATAATTGTATCATTTATATCCTTGATGTTACATTCACCCGCTAACAGTTACTTACAATATTTTAAGACATCCTGGCCAACGATCTCCCAATTCTCCTTGAAAAAAAGGCCAGACAAACCATCACAACTAGGAGCTTTCCTAGGTTTCATCTGGTTGAAAGCTTTGATAATCTCCTTGTCCTCAACAGGTCTCGTAAGAGTGTCGTTCATCTTCTAGATGAGACATCTAGGAATGACAGACAGAAATTGGTCCATATTCGAGCTACCAACAATCTTAAAGTGGTTAACGAAAAATCTTTAGCCACTTTGCAAACACCCTCTTGGTCAATGATCCACCTACCCTCCTCATCTAATAAACTGTCTATCTTTTTTTTTCTGTAAGAAGCCTAAGCGTGAAAGAAATAGGTATTCCTATCCCTTTCCTTAAGTCACCTATCACGAGAACGCTGGGCCCAATAAGTTTCCTCAACGGTATACAAAACAACAAGCTTCTCCCTAGCAATGTGCAGCCTTTCGGTGCTACCCTCGGTTCCATTCCCTTCTATAATCTCATTAATCTCCACAGAGAGATCTTTAATGCAGCACTTATTGACTCTGAACCTACTCCGCTGCCAGTTTCCTAAGGAAGAACGAACCATATAACAACCATACAGGACATCACCGCTCCCTTTTTTCCAAGCCTCTCTAATGACATCTTTGGCCTCCCTAGCTTTTGGAAGCAAGCTTCAAATCAAAAGCTTAGCCTTGGGTCCCTAAACATGTCTTTAGGGTTCCTTCCAATAGTATCTATCAATATCGCATCATGGTCTGAGTGAGTCTGTCGAAGCACATTCAAAGAAAGGAAAGGACACAGCCTGAACCACCCAAGGGAAACCACAAATCTGTCCAATCTCTCTTTGACCATCCCACCACCTCTATGGTTGTTAGTCCAAGTAAACCAGCCATTGTCTGGTTTCACGTCGACCAATGCCATATCAACCAATGTTTTGCTAAAATCATCCATCACAGTATGCGCCTTGGGCCTTCCTCTTGTTTCTCAAAGTCGTCTAATATTTCATTGAAATCCCCTTATGACCCACTCCTCATTGACACGACTACCAATATCTCGAATCAATCTCCAGGTAAGGAGACATTGCCTCAGCTCAAGATAGCCATATATCCTTATGAACCAAAATTTGTCGAGGCTTCTGGCTTTAACGATCATGTCCACGTGGTTGGATGAATATCTTTGAATGTCCATGCATGTTTCATCATCCCACATGACAACCAAGCCACCTTTGCTTTCATTTGAGTCCACAACGAAACATTTGGACATGTTGCACCTTATTTGAACCCTGTCAAAATCACAGCTTGTAATTTTAGTTTCACTTAGAAAAATAATGTTGGGACGATTGGCAATAAGGAACTGCCTCAACTCACTCACTGTCGCGGGGTTCCCCAACCCACGACAATTCCAACAAAGAAGCTTCATGGCTCTGACCAGCCCCGCCTTCGAAGAGGATGCACCCTCCATCAACTTTCTTCTCACGACACGTATAGGACTCCCCTCATTTCCTTCACCTAGCGAGATTTCTTCCTCTTCCCCTTACTCTTGGTATCTTTGTCCTTTAAGCATAACAGAGATCTCTTAAGAACTTGAGAGGATGAGGTTGAAGCTTCCTCAGAAGACTTAACTGTATCCCTCGCACATTCCTCGGTCCCCTTTTCTTGATTCCCAGTGGGCAATAGCCGCATCCCTACACCCTCCTATTCAGATTCTTCAGTCACCAGCTTGACTCCATTTCTCATCTGTCCACTACCTTGACCCACTGGAAGAAGTTGCGCCCTCAACCATTTACCATATTGGTAGGAAACAGGGTTATCATCTTGCGAATATAACGAACATTTCTTAGTCCCATGTTCTATCAGCCCACAAATATAGCAAAATATGGGCAGTCAAATTTCAAAAAATAGGTAATCTCGTGACCTCTTTATCTACTAAACAAGCCACCCTTCTAAAAGGCTTTGTCGTATCCACAACGATACAAACTCTAATTAAGTCACCTGTCCCCCCTTTAATCCTCTAACCAATGGCCAAAACCTTTTCCACAACCCCTCACTTCCATAGCAATTCTCCTGTGCATTAATTCCAACGGAATGTTGTGGATTCTCATCCAAAAGGGGAACATAAAAAATACATAAGAATCAAGGTGCTAGATTGAATATCCTCTCCTGATCATCCATCGAGCCAAATTTTATCAAGAAACACCCATTATTGACCTCCACAAAGTTAACCTACTCAGAGGTATACCACAGTGAACGAAGGACCCTATACATGGCCTCTTTGTTCACCTTTTCAGAGGCCAAGAGTTTTCCAACTACTCAAGATTCCCATCCTTTAATGTTAAAATCTTTTTGGATTCCTCCTCTGAGAATTTCAATCTTTCCATCATTTCCCGAACTTCCTCGTCCATATTGCCCGTCCACCGTCTTTTGCTTGGGGAGCCACAACACTCCGTCCCAACTCCCAAATAGAAAGGAGAGATCATAAGCATAAGCGAGCGCCATGGAATCTCCGAACCTGAGAAAAAGAAAAAAGAAGAACATAGAACCCAAAAGCTACTAAAACTAAAAAATCAGAGTAAAAAGTATCAAACAATGATCTTTTCCAAAAACATAAAAAGAAAATAAAGAAACAAAAACTATCAAATTTAAAGAAGAAAACTTATTGGAAGAAGGACGTGAAAAATCACTATTTACATGCAAAAACATGCAAAGCCACGTAAAAAATCAAGAGTGGGACCCATGATCTAGACGGTAAGAAAGAGAAAATAATGAAAATAACACCGACGAAAAATCTTTTGACACATCGACTCTTCTGACCCCACCAAAGATTCTCTTTCAAGAACCTTGACCAAAGCACCCAACGCTTCCACAGTCACACCGTACCACAGCATAGTGGCACGTCTTGTCAAGATTGACAAAATCTAGAGACCTACCACGAAAACTCATAAAATATTCCCCACAACGGTAGAATATGCATAGAAACGTGGATCAAGACTATCCACACAATTTAGCACCTACAATACTGGTTATAAGAATAAAAGATAATATCAAGAAATATAAAAAAAGAATGATGTCACCTGATTTAGGCCATGAAATAGAGAGTTATTCGCCCTCAGAAGTATTCAACACAAACGCACCAATATGAGATCCCCTAGTAACACCCAAGAGCAATACGAACCAACCAGAGATACAAAAATTCTCTTCAAGATTAAACGATTCAAGAAGGTAATCAGCGATAACAAGCATAAGACAACATCAAAAGAAGCAAAAGACCACCGCCACAAAATAAAGTGGACACCTTACACTCAATTGCTTAATTGTTCTTGTAGTGCTTACTAAGCCTTCACCTGCTGAACGCGTTTGTTTCAAAGCGTAGGTACAGTTAGACTCGAGAAGCTAAGGTCAGGCTAGGAGACCTCTCATCACAACACTTTTGAAGAGCTTCAAGTTTAGGTATTTTTATTTTGGGTTAAAATGACCCTAAATGGTAAGGCTTGGATGTTATTTTGGGAACTCCATTTGTTTTGGCATTTTGAATTGATTTGTTCGATTATATAAAAATTAAGTTATTGTTGCTATAATGTTTGCATAAGTGTTTTGTTGATATGGAGATTATGATTGAAATTGAGATTGTTTAAGTAGTCATAATGGATCTTTTTTTGGTCTAGGATGTTGGAAAGAATTTTAAACTTTTCCAAGGAGTTTTTATTGAGTTTTCAATTGATTTTCTAGAAATTTAAGCAGAGGTATCAACACCAAAGATGGAGGTATTAATACCTAAGTGACAGAATGCCTTCTTGGTATCATTTTCAAAATCGGTACCGATAATAGGGTAAAAATATCAATACCTAACTTTAAGATATCGATATTTTCTTCAAAATTAAAATTTTTTGGACTTTCAGAATATCATTTTGGTATCTATTTTAATTCCCGGTATGGATACCTTTCATAAAATATCTATACCATCAGACCAAGTATCGATATTTTGCCCTGTTTTAAGCAAAAACAATATTTTAATTATTATTAAACACGTTTTATGATCCGGTAATGATTCTATATGATTGTTTTAATAAATTTTGGTTTAAATGAGTTAAAAGAACCTGTATAAAAGTAAAAATTAATCAGTATTTATCTACGTCACTTTGGCACCGTATGTAATAGTCTTCTACAAGGTTTATACGGATGAATCGGGTAGAAGGGTGTTACACGGATGTTACAGTCCTACCCTATACTTCTACTGATACATGCAGGAGTTCTACTGAAACAAGTAGACAAATTTCAAATATTTACACAAGTTCATCAACCAATCATTCATTTCATAAACATATCCTATAAGTAGACAACACAATTGTTCAAGATCAATAAGACATTAGATTTTAGTACTAGATGCTTACTCTTAACATAAAGCAAGCTTTCAAAGGAGTTCAACATTCAACCAAATCTTTACAAAGTACCAATTAACCCCAAATCAAGCATTTACAAAATAACATTATCCTAGTACATGTCATATAACCAAGTTATGCAAATACTACCGAACGTGATCTCGGGATAGTCTGATTTCTTTGAGATGATTTGATTTTTCAACAGTAAAAGTAAAATCTACAAACAACAACAAATTCACAGGTAAGCTTTCATAGCTTAGCAAGTTCGTAGAGTTTAACAATTTATTGAATAACATGTGTTGTACAATCTGTAAATCAATCGAACCAGAACAGAACTGTACTTTAGTGATCTATAACCAGATTTCATCCCTGTTGACCCAATGGTCATTTCTATTACTAGTATACGATGCTGCTCACACTAAGCTGACAAGGACTCGCAACATATGCGGTACCTCAACCATCGATACGGTATCTGTACATATAACTGTTCCCTAACGATGTTGCTCACACTAAGCTGACGAGAATATGCAAATCAAGCATAAATCTGAACCATTGTAGGGCCTGCAATCCATTCTTGGATTCTATACACTTGACAATGACTCACGATGCTGTAGAGAATCTGCAACAAATGCAAGATCTCAGCCATCGGACCAGTTTCAATCTTTAGCACAAGGTCGATAACTCTTCTTTCGTCGTTTCCAACTATCGTTCCCATTTGCAACAATTGTAAAGAAAGAAATAATGTGCAATTATAAATAAGAATTTAACATTACGAACTTACCAAACTTAATTGCAACTACGGATAGACTCTAGACACTATTCCGCTAATTTTCCCTTTCCTCATTCTGTGGCACGATCGTAATCTAAATCAACAAATCATCCGAATTCCACATTAAATCACATAGTTAAATCTTTTAACACTTTTGATCCTTTTTGGGAAATTTATGATTTTACCCCTAACCTTTTCCTTTTTTACAATTTAGTCCTTAAGCACAAAACATACAAAATAACCATTTCTCATTCAAACCAACACCAACCGAACATCAAGGGATATATTCTCACACCTTACAAGCAACTATTTCATACTAAATACATGTAATTTCATCATTTTAACATTTTATTCCTTAAACCCTAATTTCATTAAAAATCACTTTACAAAAAGATCCAACTCAATCCTTAATCATACAAATCCATCAAAAGCTTTTAAGAACAAACATATTCAACAATGGAAAGTTACATTAAATTTGACAGATTCACAAATTGGTCTTTAGATTAGCTAGATTAAGCTAACACGGACTCAAAAACATAAAAATTACTAAAAACGAACGAGGTTTACTTACATAAATCAAGCTCACAAGTTCAACAATGGAAAACCCTAGCTTTCTTAGCTATTTCCGTTGAGAAGATGAAGAAATTAGGTAAACATATTATTTTTCTCCTTTAATTTTATATATATACTCAATGGCAACTTTGTAAATATTTAGACCTTCATAATTAATTTAATTAATTACTTGTTTAGCTTTAATTAATCACATTTACTCTAATTTATCTCATGATAATGCACCCACTAAAATTCTTTAGGTTAATTTGTCCATTTGGGCCTTCTAACTTATCAACTCTATTTTTTTACCTTTTACGATTTAGTCCTTTCTATTCAATTCACTATCTAGACATTAAAATTTCATAACCTAAATTTTAATACGAGACTAATGACATCGTAAATATTAAGAATAACTAATTTATAACTCTACTCGTCTGAGTTGTGATCTCGAAATCATTGTTTCTGACACCACTGAAATTCAGACTGTTACAATTGACCTATTTCCCTAAAGGCTTAATATAACACTTAGTACCTGAACTTGACACTTTTTCCTAATTAGGTACCTAATCTCTTTTTGGTCCAATTTGGTACTCAAACTTGACACTTTTTCGTAATTTAGTACCTAAACTTGACATTTTTTTAAGTTGGTACTTAAACTTTTTGGGGTCCAATTTGGTATCTGAACTTGACTCTTTTTCTGAATTTTGTACCTAATTTGTTTTAATATTAATTCGTTAAGCATAACTCAAAACCTATTCTTAACATGAATTTTCTCTAAAACTGACAATATTTTTTGTAGCATAACAAAAAAAATTCAACACCGTTATTGTTTTGCGTAATTTTTATAATATTTAATAAATTTAGGTACCAAATTGAATCTAAAAAAAAGCTTAGGTACCAAATTAAAAAAAAATGCTAAGTTCAGGTACCAAATTGGGTCCAAAAAATTTAGGTGTAACAAATTTTCTATTTCAATCGAAAAGAAGTTTCAAACATAATTATTTCATACTTGAATCACACAGCAGATTTTAATTTATTTATTTATATTTGGTTTATATTTATATATATTTAAAAAAAAAAAAAAAAAAAAACCTCAGCCTTAAACTTAGATCTGTGGTGCCAAAATAATTTGAATATACGTACACCAAAAAAATATCTGAAGAGGTTGTGAAGACAAAATAAGGAAATAATACAAGTGGAGGTGGCAACAGGAACACTTCAAGTCGATCATGTTTCAAGTCAGGATCAAGTAGCTGATAGTCTCACCAAACCGTTATCATCTGGATTGTTCACAAAATTTGGAAATCAACTCAGAGCCCTTAGCAGGTATGACGAGTTAGAAGATGATAAAAGACCGAAATTACCACGTAGGGGATGTTATGAAATATGTAACAGAAGACAATCAAAGACTATTAAGATAGATGAGTCTGTTAAAGGTAGTTAGTTGTTGTAACTGAGTAGTTAGTTTGCTGTAACTATTTCAACTTCCAATTACTTTCTGCTATATAAAAATAGCAGATTCAAGGCACAACTGATGATATATGAGTTTGATCAATAAAGAGAAAGTTCTTTTATTCTTTGATTGTGTTCTTTCTATATTCCAATAATATATAACAAATAAATTTGCATTTGAATATAAAATGAAAACAAATATATGGGTTTAATACCATTAAAGTCCCATTTATGAAATTACTTACGGAAATGAATCATTCTGAAAAATAATTACGGGTATAGGTCAAAAATACAAAAATGTGCTTATGTGACGTCATTTTCAAGGAATAAATCAGAAAAGCGCTTTCACGTAAATGTTTTTTTCGTTGTGTCAGCCGAAAGCGCGCTGACGTGGAAGCGTTTTTCAAAAAAGCGCCCACGTGAAAGCGCTTTTGCCCGTGTTTTCCCTCAATGGTCACCCTCTCGTGGGGAAAAGCACTTCTAAGTGGGCGTTTTTTTGTAAAGCGCTTCCACGTCAGTGCATTTTTGCCTGACACAAGGAAAAAAATGCTTAAGTGGAAGTTTTTTTTTTTTTTTTATCCCTTAAAAACGACATCACATAAATGTATTTTTGTGTTTTTGACTTATACTCATAATTAATTTTTAAGACGATCCATCTCCATAAATAATTTCGAAAATGAGCTTTTATTGGTACATAACTCAAAATATATTATTAATTTGTTCATATGATATATAATTTCTGTGTGCATAACACAAGATTAAAGTTAAGTATTTAATATTCAAATCTAAGGATAGGTAATCGCGGATTTTGGCGTTAAAATTTGGATCTAATTACAATTTTTAAAAAAATCGGAAAATTTTAATTAAAATTTATAAAAAATTTGGAAAGTTTAATTAGAACTTCCGTTTTTTTCAAGGGGCTTACTAATTATTATTTTTTTAAATGGTCTAAAAAATTCAAAAATTTTGAGATGCCCGAACTTATTAAAATTAATCAATTCTATAATCCTTTCAACTAAATTAAGTGTATTATGTTAATAAGTTCTTTGTTTAATGATGAATAGAAAATTTTGAGAATTTTGATGTTTTAGATTCAAGATTAATCGTGTAGATTTGATATTTATTTTTAAATTGCTAGGATCTATTAGCTAACATAGGTCCCTTTTAAATGGGCGTTTACTTTCAGTGCGATGTATTTTTTTTTTTCGTCTCATTTAGTAATATCGTTATAGTATTTAATCTCACCGTAATCTATTTTTACACTAACTATAAATAAACGCACCGCTCATCCAAATTAACTTTTAATTAGTTAACTATTAAGTAATATATGAATGAAATGGTTATGATCTCATATATTTTTATTTCAAAAAACAATCAAGGGTAGTATGATTTATTTCCTATTTTTTTGGATCTTACCTATTCAATTAAATGGTTAAATTAGTTATATATGTTGTTATGTTGTTTAATTGACTAAATAGATCGATTTTTTGAAGATTTAGAGAAATAGATCGATTTTGAAAAGAGTGTGAAAAGCGCGTCCAGCTAGGTGCGCTTTCTGCATAGTTGGCAAAAAAGCTCGTCCAACTAGGTGAGCTTTTCACACAGTTGTTAGGAAAACTTGTCCAACTAGACGAGCTTTCTGCGTAGTTGGTAGGAAAGCACGTCCAACTAGACGAACTTTTGCTGACATGTCAGGGAAAGCGTGCTTAGCTAGATGCAATTTTTTTGGTAATTTTCAAAAAACACTTTCAGTTAGACGTGCTTTCTTGATATGTCAACAAAAACTCGTCTAATTGGATGCACTTTCACACTCTCTCTCCAAAATTAACTTATTTCCTTAAATCTTGAAAAATACCTATTTGATCAATTGACAAAAAAAAAAGAGCACATATACACAATTTAACCAAATTAAATTTTCTATTTGAATTAAAAAGAAGTTTCAAACATAATTATTTCATACTTGAATCAGACAACAGATTTTTATTTATTTATTTTTATATGGTTTGTCAAAACGTTTTGGAAACGCGTCCTGAATTTTAATTTTAAAATCGAAAAAAATGGAAGTCACCACTAATTTTTTAATTCGGTGTGATTGGATCACCTAAAACATTCAAGTTTATTTTAGAAAACAATTTGGTCTTCGAAATCCAGAAAGTAGGTTCGGGAATCAGTTACGTGTAAGTAAGGATTAGCACCCTTACACGCTCAAAATTGGTACCTAATTGATTATTCTATGGTCTTAATCATTGAAAATTGAAGATTCGAGCAAAATTTTAAGGTGCGATCCGTAAATATATGAACGAGACATTAAATAAGATATTCAATCATTTAGGTTCAAAACGAAATCATACTTAACACGTTAGGGCACAATTTTGAATCCCCTAAAATAATGGAATATCGAGCAATTATTGGTTTTAAATAGGATACACGATATTTTTTTGGTTCAAGAAAAAAATCATACCCATCACGTTAAGGCACAATCTCTTTTATTCCCCAAATGAAAGAGCACTACCTTTATTTTTAAACAGCTTATATTTTTTTTTGGTAAAACGTTTTAGCAATTTTTCAATTTTTTGAAATAAGATTTTCGACTATTTAGGTTTGAAGAAAAATCGCACTCAACACGTTAGGGCACTATTTTCCGAATTCGTAAAATAAAGAACATTGCTTTATTTAAAGAAAACAATTTACGTAAAAAAACAATATACAATTCAATTTCTTAAAGTATTTTATAAAAGATGAACAAATATCCGCATAATTCATAAAAAATGATAAAAAAATAAACAAATATATATGAATGACATAAAATAAAGAAATAAATATAAATAGGAACACAACAAATAAAATGACGAAAGGATTATATTTTAAAAAGATTTGATGATAAATTAAAAAATAAAAAAAAAATTAAAAACAACATAAAAGAAGCATAATCGAAGGCTTCCCTAAAAATAAAGAATAAAAGAGTTAGACTTTAATTAAAATAGGAATAAAAGAGGTTTAATTAAAAAAAAAAAGAATATATGGGTAAATTCAAAAAAAGTAAACAATTCGAGGGTCGAATTAAAAGAAAATAAGATTTAGTGCGAAATATATAAAAAAGGACAGTTCGGCGCTCAAATCCGCACTTTTGAGAAGATCAAGGACTAAACAAAAATTTTCCTCGAGCCTGTACACGTGTCAGCGTCGTATGCTTTCAAAGTCAAAGGACTAAATTGCAAAAAATAAAAAATGCAAGTCCAAATTTAAAACAGATGTGAAAATAGGTTAAAGGATAAAATTGAGATCAAATAAAAAGAGGAAGGACCTGTAAAATAATTTCCCCAAACCTAAAAAAACACGCGGATCTGAGCTAAGGCAGGTTGAGTATGCCTCGGATTGCCATAAAACGGTAGCGTTTTGCCTTTAGACCTTTTGAACAAAACGACGCCGTTTACCTTAGAGTATCTATACCAAATTTTCAGAAAAAAATTGCATTTTTTCATTCTTTCTTCCAAAAAGCAAACTTTTCTCTCCTTTTTTTTTAAAAACCTAACCATCTCCAACGAGAGCTCAGTCTTCAGTTCGTTGATCACCATCGTTCTCCGATGCCGACGAACCACCATCCATGGTGGTCTGGTAAAAACTTTTTTTTCTTAAATTCCTCTTTTTTAAAAAAAAAATTTAAAACAATCCTACTAGATCTTTAAAAAATGTTTTAAAAATCCAACCTTTGATTTTTTTTTTTAAATCTATTTATTGATTCCTTTATTTCTTTTTTGTTTTGTATGTTATTCATTTTTTAAAAAACAAGAATAGATCTAAATAATGTTTTAAAGAACGAAAGATTTTAAGTCTTTTATTATTTTCACCTATTTTTTCCTTTTTTGTTTTGAATTCCTTTTTTATTTTTTAAAAATAAATTCAAATCTAGATGCAAAATCTCAAATTAATTCGAAATCAAAAGCAAAAGTTTTGATTTTTATTTTTCTTTTTAAAAAAACTTTAGATCTGGGATTGAAAACTTTTAAAACCAGATTTAATCTCCTTAATCCCTTTTTTCTTCTTTGTTTATGTATATATGTTTATGTATTTGAAAACGATAAAATAAACTGAGTATAATACCTTCAAATTTCTTTGAATATCTCTACTTTTATTTGATTTCTTTTTTGCGTGTACTGATTTCGTGTGTCGATTTTTTTTGTCCCTTTATAGATTCTAAGTAATGGATTTTATAGCCAAAATAATTTACATGAACAATATTCTTTTGCCCTATTTGTCTTTGTCACCTCTGTTGTTCTCTGTTGTAGGTATCACCGAAATGGCGATCTTCCATGGTCAATGTCGTCACCGGGAGAAGCGTCTTGTCATTCCAGTGCAAAAGGCAGCAAAAGGGAATTTGGGCAGAGGGAGAGTCTCGAGCAGAGGAGCAGTCTTGGGAGCAGAGTAGTCAACGATCAGCAGATAAAGAGTTACGTGACAATGACATGGCGATGATGTGGCACTGATGGGGCACGTGTTGACATGGCAATGACGGTTGGGGTGTTAGGTAGATTAGGGTTTCAATTTTTTGTAAAGTTATGGGCTTGGATATTGGGCTATTTGTAAAATAGACTTGGATATTAAAAATGGGTTTTAACTCAAATTTGTTTATTTTATTTTTTTGGGTTTTTTTCAAATCCGATCGAAATTGGGCCTCTACATGGTTTATATAAATATATTAAAGGAAAAGAAATCTCAGCCTTAGACTTAGATATGTGGTGCCAGAATAATCTATGAATATACGTACACCCAAAAGAAATCTGAAGAGGTTGTGAAGACAAAATAAAGAAAGGGTAAATTATAAAAATAGTTATTTTTGTTTGTCTCATATTACATTTTAGTAACATATATTTGAAATGTTATGTTTTAGTCACTTATGTTATCGTTTTGTTACGAAGTAGACACTCTGCCGTTAAGCTCTGTTACTTCTCTAACAACAATCCTACGTGACAATCCAAATGAGTTCTAAATGCCAACTTGAATGATCAGTTGAGATGAGAATGAATTTTTAATTAAATAAATTTAATTAATTAAAAATTTTAAATTAATTACAACTAAAAAAGAAAAACTCCAATTGGATATTTAAGTTGACATCTAAAACTCATTTGGACTGCTATGTATGATTCTCGTTAGGAAAATAACGGAACTTAATAACAGAATGACCACTTCATAATAAAACGATAACATAAATGACTAAATGTAATATGAGGCAAACAAAAGTGATTGTTTTTACAATTTACCAGTTAGGAAATAATACAAGTGGAGGTGGCAACAAATGGCAAAGGAGTTGAGCCAATGAAATCGTGCTAATCCTGATAACGTTGTCAGCTTGTGGACATTCATATCCAGATATCAACCACATATGCATCTCCGCGTGTCATCACCACAAACATCATCTTCAGATTCTCTATCCTATTATTATCTTCATTTACATATAGAAAGCACTGCCAAACCCACTGTTTTAGAGTTGCAGATTTTGGTAAAGAGAAGAAGAAACATAGCATAACTTGTTTCAGTAATGGCTGCCTCAGTTATGGCTTCTTCAGTTACCCTCAAGCCTTCATTCAGTGTTGAGAAATCTGGTGTAAGAGGGGCTTTTTCCCTTGCTAGGTCCCCTTCTTCTTTCAAGGTTGAAGCCAGTGGTGGCAAGAAGATCAAGACCGACAAGCCTTATGGTATTTATTGCACTTTTTTCTTCTTTTTTTAACTAGAATTCTAGACGGAGCCGATCATCCTATATATAAATTAGACCGAAACTAGGGTTGAGTTTAGACGGACGGTGAGGTGCGGTTGTGAGTACATTTAATTTATTTTTTGTCTCACGTCACAATATCGTTACAATATTTAATCTTATCGTCACCGTTGTTTTTATATTAACTATAAATAAAAGTCTCGTCCATTCAAACTCACCCTAAAAAGAAAATAATGTTATATCGGGTAAATTACATTCAGTATCATTAAACTATTAATAGATTTACGTTTTGATCTTTCAACTTTAAAAGTTACAAAATAATCTGAATTATTTGTATTATCTACAATCATTAAAAGTTTTTTTTTCCTTTTTTTTTTTTTTTTACAATTCAATTTCTTTCAAAAAATATTTTTAAATGTTATGAACCTACGAATTAAAATCCAAACAGTTTTTTTTACCCAAAATCATGAACTCATTTAGAAAGGTGTCAAGTTTTAAAATATGATCCTCTTTACAAAAGATATCTCCGGTTAATGAATAACTCGAGTTTAAGTATTATAGTATTTAAATTTGAATAACTTATGAGCATAATCAAGTTTTTTTTTCATAAATTTTATTGTTTTTTGTACAATTCCCAAATCTAACATTTAAATTGAAAGATCAAGTTTATCAACTGACCCAAACTCGAGTAATTCAGTGTTATTATGGAATGATTTAACTATGAATTTCTAATTTTGGATGGTGAATGTTTTCATAGGAATCAATGGTGGTATGAGCTTGAGGGATGGTCTTGATGCCTCTGGAAGGAAGGGTAAGGTTGGTATCTTCTACATTTCTTTGTTTTTTCCCTTTCTACATATCTAGATTGAAGTTGAGAATTTCTCCTTGAAATTTGATGTAGGGAAAGGGTGTTTACCAATTTGTTGACAAATATGGTGCTAACGTCGATGGGTATAGGTAATGTTCTTACACAATTTACTGGTTTATTACAAGTTAAAGAGATTACCAGTTGAATTGCTGTCCTAACATAATTTTTGGTGATGATTGAAACACAGTCCTATCTACAACACCAACGACTGGTCTCCCGGTGGTGATGTTTATGTTGGCGGTACTACCGGATTGGCAATCTGGGCGGTTACCCTAGCCGGAATTCTTGTCGGTGGTGCACTTCTTGTTTACAGTACAAGTGCTTTGGCACAATAGATTTCTCTAAAGTGATCCTCGCACTTGGTTGCATTATAGGCTGTCCGATGTAATTGTTGTAATCAAAGAACCATCCAACAACTACTTTGCATATCTTTATGTGGAATATTTTGCCTTGGACTGAATTGAGACCTATGTATTATAACTTATGAATGTACTTTGTTTTGTTCTTAAAAGAAAAACACAAAATTGTCTACTCCACTCATAAGAACCCTATGTATTGATCTGATAGTCAAGGGTATTCACCGTCTCAGGTGTGATCTGAATTCAAGTCACGGTAGTCGTTGTTTGTAATTTATCAAAAAAAATGTGGTCTACTCCAAGCATTATAGGCTGGTAAGTGTTTCCTCGATTCACTCCATGTGGTTGGAGAGGTTGAAGACTAGGTCCTTCTTCCTTTGATTTTTTTTTTCTCTCCTATTTTCTACTTGGACATAAGGTTTGGGCTTCTGCTGAACATTCTAGTCTGTTAATCATCTCCGACAAAGCTTATTCCCGCGTCCAAAGATGTGGAAGCCCTAAGCCCAACCTGTTGGTCCGATGCTTGCGGCATTGGGCATTAGCATGTGAACTTCAACTATTTCTTTCCTCGAATCTACTAGCCACCTTCAAGGATGAAGAAATGACGTGTTTAGCATATAAATCAACGCCCTAGTATTACTTAACACAACATAATTATAAGTAACGCTACAAAAATTATTATCAACCCCTCATAATTTGCATGAATTGTTAATCTAAAAATACCGAAGATAACTCTATATTCTAGAGTTATCAAATCGTTGGTTCCACTCAATGATCTGCTTCCATCGAAGCTCAACATATCCAATAAGGCTCTTCATTGGCTTCACCAATTGTTCTGTTGTTGACGCTGGAATCTTCGACTTCTTGCATAGTGCAGTCACTAGGTGCGGGAAAAGTTAGCTTGATGTACACATGGATCGGCATAGATCACTATTTGGTTATTTTGTTAGTTATGTCAATTTTTAATCGTATAAATTAACGAAATTTTTAACATAAAAAGATCAATTTTACTCTTTAATCTAACATATAAAAATTAATTTTCCATTTTTAATAGAGAAATAAAATATAATTTAACTCTTAATATAAATATCTCCGTAAAACTTTTACTGCTGATCAAGACATTTGAACCCAAAAATTGGGTTTTTTGGAACTTACTTTCAGATGCTTAAACTCTATTAATATTTATAAATTTGCGATTTTTATAGAAATAAAAGTGTTTAGCTTATTTGATTTAATTCCTTTACTTGTAACTTTGTATATTCATGAAATTCCACCTCACAAATATGCGGTGTCGGTTCAAGGCTTGACAAAATATATTTTAAATCATCTCTTAACTAATTTCAATAAATATTGGTGCTTCTATTTTAGTTGAATAACTCAACATTGAATAACTTCTATGAAATTTGGAGAAAGCAGGTGTAATGATTTATTTGGTTCTTTAATTTTATTAAAAAAAATTATTTTAATTAATTATTTAAATTTTTACCTTTTGGGCTTTTAAATTTGTATTTTTTGTTGAATCACTCCTAAATAGATGAAAAATTTAACGTTTTTTAACTTTATTGACGTGACATACGCGTGAATTGTCATGTGAACAACATATCAACATTTAACTAATTTTTTAAAATTTTAAAATAAAAAAAATATTTTTAAAAATTAAAAATCATTAAAATTATTAAAAATTATAAAAAAATAGTTTTTAAATTTTAAAAAATTTATTAAATGTTGACGTGTCATTCAAATGGCAATTCACATTTATGTCATGTTAGCAAATTTAACAAACGTCAACTTTTTCATTTATTTTAACATGATTTGATAAAATTACAAGTTTAAAAATTCAAAAAGACGAAAAATTAAATAAAAACTAAAATAACTTTTTTTTTTTTTTAAGTTAAAAGACCAAAAAATTCATTATTCCTATTTTAAAAGTATTGCTAATTAATTGCCCTTATAATCACTAGTTTTCATGAAAAATTTTATTTAATTGGACCTAACAAATTTTGGACTCAACTCACCCAAATTAAGCCATTATATTTCTTAACAAAAAGTGAATTATAACCCGTGTATTGACTTGATGTCAAAAGTATTTATTGTTCTAGGTGTGACCTGAATTCGAGTCGTGCTAGTCGCGTTATTGTTAAAGTTTTGACTTCTCTTTGTGTAATTCAAAATAATAATAACCCGCCCTTTCTTCATGAAATAAATCATGGTTTTTTTCTTGCTTTCATAATCTCAGGCAACCATTCTTCAATTCTGAAGGTTAACTAAACTCATGCTTTTCTTTTCTTTTCTTTTTAAATTTATCAATTTCATGAATTAACTCTCGTTGGTTTCCTTGCTTCCAGAATTGCAGGCTACATTTGGGCTTCAAGTTGATGTTTCTTAATGAAAGCTTAATAAACAAGTCAGGGGTGAAGACAATTTTTTTTTTTAAAGGCTGGAATTAAATTATAATTTTTATGATAGTGAAAATATAATTTTATCATTTTAATAATTTATATATTTATAATTTTTTAAAAATTAAATTATATTTTTATCATTTCTAGAAAATTAAAATACAATTTTATCTTTACTAATATAAAATTTTAAAAGAACCTTCCATTTAGAAAGGTTGGCCCTACCAACCTCCTAGCTACGCCCTTGAAAGAAGCAAACATCTTAATAATGATCGCAATTTAAGGTGAATTTGAATAGATGGTGCAATTAGTGTAAAAATAATGATGACGGTAATATTAGATATTATAGTGTGAAACAAAAAGTAAATTAAACGTACTGCACCACATTCCGCCGCCCATTTAAACCCACCTTAATCCGTGTAAAAGGTTCATGCAATTGTAGTTCATTAATTTATTCATTTTCCCTTTTTTCTTACAATGAAATCGAAGTGAATAATTTAGTGGAAAAGACAAATAATATAAAATATAAATATATCTATATATTAAATTTAAATAAAATGATTTTTGTAATTTAAAATTTTTATTTTATAACATGAGCATATGAAACAAATAAAAAAATTGTAAAATTTTGAAAACTTTGAATTTAAATAAAGATTTTGAGTCGTTCAAATCTTCTTTTACCAAAATAAATAAATTTCTTTTTGAAATTCTGAACAAGTTGATGAAATTAAAATTTCACTTATTTATCTACCATAAAAGTATCATGGGTATCTTTATTAAAAATCTGATTGTATTTTGTTTCTTATATTCAAGGATAAATTAATCTTTATACATTAGATCAAAGAGCAAATTAATCATTTTATTAAAAATTTCATCTATTTATACTGTTAAAATATGGTCCTCGTATGTTAGCTTGACGTACACATGACATGACATAGACCACTATCTGGTTATTCTGTTAGTTACGACAATTTTTAACAAATAAATAAAATTTTTAAACAAAATGATCAATTTGCTCCTCCTTTTTTTGGTGAATTATAAGAAAATGACAAAACCCTAACAGCAATGTAATTAGCGTTACTCGAACTCAAATCACTTCTGGGACTATGAACATTCTAATCATTATGTCAACACATGAAATTCTTAATTTACTCTTTGATCTAACATAGAAAGACTAGTTATCTCATTTGTAATAAATAATAATAATTTAGCTCTTAATACAAACAACTTCCTCGTACAGACATTTAAATTTTTTGGAAACCCAATATAAGTAGAACCATGGGCAAAGCGCTAGTGCTATACACTTCAAACATATAGTAGTCATTCATCATATCATCTCAACCTAATCTTTCTTCTCAATTATTTATTTATTTTAAGAATGGTGCATCATCCATTGTTTCTTTTGCTCACTCTAATTTTATCTATCCTACTGTTTGAATCAGAATCAAGGGTTAAAGCGAAGGCACCATTTGGCTTCAGTCTTGAACTTATTCATCCTGATTCACCACTATCTCCCTTCCATCATGCTTCTCTAAACTCCTCACAGATCTTAACAAAAACTGCCATTCATTCAATAGAACGATTCAGACGCTTCCAGTCTTTGCTTAATCAAAAGGTGGTCCAATCCATCGTGTTTCCGACTGAAAACTCTTACCTGACGAAACTCTCCTTCGGAACCCCACCTGTTGAATACTTCGCCATTGTAGATACTGGAAGTGACCTTACTTGGATTCAATGTGTTCCATGTTCTAACTGTTATGATTCTCAAGGCTCATCTCTTTTCGATCCTCAAGTATCTTCAACGTACAAAGCCTTTTCATGTGATTCACAGACTTGTCGAGCTTTTGGGGGAGAACAATGCTTGAAGACCAATGATTGTCAATACCATGTGACCTATGGAGATATGTCAAGCACCATAGGAATCTTGAGTTCCGATACATTGAGCTTTGATTCCATCAATGGTGAGAAAACCACATTCCCCACGTCTATATCTGGTTGTGGACGTAACAATCAAGTTCAACTTGGAAACTTCGGGATTGCTGGAATTGTTGGTCTAGGAGGAGGGCCTTTTTCATTAGTTTCTCAAATAGGTCCTCAAATTGATCATAGATTCTCATACACGTTTCGCAAAATCTAGTGGGAAACTAATCTTCGGACAAGAATCAATAATCTCTCACCCCAAAGCTATTTCAACTCCTCTTGTGTCCAAATACCCTCAAACATTCTATTACCTTACCCTGAACGGTGTTAGCATTGGGGACAAGACTGCACATCCATCCTCAAGCCAAGGGAATGTTTTGATTGATTCTGGAGTAGCATTGACGACCTTGGAACCAGATTTGTATTAGTAGCGTAGAGGCTATGGTGAAAGAAGCCATTGGAAAAGAGGCGGTGCAAGACCCTTCAGGCACGTTTCGATTGTGTTACGGGGCTGACACGAACATCAATGTTCCGGAGATGGTGTTCCATTTCAGTGGGGCTGACGTTCGGTTGCAACCTGTCAACACATTTATGGTGAATGGGAACTTGGTTTGTATGGTGATAGTTCCAAACAGTGTTAACCCCTTTTCTGTCTCTGGGAACTACGCACAAATAAATTTCCTGGTGGAGTATGATCTTCAAAAGAGGGTTGTCTCTTTTGCCCCAACAGATTGTACCCAAATATAGATTTCTTGCTTTATTAATTATACATATATTAATAAAGGTGGTGTTTATCATATTGGGAATATGAAACTACTTCAAATAAAGATGATGTTATGGTCAGTAGAAGTGTTGATAGTTCGGGTTGGGATTGTATTTAAGCATGATATTAATATATTTTATATTTGTTTAAGTTTGATCCAACTCGAAATTTAGATTTAAAATTTTATCCAAACTCATTCATATTTGTAAAAGACTAACCCAAACTCATTTTAGACTCGCACATATTATTTTTACAATTTTTAAAACATATTTATTTTATTTTATTTTAATATTTAATAATTTTATATTTTTTTTATTTATTGAAATTTTTTATATAATTATCTTAACACTATTTTAATGTTTACATTTTAGTATATGTTTATTTTTTAATGTGTTCTAAATTATATAATATATAAAAATAACATAATATAAAGTATTATAATCTTAAATCGGGCTGGTTCGGGCTTGAACATTCAAGCTTGAATTCAACCCATATTTTAAACGGACCTAATTTTTTTGCCAAAACCCATTTTTCGAGCTTAATATTTTTGTCCAAATCCTCCCAAATTTCAAGCATGGCTTCGAGCCTAGATGAATAGCCCGACACATGAACAAGTCTAATTGCAACTTCCTTTCTAAATTTTATTTCCTTTATTGCTAGGTTTAATATAACAAAAATTCCTATAAAATAATTTAATAATCAATTGAATCATTAATTGAAAACAACACTCAATTAAACTCTTAAATCGAATATAAGCAATCCATAAAACTCTTGATTCGTCAAGCTCTTTGAAAGCCTAAAATGGTGTTTTACTCTATTTTGACATGGAATTTAAAATAAATAAAAAATTAATGATATGATAAATAACATGACATTTTATAAATTTATAAATTTATAAATTTATAATTTTTTTTTTTATTTCATGTAGAAAAAAGGAATCTCAACATACATATGTTTAGATTCAGATGTTTTTACACATCAATATATTCAGGTTCATTCTAAACATCAAACTTAAGAAATCTTAAAAACTCTAGCATAAAAAAAAATCTAAAACTATCAAAAAATCCAAAAAAATTCTAACCTCGAAATTTTTATATAAAATATCAGGTTGTTATATCATTATATTTTTTGTAATTATAAAAATATAAAATTACTAAAAATTCATATCCATAATAAACATGGGCAAAAGAACCACTGGATACATTTGAATTTAGATATCTATATGTGAAATAAAAATATTTAAAAAATCTATGATAAAAAAATTCTAGAAATATCACGATAATAAAATTGAAAAAAAAAATTAACATGGGATTTTTTAAACAAAATATCATATTTTTATGTTATTAGTTTTTGAAATTATAAAAATATACAAATTACTAAAAATCAACATCCATAATGAGTCTAGACAAACTGATCTAGAAGCTTGGCACTTGTTCGTCCAAATTTAAAATTTAAAATTTAAAATTTAACTATTCAAATAAAAATTCTTGTTGGAAAACTTTTATAAAATTTTAGGTTTCTATATTATTATTTTTTGAAACTATAAAATATAGAAAATTATTAAAAAGCATAAATCATAATGAATCTAGACAAATAGACATCTAGATGCATTTAAAACTGGATACTTTTTCGTCCAGCTTCATTCTACACGTGAAACTAAAAAAAGAACTTAAGATAAAAAATTTAAAAAAAAAAAAGAAATGTGACACCCTACATCCGATCCGATTGTTGGATTCGGATGTGTGATACTACATTACGTTGTCGAAGCAATTGATATCAGACTTGCACAATATTTCATATAAACAATGTACATAGAAGTCATATTAGTCATATTACAATCATTTAGGGGTTAAGCAAAGTCAATTACAAGATTAGGATTCGAGTCTTGACTCTTTTTGTTACGTTTCAACATTATGTATCGAGATAAAGAACTTCATGCCCCGAAACAAGCCTAGTTTTATATTTGATGATTTTTACTCTAACATTAGCATGTCTCGTGACAAAGCTTAAAATTATAACTTATACTATATATGTTATTAAAGGTTCGTAGTCATCCAACACCTGTTCCATTGAGTAAAAGAAATTTGAGATTTGGGAAAACCAATCCTTTGGGAAGTTCATCCATTTGATCAGTGTTGAAGGAGATTGCTATGAAATGCTCGAAACTTTCATCCATCAGCAATGTTCCGACACTCGCAAAAGAAAACTCCTCTCTAGAGGATGCCATCCATAAAGCAACTTCACGAACAATATCATGCATTTTAACATGCCCTTTTATGCAATCTAATAACAAACAAGCACTTCGCTTCTAACTTTTTCAATTGAGTTGATGCCTTTTTACAACTCCAATCCCCATGCATATCTGTTAGCTTGATGGATCAACTCGATAATGTCGGTAAAGAGGTTGTATTGGCCTTTGAAATATTGTGGTGGAAGCAATTGAAATTTGCAACAAAGAACACAAGGATTTATAATGTTTCAGCCCCAAATATCTACTCCACTACCTTAGCTTTCCACAACTAAGGATTTTTTCAAATCCACTAGATTTATATAACCTTTGAGGATAAGGTTTAACCTTACAATCTCTCTTAAGATTTATACCCCAAAATCTTAAGATAGAACTCCCTTAAGGTTTCTGTCCAAACCTTAAGTTTAAACCCTTTCTCAAAAGAGAAACAAACAAGCAAATAAAGAAACAATCTTTACAAGATTAGGATGTTTACCAATTAAGCACAATTACAAAGAAGAACACTTGAGCTAAATGAATACAATGAAAGCTCATAGTGTTTACAAGAAAAGGTAAGAAAGAATTAAGCTCTAAGTTGTTTTGATTGATCCTTAGGCTTTGCGCATTACTCTTCTTGTTGTTCAACCTTTGGTAGATGATATTTATGCCCCCCAATTGATTTCCAATTGTTGTGGTTGTTGGAAAAGTAAATATAGCCGTTGGGAATGAAATACTAACTCATTAATTACACCTGCAGCAACGAGTATTGATACTTGCTAAAAGGGTATCGATAATTTTTGTAATAAATGCATATTTCAATGACCGTTGGAGTGGAAATATCAATACCTTAGAGAAAGTATTGATACTTTTACAAAAGGTATCGATACCAAATTAACACTTCCTAGGTTTCAATAAAGCATAATGCTAATTTGGTATTGATACTACAACAAAACATGTTATTAGCGGCATTTGGACAGAAAACGCCATAAAAAGTAAAGCAATAGCAGTGTTTTTGTAGAAACGCCGCAAAAGGTAAAGCAATAGCGGCGTTTTTTCCATAAACGCCGCAAAATGTAAAGTAATAACGGCGTTTATAGGAAAGCGCCACTCAAGGTCAAAGCATTAGCGGCAAAGGTTAAGCAATAGCGGTGTTTTTCCATAAGCGCCGCTAATTTATTTAAATTTTATATATATTAAATCAAATTAAATTAACTAATAATTTTTTATTTATATTGGTGTGATTACATATGGTAGTATTTGCTCTTACTTTCTTATCCCTTTGACAACGCACACACACCTTGCACACACAGGCACTCGGACCCGAGACCCCTAGGATGAACAATATCCTCTTTCCAATAGAGGAATGACAAATCAGATTATGGTACATGTACTTTGAAAATGTCCAATATGACACTTGAGCTTTCAATTTGTATATTATTTGGTACCTTTATTTTCATAACATGTCCAATACGGTACTTGTATTTTTAAATTTTCTAATATCGTGCCTAAAATTGAAAATAACACAAAGATCTATAACATATTTAATTTTTGAAATAATTTGTTTCTATCCATTTATATAAATGGTTACTCAACTTTCATTTTTTTTATTTTAAAAATTGAATTTAAATTTTGAAAATAGAGAAACTAAATTCCTACACAGACTAAATTTCAAATTTATAAATAACACAAAGACCTATAACATATTTTAAATTTTGAAATAATTTGTGTTCTATCGATTTAAGTCATTCTCGTCACAAATTTGAATAACCATGATAATATATAGTAGATCCTATACTAAATTGAAGCATCCAATGATACTCTCAAATTTGCATCAACTCTAATTATATTCCAAAATCCTCAAAAAAATTTAATAAATAATTTCAAAAAATCAAACTAAAATCCTATTTCTTTATGACATTACATATATACCCACCATTATTTTGCATGCATGTCTAGGTACGCAAATTGTTTCTCTTGAGAATTAGAAACATTAGCTAATCAGTCACCAAATATATATTAAAAAATTTTCGATTTGGTGTCGAGATCAACGAGAGAAGGCCATGGATGGGAGTGACTAGGGTTGTGAAGATATAAGATAATTTTATAATTGAAATGTAATAAATTAATCACGTTACAAAAGGTGATTAGGAATAAAAAGATATTTATAATTGAATTATAAATATGATATGGAATTAAATACGAAAAAAATTATTAACATTTCTAAATTTTTTGGTAATTTCTAAAATTAACATTATTAAAAATGACCTTATGTTCCGGTATTTGCTACTCACATAGAATTAGTTATTTGGTTCAAATCTCCTTATATAATAATAATGTATATTAATCAATATTTAATAGTTAATTGACTCAGTCTCCTCTTATACGAATATATATATTAATGTACTATTCAAGAGGTAATTCACTCAAACTATTAAATAGAAAAATATTTAAACTTCATATGTGCAAAAAGAATTCAAATTGTTAATAGAAAGATTCGAACTAGGGCAATAAAGAAAAATAACAAGCATTTTAACCAATTAGCCAAAATCACTTAATTGAGGCATTAAGGGAAAATTTTATTTATATTAATATAAATATAATATTGTACAAAAAACAATACAAATTGTTAACAATGAGATTTCAATCAAGGTTACGATTAAGATAAAAATAAAGCATCCTATAACCATCTAAGTTAAATTAAAAATGTTAACAATGAGTTTCGAACTTGGACAATAAATAAAAAGAACAATCATCTAACCAATTAAGCTAAATTAATTATTGATACATTAAGGGAAAATTTTCATTATCTTGAATTATATTAGTATAATATTGTATAAAACATAATCCATTAGCTTCAATGTAATATTCAAGAGGTAATTCACTAAATCTATTAATGGAAAAATATTTAAAATTCATAAGTAGAAAAAGAATTCAAACTGTTAATAAATAGACTCGAACTAGGGCAGGAAGGCAAAAGGACTAACATTTTATCTAATAAACTTAAATAAATTAATTAATACATTAAGAGAAAATTCTAATTATCTTTATTTAATATTGTATAAAAAATAATTTAATTTGTTAACAATGAGATTTGAACTAGAGTCATAAAGAAAATAAGCAAACATCTTAACCATTAAAGTCAAATTAATTAATTGACATATTAAGGAAGTAATATTATTATATTATTTATATTACGTGTTTTAAAGATTTATCGGATCTATTCTATACACATGTCAAATCTGAAAAAATAATACGATAATTCTATAAAAAAAAATTCGTGTTTGCTTCCAGTAAGCAAGAAAAATAATAGTTTGAATGTTTCAAAATTCAAATTTAAACCGAAAAAAATCAAAATTTAAAGGTAAAAAAAGGCTCTTTTTGGACGAAAATGTCAGCAAACCGCCTTTCAAAGTTATTCGAAATAAAAAAAATCATCTCAATTGAACAATCGAACGCAAAGTTATGACCTTTCATAGTTTTAAAAACAAAAACATAAACTTTAATTTAAATTAACAAATCTAAATGCATAGTTTCACATCCCCTTTTAACATTTCTAAAATTTTGAACGCAAAATAAAATTCAAACATTATTAAAAATGCAAATATATATAAAAGGATTATATCAAATTTGGATATATATAAAAAATTTATATTTATATAAAATTTGAAAATAAATTAAAAAAATTAAAATATGAGAAAGAGCATTAACGATGTTTATGAGAAAGCGGCGCTAAAGATCAGAGCATTAGCGGCGCTTATGGGAAAAACGCTGCTAAAAGTTAAGCAATAGCAATGTTTTCCCATAAACGCCGCTAATTTATTTACATTTTATATATCTTAAATTAAATTAACCAATAATATTAACAATTATTTTAAAACTTATATAAAGTAAAAAAAAACTAAAATTTTAAAATTTATATAAACTAAAAAAATAAATTATTTTGGTTTTATGTTTTTTTCCCCAAATCTTTTCTTTCCCCCCAAATCCCCACATCAAATTCCTATTCCTATTAAGTTATTGTTTCCTTTTGCTCCCAGTTAGTTTTCTTCTCTCTATTTATTTAGTATTTTTCCATCGCCATGAAGATTGTAAAAACCTGATACCCAAAATAGAATATGGCGGAGAAGCAGCTAATCGTGGCCGTTGAAGGCACTGCGACCATGGGTCCCTACTGGCATACCGTCCACTCTGATTACCTTGACAAGTTCATCAGGTCTCGACCTCTTTCCTTAAATTTACCATTTCAATTACTCGATTTGGTTTTTTAGTTTAATTCTATTGTTACAATCGATGAGAATGTTGCAAATATTGATAGAAAAAGAAAGATTTTTTGAACTTCCGTTCTTGTATGTCAATATATTTGTTAGTCTTTGCAGAAAACTCTTGTCTAAATTTAAAGATGACCCTTTTTCTTATTTATGTTATGCGCTTCGCATTTTTCGTTTTCCTTTTATGGCTACATTTGCGGAAAACTCGCTTACAATCTAGAGACTATTTTTTTTTTTCATCATTGAGCTGTTTTTCTCGTTGGGTAATAGTGTTTGTTGTATAATGTTTCTTTTTGCTTTGAGTTACACTGTTCTTTTACAATCTGCTGTTAATTTAATGGAACTTCCTCGTTTTATAAATGTACATAATAAAATTTAATTGTTGTGTTTAACTTGTGTGCTTGAATGAGAATGTTTGCTTCAGCTTCAGTTTCAATTAAGTGGTTTGGTTCTTAGGGGAGAACCAGGCTTTGCTTCTCTTTACCCTGCATTGTGTTTATGACTGTTAACCTTTTGTTAACTATTTGTGTGAATACATTTTTTGTTATGTATGTTTGCCATCTCTTATAGATTGTGGTAATCCTGCAGGTGTTTCTATAGTAGTGAGTTGACAAGGCAGGTAAAAGGGCTTTTCTCCTTAATCTTCTTTCATTCTGATGAGCTACTTCTCTAAATCTATGGTCACCATTGGGTTTTACAGCATTAATTGTTACTATGCTGTTGAGGTTTCAGCCTTTTACTACATGGTACATGATATAAGATGACAAGTTGAATATTTGTTGTATATAGTCTAGCAAAAGACTATCAATTTTGACCATTGCATTAACAACTAACGGATTGTTAGACAATGATTATGGCAATCCAGTGAAGGCCTCTGAATGCACCTGATGGAATTAGTTTTTCATTTGTGTGAATTTAAGGAGCCATTTAAATTTCAATTTTTTTCTCCAGTCAGCTTAAGATATCTGGTTTGCTTAATATTGATTCTATATGTAAATACATTAATTCTGTTAACATGTTTAAATACAGAAGAACTCTACATCTAATGTTGAGTTTTCATTGGTCACATTCAACACACATGGATCATATTGTGGTATGCTGTTTGTTCTATTTTTTTCAACCTCAAGTGGGTTATTAGTAGAGAAACTGTCAAAATGCTTTTCTCTCATGTCATGTGCATACTCATATGCCATCCAACACTATATATATATTTTCCTAGAGATGTGGGTGCCAGTTGGGTTTGGTGGCTCTGTAAAGGTGAGTTTTCCTGCTTTTTTAGTATGTGCTTTCTCTCTTTTTAGTATGTTCAATTCTTTTTAAATTTATTTAATGTTTTTGGAGGATCATGTACCTCCATTCTAATGTCCAAACAATATAGGATATAAGTTTAAAATATTAAACCACATTTAAAATATTAAAAATTTGATATTAAAATTGTATATAGTAATACAATAAATTTTTTTATAAAAATATTTAAAAATATTTAAATAAAAATTGAATAAATTTTATGTTACTCTCGTATAGTTTTTACATGATACAAACTTTATATGTTATTCTTACTTTGAGATGTTCACAATATAAAAGTCTTTTAATTTTCAATACATATTACTTTAAAATAGAGAAAATTATAAAAATAATTAAAAATAAAAAATATATACATAAAACATAAAAAATTATAAAAAATTAACAAAAGAATTATAATAGTTTCAATAAAATGAACCTAAATTTTTAAATTCAAAAAGTAAAGGGATAAATTTTCTTAAAATAAAAAGTGTGAAAATTAAATTCCAAATATATAAACTTTGAGAATATTATAACTTTTAAATTTTTTACTTTATAATTTAATCAGAAAATAAATCATTTACCCTACTAATGAAATTAAGGAATATTTACATCTAATCACTTTAAAACAAATTTAATAAGCTAAAGTCTTGAAAACTTACCTTTAAGTTGATCACTCCTACGTAATCTAACATTGAATTGAATACTGTTATGATATGGATTTATTTTTTTCATTTATACAAATCATAAGTGACTAATTACTATTCAGAACATATTATGTTTCATTTTTAAGATTGATTTTGCATTTTTCCATGTGAAAATTTTAGTTTTATTTGATTTGAAGTGTACAATTTTTCTTTTAAAAATATATTTTAGTGTATTATATATTGTGAATTTGGTATTCAATGAATATATACACTAAAAGATGCAATTTTTACAGGTACCTTACCACTCATGATCGACGCTCCAAACCTTAATTTTCTATCATTGAGAGGAGATAAACTTAGCGGAAACATTCTCAACTCTATCTTAAATTCTTCCATGCTTAAGATTTTAGACTTGAGAGGTAACTCCTTCTTTGGCCCAATTCTTGAAATGTTTGGTAACTTAAGACACCTTGAATGGTTTTGAATAGTAAACAATTATTTGACTATAGGATCTGTACAGGTACTTTTAAGAAAATGAAGAATCTGGGCAACACGACTAGCCTTCTATTGGTGTTGTATGCTTGTGTTTAAATGTATACATGAAAACTGTCAATTGTCATGGTATCTAACTAAAGTATTGGTCTGCCAGGCACTTGGAGTTCCTGTTAACAGGCTTGTACAAGCTGCAAATTCGGTCTCGGTATACTTCATCTTAATTTAAACTCTCTTTTGCTAGAAATACAACTTCAACTTGAAATTTTCTTTATCTTATAAACAATGGATTTAGATTTTTTTCATTGCTTTGGAATGTTGTAGGGATGCTTATCAAAAGGTTTGGGTGCTCCAGTTGGATCCGTCATTGTTTGATCCAAAAGCTTTATTAGCAAGGTAAAATCTAAAGTTTTTCCAGTTAAAAGATCTCTGCTATATATCGAAATCTATCTTCAAACTTTGTTTTCTATGTTTTTTTTAGGCTAGAATACTTAGGAAAACCTTAGGTGGTGGGATGAGGCAGCTTGGTTTCATTTGTGTTGCTGCTTTTGTTGCTTTAAAAGAAAATGTTGCAAAGCTCGAGGGCGATCACAAGAAGGCTAAGGTGTTAGCAGGTAAATTATGGTTTGGGGTTTCATTACTTCGACTCTTCATTTTTTTCGTGAAATACTCGTATCTAACACTTATGTCGAGCATCAAATTAAATTATTGGATTTTATGTTGGTTTTGTATTGTTTCAAAGGGACTAAAATCAAATTAAAGGTTTGGATATTTGCAGCAAGCTTTTAATGGAATGCAAGAAGAAAATTGGAATTAAGTCAGACATTGCTACTCTTCTAATAAACCACTAAACATCATTTCAAGATGTTACAGTGGGGGAACATGATCATAAATATTATGTAAAATCCATTTGTATTAAGCCTTTGGAGATTCCATCATCCTCTCTTAGTAGCATGTAACTTTTGTTATTCAATGGCTAATGAAGTTTAGTTTTCTTTATATTTTATCCAAAAAAAAAAATTCCTTACAACAAAGAACTTTGAAATCAGAGACGAGATTGTTAGGAGGGATAAGCACAAATCCAATTGAAAATGGACTTGAATTTGTTGGATTTGAATTTACAAGAAAAAAATATTGAAAATTCGAGTTTTATATTAATTAAAATGAGCTAGTAAAATCTATTAATAGTGGTGTTTGTGATAAAAGCGTCGTTAAAGATCATGTTCTTTAGCGGCCTTTGTGGGAAAAGCGTCGCTAAAGACCATGTTTTATAGCGGTGTTATCTTTTGTTGCATTTTTTAGGCTCAAAAAACATCGCTAAAAACCTGTTTTCCTGTAGTGATATCATTAACTACAACTGTAACAACGAGTATCGATACCTACTAAAAGGGTATCGATAATTTTTGTAATAAATGCGTATTTCAGTGTTAGTTGGAGTAGGAATATTGATACTTTAGAGAAAATATTGATACTTTTGCAAAAGATTTCGATACCAAATAAATACTTCTTAGGTTTTGATAAAACAGAATACTAATTTGGTATCGTTTATTAGAGGGGAATCAATATCATATAAAATATCGATACTTAGACAAAAAGTACTGATACTTTTTGTCCTGTAGCAGTTCTAACTTGTTTAAAATGGTTAAAACATATTTGAAAATGTTTAACTCAATTGAAACTATTTCAATTTGATTTTATCAATTTGTTCAACTTTACATTTATTCAAAACACTTTAATTTGTTATATCAAAATATATTATCCAATAAAACTTTATTTTACAATCTCCCCCTTTTTGATATGACAAAACATTTTTGTAAATTTGTTTTTGAATAGATTGTTCTCCCTTAGTAAAAGACATTTTGAATTTAAGCTCCCCCTATATAAAAATCATTTTCAATTTAAGGCATAAAAGTTTGGAGCAAAAAGATTTGAAATAAGCTCAAATTTGACATTCATTTTGCTTTGAAAAATTGGTCACTAATATAAGTAATCAATCAACCATAAAATTTACCTTTCTCTTCTCCCCTTTTTGTTATATAAAAAACAAACAATAAAACTTTCAAGAGGAAAAGAAAGTGGTTAATTTAAAGATAGATAATAAATATAAAGAACTAATGAACTACCATACCAATCAACATTAAGGTGCAATCACATAGAATTTGCATTTGTTCACCTTGAAGCAATGCACCTTACCTACAAACATAGAATTTAAGTTTTTGGTACCCAATGTCTTTTGGTTTCATAATCATTAGTTTTCAAAATCTTAGTCCCATTAGGTATCCATTTTGAAAAAGCTTCCTTGTCTTGAGTAGCACTAAGTCCTTTAGGGACCTATACACTCTTAACAAGTTTTCCCTTGTAAAATCTTGAGGAACCTCTGTGTTTATAAAAATTAAAGCTATTTTTAACAAAGTTTTATTTTGAACTTTCTCCTTTTTCAAAAACTTTGTTAGAGTGAGCTTTTTCACTCTTAAGCAACTCAAGTTGCTTTTGATTATCCTCATGAACCTTTAAGGGTAAATTATGCAAGTCTAAATTTTTCTTTTCAAAATCATTAATGATTTCTTGCATTTTGTTTACTTTCTCTTCAAGTTCATGATTGATTTTTGAAAGTAAATCATTTTCATTTCTCAATTTTGAAACAGTTTTCTTGTGTTTTGACATCATGATTTTTAATTTCAAAATCAATTCATCATAGGCATCTTGCAACTTATCAAAAGAATAATTATTTAAAGTAGATTAGTTAGAAGTTACCTTAAGATCATCGATAGCCATAAGGCATAAGTTGACTACTTCATCATTGGATGAGTCTTCATCACTCCAAGTAGAAACATAAGCCTTTAGTTTGCTAGACCCCTTCTTTTTGAACATAGGACAATCATACTTTATGTGTCCTGGTTTCTTGCACTCATAGCAAATAATGAAATCTTTCTCTTTGGTTGATTCAAGCTTGAGTCCTTCCTTCTTTCAAAATTCTCTTCCTTTGTTGGACTTAATAAATCTCTTGAATCTTCTACCAAGCCTCTCTATTTCTTTGTCTTCATCTACCTCTTCATTTGACTCACTCTCTTCAATAGTGGTGGATTTAAGAGCTCTACCAACATCCTTCTTCATAAGTCTTTCTTCTTCACCCCCTTTGTTAAGCTTCATCTCATATGTAAGCAAAAAACCTATGAGCTCATCAAGGGAGATTGAGTTGAGACCCTTTGATGCTTTTATAGTCGTCACCTTTGGTTCCTAACATGTTGGGAGACTATTCAACATCTTTTTCACCATATCCTTGTTGGGAAAACGCTTTGAGACCATTGATGATGTTGGTGAATCGATCAGACATCTCTTTGATTCCTTCCTCCGGTTTTACTTTAAATAACTCATAGCCAAGGGTGAGAAAACTTATCTTTGATTCCTTGACCTACTCGTTTTTTCATGGGTGACCTTAAGCTTGTCTGATATTTCTTTGTCATCGTTGCACGAGGAGACTTTATTGTACCCATATTCACCAAGAGCACAAAATAGAGTGTGCAGAGCTTTTGCATTAAGTTTCACCTTCTTGATGTCATTAGCATCCCATTCATTTTCTTTTTTTGGAACACTAACACCTTCAACTGTCCTCATTGGAATGAATGACCCATTTGTGATTATCCTTCACACTCCATAATTGTTGTCTTGAATAAATAATTTCATTCTTATTCTCCAATATGAGTAGTTGGTGCCATTGAAAAGAGGAGGCCTTGCGGTGGAGTATCCTTCTCCCACGAACGTCAACCCGAAAGTAGACGTCATTTTGTTGGATGACTTGTTGATCGTTTGAGCTTCTCCGAGGATCTTCTCTTGGTTGTTAAATTGTCTTTAGAGACTAGCTCTGATACCAATTGTTAGCTTGATGGATAAACTAAATAATGTCGGTAAAGAGGTTGAATCGACCTTTGAGATGTGTTGGAAGCAATTGAAATTTGCAACAAAGAACACAATGATTTATACTTGTTCGACCCCAAATGCCTACTTCAATACCTTAACTTTTCACAACTAATGATTTTCTCAAATCCACTAGATTTGTATAACCTTTAAGGATAAGGTTTAACCTTACAATCCTCTCTTAAGATTTATTCCCCAAAATCTTAAGATATAATTGCATTTAGGTTTCTAGCCAAACCTTAAGTTTATACCATCTCTCAAAAGAGAAACAAACAAGCAAGCAAAAAAACAATCCTTACAAGATTAGGATATTTGCCAATTAAGCACAATTACAAATAAGAACACTTGAGCTAAATGAATACAATGAACGGTCACAAGTGTTTACAAGAAAAGGTACGAAAGAATTAAGCTCTAGGTTGTTTTGATTGATCTTTAGACTTTGCACATTGCTCTTATTGTTGCTAGACCTTTAGATGATTGTATTTATGCCCTCTAATTGGTTTCTAACAGTTGTGGTTGTTTGGAAAGTAAATATAGCCGTTGGGGATGAAACACCAGCTCATTAACTACACTTGTAGTAGCGAGTATCGATACCTGCTAAAAGAGTATCAATAATTTTTGTAATAAATGCATATTTAAGTGACTGTTGGAGCAGGAATATCGATACCTTAGAGAAAGCATTGATACTTTTACAAAAGGTATCGATACCAAATCGATACTTCTTAGGTTTAGATAAAACAAAATGCTCATTTGGTATCATTTATCAGAGGGGTATCGATATCACATAAAATATTGATACTTAGACAAAAAAGTACCGATACTTTTTGTCCTGGAGCAATTCTAACTTGTTTGAAAATGGTTAAAACATATCTGAAAATGTTTGACTCAATTGAAACCATTTCAACTTTATTTTATCAATTTGTTCAACTTTACTTTTATTTAAAAATATTTTAATTTGTTATATCAAAATATTTTATCCAATAAGACTTTATTTAATGCATATCTCACCAAGTCTTCCACTAAAATCTCATGATCTTCAAGATATAAAGAGCACAATAAGAAAAAGTCTTCGTCTTGATACCCTTCATGTAATCGAAGCTCGCCTCAAGACATAGATAATAATTTTCTTCATTAACATCTTCAATTTCAGTTAATCTACGATCTTTGAGTCTCCGATATGCCGCTTTCCACTCATGACAACTTTTACCTTTCAAAGAACTTCCCAACGGAACTATAGCAATGGGCAAACCTCCGCATTTTTTGATGATTTTAGTTGCCACCTTTCTATTATCATCATCGATAGAGCCATTTAGACTTGCTTCCTTTGCAAACAAATTCCAAGCTTCGTCGCCATTTAAACAACCCAGATGTACCCTCTTTTGACAACCCATAGCAAGACATACTTGTTGACAACGTGTTGTTAAAAGAACTTTGCAACCTTTGTGATCTTCGCCAGTTGGAATTCCTATCTTCTCCTTTAAGTTGATATTTGTCCAAATATCATTAAGGATAATAAGAATCCTCTATTCGTTCTTCAGTCTCAACCATAATTCTTGCACTGATCTTCTTCCTCATTCATTCTTCATATCAAAGTCTATGACTTTTGCAATTTGATCTTGAATTGCTTCCAAGTTTGGCTTTTGAGACACAGTTGTAATCACAACTTTATTGAACAAATTCATTTTTTCAGCTTGATTTCCAACTTCACGAGCCAAGGTGGTTTTGCCCACCCCTCCCCATCCCTCACAACCGAATCATGCGGATATTGTCATCTTGTAAGGCTTCAATGATTCGATGGAAAGCATTCTTTGAAGCTTCTGAAACCATAAATTCCTGAGAGCATAGGAATTCTATGGCGGGAAGGGTACTAGGAGCACGGTAACCGACTCGTCCAGGCTGACCAAATTTGTTGATCTTCTCCAAAAGCTTAGAGATATCCTGAGTTTTCTTCATTGCTTTCTTACTTAATTGATATCTCCAACTCCAATTACGACACCTCTTATTCCGTTGAATTTCCATTTCCAAAGTTTCCACATTCGATAAGATTTTCTCTGCCTTTGATCACAAGTCCAGTACATCATCTTCAATGTCTAGAAACTGTCTTTCAACATCCTCAATTTCATTCTTCAGACAATTTTGTGCCCTTACAAGCTCACCTTTTTTTTTTTCCTCGAGCTTTTCAACATTGTCATGAAATCTGCGGGCATAATCAAGTTGACGTCCCATCCACTTTACCACATATTCCACAACTAGTGTTCCAACGGAGTTAACAAGAGTAGAGACGGAAAATTCACAACCTATTCTTGATAAGCTCTATTGAAGAATCCAATCTTCCAAGTTCAAACACTGCAACGAATCATAAGTTATTATGATTAGAAAAAATATTAAAAAATTAAAAAATGTTGAAGATGAAAACCTACTTCTTAGACATACCACGCAAGGTGAAAGACAATTCCAAGCATGAAAGTTAATCGACTTTTCTTCAATTAGTCCAGCTGCAGACAAAACACAAAAAGTGAATATTATGATAAATTTCATAAAACAATATTACTTGAAATATTATAATTTTAGACAGACAGTAGAATTTATACGATGCCAAACTAAAAATAATTTTATATGGTACACAACTAATTGAGAAGCTTTTATTTCATTTTATTTGTTGCTTATCAAATCAAATACGTAAATGCAATGTCATGTAATTATAAATTAGAAAGATATATTTAATTAGACGTAGAGAAATATAATTTTAAATTTTTTTCAACCTGCCTTGACGCCTTAAAAATGCAAAATTACTATTTTAGTGGACTGGCAATGGCCCCATGCATTAATTTCTTGACAGTTAATACCCATTACTTGGAATGGAAAATAAATACCATAAATTCTTAGTAAATTTAGATATTATATTTTTATAAGAGATTTTGTAAAATTTTAAATTTTTTAATTGTTAATATATTTTAAAAATTTATTAAATTTAACTTTATTATAATGTTTTTATAATTACATTATTATTAAATGTATTTTTATTTTAAAATAATTTTTTAAAAATAAAAGTTAAGAATTTAAAATTTGAAAATATAAAGGCATGTCTAAAAAGAATGAAAGTCTTGGGACGGAACGCTTGTTTTGTCAGTAAAGCAAACTTAATTAGCGCCACTAGAAAATGTTAATCTTTGCGCTCACACTTTCCTTGAAATATCAATAATTGAGTGAATGGATTTGATTCGTTTGAAGCCGTCTTTCAATTTTTCTTTAAGATTTTCACTGCATTTAAAAATATGTATATTGACAAAAAAATCTATCATCTTAGAACTTAACGAGTGGTTCCAATGAAAAAGATGATGATGTTTATTTTAGAAAATTCGAGTTCAAGAACATGTGTGTGCAAGGTGTGTGTACGTTGTCAAAAAATTAATAAAATATGAACAGATACTATCATGTAATCACTCCAGTTTATTCAAAAAAAAATCTATCTTCCTAATTTTCATTTGCTGTGGAATGAAAATTAGTTATCCTTAATTCATTTTTATTCATTTGAAGTGAAATTTTTATTGTTTTGTAAAGGTATAATGACAAATTTAATATTTAACATTTATATCTTTGATCAATTTGACCGTCAATCTTATAAAAAGAGTCAAATTTGACTATCAACCATTCAAAAGAGTTTAATTGTTGTTTTTTAATAGAAATACTAAGTAAAACATTAAATTCTTTAACATGGCAGCTCGCATGATAATTGATAAGTGCTAAAAGTAACATGTTTTAATCATGTTCTTAATGCGTTTTTGGATAATTATTCAATGTAAAATGGTGAATTCTATGCTCCTAATTCTTTAAATTCATGTTTCTATACTTAGGAGAACATTTTGGAGTGAAATGAGCAAAAAACGGAAAATTGGAACAAGTTTTAGGAGCCACACGGGCTGGACACTTGGCTATGTGATCCACATGGGTTGCCACATGGTCATGTGTCAGACCATGTGGATTTTGCGAAGTGTACTCCAAACACGTGGAAAAGCGCAATTTTTAGTTTTTTCGAGTATTCTAAGACATATATATTAAATATGATAAGAGGAGAGTAAGCCGCCATATAATATTGAAGAAAACAACTCGGAAAACACCATTGAAGTTGTCTCTGAAGCAGATTTCCATCAAGATTGAAGATCTCATTTTGATTTCTTTGAAATTTATTATTAGTTTCTTCGTTTCTAGTGAATTTATTGTCTTTTAGATGTTTTTATTTTTTATTATGAACTAATTTTCTAAATATCCAGGGGAGATGAACCCTACGTTGAATTATGTCTTTTGATTTATGTTTTTACTCAATAAACACTTAGATCTTATTCTCAATTGTGTGTGCTTAATTCTTGATTTAATATTTTCGAGATATTAAATCAAGTTTGATGTGCTTAAATCAAGGGAGAAATAGATCCTATTTAAGAGTAGATTTAGCATAATTAAATGGAGTTACATGCAATCCTAGAAATAGGACAACATAATCTAGATTAGAGTCAAATCTAATAGGGGACCCATATATCGAGTTAACGCGATAATAGGGTTTTAATTAGAAAGAAATTTCAATTAATCAACCTATAGTCAGTTGCTTTTATGCTTGAATAGAGATATTAACATAATTTAGAGGTTTTTACGGATCAAGATAGTAAGTGAATAAATTGTTTAATTTACATTGATAATGACAGATGAAATCTAAGTGGATTCTTTCTTGGTTATTGCCTCACTTCTTAGTTGTTAATCACTTGCTGTGTTGATTTGTTCTTTGTCGTGTTCTTTAGTTTATTAATTTAGTTCATTTTAGTTTTAATTAATCACTCTAAATTATTGGTTAAATAATAGGAAGACATTAATTACTAGTACTTTTAGTCCTTGTGAGGACGATATTTGTGCTCACTGTAATTATACTATTAATTGATAGGTTTACTTGCCTTAGTCATATAGTTAGTTTCTTCTGCATCAAGTTTTTTTGGTATCGTTGTCGAGGACTAAAATATTAGGAAAATTTTATTTCTATTAATTTAGTCATTTTTTATTTTTATTTTAATTTTTACTTTCTAATTTTTCTTTTGTTTGCTTTTGGCAGGTTTTTTTAGTTTATGACTAGAAAAAAACCTGTTGGATTCATTATTTTTGATAATGAGATTGAAAAGACTGCTAGCAGAAATCGTAGAGAGGTTAGAGAAGCAAAGCAAAATCAGCAAAATATAGTAGACGATCAAGAGGACAAGAGTACTACAATAGACATGGAAGACAATCAAAACAACCAAAATAATTAGCTTCCTCCTATTCATCCTGCTCGTCAAACCATGTATGATTATGCTAAGCTACTCTGATTGCGGCTGAATCGGGAATTGTCAAACTGACCGTTAATGCAAACACTTTTGAAATCAAGCTGAATACAATTCAGATGGTACAATAATATGTTCAGTTTGATGGTTCGCAAGATGAAGATTCAAATGCTCATTTGACTAATTTTCTTGAGATTTGCGACACATTCAAGATCAATGGTGTTACTGATGATGCCATACACTTACGGTTGTTCCCATTTTTATTGAGGAGCAATGAAAAATAGTGGTTAAATTCTTTACCATGAGGTTCCATCACTGGCGCAAATGATAGAGAAGTTTTTGTTAAAATATTTTTCACCTTCTAAAACAGCTAAATTGAGAAATGATATCTCTTCTTTTGTTCAGTTTTATATTAAGACACTTTATGAAACATAGGAGAGATTCTAGATTTGTTGAGAAGGTATCCCCATCATGGATTACCTTTGTGGCTCCTAGTTCAAACATTCTACAATGGTTTGAACCCCTCAACTAGATAGATGATTGATGCAACAACTGGAGGAACATTGAATAGCAAAACACCGAAAGAAACCCAATAATTTATTGAGGAGATGGCACTGAACAATTATCAGTGGCAAGTTACGAGAGTAAAACCTATGAAGGCTGCAATAGTTTTTGATGTTGATGTTGTCTTTATGTTGGCTAATCAGGTTGAAACTCTTAGTAAAAAAATTGATGATTTTAATTTTTCTAAGCAAGTACATCTGGTGTTGCAATGCGATGCGAATGGAGCGATGATGCTTAATTCAGAATATTCACTCTTCAAGTCTAACATGGAGCATGGGCAAGTTGACTTTTTGAGTAATAATTCTAGACCTCAAAATAACCCCTATAGCAATACTTATAATGCAAGATGGAGGAATCATCCAAATTTTTCATGGGGTGGTCAAGGAAATCAAAGTACACAACTCCCTCCTAGTTTTCAGTAGGAAAAGCAATCAAATCTTGAAGAGATGCTTGCTAAATTAGATTTCAAAACAATGAGATAACTTTTAAAAATCAGTAAGCATCAATTCATGGCCTTGAGACAATTTTGAAAAATCAACAAGCATTAATTCATTGAATTGAAAATCAGATTGGACAGCTTGCTAAACTAGTTTCGGAAAGACCACAAGGTAGCCTACCTAGTAACACTGAAACTAACCCGAATGAGCAAATTCACGCAATCACTGCTCGAAGCGTGGAAGGGTTAGTCGAGCCTGAACAAAAATTGAAGCTAGAAGCTGTTGTGAAAAATAATGAGGTTGAGGAAAGCAAGAAAGAGCATAAACCGATACGTAGAGAATACAAACCTCGAATTTCATATCTAGAAGCATTAAAGAGAGACCACATAAAAGAAAAATTTGGTAATTTTTTTGAACTCATAAAAAAAGTTGCACATTAACTTACCGTTTGTTGAAGCCCTTTCACAAATGCCAAAGTATGTAAAATTCTTAAAGGAGATGTTAACAAATAAGAGGAAATTAGATGGCTTGTCAACTGTGGAGCTCAATACAGTTTACTCGGCCATTCTCCAAAACAAACTACCTAACAAACTTAAAGATCCAGAGAGTTTTACTCTTCCTTATCTCATTGGTAGTTTACATGTTGAAAAAGCTTTGGCTGATCTGGGAGCTAGTATAAATGTCATGCTTTATAAGATGTTTAAACAACTGGGTCTTAGGGAACCCAAACCCACTAGGATGGTATTCATTTAGTTGACAGATTAATTGGATATCCTAGGGGCATTATTGAAGATGTACTTGTGAAAATCGATAAATTTATATTCCCTATTGAGTTTGTTGTATTGGATATGGATAAGGATATTGAGGTACTTATGATATTAGGTCGATCATTTTTAGCCATTGCTAGAACTATTATTGATGTGGATACTGGTGATCATGTGCTTTGTGTAGGTGATGAAAAAATTACCTTTAAAGCACATGATTTTGTTAGAGTCCCTAGTGAGTGTAATGATGCTAATTGTTCTGTTAGTGTTAGTAACCATGTGACTCAACGTTCTTTGTAGGAAATCTTTCATGAAAACATATTGGAACTAGATTTCATTCAAAGTGGTAAAACTTGAGGGACACATGAAGAGCGAATAGTGCAACTCGATGAATTAGATAAATGGTAAACGAAGGCTGACGAGAAATAGAAAAAACACAAGAAAGAAACAAAGCAAAGCCATGATGTGCATGTGAAAAAAATGAACCAATTTAAAGTTGGAGACAAAGTATTATTAGACCAATCGAATTCACGAATTTTTTCTTCAAAATTCAAGTGAAGAAGGTCTGATTCAGCAAAACATTTTTATTATTATAATACTAAACTTTTTTAAATATACTTTTAATAACTTATTAATATTAACAATCTATAGAAGCAAAACTTAACAAATCATACTAAAAATTGATATATACACATAATTTTATTTTGATATTACTTAAATGTCTTATATGATAATCCATCCATTTATAGTACTAAATCTAATTTTAATTATTATATAATGTAATGAATTAAATTATAATTATTTATATAACATAATAAGTATAATTTAAATAATAAATCACTAATTAAGTACATTGCTTATTTATTATTATAATGGTTTTATATATTAACTCAATAGCTATTGTTTAGTCGTTTAATATTATGATTTAATCTTTTGGCTAATAGTGTAATAACATGAAAAAAAATATTTTACATAAGATATTCAAACACTAGAGAATATCTAACTGTTTTCAAAAATAATTTTTTGAAAGTAGTTTAGTGAAAGAAATACTAGAGGTTCAGAACTCAACGAATAGTTTCAATAGGAAAAAAAATAATGTTTATCCTAAAAATTTCGGGTTCGAGCACTTGTGTGTGCAAAGTATATATGTCTTGTCAAAAGGTTAAGAAAATATGAATAAATATTACCTTGTAATCACACAAATATTACAATGGATGGATTTTCAGGTAACCTTCTTTTATGTAATTGCCTTCGCTTAGTTGCATCTTCCTATTCAAAAAGTAGTAGAGAAATGTCGGCTTCATTTTATTCTTCCGAAAAGAAGCAACCATCCTATGTCGCTACCAGCTGGCCATGTAGTTTCCTGAGCTGTAGCAGATTCTTCCAGTATAGTTTCATCATCTGATTGGCTTGCCTGCCAAACAAATTAAAAGCTTCACATATCACTGTTTGTTTATGATGATGATGAAAGCAAAGAGAGTTTTTCCATGATTCAGCAAATGATGATATATTAAGAACAAGAATTGTCAAAAGAAAATAATGTTGCATTAATTCATGGAAACTAAGGAGTTAGGGGTGAAAAGACAAAGATGCTCTTCCGAAACTTAGTGGCTCCACTTTATATACAAACTCCTACTCGGTTTGACAACGATTACTTCCGAAACTTAGTGGCTCGAAGAGGGCGGCTTCTCTCGAACCAGGAGCTCTTCAATGGGGGATCACAAGATGCTCTTGTTTGCACCTATAGCAACAATCCTGCTACTTTATTTATTGATTTTGCTGCTGCCATGGTGAGGATGGGGAACATTAGTCCTCTTACTGGAACACAAAGGGAGGTCAAAAGGAACTGCAGGGTAGTCAACTGATTGTTATGCCCATATCCAATTCTTGGTTATTTCAATAAGTTTCATGCAATGAGTTTAAGACTATATTATAATAGCTAAATTCTGGTACTAGTCCATGTACTTTAAGAAAGTTGTGGATTTAATTTTTTTCCGTACTTTAATTTGTTATTTTTAGTTACTATAATTTTAAAATTTCAGTCTTTACCAAACGATAATTGTTAAATTCATTAAGTTCTACTATTTTCCAAATCTAATGAGGAAAACATATTATCACATGTATAATATCATGTTAGCTTATTATTCCATATATTACTCACTAAAAATCTAATTAATTAATTAACCATAGTCATTTACTTTAAGACTATAATTTTAAAATTCAAAAGGTATAGAGACTTAAAATGATCCCATTGTAAAATATGGATCAAACCTACAACTGGACGCACTAAAATTTCAAAATTAAAAAAAGTACAAAGACTAAAATTGATCAAATTAAGGTATAAAGATTAAATCCACAACTTTTGTAAACTACAAAGACTAATAAAAGAGCTTAACCTATTATAATAGCCTAAGATTCAAAAGAAGTGTAGTCTTTATTAGTATTTTCCTTTTGAAGGATCCGGCTAAATAAGGGAAATATGCTTTTTTTAATTTTTATTTAGGTCTTTAGGCCGGTTTTAAAGATGTCACATCCCAAAAATCGGGTCGAAAGTTTTGGCATTAAATCATATATTAAAAATAGAGTAAATAGAAGTTTCAATAGAAATTAGGACAAGATGGGAATAATAGCTAAAGTAGAGAACTTAAAAAGGTAAATTAGGACTAATGATTAGTGGAGGATTTATTTAAACAAGGGTAAAACTGAGAGGGACCTATAGGATAAATGAATCAATTCTAGGAATAAGTTTGGCTATATAAGCATCACTGTTCAATTTCATCCTCACGAGCATTTCATTTGTTTCACTCTCTGCATTTCAAAAATCTGTTGCATCTGACAGTTAATATTTTATCTACAAATTTCTGCATTCATCAATTTTCTTAGCAACGAAACACTTTTCTTATTCACATTTTTTAAAGAAAAATATCTATTTTTATTCAAAATTGATTCGATTCTTGTGCGAACTGCACGTTTTTGCAAAGGAGCACAAAATCTAAGGTAAGCAATATGTTCTTTATGCTAAAATCATATTAAATGCATGTTTGTTTTGAGTCTCATGAATTTAAACATAAAATATTAAAGAGCTTTGAATTTCAATGGTTCGGTTTTAAGAATGTGTTGGATCAAGGTTGACGAAGCTTGAACTTGTTCTTTAAAATGATTTTCAAATGATTTTTAAAAGAGTTTTGAGGAGATTAAGAGGTTTTACACTCAGATTTAATCCACATGTTCCTAGAAAATGCATAAACTATTCGCTCATACTCTTGAGGAAGATGATGAACAATAATCTTTTCAATAGAGTTAAGTTAGATCACACTTAGTTAATAAGTTAGATCTGTTAATACTTGGAGGTAGGAAGGTTAAGGGAGAGAAGATAGGTTAAGTAAATAAACTGTGCGAGCTTAGTAGAGATCGCGTTGGTCGTAAGTTGTGATTGAGCAGAGTAAGTGTTAAGTTACTTCAAACGATAAGTAATATGTATGTTTTTGTGCGAAGTTGTGAACACTAGTGAAGCATTGACTAGCAAGGATAAAGGCAAACAAAAAGTCACCTAATTGATGCAACGCGGTGAACTAAGGTGAGTACACTGTATGCTACACCTGCACGCTACTAGAAGTCAAGTAAGACGCGCGAACCCCTATCCTAATGTTGTGAACTCTTTTATATGTTATCCGAACACTTTCACATGTTGTACGAGCTCTTACATATGGTATGAATCTGTTTGTATGTGATTTCACTTGTTATGCGAACCCTGATATATATATATTGCATGCGAACATATGTTACGTGCTAACATTGTTATTGCATGTTTGATGTTCTGTATTTGCGAGCTTATTGCTTTGCGAACTATATTATAATGCGTTGCAAATTGTGCATGGCAAGCTCATGCGAATTGTGCGTAGTGAGCTCTATTGCTTGCGAACAATGGCATACTGTATATTGCGAACAATGATCCAACACCATATTCTTCAATTGACTCCATGCACCACGACTTGTCAGTCCTTTTTAAAGAAAGAATTTTGTTCCTTCTTTGTCGAGTTATCGCACTTAAATGGTAGAACTGTGTATTTTTGTCTCCATCAATCAACCATTTACTTCTTGAACATTGAAACCATAAGCTCTCCTCCTCTTCCAAAATGACATCGAGCTTGCCATTAAGTTTCTTTTCAACCTCAACCAGAAAATCCGAGTGTCAGATTGCAAGAGACTTCTCAATGCCTTTCAAACAAGCCAAGATATTATTTTTCCTGATATGAATATTACCAAAGACATCCCTATCCATTCACTCACCCATGGTTTGAAAGAATAAATATTATTAATTATATCATCTCCCTAACGCCACCTTTTATTCAAGTTCTTCATAAAAATAGGATGAGTTTGCCATGCAACCAAAAACTTAAAACTTTTGGCCTGCATTTCACCCCCATTTTCACAAGATTGCAATAAAATTGGGCAGTGATCAAACTTAATCCTTCGTAAATGGTGCACCACCGCCCTCGAAAAATCTGTAATCCACCCATTATTAGCGATGAAACGGTCCGACCTTTGATAAAGATTCCCACGCACCCAAGTGAAACGAGCTCCTTTAAATCCAATGTCTTGCATGCTTAGCCCAAACATGAAATCTGTGAATAGTTGTTTTCTACCATTCCCCTTCACCGAGCAACTCCTCTTATCCGAATTCGAAAAAAATGGAATTAAAGCCACCTCCCATCACCCACGCCTCATCACTTCCCAGATTAATTTTCTTCGGCATGGGCCAAAGAGACTTGCGAACCCCAATCGTAGGACTAGCGTACACCACCGTCAAGAATGACCCTTTACTTGTAGAATATCCACTTTACTATCATGCCAAAGCAACAAAATTCCCCCTAAAAATCCTCTCGATTATACCGTATATGAATTTTCAAAAAGAGTTTTAATCACCTTATCAACCTTCACCCCACTAATTCAAGTTTCCATAAGTCCCAATGTAACACTACTAACCGGTCTCCGAATAACGTTACGAAGCATTACTATACAATTCGAACATTCAACATCAAAACATTAACAATATGCAAATTTCAAGTTAATATTTGATAACATAATTCTATTATAGCAACAAATACCTTTACGAGTCTTAAATCAAGCCTATGTGTTCCTAAAAATAGTTTATGGATAATCAGGGACTAATTTGAAAAAAGCAAAAAGTTTAGGAAAAAAATTCCAAAATTTGAAAACAGTGGTCACACGGTCATGTGGTCAGGCCGTGTGACACAACCTAAGCTGTGTGGGCATTCGGAATATGGGACACACGGCTGTATCCCAGCTCGTGTCTCTACCTGTGTAACTCACTGACTTGGGTCACACGGTCGTGTGCTAGACCCTATGAATCTGCACCTGAAAATAATAATAAAAATATTATGATATACTTAATAAAGAAATATTATTTGAAATTGGTGAGATAAGTAGAAAGGAAGAAAACTTGGGTTAGTTTAGCATTGCTTTTGAAAAGTGCTATGGAAAAGTGCTTTTGAGAAGTTTAATTTAAAATTTAAGTGTTTAGTATTTCTATCAAAAAATGTTTTTAAGAAATAAAATGTCCATTTTAAAAATGGTATTATTATAAAGTAACAAATATGCATTTAAATAATGTTCAAATTAGTTAATATTATGATATCTTAGCAAGAATATAAAAAGTAATTTATTATAACTTATTGTTAATATTTTAATATATGAAATATTAATTTTAAATATTTTTAAGCAATTAATTAAAATTATTTATAAAATTTAATCAGAATATATAAACTATATTTTTAATATTTAAATATTTGTAATTAGATATTAACACGGATGTATTATTTTAAAAAATGTTTTTATTATTATTTTAAAATAATGATTTTAATGCATTTGTATTATTTTATTTTAAAATGTAATTCTGCTTTACAACTCTACCGAAGCTCAGCTAATCTAAAAGTAGAGAGGAGGTAGTTAGAAAGCACAACACAGACGTTGAAGTCAAGGCCTTCATTTCTTGAGGACTTCAAACATTACACATAGTGATAGGAGTCATTCTCTTTCACATTTTGCAGGTCTATCTATCTATATAGGATTTTTAATTACATAAGAATATAATGCAAAAGTATTTTTCACAAGACACAGATGCAATTTTATTGTGCTGGCTAACCCCATTTCCCACTTTTCCTGAGTTGATTCACCAACTGGTCTTTAACCCACAGCTTGCTGCGAAAAGCCGGCAGTCTAATAGATCCAACGTCTGCAAAAATATGATATGAAACTCATAAGCAATATTTTGATTACCAGAAAGTTTGCATGAAATAAGAGAACAGAAGAAAACTTTATAATTAAGCAATAATTTGATCCAAGAAACCAATCGTAACGCACCAAAAACTTGAAAGTTCACACTTCTTGAGGATTAAATCTACTTAATGAAACTACTTAACAATCTAAATATAGAGTAGTGAAACCAACATCAATTAAGAATAGCAAACTTATGTAATTCAATCTTCATATAAACTCGGAGAACAGGGAAACAAACAATTCTCATAGTTGCATTTAAAGGAACAATCTTCAAACTAAAGGAAATTAAAATGGTAATTGATCAACCAAAAACAATAGAAACCCAGAAGCAAGAACAAAATACTAAAGAAATTAACTGGTAGGATTATATCTATCAATCTATATATAAAAAACTGAATTATAGCAGAGGAAATGACTCCAAATTATATGTAAAATAGAGGCTTATAGGGAACATAAGATGCAAACATTAACTAAAGAAACAATTTATAGAAATGATAAAAAAGAAAATCCCACTTTCTCACAAAGATAATGCAAGTTCCTCGGATAGAAAACTTTTTCATCTCAATTACCTATATATCTGCTCTCTACAGCAAATAAAAATACTTACAATATTCCTAAAACAATAAAAATAGCAGTGGTTAGAACAAGAACTAGGAAGATTAGACAAAGGGGACAACAACTTCAATGTTTGTTTCACTAGAGAGGAGAGCAATCACTATCTTTTACCGAAATATATCATCCCAGAGCCATATAATTAAACAAAACCCAATAATCTTAAAGCAAGAAACTATCTTTTACTCAACAATCGACCAATTCCAACAACACCGAACAGTCATGTTAGAATTAGGTGATTAGAATTCTTGTTAAAATAAAATACAGTGGCAAAATAAAATAACAGTAAAGTCCAAATAAAACTAGACTTCTTTTTTTTATTTTAATTAGAATAAGTCATCTATTTTATTTTAATTAGAACGAGGTGTTTCAACCTTACTATCTTACTTCTATTAGTTGTTTATTGGAATAAGGTTTTTCAACCTATAAATAGGCATAGTCATGTCCTCTTGTAATCATTCGATTTTCGACATTAGTGAATCTCTTCTCCTCTGCCCGTGGTTTTTCCCCGAAAGGATTTCCATGTCAAATCTGTGTGTTCTTTCTTTTCGTTTTTTTACGATATTTCTTCATTGTCGACATTCAATTTTAACAAACAAAAATCACTTTTTGAATGAAAAGTGCTCTTTGAAAGCATTGCAGAATTACTTGAGAAGCTTTTATTCCATTCTATTTGTTGCTTATCAATTCATATTAGTTGATAAAATTAAATATAATGCCATCTAATTATAAATTAAAAATATATGTTTAATTACACCGAGAAATATAATTCTAAAATTTTTCTACCTGCCTTGGCCCCTTAAAATTGCAAAATTGTTATTTTAGTCTCTTCACAAATAATAAAAATATAAATTAATATATGATGAAATTGTATTATAAAATTTTAGTTCCTTAAAAATGATAAAATTATAAATTAATAAATTATATTTTAACTTCTCAAAATTTATAATTAATTTTCGATATCTCTTAAACAAATTTCTTGATTTATTTTTGCACACCAATATCATAATTCAAAAGTACTAAAATTATTATTCATTATAAACTATCATCTTAATATAAAATAAGTTTCAATCAAGAAAATTGCTTCTATAATATAATTTATCTTGTGTTTGTTTCACTGGAAACTGAGTTTAAAAATTTTATTTCAAACAAATTTTTAAAAGAATGAAAAATATTTTACATAGAATATCCAAACACCGAAAACTTTTATTTACTTTTTAAAGAAGAAAATCAATCCAGAAATAATTTTTTTTGAAAATTGTTTTAATTGAAACAAATACTCATTTTATTTTTCCTTAAAAAAGCTACCACTGTATGTCGCTACCAGCTGGCCATGTAGTTTCCTGAGCTGTGGTGGATTCTTCCACTATAGTTTCATCAACGGATTGGCTTGCCTGCAAAACAAATTAAAGCTTCACATGTTACTGTTTGTTTATGATGATGATGAAAGCAGAGAGAATTTTCCCATGATTGAGCAAATGATGACATAATAAGAACAAGAGTTGTCAAAAGAAAATAATAATGCAACAAGGATATCCAGAAAGAACTGCTGATAACCAACAAAAATTAATTACAGTTAATGTAATTTCATTTAGTAATTAAAGCATAAAAAATAATTTCTCTCAGGCAACCGAAACAAAAATATTGCATTAATTCATAGAAACTAAAGAGTTAGGGGAGAAAAGACGAAGAAAATGCTTCAATGGAAGAACATCTGTTTTAAAGTTGATTATTGAGTTTGGGAGAGAAGTGCACCTGTGTTTCCGCATGCAATGATCCCTTTGAATCAACACTGAACCTTGTGGCTATGTTGGGACAACCTTGCACTCTTAAACCAAACAAAGATGGGAAAATCAAATGATAAGCTAGAGGGCTGAAACTCATGAGGTTTGGCAGCTCATCAAGCTGTAAGTGGGTTAATTGAGGTACGTGTATCTCTTTCTCTTCATCCTTACTCACATTTGCTTCATCTCCTTCAAACACCTGCTCCAATTTGGAGGCACTTACAAGGCTTATTCTCTTCAATTTTGGAAGGCCACCATGCATGAAAGTGATCGGAAAGAGATATTTCAAGTTTTCACAATCCTTGATATCAACTTCAGCCAGACTAGGGAAGCAAATAGGTTGGAGACGATGTTGTGATGACGTTTGATCATTCTCGATAATTTGCTCCAATTCCTCACAATCAAATATTCCTAACGTGCTCAATTGTGGCAAATTTTGAGCAATGGTAGGTGAGAAGATGTATCTTAAGCTTCTACACTTTACAACATTCAATTCAGTGAGATTTTGAAAGTTTACAGCTTGGATGGGACCATTCCATGTCACTCGCAATTCAGTTAGCTCCATCAAACTTAGGAACTTCGGGCGTGAAAGGTTATAGCTAGAATCAAATAACTCATTAAAATTGGAAATTTTTAAATACTCCGTACTCACTGATGATCCTCCTCTCCCAATCATGTTGCTCATTTTCTTCCTTTCTTCCATGCTCTGAAGGGTCAAATCCTATAAACATATCATCAGTCATCAAATTCAAAATGTTCAAAGCAACAAACATGTTAAAAAAAACTAAAGTTTGTCTTAGTAATGTTTTCTTTATAAATAATATGTTTCTCGTATATATATGTCATAGGAGTCCAAGTTGAAATTTTATTTATGTTGCGAAAGGGTATTACATAATTAGCTATTTAAAAGTTTATTTAGAAGAATTTTTAGACCAAAATTATAAAATATTATACTAGCATTTGTATAGTTCAGACAATAAACCACCAAGAGGGGAATGTAAATAAAAGATTAATAAACAATGTATAAAACTTACTTGTATATTAGCTGAAATGATAAACGGTATCAATTCGGGGCAATTCACCACTGTCAACTCCTGCAATGATGAAAGGGTGAGCACAATCTCGTTTCCATCCCTTCCTTTCAATTGAGGTAAATTTTTCAACACAACCTATTCAATAGTGGAAGACCTTGAGCCATTGAGATTGGAAAAGTGTCCTCCAATTGAAAGCAATCGTAAATTTCAAGTTTTGTCAAACTTTTCGATATGCGGCCATGAGACAATGAGGAAAGAGATTTCAACTTGTTGCATTCACGTACATATACTTCCCTTAAATTTTGGAGGCTTCTATTTGACACTTCTGAGCCTTGGATTATTTCTTCTAATTGGGAGCAATCTCTTATCTGCAGAGTTTGCAACCTCCCAAGGCTATTAGCAATAGACATTGGAAAGAGATATCTCAAATTATTGCAGTTTTTAACTTTTACTTCCCTTAAACTTTGGAGGTTTATGTCTGACGCTTTTGAGCCTTGAATTATTTCTTCCAATTGGGAGCAGTACGATATCTTAAGAGTTTGCAATCTCCCAAGACTATTAACAATAGACAGTGAAAAGAGATAACTCAAATTATTGCAGTTTTTAACTTTTATTTCCCTTAAACACAACACTTGTGGGTCTTGGATTATTTTTCCCCACTGGGAGCAATCCCTTATCTCCAGAGTTTGCAAATTGGACGCACTTGGAAGTTTTGGAAAGCCTCCAAGAGCAACAGTAATCGGGAAGAGACATTTTGAGTTTTCACAATCGAAGATACTAATCTGAGTCAAATTAGAGAAGCAAATAGGTTGTAGTCGATGATCATGTGATGAAGCTTGATCCTTCTCACTAATCTGCTCCACTTCTTCACAATTACATATATCTAAATTGCTCAATTGCTCTCTTGTCATTCTCCGTAGCTTCAATATCTATAACAAATCAGTTCAAAATGTTTAAAGAAAGTGAACAACTTATCATTTTATTAATTAATTTTCCTATAGAGATTTGTTTTAACTAAATTTTGCCTTAAACCAAGATAGTAATTCAAAACTATGGTACAAAAATTATAATAACCAATGTTGAGTTTAATATTCACAAAAATAGTACACTAATTTTCGTATAAAAATAGTAAAACACAAAAAAAAATCATTATATTAATGTTCATTATATTAATTGTGACACTAACTCAGTCAAACGCGTTACATAAATATAGATATAATTTTATAGCGTTCAACTTTTTTTTTTCCTTTTACCGGCCTAGTTGATATGATGTAATCTAGTACGGGTTTGAAAAATATATAAAACAAGTTTGTTTAATATAGTTTATTTGAGTGATTAAAAGGTATTATATTCAGCTAGCTGTTATTTGGATTAGTTTAATTGAACACTAAAATTATAAAATATTATCTTTTAAACAGATAGCCTATACACGCATTTGTTCTATCGGGATAACGAATTATTAACAAGGAAAAATAAGAACGAAAAGAAATTAATTCGATTAATAAACAATAAATCTTACTTGTATTGTAGCCGAAATGATAAGAGGTGTCAATCGGGGACAATCATCCACCATTATCTCCTCCAACCTGTGACCATGCGACTATGAGGAAAGAGATGTCAACTTCTTGCATTCTCTTACTTCTACTCTCTTTAGACTTTGCAGGCTTATGTTTAACGCTTCTGTCCCTTGGATTATTTCTTCCAATTGTGAGCATCCCTGTATATCCAGAGATTGCAATTGCCCAAGACTATTATTAGCAGCTGACATTGGGAAGAGATATTTCAAACTGTTGCATCCAATTATTCGTACATCCTTTAGATTGTGGAGGCTTAAATGATGATTGGACCACTGTTCTATGCTCCTCAGTTCAACACTGTGGAATAACACCTGCATTTTGTCACACTGTTCAACTAGAAGCTCTTCAAGATTTTGTGAAGTTGGAATTGCACCAATCATTTCATTGCAATCACGTAAGGACAAGGTTTCTAACTTTTGTAAGAAACCTTGTGGTTGAGGGCCATTGCACAGCTCTTCTAAAGCACGCACGGATCGTAATTCTAACTTCCTCAAATTCGAGAATGCAGTGGTTGGCACCTGTTGCTTTGATGCATCAATTAGGCATTTCGTACCATCGCAGCTATCAAGATATAGACAAGTCAACTTACTGAATTCCAACTCCAAGCTTGGAATAAGGTTTGGATAGCCCTGCACTTCACCCAGTTTAAGAGATTCTACATCTTCAAATAGTTGCTTGCATGCATCTATGGCCTCATTAACTATTGACAAAGATCTTGAGTAACACTCAAATCTCTTATATGGCCTCCCAAAAATACGTGTTATTAGCCTTCTGGAAACACAAACATTAAATCTCCCTAATTTAGGAAACACAAAGCCGTCTGGAAGACGTCGAGGATCAAAATCCAAGGATAGTGCACCCAACTTGTTCAATAAATTCAACTCTGATAGGCTACAATAGCCTTCTTTTTCAGTTGTGTTCTCAGTCGCCCATTTTAATGCCCAACAACCACTCAAGTATAGTTCTTCTAAATTGGACAATCTTTGTATTAATCCATGAGGGATTCTTCGTAGTTCCTGCAATTTGACAACTCCAATAGTCTTAGTTTTTCTAAATCACCAATTTCGTTCGGCAATTCAAGGATACAAGATCGACTTAAAGAAAATATCTCAAGTGTCTTCAACTTCCCAACCATTGAGATGTCAGAGAATCTACAGTCATGCAACTTCAAAGTTTTAAGGTTCATTTGAAATTGAAATGCAACTGGAGATATCAATGGATCATACAAAGCACAAGCTTTTAATGCTTTCATACCCTCGAAGAATTCACTTGAAGTTTCCATGAGACCATCACCTATTCCACTAAGTAAAAGAAATTTGAGCCTTGGGAAAACCAATCCTTTGGGAAGTTCACCCATTTGATCAGTGTTGAAGGAGATGGCTATGAAATGCTTGAAACGTTCATCCATCGGCGATGTTTTGACAATCGCAAAAGAAAACTCCTTTCTGGAGGATGCAATCCATAAAGCAACTGCACGAACCACATCATGCATTTTGACATGCCCTTCTTCCCTGCAATCTAACAACAAACAAGAGTTCTTAAGGATCTCAATCGATGCAAGCACTTCGTTTCTAACTTCTTCAATTGAGTTAATGCCTTTATACAACTCCAATCCCCATGCATATCTCACCAAGTCCTCCACATGAATCTCATGATCTTAATTGTATTGTGACTTTGCATAGGATTGAGCGGACTGTGCGAAAAATTATATTAATGGTATATTTGTACGGAAAAAATGCACACTAGTATATTAAAGCCCTTTTAAGGGTAGTATGAGGCTCTGCGGACTCTAAGGCTTTAAGCCGTATATGTGAAATGAAAGCCCATGGTCATGGCATGATCCAAAGAGGTTCCCCATTATGACATAATCCAGTGGAAGTCCATCAGGACTATCGTATATGTGAAAGTTCGTTAGGATTATCTTATAAGTGGAGGTCCTTCAAAACTGTTTTACAAATATGATTCAGCGAAGAAAGGATCCGCTCTTATGAGACTGCCTATGGGTGATCTGTTACTATGAGTAGACCACCATGCACGGGCCAACTATTAATGTGAGATAGATGCAAGTTATGAGAAACCTTGACAAAGAAATTGGAGTTTATCTGCTTGGATTTCTTGGTTTTGGTTCTGCCAAAGGATTTGTGTTACGACATTACTGCAATTTGAAAATAAAAGTTTCAACAATATTGGGTCAATTTATTAGTATTTGCTTTCATCTCATCTGTCAATGGTCCCATGCATTAATTTATTTTACAATGAACACCCACGACTTGGAATGGAAATAAAATAGTTGAGTGATAACGAGTGGTTTTAGTGAAAAAGAAGAAATTCGGATTCGAGTATTTGTATATATGCAAGGTATGTATGCGTTGTCAAAAATCAAGAAAATATAAACAAATACTATCATGTAATCACATCAATATATTTAAAAAATAATAATTGAGTGAAGACAAGATAAAATGATATATCTTTGCTCTACACTTTCCTTGGAATTTTAATAATTGAGTGAACGGATTTGATTGATTTGATTCAATTTTTTTAAAGATTTTCACTGCATTTAAAAATATTTATTTTTTATTGACAGAAGAAAAATCAATTTTCTTAATTTTCATTTCTATGGATTGGAAATTATTTTTTCCTTAAATTCATGTTTATTCATTGAAAGTGAAATTTTTTTATTGTTTTGTAAAGGTATAATGATAAATATAACTCGTAATATTTAAATTTTTTGTCTACTTGATCATTAATTTTATAAAAAAGAATTAAATTCAATCATCAACCATTCAAAAAAGTTGAATTGCTATTATTTTTGGGTTGATTCAGTATTTTTTATCATACATACCAAATCTTTGAGAAAGAATTGATTCTTTATTATTTTTGGATTAATTCGTTTTTCAAATTTTATGAATTTAATATTTTGATTCAGTATTTTTTATCATACATATCAAATCTCTTAAATTTATGTTCATCAGGGTTTTAATTTTCAATTTGATTATTTATGAAAATATGTGCGACTATCTATTGTTGTGGAAGCAAACTTTATATAGTATATAAATATATAACAGTTTGTGCAGGTTTGGGTTTCATTAGAAACTATCTGCTATATATATTTGATTATATTCTTGTATAGTTGTTTCGTAAATTCTCCACAAATTTCTTGTTTTGCAAAACATTGAACTTTTCAAAATAGATCATTGTAATTTTTTAAATCTGACCATAACGTCTAGATCGGATTTTTGGTGTTGCGGAAATTATCTATGATATATATTTTATTATATTATTTGTGAGATTAAATGTTTGGTTCTCCTATAGTTGTTTCGTAAATTTGAATGGAACGTTTTTGGTGAATTATAAAACGAAAGCAAAGCCCTAACAACAATACAATTAGTACAATTCGAATTTAAGTCACACCTTAGGCGATGAACACTCTGACTATCAGATCAACACATGGGGTTCTTTAATATTTAACTGTGATGTATGTTGTTTTGGAATATATATACTATAATCTTTTAATTTTATTGAAATATGTAATTAATAGAAATATTTTAAAACAAATAAATTTAGATTTTGGCTTTGGATTTTAATTAAGGATGTCTAATATTTTAAATAGATTAATTGAAACAAAATGTCACCAAAGTGACATCTTTTGCTTAGATTATTTTATTTAAAATATCAATATGATTATATATTATTGTGATTCATGCGTTTATTAATTGACTCAAAGGTAAGTTAATATTCGACAGAATTTCAACGACATCTATAGTGATAAATGCGTGACAATTATAAGATATTTTATGTGAGTAATAAGTTAATCTTAAGATTGATTCATTGTTTGACATAATTTATTGTCAAAATTTGATTGTTACAACAAGAATATATCTGACTTTTAATATTATTGTCCAAAAATTTGATATTCATATTTTATACTATAAAACATTAATTATTAAATATTTAAAAATTAAAATCTTTAATTTCTTTGCAGTTAGTGGGTTGAGGTTGATTTGTGAATGGTCCCATGCATTAATTTCTTTGTTGGAATGGAAAATAAATACCATTTAGATTTTTTCAATTTTAATATAATTAAATTTATTATTAAATTTAAATTTATTACAATATTTTTTAATTGTATTACTATTAAATGGATATTTTTGTAATAATTTTCGCTTGTTTTGTCGGTAAAGGAAATTTAATTAGCGCCACTATAAAATGTTAAAGTCTTTGGGCTCACACTTTCCTTGAAATTTCAATAATTGAGTGAATGGATTTGGTTCATTTGAAGCCGTCTTTTAATTTTTCTTTAAAATTTTCACTGCATTTAAAAATATGTATTTTATATTCACACACAAAAAAAAAATCTATCTTCCTAATTTTCATTTGCTATGGAATGAAAATTAGTTTTCCTTAATTAATTCATTTTCATTCATTTGAAGTGAAATTTTTATTGCTTTGTAAATGTATAATGCTAAATTTAACACTTAATATTTATATTTTTTGTCAATTTGACCATTAATATTATACAAAAAGTCAATTTTGACTTTCAACGATTCAAAAATAGTTGAATTGTTGTTTTTTAATAGAAATATTATCTAAAACATTAATTTCTTTAATATGGCAGCCCGCATGACAATCCATGTGTGCTTTATGTTAATTTTTTATAATTACTTATCAATTTTTATTTTATTTTTTTAAAATTTTTATAATTTTTGAATTATTTATTGATGTGACATATAAAAAAATAGTGTCATGTTAATATGAAATACACATGCACTTCCACACAAGTTGCCATGCAAATATATTAAAAAATTAAATGTTTTAATCAATATTTTCGTTAAAAAAAACTATTTGAGTATTTTTAAAATATCAATAATCAACTTTAACTAAAAAATAATTACTAGATTATAAAACACTTACCATATAAGTAAAGAAATTTATAAAACAATTAATATAAAAACCAAATAAGATTTTAGCTAAATTCGTAAAATTGCGGTAATGAAAATTCTAGTGGTTGAGTTCAAATTTTATCATTCCCATCTACGAGCATGTATTTTTCTAGTATCAAAATGTTAAAAAAACTAAATACATTCAAATTCCTTCTGTAAAAGGAATGAATTTTTTATAATTTTATAATTGAGTCGAGGCTCGGTTGAAAGACACTAATTCAATCAAATATTATATGCATTATAGATTATTAAAAATACATAATATGCTAAAAATAGATAAATTTAAAATTGAAATATCTAAATATATAGAATAAAATTATTAATAGTCATGCATATAATATCTAGTAAAAATAGTTAATATCACGTAAAAATATATTATTCAATTAGTAATGATATATTATAGTTAATAATTTGATTATACATGTAATATTTTAAATCATCACAGGAAACAAAATCATAGAAAAAATATATATTTATAAATTAAAAAAAATTGCTTCATTGATAATGATATAAAAATTCGTCCAAGTTTATTATGGATATTAATAAAATTATCAAATGTTTTTATAACCACCATTTTCAATAGTATAGGATTTTTCATTTTCAAAATGATTTTTAAACTTTTTCACAACATCATTAAATATTATATCTTTGGTTTCCTAAAATTTAAAAATTCGAAAAAATAAAAAATAAATCGAATGCAAAAATTAAAAATTAAAAATACAATATAAATATAATTTATATTATCTTACATTTCTTTGATATTGTAATTCGAATATGACTTAGTACTCTTTTTCTCATTTTTTAAGATACTACATTATTCTCTTTAGATACTACTTAAAAGCAATGATTTTAGAATTGAACCAGTTGTTGGATCCAAACTGGTTTGTTGTTTAATAATATTGATAAAATAATTATGAATCGATTGAATTTTAGTTCAATTGATAAAGAAAAAATGTGAGTTCAAATGCACTGCTTTTGATTTATTCAATTTTTTTATGTTCAGGTTGGGTTTAGTATTAAACTTAAATTGGACCGGTTTCAACTTTAAAAAATAAGTGTTTTAATTTTTTTTATTTTGGGCCAAAAAATTAGCTCAAAAATACAAAAATCGGTTCGATTGTTTTTTACTGTTCACCCAATTTTTGGTTCACGGTCCAAAGTCGGTTTTGATCGGTTGGCAGTCCAATCAATTTATTTAAATTTTGTTTTTGGCTCAATTTGATACTTGAACTTGACACTTTTTCTTAATTTGATACCTAAATTCAATATTTTTTCTTAAGTTGGTACCTAGTCTTTTTTTGGGGTTCAATTTGGTACCAAAGCTTGACTCTTTTTTCTAATTTGGAACCTAATTTTTTTGCTCGATTTGGTACTCGTAAAATGTTACAAATTACTCCAATATACTAAAAATTCTTTTTATTAGATAGCAAAAATAATCAATGTATGACTAACATGTGACAGATGATATAATTTTTTTATTTTATATGTTCAATTACTTTTTGTTTTATTTATTTATTTTATTAATTGAAAATAAAGAATTTTTTTAATTTGAGGTTATAAAAATATTTTTTTCTTACTTAATATTAATTCGTTAAGCATAGCTTAATACCTATTTTTTAACATGAATTTTCTCTAATACTGACAATATTTTTGTAGCGTAACAAATTTTTTTAAACACCGTTAGTATTTATTGTAATTTGTATAACATTTAGTAAATTTAGGTACCAAATTGAACTTAAAAAAATCTTATGTACTATATTAGAAAAAAAAAAAAAGCCAAGTACACATACCAAATTGAACCAAAAAAAGTTTAGTTACCAAATTAGGAAAAAGTGTTAAGTTCAAGTATCAAATTGGGCCAAAAACAAAGTTTAAATACCAAATTAAGAAAAAATATCAAATTTAGGTATCAAATATTATATTAAACTTATAAAATAATAAGTGTAATTTATCACAAATAAAAATAATAATTGATTAATATAATTGCTTAATTATTGTAATTGTTTACATATTAGCTCAGGTTCTTGTTTAATATTATGATTTATACTATAAGAGTATTAAATTAAATATGTTCTTTGTTTATTTATCATTATATATATTTTTTGAGTAATTACAAGAGAAGCGCAAAACCTTAATAACAACGTGATTAGTGCGACTCAAATCCAGACTATACCTGAAGCAGATCATTAGGCCGATACACGGAATTCTTATCCTTATATATTTTTAATTATTGTAAAAAAAATTCTCACATTAATCACTAATTATTAAGTGAGAGTTCTTTAAATGATAGAGTTCTCCCAATGCAAGCTTTTATTCTCTTGCCCCAACCTTCAAACCATCGTCCCATGAGGCAGGCCGTTAACCGAGAGACCCGAATCGGGGCCTCTATTCTCCGTTTGTTTTTCCATGACTGCTTTGTTGACGCAATTTTGTATATTGATTTTGAAGCATCATCAGCGTTATGATAAATGTGTACATTGCTAATAGGACTGATGTGTGGATAATTTTGTGTTTGTATGTGCTTTGTTAATGCAGGGTTGTGATTACTGATGGATGACACGGCGGCGTTCAAGGGCGAAAAGACTGCAGCGCCGAACCGATAATCAGCTTGAGGTTTCGAAGTGATCGATACCATAAAGTCTAATGTGTAGGCTACTTCTTGTGCTACTGTCTCTTGTGCAGATATATTAGCACTTGCTGCTAGAGATGGCGTTGCCCTGGTTAGTGGTTGATAGGCTCTCCCATGCAGCTTATAGTAAATATATATATATATATATATGCACTTTTTTGTTATTTTAAATGTGCAATTTTTTTACCAATCATATGTTTTTAAAATTTAATTTAATAAAATTAATAAAAAAATTTAACATCAAAATGGAAAATACTCTTATAAAAAAGTAAAAATCGAAAATAGTCAAAATGTAAATATCACATATATATATATTTATTCTCATGGAAGATGTTGACTTAACCCATTATTTTCCTCTAAAAAAATGTGTCAATAAGTAAGTTTTGACTTGATAGATATAAAATATCTCAATAACTTTTTTTTTTTTTGGTGAATTGTCAATAACTAATTTTGATTTGATATGTATCCGATGGCCACACGATCGGTCTGGCTCGATGCACCACTTTTTGCTGTCGCATATATAATGACACCAACATCGATGCAAATTTCGCAGACACCAGCCGGGCCAACTGCCTTGCTTTCGGCGGTGATAACAACTTGGCTTCTCTTGATATACAGCTCCTACTCGGTTCGACAACAATTACTTCCAGAACCTCATGGCTCGAAGAGGGCTGCTTCACTCGGACCAGGAGCTCTTCAATGGGGGATCACAGGACGCTCTTGTTCGCACCTACAGCAACAATCCTGCTACTTTTTCGGCTGATTTTGCTGGTGCCATGGTGAGGATGGGGAACATCAGTCCTCTTACTGGAACACAAGGGGAGATCAGAAGGAACTGCAGGGTGGTTAACTGATTGTTACTGTAACGACCCACTTTTGGTAATATAAGAAAATGATTAAATAGGGTTTTAAAAGTTTCTTTAAAGTAGGAATTTTAATATTTTTAAATAAATATTTTATTAATTATAGTGAATCATGGAATTAGTCTGGAGAAGGGGTTGAATTATAAAGAAAGAAGATGAATTGGAAGTTTATAAAAATTTAGTGTGATGATTGTTAGAGTACAAAATAAATGAGTGTGTGTTTATGAAATAAACCAAAATACCTATTAAATGACAACTATAGACTAAGGGAAAATGAAGAATATGTTTTATCAATAAGGATAAATTGGTAAATAGATGGAAAGTGAAGCAAATAAAATAAGAGATTTTTCTCTTTAGTGGAATTTTCCACCAAATTTGTGAAGAAGAAAGAAACTCCATTAGAGGAAAGCTTGAGAATTTTGGTTAGAAACATCCTTGAATGTAAGTGTTTCTTTGTGATTCTTGCTATAAAAATGGTGTTTTTGTGATCAACAAGAAAGGATCTTTCGAGATTAGAGAATATGAAAATGACAAAGGTTATGAGTTTGCCATGGATGCTCTTGGAAGCTATTATATGAGATTTTGAGTTTAAAAATTATGGAATTACTTGATGTAATTAATAAAGGAAAATAATGGGTAGTGTTCAGCAAAGTAGTTTGTTTGGTTTAATTTAAATATTTATGAGAAGCTTTGGAATTAAATAGGTGAAGATCTATGATTTATTGTTCAAATTATATGGATATGGTCAAATGGGAAAAATTGAGTTGAGTGTGAAATTTGTAAAGTACAAATCATTTCGTATATATATTTGAGTGGAAGAATGTTATGTATTAGTACATGTATATTCATGAATATTTGGCAATGGGAGAATGAATGCTTTTTGTCATGTGAATTGAAAGTGAATTTATAGATTGTTGAAATGGAATAAATACAAAGGGTTAATTATATTTAAATTTCTATTGATAGAACAAGAATCGAGTCGAGCACACAATACACGTCGAAAGGAGAAATTTCCGAGAAGTCAAACGCGGATTAAATAACACTCATAATTTCGATAAGTTCGTATACTCGAACTTATTATAAATGATTATTTATGAATTACATATTAATTATATTTAATTGATATATATATAAAGAATTGTCTCATGTAAAGTATAACCATGAATTTTGGTAAATTGCTTGGATGTAATGAATTGGAAAAAAAAGGTAGAGTTAAGGTATTTTTGGTTGACTATGAAATGAGGAAATTGTGATATAAACTGTTCATTAATCATCGGTTATCCAACTAGCGTTGGGCTAAATCGTTGGTTAAACCAACCAGAGCTGGGTTTACTTTCGTAGTTTAATCGTTAGGCACTGGGTGCCAAGATTTGACGGATTAATTGTTGGTTATTCCAACCAGAGCTGGGCTCACATTCGCAATTTATCCGCTAAGCACTGGGTGCTATAATCATCGGTATAACCGATTAGCGCTGGGCACAAAATCGTTGGTTAATCCAACTAGAGCTCAGCTCATTTTATTGTGGTTTATCCGCTAGGCATTGGGTACCATGAATTGATGGTTTTTCGTTGGTTAATCCTACTAGAGCTGGGCTCAATAATTTCGATATATCCACTAGGCACCGGCTGCCAAGAGGTAATGAAATGAAAGTAAGTAAGAAATGAAATTATTGAACTAAGTGGATTGAGACATAAAACGTAAGGAAAGGAAATGGTATTGTTTATAAATTATGGTTATATGATATGAAATGGTATTTGAGATAGAAGAAAATGATTGTTTTTGTAATCATACATATATGCATCTATGGAGTACTAATGTACTTAACTTTTGTGATCTCAGGTTAGAAGAAAAGTAGATTTAAAAACAAAGTCGCAGCCAACATCCCGTACTCAATGTTAGTGGTGGTCTTTGGCATGTACTTAGGATGAGTATAGGGTTAGAGTAACAAGAACTTGAATATTTTGTAAATGTTGTTTGTATATGTGATGGTTGCGAATTGATTGTGTTCATTTTGGTGAAAATGTTAATATATGCATATTTTGTCACATGGAATGAGAGGTCATAGTATTCCTCATTTAGGTTGAAAATTTAATATACTTGGAATTCAATTGGGTTGTAGTTATGATGAATGCTTAGACGTTTAGATTAACTTGTTTTGGATAGAAGAAGTATGATAATAGTTTAGATGGAAGCATGTCTTAAGGTAACTTGCTAGAGAAGGTAGGATGTGAAGAGAAATCTTGTTTGGTAAGCAAAACAGGGCACACACGGCCTATGACACGGGTTGTCACACGGCCGTGTATCATATTTAGGTGCAGAGCAGTTTACATGGGCAAGCACACGGACTGTCACACGGTCGTGTGGCCCCATTTCGAATAGACACATGGTCTGGCACATGGCCTCGACCACGAGCGTGTGATCCAAGTCAGTAACGAAATGTGGTCTGCCCCACGATCTGGGACACGGCCGTGAGTATGCACTTCGAGTAGGCCTACGGCCTGGTACACGGTCAAGGGCACGGGCATGTATGTGACAACACGGGCGTGTGTTTGAGACACACGGCTGTGTGCCCTGTTTAATTTTGTTAATTTCACTTGTATTGAAGCATGATGTTTGCAATTGTTATTTCGAGTAATGTATGAATACATTGAAATATAATACTTAAAAATTTGATGAGTTGTATATATTATGAGTTGAAATAAATGATTGTTGAATATTCAGAAATACTGTGAGACCCTAACCGGCGACAGTTACGGACTAAGGGTGTTATAGTTATGCCTATATTCAATCTTGCTTATTTCAATAAGTTTCATGCAATGAGTTGAAGACTATATTATAATGGCTAAATTTTTGTATTAGTCCATGTACTTTAAGAAAGTTGTGGATTTAATTTCTATACTTTAATTTGGTTATTTTTAGTTATTATAATTTTAAAATTTGTCTTTAGCAAATGATAATTGTTACATTCATTAAATTCTACTCTTTTCCAAATTTAATGAGGCAAAACATATTATCTATCACGTCCTTAGAAATCGAATCTTGGAGTGTGCGGCCTTAGACGCTTCTTGATCAAACAACGCCTAAGTAAGCCTGGAACTCGATCAAAGCTAAAGTGCTTAGATCCTAGCGGAAGCAAAAGAACTCTGAAAGAAAAAGGTTAAACAAAAGACAAGGAAGAAATTGAGTGAATGCTCTGTGTATTCAAGTATATTGAAGTATGAAGTGTGTAAATGAGGTGGGGGTAAGCCTTTATTTATAGTTGAAGCCCCCTACATCCAACGGTCAAAATTAGAGTACATCGACGGTTGAGATACAATGGTAAGATTTTACAAAGATATGGAAAGAATAAAAAGAGAATATTCTTGATTATATGCCACTTGCCATATCTTCTTTGAAAGGCTCTTCAATCCCAAGTGTTGGGCTAAGTGGTGATAGGCCCAAAATGCTACGGAGTGCTTCTTGGGCAGCTTGATGTGTGCTGGTCTCGGGCCTCAGTGCGCGGTTCGTGACATTCTCCCCCACTGAATCTAGTGACGCCCTCGTCACTCTGCTAGCATGGTATCTGTCCACTTGGTTTTTCAATTACCATAGACCCTCGGCTAGTTCCCAACTACCTCACTGTCGGGAAGTCCCTTCCATTGAACGAAATATTCGTGCCTTGGTCGGTAACCTGGTCGTCGAATAACTCTCTCCGCTTAGATCTCTCGAACCTCATTCTCATAAGAGATCTTCACTCCGACTAGCGCTCGGTGTGATTTGCCTCAATTCGGATCTGACTCATCTTGATGGTAAGGTTTGAGTAAGCTAACATGGAACACTGGATGAGCTCAGATGGTCGGTGGCAACTCCAATCAGTAGGCCATCGTGCCTACCCGCTTCACAACTCGGAATGGACCCTCGTATCTTCGCACAAGCCCTTTGTGCACGGTTGGGTTGCGCAAGATTCCTGTCAATTTCGTAAGGACTAGATCACCAACCTGGAAATTCACGTCCCTACGCTTTCGATCTGCCCACTTCTTGGTCCGCTTCCCTGCTTTGTGTAAACAAGCTTGGGCTAAGTCGTGATGCTCTTGCCATTCTGTGGCAAACTTGTATGCTGCTGGATTTGGCCCTTCATACTTGGTAACAATCGTGTTGGGTGTGAGCGGTTGTTGCCCGGTCACAATCTCGAACGAACTTTGGTTTGTGGCCTCACTCCGTTGCAAGTTGTAAGAAAACTGAGCCACATCCAACAGTTTTGGCTAGTCGCGCTGTGTTGCACTCACATAGTGCCTCAAATAGATCTCCAACAGTGCATTCACTTGTTCAGTTTGCCCGTCGGTTTGGGCATGAACACTTGTTGAAAAGTTCAAGCTTGATCCCATGAGCTTGAATAATTCGATCCAAAATCTCGCCGTGAATCGTGTGTCCCAATCACTGATAATCGTCTTTGGCACTCCCCAATATTTGACTACGTGCTTGAGGAAAAGACGAGCTGCCTCCTCGGCTGGACACACCTTGGATGTTGGAATGAACGTCCCATACTTTGAAAACCTGTCAACAACAACCATAATACTTGACAAGCCGTCAGTGTTGGGCAAACCGACAATAAAGTCCATGGAAACACTTTCTCATGGTCGCTCAGGAATGGGCAATGGCTGCAACAGTCCCGCCGGTTTCTTCATCTCTATCTTGTCCTGTTGGCACACAAGACAAGTCTTCACATAGGCTTCAACATCTGTGCCCATGTACGGCCAGTAATAATTTTCTGCAATCAGTGCCAATGTCCGGTTCATCCCCGGATGTCTCGCCCACTTGGAATCATGGCATTCCCTCATGAGCCCCTTGCGCAATTCTCCAACCTGAGGCACATAGAGGCGATGTCGTCGAGCATATAGCAAGTCCCCTTCAAGCCAAAACTTTCTGGTTCTCTCTTCTTTGGCATAATCAATGAGCATTTTGGTTGTTGGGTCATGTGACAACCCCTCTTTGATGCGCTCTAATAGTTGTCCCTCTGGCAAGCTAACAGACTCCATGTTGTACCTTCGGCTTAGGGCATCGGTAACAGAATTCACCTTTCCTGGCTTGTACTCCATGGAAAAATCAAATTCTGCAAGGAATTCCTGTCATCGAACCTGCTTTGGAGACAACTTCTTTTGGGTTAGAAAATAACTATTGGCAATATTGTCTGTGTATACCACAAACTTGGACCCAAGTATGTGGTGTCGCCAAGTGCGCAAGCAGTGCACTACTGCAGTCATTTCCTTCTCATGGACCATGTACCTCCTCTCGGTCTCATTGAGCTTTCGGCTTTCAAAGGCAACCGAATGTCCCTCTTGCATAAGAACTCCACCAATGGCAACATCAGACGCATCGGTGTAGATCTCAAATGGCTTAGTGTAATCAGGTAACACCAACACTGGTTCACTAACCATGGCCTTCTTCAACTTTGCAAAGGCTTGTTGGCACTCGATACTCCAATCCCATGCCTTGTCCTTCTTTAGTAACTCGGTCAAGGGTGCGGCTATTTTGAAGTAGCCTTTGACGAACCTTCGATAATAATTGGTTAGCCCCAAGAAGGATCTCAACTCTGTCACCTTGGTTGGCGGGTCCCAATCTTTAATAGCTCGGACTTTGGCCCCATCCATTCGAATCTTGCCACCTCCCACAATGTGGCCTAGGAAAGGGACCTCTTGTTGGGCAAACGAGCACTTCTCTTCTTTGACGTAGAGCTCGTTTTCTCGCAAGACTTTGAACACCTTTCTCAAATGCCCCAAATGCTCCTCAAGTGACTTGCTATAAATCACAATATCGTCAAGGTAAACAACAACAAATTAATCAAGAAAGGGTTGTAGCACCTTGTTCATCAGAGTGCAGAAAGTGGCGGGAGCGTTCGTGAAACCGAAGGGCATCACTAAGAATTCATATGAACCATAGCGCGTCACACATGCAGTCTTTGGTTCATCTCCTTCGGCTATTCGAACTTGATAATATTCAGACCTCAAATCCAACTTGGTGAACCACCTTGCACCACCAAGTTGATCGAACAAGTCGGCAATGAGCGGGATCGGGTACTTGTTCTTCACAGTAAGCTTGTTCAAAGATCGATAGTTGATACACATTCGAAGCATCCCTTCGTGCTTCTTTTGAAAGAGTACTGGCGCACCATAGGGTGCCTTAGACGGTCGAATATAACTCGCATCTAGGAGTTCCTTCAACTGTCTGCGTAACTCCTCTAACTCGGGTGGAGCCATTCGGTAAGGGGCTCTAGCGGGTGGCTTCATATTTGGCACGAGTTCAATCTTGTGATCCACCTCTCTATTTGGTGGCAAGCTTTTGAGTAACTCGGTTGGCATCACATCTCTGAATTTTGCCAACACTTGTCCCACCTCTTCTGGGACCTTAACGGACTTGGTAGGTTGCTCATCAACCAACGCAGCTAAGTAAGTTGGTTCCTCCTTGCGCACCCCCTTGCTAAGCTGGATGGCTGATAACATCTTGGCTTCAACTCCAGCCTTTCGAGTTGTCGGAACAATGCATTTATGTTTCGGATCCAAAATGCATAAACAATCGGTAAAGGGAACAGGGAACGCATTAACCCGGTCAAGAAAATTAAGTCCAATCACGAAATCAAAGTCATCCAAAGGGATTACCTTGATATTTTCCTTACCGATCCAACCCTCAAGGTTTAGCTTGACTCCTTTTTCCACCCCTGCAATCGGAGCCTCTTTTGAATTGATGGTTTTAATAAACCCACTTACCTTCTCAACACGAAGGTCAAGTCTCTTGGCAGCCCGTTCGGACACGAACAATTCTGAGGCACCGGTGTCCACTAATGCACTCATCTTTTGGCCTGCCACGGTGATGTCAACGAACATCAGTCCCTTCTTCTTATGACCCTTCTTAACCTCCATGGAGCTCATAATGGAGTTAGGCTTAAGAGTCTCCTCTTCAGCATCCTTCCTTTGGATGGCAGCGGCTTTCTTATTTTGAGGATAGCTCCTCGCCAAGTGCTTTCCTCCACAAGTGTAGCACTTGAAAGGCTCATTGTTCTTCTCCCAAGGTCTGCGAAACTTGATATTACTACCTGCCGGCTTCTCAGACCCCTTCTTGGCTAGTCTTTCCTTGTCTCCCCCACTATTGCCTTTGGATTTTGGCTTTGGTTTGGTAGACTCGGACCTTTTGATCTCGAACTCGGCAATTGACTCAGCTGCGGACAAAGCTTTAGAAAGCTCTTGGACCCCCATACGGTTCAACTCCATTTTAGCCCATCGTTGGAGTCCGTCCAAGAAGGTAAAGAATCCTTCTTCCTCACTCAACTTTGGGATTTGAAGCTTGAGCTCAGTGAATTGCTTCACATAATCTTGAATTGAGCCAGTATGCTTGAGTTGTCGCAACTTTGCTCGGGCTTCTAGTTGCGCATTTTTGGGATAGAAATGTTCCTTGAGCTCGGACTGAAACTCACTCCATGTTGTAATGGGAATTTCCCCATTCTCCTTCTCGGAATACCTATGTCGCCACCATAGAAGAGTGATATCAGTCAAATAGACAGAAGCAATGTTTACCTTTGTTGCTTCGTCCTTGACCCCTATGGCTCGGAAGTGCTGCTCCATGGTCCAAATGAAATTCTCAACATCTTGGGCTGATCATGTCCCTGCATACATCTTTGGCTTTGGGACATCGATCCTAGGTGTGGGTGCCGCTGTTTCTAACATCATGCCATTCTTTACGGCTCTCTTGTAAATGGCAAGCTCACTTCGGAGATCCTTGATCTCCTCTACCTACTCGGCTTTGGTAGCTTCCCCTGCTACTTCAAAGGAATTGTCCCGTTGGTCTAACTTCTCATACATGTCGTCGAGAAGTCCTTGAACCGCAATCATGACTTCTTCTTTAAGAGAATCCACTCTCTCAAAATACGGTTCTCTCTTCTTGGGCCTCCTTGACTTCCTTCATGGAATCCTCAAGTCTAGCGACCCTCCTCTCCAAGGCTGAAATGATGTCCCTAGAACTCTCTCTCTTCTTCTTCTCAGTAGCAGCACGGGTCTCTCGTTCAACTGCTGGAACCTCGCTTGAGTTTTATGGTGCCATTTCTCTCACTCGAACAGGCTTTGATACCACTTGTCACGTCCTTAGAACTCGAATCTTGGAGCGTGTGGCCTTAGACGCTTCTCGATCAAACAACGCCTAAGTAAGCCTGGAACTCGATCAAAGCTAAAGTGCTTAGATCCTAGCGGAAGCAAAGGAACTCTGAAAGAAAAAGGCAAAACAAAAGACAAGGAAGAAATTGAGTGAATGCTCTGTGTATTCAAGTGTATTGAAGTATGAAGTGTGTAAATGAGGTGGGGGTAAGCCTCTATTTATAGTTGAAGCCCCCTACATCCAATGGTCAAAATTAGAGTACATCGACGGTTGAGATACAATGGTAAGATTTTACAAAGATATGGAAAGAATAAAAAGGGAATATTCTTGATTATATGCCACTTGCCATATCTTCTTTGAAAGACTCTTCAATCCCAAGTGTTGGGCTAAGTGGTGATAGTACCAAAATGCTACGGAGTGCTTCTTGGGCAGCTTGATGTGTGCTGGTCTCGGGCCTCAGTGCGCGGTCCGTGACATTATCACATGTGCAATACCGTGTCAACTTATTACTTTCATATATTACTCACTAAAAATCCAATTAATAAATTAACAACGGTCATTTGCGTTAAGACTAAAATTTCAAAATTAAAAAAGTATAAAGACAATGACCCAATTGTAGAATATGTACAACTAAACGCATAGCACAACACTAGTAGTTGTGTTTGGGTCAAGACTAAAATTTCAAAATTCAAAAAATACATGGACTAAAACTGATCAAATTAAAGTATAAAGATTGACATCCTTACAGCTAGCACCAGGCTTCTGACATCCTCGCCAATGAATGTTCTTCTTCTACCACCATTGATCTGCACTAAGAAGAAGCAAACAGAGACAAAAGATAAAAAAAAAATAGAGAGCAAATAAAATGTAATCATTGTAATCTCGGCTATAGAAAGCCCAATTGTTTTCTCTGTAAGGGACAGTTACTTACAAGCGATTTTTGTACAAAAAAACACAATTTATAAAAAATAGATCCAAGATATCAAGAATCTTGACAGTTCGATCAAGCTAGGAACATTGTCACTTTCATTCGCATATACTAATACATATATACATGTATATACCAAAAAACAGATACAAGAAATAGAAATTCAAAATCGAAGCAAATCAAGAAACACTCACACTCGCAAGGTATACGACTTGAATACATATTATACATATTTATCAATCTTAAATATATATATATATATATATGCAAATTGCCCACTCATTGTTGTTTCATCTTTATTTATAAACATATATTTTTTAAAAAATAATAAAAATAGAATAAAAAAGGATTTCAAAGAAACGAAAAAGGGATTTTCGAAACTCTTGTTTTTAGATCTGTACAGATCTAATTTTTTTAAAAATAAAAATCGCAACAGAAAAATAAGAAATCTCCAAAACATTTTTAGATCTAAAAATTTTGATTTTGAAATCTGTTTTTTTTTTTAAAATATAACAAACAAAATAAACAAATAAATAAATCGGTTCCGATTTGAAATATTCTTTAAAAATAAAATCTTTAGTGTTATTTCAAAAGATTTGGAGTTAAATTGGGTTGATTCAAACCCCGATCTATATTTCCTAAAAAAATAGTATAAAAGGCGGTGTTTTCACTTACCCGACCACTGTACGCGATGGTTCACGGTGGCTGGCAACATCGGAAGGCAGCAGAGGCACGATGAGCAGCGACAGATCGATGGGTGGCTCCATTGTCGGACGAAGGGGTTCATAGAGAAAGTTGAGAGAAAAATAAGGGAAAAAGAGTGTTTTTGGAAAAAGAATGAAAATAATGAAGATTTGAGAAAAAATTCTGATTTAAATACTTAACCTATACGGCATCATTTTGGTGAGAGATCTTAGTGACCAAAATGGCGTCGTTTTGACACTTTAACCCGAAGAAAACCTGATCCATCCAGGAGGATCCGTGCTTTTCCAAGAAAATGGAAATTTTGCTCCGCGGTCCTCCTGCTTTTCCGAGACTTTAAATCGGTCCTTTGACCATTGCTTCAAAATAAAAGGGTAATTTTATGGTTTGCCCCCTCTCTTTTTTTTGTGTGTGTATTTAAAATCTATCTTTTTTGCTTAAATTGTTTTTTAAAAAAACTAATAACTTAGTTCTCCTTTTTTTTTTTTTTTAATTTTGCACCTCGAACCATTGTTTGTTTCAAAAAATAGGGGAACATTCAATTTCAACCCCGTTGAAATAAGTTTTGTTTTTATTGAGTTTTTTTAAATCTTTAAATCCTTTCTTAAATTTCGCCTTTGTTTCTTTCTTTTATTTAAATCTTACTTTAAACGTACATTCATTTATTAGTATATTAGTGTGGTTATTATTTCAAAATTAATCGTTATTTTAATTTTTTTCCCTTTCTTTCAAATTTGTTTATATCCACATATATTTTATTATTTGTTTTCCAAACCTTAAAATATTTTAAATTTTGGGATACTGTTTTGGATTTCTTTTTATACTTATCGATTTATTAATTTGTTAATTTATTTATTTCATATATGTGTATATTGTGGTTTTATTTTATCATGTAGATATTTGCTATTACGTATTTATGCCATGTCATACTTTTCTATTATATTTTGCGTTTAAAAAATAAGTATTTATGCTTTAAAGATTTTTTTTTAAAAAATATAAAAATTATGTTCGTCATTTCGTGACTTGAAAAATCCAGCCTTAACTTATTAGGTACGGTTTATCTTCGAATCGAAATATTCGAATACTTTCCTTTTAAAAATAATAAAACATGAGACTTAAAAATTGGAATGCTTGTTGTTTCGAAATTTTAGGTGTCCTGTCTTAACTCATTGAATGTGACTTTCTTTCTCAATTTTCGAAACGACGAGTCGTCTTCGCAAAGTCCGATTTCTGAAAATAATATTAATCTGATCAATCATACATTTAAAGATCACATTTTAATTTCTACCCGAGTTTTCATATTTTTAACAATTTAAGACCCCTTTAAAATCGATTTGGTACTAATTTTGGGCGTTGAGGGTGCTAATCCCTCCTCATACGTAACCGACTCCCGAACTCATTTTCTGGATTTCGAAGACCTATTTGTTTTTACAAAACAATAATGTTTTAAGGTGCTCCAATCACACCAAATAAAATGATTGGTGGCGACTCCCATTTTCGATTTTAAAATTTAAAAGTCGGGACGCGTTTCAAAAAACGTTTCGACAAAAAATAGAGTAAATAAAAATTTTACTAAAAATTAGGACAAGATGGAAATAATAGCTAAAGTAGAGAATTTAAAAAGGTAAATTAAGACTAATGGTCAGTGGAGAATTTATTTAAACTAGGATAAATGAATCAATTCTAGGAATAAGTTTGGCTATATAAGCCATCACTGTTCAATTTCATGCTCACAAGCATTTCATTTTTTTTCACTCTACATTTCAAAAATTTGTTGCATTTAACGGTTAATATTTTCTCTCCAAATTTCTGCATTCATCAATTTTCTTAGCAACCAAACACTTTTCTTTTTCACATTTTTTCAAGAAAAACATCTATTTTCATTCAAAATTGGTTCGGTTCTTGTGCGGACTGCATAATTTTGCAAAGGAGCACGAAATCTAAGGTAAGCAATATGTTCTTTATGCTAAAATCATATGAAATGCATGTTTGTTTTGAAACTCATGAATTTAAACATAAAATATTAAAGAGCTTTGAATTTCAATGGTTCAGTTTTAAGAATGTGCTGATCAAGGTTGGCGAAGCTTGAACTTGTTCTTTAAAATTAATTTCAAATGATTTTTAAAAGAGTTTTAAGTAGACTAAGAGGTTTTACAATCAAATTTAACCACATTTTCATAGAAAATGCATAAACTTTTCGCTTGTGCTTTGAGGAAGATGATGAACAGTAATCGTTAAAAAAAAATAGAGTTAAGTTAGATCACACTTAGTTAATAAGTTAGATCTGTTAATACTTGCGCGGTAGGAAGGTTAAGGGAGAGAAGATAGGTTAAGTAAATAAACTGTGCGAGCTCAGTAGAGATTGCGTAGGTCGTAAGTTGTGATTGAGCAGAGTAAGTGTTAAGTTACTTCAAATGATAAGTAATATGTATGTTGTTGTGCGAAGCTATGAACACTGGTGAAGCATCGACTAGCAGGGATAAAGGCAAACAGAAGGTCACCTAATCGACACACGTAGTGAACTAAAGTGAGTACATTGTATACTACACTTGAAAACGAGGTCGCGCGTTACTGGAAGTCAAGTAAGACGTGCGAACCCCTATCCTAATGTTGCGAACTCTTTTATATGTTATGCGAACACTTCCACATGTTGTGAGAGCTCGTCATAAGATATGAATCTGTTTGTATGTGATTTCACATGTTATGCGAACCCTGACAAATGTATATATATTGCATGCGAACACTGCTATTGCATGTTTTATGTTTTGTATTTGTGAGCTTATTGCTTTGCGAACTATATTATAATGCGTTGTGAACTGTGGTAATATGACAAACTATATGGCCATTACAAACTGTGCATGGCGAGCTCATGCGAATTGTGCATAGCGAGCTCTATTGCTTGCGAACAATGTCATGTTGTATATTGCGAACAATGATCCACCACCATATTCTTCAATTGACATTTCTCCATACACCATGACCCGTCAGCCCTTTTTAAAGAAAAAAATTTGTTCCTTCTTTGTCGTGTTATCATACTCATATGGTTGAAACGTGTATTTCTATCTCCATCAATCAACCATATACTTCTTGAACGTTGAAACGATAAGCTCTCCTCCTATTCTAAAATGACATCAAGCTCGCCTTCAAGTTGCTTCTCAACCTCAACCAAAAAATCCGAGTGTCGAATCATAAGAGACTTCTCAATGCCTTTCAAACGAGTCGAGGTATTATTTTTCCTGCTATGAATATTACCAAAAACATCCCTATTCCACTCATTCACCCGTGCTTAGAAAGAATCAATATTACTTATTATATCATCTCCCTGGCGCCACCTTTTATTCAAGTTCTCTATAAAATTAGGATGAGTTTGCCATGCAGCCAAAAACTTAAAAACCTTTGGCCTACATTTCACCCCCATTTTCACAAGATTGCAATAAAGTTGGGCAGCGATCTGACCCAACCCTTGGAAATGATGCACCACCACTCTTAGAAATTTTGTAATCAACCCATTATTAGCGATGAAACGATCCAACCTTTGATAAAGATTCCCATGCACCCAAGTGAAATGAGCTCCCTTAAATCCAATGTCTTGCATACTTTGCCCGAACATGAAATATGTGAATAGTTGACTTCTACAATTCCCCTTCACCGAGCCACCCCTCCTCTCCGAATTCGACAAAATGGAATTAAAGTCACCTCCCATCACCCACGTTTCATCACTTCCCGAATTAATTTTCTCTAGCATGGGCCAAAGAGACTTGCGGACCCCAATCGTAGGACTAGCGTACACCACCGTTAGGAATGATCTTTTACTTGCTCCACTCATCTTAAAATAACAATGAATAAACTACATATATATCAACATGTAGAATATCCACTTTGATATTATCATGCCAAAGTAACAAAATTCCCCCCCGAAATTCATCTCGATTCTACCTTATATGAATTTTCAAACCCAAGAGTTTTAATCACCTTATCAACCTTCAACCCACTAATGTGAGTTTCCATAAGTCCCAATGTAACACCCTAACTCGTCTCTATCGTCGGATTAGCGTTTCGAAGCATTATTATACAATTTGAACATTCAACGTCAAAACATTAACAATATGCAAATTTCAAGTTAATATTTGATAACATGATTCTATTATAACAACAAATACCTTTACAGGTCTTAAATTGAGCCAATGTGGTCCTAAAAACAATTTAAGCACAATCAGGGACTAATTCGGAACAAAACAGAAAGTTTAGGAAAAATTCAAAATTTTAAAACACGATCGTGTGACGCAACCTAGGTCGTGTGGACATTCAAAATATGGAACACATGCCTGTATCCTAACCCGTGTAACTCACTAACTTGGATCACATGATCGTGTTGTAAGCTATGTGCCAGACCGTGTGAATCTACACTTGAAAATAGTAAAAATATATTATGATAAACTTAATAAAGAAATATTACTTGAAATCTTATAATTTTATATAGACTGTAAAATTGAAATCTTAAAATTTTATACATGAGTGTGATGCCATCTAATTATAAATTACAAAGATATGTTTAAATACATTGATAAATCTAATTCTAAAGCATTTTTACCTGCCTTGGCCCCTTAAAATTATAAATTGTAATTTTAATCTCCTCACAAATAATGAAATTATAAATTAATACATTATAAAATTATACTTTTTCCCTCAAAAACAAAAATAAAATTTTAATTACTTAAAAATGATTAAATTATACTTTAACTTTTAAAAATTTTATAATTAATTTTCGATCTTTCCTAAACAAATTTTTAGATTTATTATTGCACAGCAATATAATAAATCAAAAGTACTAAAATTTTACCCTCACTCACAGACTAATATTATGCACATAAGAATGGAAAACATAATAAACATTCCCCTCTTACCTCTTCAAAATGAAGTAATAATTCCCAGTATTTGATTGCAATGAAACAGTCTTTTAGCTTTGATTTGCTTCAACAAAAAAAACATAGTAAGAGATTATTAGATAGAGAAACACTTTTTAAATAGGAAATACAATATATAAAAAAGAAAATCAATGCATGTTTTAGAAATAATTTTTTTGAAAATTATTTTAATTGAAACAAAAAGTTGTAGAGAAATGTCTTACTCATTTTTTTCTTCCTTAAGAAAGCCGCCACCATATGTGGCTACCAGCGGGCCATGTAGTTTCCTGAGCTGTAGTGGATTCTTCCACTACAGTTTCATCAACTGATTGACTTGCCTGCAAAACAAATTAAAGCTCCACATGTTACTGTCTGTTTATGAAGATGAAAGCAAAGTGAGTTTTTCCATGATTGAGAAAATGATGACATATTAAGAACAAGAATTGTCAAAAAAGAATAATAATGCAACAACGATATCCAGAAAGAACTGCTGATAACCAACAAAAATTAATTACAGTTAATGTAATTTCGTTTTAAAATTAAAGCATAAAACATAATTAACCTCAAACAACCATAATAGGAATATTGCATTAATTCATAGAAACTAAAGAGTTTGGCTGAATGGACAAGGAAAATAATTCAATGGATGAACATCTGTTTTGAAGCTCATTATTGAGTCTGGGAGAGAAGTGCACCTGTGTTTCCGCATGCACTGACTGCTTTGAACCAACACTAAACCTTGTGGTTATGTTGGACAACCTTCTACTCTTAACTCCCCCAAAGATGGGAAAACAAAATGATAACCTACAGGGCTGAAGCTCGTGAGGTTTGGTAGCCCAGAGAGCTCTAAGTGGGTTAATTGAGGTAGGTCTATGACTTTCTCTTTATCCTTACTCACATTTGCTTAATCTCCTTCAAACACCTGCTCTAATTTGTAGACCCTTTGAAGGCTTATAGTCTTCAATTCTGGAAGGCCACCATGGGCGAAAGCAATCGGAAAGAGATATTTCAAATTTTCACGATCCCTGATATCAACTTCAGCCAGACTACGGAAGCAAACAGGCTCGAGATCATCCTCAATAATTTGCTCCAATTTCTCACAGGCAAATATTTGTAACTGGCTCAATTGTGGCAAATTTCGAGCAATGGCAGGTGAGAAGATGAACCTTAAGCTTCTACACTCTCCAACTTCCAATTCAGTGAGCTTTTGAAAGTTTACAGCTTGGATGGGACCATTCCATATCACTCGCAATTCGGTTAGTTCCATCAAACTTAGAAACTTCAAGCTTGAAAGGTTATAGCTAGAATCAAATAACTCTTTAAAATTAGAAATTAATAAATATTCCATACTTACAGATGATCCCCCTCTCAACGCAGGGACTATCATGTTGCTCATTTTCTTCCTTTCTGTCATGCTCCCAAGGATCAATTCCTATAAATATATCTTTAGTCATCAATTTCAAAATGTTCAAAGCAACGAACAACTTATCTCTCATTTTGTTAATTAATTTTCTTACACAACTTCTATTAATTTAACAAGAATTTGCCTTAAATGAAGGTTTGTTTTTTTAAATTCTTTTTTATCACATTATTTAAGTTTAAGCACTTTTGTATGAAGCTAAATTCTTTTATTTATTTTTTCCCTCCTAGAATAAGCCCAAAAATCCAATTATATCAAATTAAAAAAGATATCATAGTTCAAACAAAGACATATAATTAAGATAAATTACAGAATAATTCTCGCAATAAATTAAAGAATGACATGAGTAATATTACATAATACAAGGTAAGGATTTTAAAACATATTAAAAAAAAACTAAAGTTTGTCTTAACAATGTTTACTTCATAAATAATATATATGTCATAGGAGTCTCAAGTTGAAATTTTATTTAGGTTGCGAAAGGGTATCACAATTAATCAGCTATTTAAAAGTTTGTTTAGATGAATCTTTAGACCAAAATTATAAAATATTATACTACCATTTGTATAGTTCAAACAATAAACTATATAAAACTCAATAAAAGATTAATAAACAATATATAAAACTAACTTGTATATTAGCTGAAATGATAAAAGGCATATATTCGGGGCAATTCACCACTGTCAACTCCTGCAATGATGAAAGGGTGAGCACAGTCTCGTTTCCATCCCTTCCTTTCAAAACCTCATTCAATAGTGGAAGACCTTGAGCCATTGAGATTGGAAAAGTGTATTCCAACTGAAGGCAATCGTAAATTTCAAGTTTTGTCAAACTTTTCAATATGTGACCATGGGGCAACGAGGAAAGAGATGTCAACTTATTGCATTCACCTACATATACTTCCCTTAAATTTTAGGGGCTTATGTTTGACCCTTCTGAACCTTGGATTATTTCTTCCAATTGGGAGCAATCCCTTATCTGCAGAGTTTGCAACCTCCCAAGTCTATTAGCAATAGCCATTCGGAAGAGATACCTCAAATTATTGCAGTTTGTAACTTCTACTTTGCTTAAACTTTGGAAGCTTATGTTTGACACTTTTGAGCCTTTGAATTATTTCTTCCAATTGGGAGCAGTTCTTTATCTCCAGAGTTTGCGAATTGGACACACTTAGAAGTTTTGGAAAGCCTCCATGAGCAACAGTAAACGGGAAGAGACATTTTGAGTTTTCACAATCGAAGATACTAACTTGAGTCAAAGTAGAGAAGCAAATAGGTTGTAGTCGATGATCATGTGATGAAGTTTGATCCTTCTCACTAATCTGCTCCACTTCTTCACAATTGCATATATCTAAATTGCTCAATTACTCTCTTGTCATTCTCCGTAGCTTCAATATCTATAAACAAATCATTTCAAAATGTTTAAAGAAAGTGAACAACTTATCATTTTATTAATTAATTTTCCTATAGAAATTTTAAAAAGAAAATTTACCTTAGATCAAGATAATACTCCAAAACTATGGTACTAAAATTATAATAACCAATGTTATAATATTATTTGTGTCATTTAATTTTTATATATATCTTAAAGCATAGAATAATCACTTTAAAAGAATATAAAAAAAACCAACCTAAGTAAAGTTATTTTAAAAAAATTAAAAATATACTAGATTTTACGACATTTACATTGTTGATGAACATTGTGAAAGAAAAAAATTAATATTAAAAATAAATTTATAAAAAAAATTAACAATTGTATTATAAGAAGAGTAGTAAAGTATTTATGAGTAAGTTTCTTTTGACTCAAGTTCAATCCTTAGTCGTTTCATTTTTAATTATTTTATTTAAACATTTTATATAAAAATAGTAAAATATACAAAAGAAATATCATTATATTAATATTCATTACTCTAATTTTCATAACTGAGTTAATGTTGAGTTTGATTGTGACACCAACTCAGTCAAACGCGTTACATAAGTATAGATATAATTTTATAGTGTTCAACTTTTTTTTTCTTTTACCTGCCTAGTTGATATGATGTAATCTGGTAGGGGTTTGCAACATGAATCGTCGATAGAATCCGGCATGACCGAGAAAACTCCTTATTCCCTTAACATTGGTAGGTGGGGGTAGATTTTCAATAATCTCCACCTTTGCTTTATCCACTTCTATGCCCTGACAAGAGATACGATGCTCAAGGACAATGCCTTCAATTGCCATGAAGTGGCATTTTTCCAAATTTAGTACTAGATTTGTGTCCTCACATCGCTTCAACACTTATTGTCAGCGCATTTATCAAACGTGTGACCATAAACAGAGAAGTCATCCATAAATACCTCCAATGAATCCTCAATCATATCGGAAAAGATTTTCATCATGCACCTCTAAAATGTGAAAGATGCATTGCATAAAACAAATGGCATTCGACAAAAAGCAAAGGTACCAAACAGACACGTAAACATTGTTTTGGCTTTGTCCTCCGCGGCAATCGCAATCTGGTTGTAGCTAGAATATCCATCAAGAAAACAGTAGAAGGCCATACCAGCTAACCTGTCCAACATCTGATCAATGAATGGAAGTGGGAAATGATCTTTTTTTGTGGTAGCATTCAAACGGCGGTGTGCACACTCACCAACCTGTAGCAATTCGAGTAGGGATTAATTCATTTTTATCATTGCTTACCACCGTGATACCATTATTCTTTGGCATACATTAGACTGGGCTCACCCATGTACTGCCAGAAATCGAGTAAATAAAGCTTACATCCAACCATTTTATGATCTCTTTTTTCACTACTTCCTTCATTTTCTCATTTAATTTGTGTTGATGTTCAATGGATTGCTTGCCCTCATCTTCCAGCCTTATCTTATGCATGCAGAAAGAGGGACTAATGCCTTTGATATCCATAATAATCCAGGAAATAGCTCGCTTGTGTTGCTTCAGTTTTTCGATTAATTTCTCCTCTTGATTTGCATCAAGATTTGAACTGACAATTATTGGTAAGGTATTGTTGTCACCAAGGAAAACATATTTTAGATGTGTTGACAATGGTTTCAACTCCAAAGTTGGACTTCTTCAATAGATGGTTTGAAAACAGGGATCGTTCTATTTGTCAAATCCAAAGATTTCATCTGTCAACCAAGTCTAAGCTCACAAATATTTGCGTCAATCTTATGGCCACAATCAAGTGAGAAATTGTTTCCAGATGTCATTGCAAATTCTTCTGGCACTATTGAACTACGCTCATTAAATTCTACTGTAATTAACTCGTCCAGGACATCAATGTGGTGACATTGTTCTTTACTCCTGCAGGGAGTTGCTTCAAAAACATTGAAGGTAACATGTTCGTCATTATGTTGCATGATTAACTTGCCTTTGAAAACGTCGATAAGAGTGCGTCTTGTGGCAAGAAATTGGGGTCCCAAAATTATAGGCACCTCTTTATCAGCTTCATAATCAAGTATGATGAAATCTACTAGGAACACAAACTTATCAACTTGGACGAGAACATCTTTTATTTGTCCTTCAGGTTACGCTAACGATCTGTCCATTAGTTGCAATGTCACCGCAATGGGCTTCATGTGACCAATTTCCAATTTTCTGAATGTTGATAAAGGCATAAGGTTGATGCTTGCTCAGAGATCACAAAGAACTTTTCCTAAATAATGATTTGCAATGGAACATGGAATTGTAAAACTACTAGGGTCTTTCATCTTAGGTGGCAGTTTATTTGTTAGTACAACACTACAACCTTCTATGAGCGCAATTATCTCAATTTCGGATGACTTATTTTTCTTTGATAAGAGCTCCTTCATAAATTTCCCATAGTTGAGAATCTGCACAAGAGCATCAACAAGAGGTTTATTAATATGTAATTGTTTCAAGGTAGTCACAAACTTTTGATATTCTCTGTGATGTTCTTTCTCCTTGAATCATTGTGGAAACGAAAAAGGTATGCTGACATTGGGTTGCTGTGATACACCCGGTTGTGTCGACATTAGCAGTTGTGTTGACAACGTCGTAGGTCGAATGGTTGGCATAGGTGTGATTACCGGTGGTTCTTCCTTATTTATTTCTACTACTTCTTCTTCGGGTACAATCTTTCCTTGTTGTTCTAGTTCATTTGCGTCAACAGATGTTGTATTGGAGCTGTTGCTTTGGTCAACAGTTTACTTCCCACTCCATAGAGTAATAGCCTTGTAATGCTTCTTCCCCTTTTGATTTGGATTCTCAGTGTCACTGGGTAAAGCACCTGGTGATCTTGTGCTCATATTGGAAGCTAGTTGTCCTATTTGTGCTTCCAACGCGCTGATGGAAGAAGAATTTCCTTGTTCTATAGCTTCCGTTCTTGTAATATGTTCACGCATCAAGGTTTCAAGGGCAACTAATGGATCCAATCTTGGTTGAGAATACTACTGTTGCTATTGTTGATACTATCCTTGCATGTTTATATTTGGCATTACAGCCTATTGTGAGTGCATACGAGCATGTGACTGCATCTGATCATGATGTGCCTGCACTTGAGGATAATGGTTGTAATTTTGCTGCTACTGATTGTAACTCTCTTGTCTAAAATTTCCTTGATTCGAGGAATTTCCATATCGGAATGTAGATGCATTTTGATTCTCCCAAGGTTGTTAAGTCCTAGTGGAACTGTTGTAAGAGTTACCATATAAGTTCCCTCAGATGTTATTAACATAGAACGCATTCTCTGCATGTTGTGGACAATCCTCGTAACTATGGTTGTTGCCATAAATTTCATAACGAAATGTCGAGACATCCATTTGCTAGGTTACTTGAATAGAAGCAACATTACTCGTCCCCTTCATGTTCTTAATCATGTTAGCCAATGAGGATACCTATGCACTTAATGCTGATATAGTGTCTAACTAAATAAGTCCCGGATTTTCTTTCACTTGAGCAGCTCGAGAAATCGAGTATTGGTAATTATTTTGCGTAATTCTTTCCAAAATCTGCACGGCCTCATCATAAGTGCAATCCAGCAAGGGGCCATTTGTAGATACGTCGACAAGATTCCTTGTCTGTGCATTTAATCCATTGTAAAAAATTTCGATTTGTGTCTCCTGTTGGATTCCATGCATGGGGCAACGTTGAAGCAAAGTTTTGTAACGCTTCCATGTAGTATGTAGGTTCTCATCATCTAGCTAATGGTAAGCAGTAATATCATTCCGCAATCGAGTATTCATTGTGGGTGGATTAAATCGCAAAACAAATTGTGTCACAAACGCATTCCACGACGTGATAGATCTAACAGGTAATCCTAAAAACTAGGTACAAGCCCTTCCTTGCAAAGAATAAGGAAACAGCTGCATCTTTAAGGTATCATCAGGAACACCATGCTAACTAAAATAAGCACATATTAGTAGAAAAGATTTAAGATGCTCCCTCGCATCTTCATGAGGCAAACCAGCATATTGCCTATTTGAGTTTAACATCTAAAACATCACCGGTTTTAATTCAAAATTTCCAGCTTGGATCACTGGTTAACAACCCCTGGCTGCAAGTCATCTAATACAAGAATAACAAAATCTTTGATTATTTTATTCTGTATTTGTTCTTCTTATGGCAACAGTGCATTGTTGAAATTTTATGGTTGTACTGGAGAGACAAGATTTTGTGGTGGCAACTATGGCATATCGTTATTTCCAGGTAAAGCCATATTTCTTTGCTTGTCTCCTCCTTCAAATGGTTCTTTCGATTTCTAGGTCTAAGCCAACAATATTGTTAGGATTTCTCCTAGAGGTCATACAATACCTAGAAGAATGTTGAAAAGAATTAACAAAAATAAAGTGGATTATTAACAAATAAAATTTAGGAAATAAAAAATAATTGCAACTACAAAAATAAACATCAAACAAACGTCAACCCCGGCAACGGTGCCAAAACTTGATCGTGATATGAATGTCATAGCAAATGTGCAAGCGTACACTTGTAGATGCAAGTATAGTTGATAAGTGTAAGCTATCAGATATTGATCCCACAGAGATGACAATCTTTGTTTAAATTTGTTGAAGCAAAATAAGTTAAGATAAGAAAAATTGTCAGAAATAATGTCAGCACAATTAAGTCAAAATCTGCACAAATAAAGAGTTAAAATTGTCAACGCAATTTTTGTATACTGCAATACAAAATGTCAAAGCGATTTACTAGAAAATGAAATGAATGTTGAAGATATTTTGTCAATGCAATTAAGAAAATTAATGAAGTAAAACAATGGTAAAGAGATAGGGGGATCCCTGACTTGATAAGTTGGCAAACACTAAATGTGACTACAAGGTAATTAGTAGATAAATTGTCGTCGTAATTAAACTTAATGAGATCTCACTACTTTCGACTTCCTTGTTTATCAAAAACCTAAACACTCGCATTAACCACACCTTCTAGTGCTGGCAATGCTTTGCATTCGAGAACAAGTGGCCAGAATTCCTTCATGCCTCAAGCAACTTCCATTGTCTTGCTTGTTAATTTAACTTATCACTGTACCTTCTAGTGATTGTGACTGCAATCGCACTTCCGTGGTCAAAATGATTAAATCCAAAGATAAAGAGTTAATAAGATTTGAGCAAAAATCAAAATAGATCTAACATTAAGAGGTACTTCCATTCACAATTAAAGTCATTAGAATCTATCAACGTTTAAGAGGAATTAAAGAATAAGTTGAAGCATTCTAATCCTAGCCTACTAGAACTATTCCGTAAATGCTCCTCTTGTGTGACACTTAAAACGCTCCTCGTCAGGAGTAGATGCTGTCTTCTCGTCGCGTCAGTTCACCCTCTAAGGATTTAAGCTTCCATGGTAGTTTGCTTAAGAAAATAAAAAATGGAATTAATTTTTCACGAGCTTAATAATCCCCTTCTTCTTCTCTCTACTCAGTATTTATCTTTGTTGTCAAGTACAGGTGTCCTACTCTCAGATCTAACTTCCTTGCAGCTGTACAAGTTAGTTACTCTAGTTGTACACTCACACAGATCTGGTTTATGAAGTAAACAGTTGCAGGTTGTCGCAACATTTCTGGATGCAAATTTATACTTTAATTTGCTGCGATAACTTTGACATCTTCATGTGCTAGTACTTCTGGATATATTCACACAATAAAAATCCCTGATGTAGTCTAAAAGTACTCATGTGGTGACATGTTTGGGTGCAATTCTGGATCAACTTGTAGCGACAACCTTGATTTTCTAAGGTGAATCCCTGTGCTGACATCTTTAGACGCAATACTGATACTAAATGTACTGACATTAGTAGCATAAGTGGGATAAAATGAAAGAAAATTAAACCATACATCACTGACTTAGAAAATGCAATTATTACATATAAAATGCTAAAAATGCATGTTAAAAATAATACAAAGAGAACAAATTATACTCTAAATAATGAGAATTTAATGGTCTTTTCTAATGCTATCATTATACATCGCAACAAAGGGACCAGACTTGAAGAAATAAGGGAACTGACTTCTTTGTTGCGACATACATAAGCTATGTCACGACAACGAATGCATGATGACACCAAATAAGGGGAATGATCTCTTCGTCACAACACAAGTCTTGATGTTTCGCGACATCGACCCCTGGACGTGGATTTTGCATTGAGTGAAGGGAGTTTCGGTCTTTACAGTGCCTCTTAAACATGAAGAACAGAAGATGACCTAGGGTTGAGAAAAAGGTTGTCCAAGGCTATAAATAGGGCCTTTAACACTAGGGTTTTACACACCTTTCTTATTTTTCATTTTTACTTTGTATTTTTTGTTTTAGAAACGAGATTGTAAATTTCACATAAATGTTTGATGAATTATTTCCCAACAGATTGCCAATATAAATCAAGTTTCTTTTATTTCATTGATTCAATTATGATTAGTTATATTATTATTTTTATGATGTTTAAGAAAACCTTGAGGAACTAATTCCATTTTAGGGAATTAGGGAGTGGAAGTATGAATATTTAATTATAGAATAAACAGGGATTTCCAATCGAATCAATTGTTTAGGAAAGTAAGAACATAAAACAAACACTAAGCCTGATAACCTTAGAAAGTCATTTAGGTGGGAATGAACCCAAATTTAGAATTGCCTATCCATGAAATCCTTTTCCCCAAATTGATTTAGATCGTGACATCTAACAATAAGCAGTCTCTATCGACTTGCTATGTTGGCGGAAGATAGGAAGATCCAACTAGGGTAGTGACTAGTTGGTTGAAGTAAAATCCTTAAAAGCCAACAAGTGAAGAACCAATACTCAAGTGACCTAATCCTCCCCAAAGCCGTTTATCAAATCTACATATCTCGTCATTTACTCCATTTTATTTATTTTCACGTTTTTCACAACTCCTTTATTTTACTATCATACTATAATTCCTAAAAATAGTACTAATTAATTCTTTTCTTTGCAGGGATATAATTCAGTATTGCTAAGGCCTCCTTTGGGAACTATCCTTGGAATACTACCAAGTATTTTGTTGTACAAACTATATTACAACCTAACCCATATACTTGCAGAAGCCAAATACACATGCCGAACGAGAGTATATTGGGAGGCGGTTAGGAATCACAATGAAGATGATGATGGCAATAGCAACGAAAACGATAGTGGTAATGGGAAACCACGAGTTAAGAAGAAGAAACCCAACAAAAACGGGGGCAACTTGAGATGTTTTTATGCGACAGTTCACATATGTTGAAGAAATGTTTGAAGAAATTCATGTTGTCTAAGAAGGACAAGCCGAAAGGTAAGGCCACGAGACTTGGTTTGACTACAAGGGGTGTCGAAGCCAAGGAGGTCGAAAGCAAGAAGAAGTTAGTGGAGTGTTTCTTATGCTATAGTCTGCATAGGTTGTGGAAGTGTCCGAAGAAGTCTGCCATCAAAGAGGATGATGAGGTAAACAAAAGGCCAAGAAGCTTGGTTCGAGCAAGGGAAAAGTCGAAGCCAATTGGACAAAGATAAGCAAGAAGAAGCGAGTAAAATGCTTATTGTGTCGTGATCCACATGAGTTGCGAAACTATCCAAAGCAATCCAAGGTCAAGGAAAATGCAACATTGGAGCTTGTTGAGTCATCGGAGGGGCTTCCACTCAAGGAAGAGGTTATTTTGTCATTTAAGTTAGGGAAAAAAGTGGCAATGAAAACATTGAACCCGGGTCTAATGTGGCTCAATTTGAGGAAAAGTGATGGAGTTGGTCAAGTCGTCGACAAGGCTTTCACCTATGGAAGAGGTGAGTTTGGCATCGAACTTAGAGGAAAAAGTTACGATGCAAACTTTGAAGCTAGGATCAATGAGACTCATTTTTATTGACACATCGGAGGAGCTTTCACCTATAGGAAATATGGGTTGTGCATCAAACTTTGCGACAGTGGTGATGCAAGTTGGACAATTGACCTGAGTAAATGCGACGAGTAAGATATATTCCGAACACTTTGATAGTGTTTTGTATTCTAACCTGTTAGCTTGGCAAGAACTTAGGGTCCCTTTCAAAGTTCTTAAATAATGAGGCCGAGCGACTATGGGCAATTCGAAGCCAACTGGTGTGAATCAAGAGGATTCCGATGAACACAAGTCAGAATGTAGGCAAGTGAGAACGAAGACTTCTTGCTAACGAGATGTACCAACGAGTGAAATGGATTGAGTTAAGATACGATGAAAATCGAAGCGAAATTTCCAAAAGAAGGGACGGCTCGATAGTGAGACTAGTCGGGAAAATTCTAAGGCGTCGAGATGAGACTGAGGTGAATTAAGTCAGTGCCATTCTGAAGTCGCAACGAGGGCGTTGCAATAAGGTGTAGGGGAGAATATCACGTGTCAAAGTTCAAAGCCCGTGATCATCGCACACAATGTATCCCATAGAGGTCTATCACTGACATGGGGATCATTTGGCCCACATGAGCTGGGCTGATTTAGAAAACTATCGGTCAAGCCTTTCAGATTGAAGCTTGGTGACCCAATGACGAATATATGGCAACATAAGCTACCTTGGTAAATATGAGAACTAATTTTAGAAGATTGAGGGGAATCATATCTTATAACATTAGATTGGGTTTGATTATGTAATCTTGTAAATCTCATGATTTAAGGGATATGTTAATCTCCTTCGTCGATGTAACTTGATCTTAACCATAGATTTTAGAGGAGCTCAACTATAAATAAAGAGTCTCCTCCTCACTTATAAATCACTTCATTCTTTCATTGTTTCATTATGAATACAATATTGAGAGCATTTACTCAAACTTCTTTCTTGCTTAGTTTTTTGTTGCTTTCTGTTCTATTTTGTTTTCTTTTGGCTAAGTTGCTTCTGCTATATAAATTGGTACCTTGGAGGAATTCTTGGTGAATCCTCAATTGTTTGGTGGTTAGGCTGACTTAGGCGTGTTTGAATCGAAAGGATTGCCTAAAGCTACACGGAACACGAGACTAAAGTTCTAGCCTCGAGACACTAAGACATAAAAAATGGACTCTCGAAATTGTATTTTTCAGTCCCACTGAAAACGAAGCTGTTACAATCATTCATTAAGAATTGGTTTATTTACCATTTTAATCCTTTGGATAATTTTTATCTAAGTCTCCAAGTCTTATTCTAATTAAAAATCTATAGCGATTAAACTTTTATCATTTAGTCCATGAGCCTTAATTAGACACTATTTTGTCTCAATTTTCAATTTAGCAATATACTAACTTCGTAAATATCATTATTTAATATTTACAAGCTTGATTTATGGAAACGAGTTTTCGAAGTCGCATTTTTCGACACCACTGGAAGTCGAATCGTTACATTTACATTAGTGCTTACCCTTTATTTTGTAGTTTCAGGAAAATGGTTAAAAATTAAATTTGGTCCCTCTATTATGCCTAAATTTTTTATTTAATTACTACATTTTAATTTCTAATGTAATTTGATCCTTATAGTTTTATAATGTTATTAATTAGTCCAAATAGTTAATATCATTGAATTTTTTATTAAAACATTATGTGGTTATATAATTTGAATGCTTTCAGGATCTTAGAGACGAATATATGACTTTATTTCTTTTAGATTTGCCTTGCTTCTTTTTTGTTTTTTGATTTTATAAAACAATGATCAAACTTTAGTTTTAGCCCTTATACTATGTTGAAACTTGAGATTATAATATAATAATAGTAACAATTGAACATAAATTTTTAAACCCAAATAGTATAGGATCTAAATTTTTAAAAATAAAAGTAAGATTAGAAAATAATTTAACTTTCAAATTTGTATTTCACGAGTTGGTACAAACAAATAATCAACCCAATACGAAGCACATGAATCATAGTACCTATATATAAAAGGAAGGTTGAACCTTCCTTATGTTGACACGTGAAATATTCTCTCATTTTTTTTTCTTTTTGCATTTTATAGGAAAATTATACGATTTCAATTTTAATCCTTATGCTACACTCAAAATTTAGATTATATAATAATGTTCAAATTTCAATTTTGATCCTCGTGTTACACTCAAATTTAAGATTTAGTTTTTATACTTTAACTTTTTTACATAATTTAGCACCTCAATTTTTTACACTGTCATTGGTTAGCTCAAATACTTTGTTTTAATTGAAATGTTTATGTAACTTTTAAGAGTTTTTAACAATATTAAAATATTTTGTTAAATTCAAATCCAACGCAATGTCATTTTTTTTGTTATATGACTAGTAAGTGAGTATTATTTTTTAATTTCAAAATATTACATTAGCGATTCACAAAAAAAAATATTACACTAGCGAATTTAACTGAAGAATTTAATAGTTTCAACAATTGAATCTAAATTTTTAAATCTGAAAAATAAAAAAACTAAAATATTATAAAAGTACAAATATTAAATTTCAAATATATAAAAAAAATATAAAAACTTGAAATATGAGAGAATTACCCAAAAATGCTAATTTTTAACCATAACTATTGGATTAGGTCACTTTTTGTGAAATTTATTAAATTAGATCGATTTTGAAGAGAAAAAAAAAAAAAAAGCCCAATTGCATGCATTTTCAATAGATATGACAGAAAACACTTCCAATTAAATTAGATGTGTTTTTAATTTTGATGATATAATTAAATGTTAATATTTTTGTTTTTGAATCTCAAATTTGATTCTAATCATCGGGACAAAACTAAAAACACATTTAGATGAAAGCGTTTTCATGCTATATCTACAAATTCATTCCATTTATTCTTGGTTTTTCTTTTACTTGCAAATATCTCAACGAGTGACGAAAAGAAAATGTTATGAAAAAGATAATAAATATCTCAAAACATTACGTAAATTTGGATTTGACTATGAGCCTTTGTTTTGTTTTTATTTACCATTGTTGTCGATCAAGTGCTTTTAAAGCAATTTTTATTTTTTATTTTTTAATTCATATGGCTCTCTCTGTTTCTCCTCCTTTATCATTTACCCAAAGTTTCCCACACTTCCCCACTTCCCATTCGCTTCCACTCTCTCATTCTCATCCAATTTCCTTCCAAATACCATCCCCAAAAAGCATCCATTACCACCTACCAAGAGCTCTGAGGGAATGGCAAGAATACGAGGAAGCAGTGAAGAAGAAGGACTTAGCTACTGCTCTAAGGTTCCTTATATCCATTGAGAAAGACAATAGCGACAACTCTGTTGAGGAAAATGGTTCCTTATCCACCCAGCCAGCTCGGTCACGAATTGGCGATCTGGGTTTTCTTGGTGGGTCTGTGAGGGATTGGGAGGTCTTGGATACCTGCCTTAATGCTGATGATATGAGACTTGTTGGCATGGCTTATGAGTTCCTTAAGGCCAAAGGTTTTTTACCCAATTTCGGAAGATTCAGTAGCATCGGTATATAATTTACTATCTCTATTCATTCAAAATTATGATGATGATGATGATGTTTTATTTTTAGAAATTTTTTGAATGCTGATTTGATATTTTGGTTTCTGAATTTTGTTGAATGATTAATGCTTGGTGCTAAAATTTTTTTCCTTTTTAGTTCTTTTATGTATTTTTCATGCAGTTGATGATATGATTGCATGCTAGAATATTTGTGATGGGAAAAGAGAAGAAGATGATTTTATACTTTCTAAGGATTTTAGTGTTAGTTTTGGCCCAAGAATGAAAGAGAAAATATTCGAATTAATTAAGGCTTGTTACTTAATTTGTAACTTTTCAAAAGATGTTCATAAAACCAGAGGAAAGTGAGCTCTGTGATTAATATATGGCAATATAAGGACCAGTAATTCAAAAATAAAAAAGAAGAATATGTGCAATAATCACAAAAGGATTCAAGGATTGCCATTTATTTATAAAGAAAACTCAGATTCACAAAATACTATCCAAACTTGCACCTGAAAGTGCCCATTATATCTTGGTTCAAGTAAAATACATGTAATAATAAAATAACTTGAAGTAGATTTTGACATCATTGCCTGAGAGTTGCAAAGATAATTTCTTCTAGATAAAGCACAACGCGGTGCAGTTAGTTTTGCCATTGGCATTAGCTTACTTTACCTGAAAAGTTTGGTGTCTTTTTGGGCTATAAGATTCACCAGCAACATAGAACCAATATCTATCCTTTTTATTGGAGACAGTTTGCTCTTGATAGTTTTTATTTGCTCCTTTTGCAAATATGCATAATTCAGTGTTGCATCTTCTTCATATTGATGTATGGTCTATTATTTATGAATGAATAATAAGTCAAATAGATGATTTTTATATAATTAAAAGTGAAAAGCAAGTTCTACTGTCTTGTATTTGTTGGCTTGGTTTTCCAGTCATTGTTTGGTTCCTTGTTTCTAAAGAGCAATGCTTTATACCCGGATTCTAATGCTGCTACGCTTTATGAATGTCATTAATTGGCACTGGTGATCTGTTAGATTAGTATTTCATGACTTTTTTGCTTATCTTACTGCAAGTCTGTTGTTCTTTTCAATTAGCAATTTTTTTCATGCTCGACTATCAAAAAGCAATCTTAATGATGTGGTTATTGTTATGTATGAGATGTTGATGTATGTTTAATTTTTTCTTATGTTTCTTGGTTTGGAAATGAAACATCAGTTCTCATTGTCCTGTCTCCAATGGAACGTCCTTACTGATGATATCTGTGCAATTTTATCCCAACTGCATTATTATGTTGCTAGGACTAATGATAGCCACATAAGGACATTTCCCTTCCAATACATTTATCTATAATACCTAAAATTTTATTCCCAAATAACTAAGATGGTCCATGAATAATTCCCTGCATTCTGCAGTTTTGGATGGGGCTAGGGATGTTACACCTTCTGTGTTGAAGTCTTCTACTGGCCTAGAAGGTATATTTATTTTAATTTCCTGAAGTGGTTTATTTTGTTCTATATGACCTCAACTGAGGACTTTTTTTTTTTTCTTATATCAGCTTCTAAATTTTCTCCAAAGAAGTGGGGCCTTTCCGGAAGCTCAAGTGTTGTATTGGCTGGTTTTCTTGGTGGGGTGTCCTATCTACTTCAACAAGGAATTGATATCAGGCCTCAACTTGCAATCATACTAGGGCTAGCCTTCACAGACTCTATCTTCCTTGGTGGTACCTGTTTAGCTCAAATCTCTAGTTATTGGCCTCCATATAGGTGTCGGATTCTAGTTCATGAAGCAGGGCATGTGCTAGTAGGTATGTGATCAATTGTTTGCTCTTAATCCCGAAGCAATTTCTGCATACAAAACAAAACATTGAGTGTCAGCCTTACATATGAAACTTTTATGCCTATTCCATCACTACATGTCTGATTTCTCACATTTAGTACCTTCCATGATTGCATTTGATTATACTATACTGTTCTTCGTTTGTTTTGGGTTGTTAGCAGCATAATTAATTATCTTTAGTTTATTCACAGCTTATCTTATGGGTTGCCCTATTCGTGGAGTGATTTTAGACCCAATAGTTGCGATGCAAATGGGAATTCAAGGGCAGGTATTTAAGTTATCAGTTTGTTGTTTTTATGGAACCTTTTCTTTTCAATGCTATTGGGTGCTGTCTTCTTCGTGGTGATGTTATCAATTTCTCCAACTTTGAGACAGTTTATCAAGATGAATATTAAAATAAGGGCTTTAATGAACTAATATTAATATTAGAGGTCAATTTTGATATCTGAACAAAAGATTTAGAGGCTTTATTTTCAAGTGTCAGATCGAGTGGAATATATCAATGGAACAAGTCCAGAGTTTTGTTGGCTGCTTTAAGTTTATATGTTATATTTTTTTCTGGGATTCTTGATCATGTTTGAATTTCTTAGTTCTTCAAATATCTCAAAGTCTTCTCATTTTGACTTGTCTTTATATTACCTTGAACCATGTATTAGTTATCACATATGAAAAAATAAGAACAAAAATCCTATTGCTAGGGTAGTCTCTAGGATGCCAGACTTGTGACTTGGTGAGTTGGACATGATCATATCGCCAGGTAATTTGTACATGAACATGATATTTTCTGTAACTAAGCCTTGAATTTTACCATCACCAGGCAATGGCTCCTGATAATGCACTGCGTTTGTAATCCCTCAGCTTTCTTTGAGAAGAAGTTTTACGGAACCTGACTAATTTGGATCAAAATATGTCAGTGTTACTTGAATGATCCTAAAATTCTGCACTTTTTTACAGGCTGGAACTCAGTTTTGGGATGAAAAAATGAATAATGAAATGGCAGAAGGACAATTGAGTGGTTCCACATTTGATAGGTTGGTAGGACAAGTTGTTTCCAATTTTCATGTACGAAACAATTGAACATGATTTTATTTGGTAATCTGATTTGTGAGCATGTCTTTCCTAAATTCAGTAGAAAATGTTTCATGTCAAATTATCCGTTCAGAAAGCATTCCAAATGGGTTCTTTTTTCTTCGAGCTTACGTGGTGAAACTTTAACTATGCTCTCTCTTGATGATGATTCCTTGAAAAGAGCTTCACGTTTTTTACTAGCTCTCCATTTTAATTCATTGTTTCACCACCAGGCTGGTTCTAATTACCCCATGTTTATTCTGTTGCGAATGCCTGCTTATGACAGGTTATAAAGTCCTTATTGGAACAGCATCTATGCTATAATATATCTCTATATTTTAATTATGATTAAGCGTTTAATGAAGGTGTAAGCCTGAAATATAATATGGGGCTTGACTTATTGTTCAGATACTGCATGGTACTTTTTGCTGGCATTGCAGCTGAAGCTCTTGTTTATGGTGACGCTGAGGGTGGTGAGAATGATGAGAACTTGTTTAGAAGCATCTCTGTTCTTCTTCAACCGCCACTCTCGGTAGCGCAGGTACAATTCTGGCACTCTTAGTTTTTGAGCTTTTATGATATTTTGATTTAAATATCGACTGAGTTCGGCATTACTTTTGAGAAGATGTCAAATCAAGCAAGGTGGTCAGTGCTACAGTCATACAATCTGCTTAAATGGCATAGACATGCTCATCGAGCAGCTTTCAAAGCTATGGAAAACGGCGCTAGTCTTAGTGCCATAATTAGGAAAATTGAGGAAGCCATGTCTTCCAATAGATAAAGTATTGCACTTCCAAATCTTCTGGTTTTATGTTCACATTCTTATAGATTAATGATTTTGTAATCTGTTTTTTCTATTTTTTGTTGACCATCACTTTGAATAATATTGTAACAAAGGTAGAATTTGAGAGAAAAACTCGTGTATTTACTTAAAGAATATCATACATATATACTAGTTTATAAGAGTTTAATATAAGCTCTAATACTACTTACAGATATTGATCATGTTCAGCTTGTCACAAATGTAATCAACTCAAGCTCCACTCAAAGCTTTTGTAAAGATATCTTCTAGTTGATCTCCAGGTTTAATATAAGTTGTAGAGATGACTTTTGTTGAATCTTTTCATGAATAAAATGACAATCAACCTCAAATATGCTTGCTTTGTTCATGAAATATTGGATTGGACGATATGTGAAGAAGAGTTGTTTGATTGTCACAGCATAACTCTGTTGGTAATGTAGTTTCTATACCAACTTCACTCAATAGTTGAGAGACCCATTCAATTTCACACACAGATTGCCTCACCGCTCTATACTCTAATTTTGCACTAGATGGAGAGTATCCTATACTAGACCTGTCTAACCTTTGATCTTGCTCAATCTGCATCTGAGAAACATTCAATACTAGTGTGTCCATGATTTTTATATAATAAAACCTCATCCTGGAGTTCCCCTCAAATAACAAAGAATTTGTTCCATAGCCGCCTAATGTTTTACTGTTGGAGAGGACATGAATTGACTTACAACACTAGCCGAATATGCGATACTTGGGCGAGTTAAGCATTGTTTAGTAGTGTTTTTAGAAGTACTTTTGACATGAAAAATACTTTTGAATCAAAAGGAATACTAAACAAGCAACTTTTAAAAGAAATTTTTAGCTTTTCAAGAGAACGTTTCTCAGAATGGAAAAGTTAAAATTTTTAGCTTTTCCATCATAAAAGCACTTTTGACAGTTTAATTATGTTTTCACCCTTTTAATACATGACACTTTCCTTTCTTTAGTAAATTGCTTAAAAAATATTTAAAATTTATCTTTCATATATTAAAATATTATCAACAAATTTTAATAAATTATTTTCTATATTCTTATTAAAATATCATAATATTAATTAATTTAAACATTATTTATATGCTTATTTATTACTTTATAATACGTGTCTAAAATGGATATTTTATTTCTTAAAAACACTTTTTGACAATCATACTAAACACTTAAATCTTAAACCAAACTTTTTAAAATCACTTTTTCAAAGCACTTTATTAAAACACTTATCAAAAGCAATGTTAAACTAGTCCTTAATTTCCCAACCAACCTCCTATACCTTTCAAGGTCTTCCAATAAGTCACTATCTTCTGTCATAAGCTGTAAATTGGGAACCATTGGCACATTGCAAGGCTTAGACCCTAAGTTTCCAGTTTCAGCAAGTAGATCAAGTGTATATTTTCTTTGGGACAAGAAAATACTTCGCTTACTCCTTGTAACTTCAACTATCACAAATCTTCCATTTGGAATAGAGCTTGAAGAAAAGACTTTAAATCCAAAATACTTGTACAATCACTCCTAGTGACATAACAATGCCATCCACATAAACCCACTAATAAAATAATACCTCCGTCAGAGTGTTTATAAAACATTGTGTATTCTCAAGTACTTCTCTTCAACCTAAATTCTTAGAACCGCCTCACTAAACCTCCCAGACCAAGCACAAGGAATCTAATTCAATACACACAGATTTTCAAAGTCGACATACTTCCTTCTTACACTCCCTTTGAGAAACAAACCTAGATTGTTGCTCCATATATACCTCCTCTTGAAGATCGCCATGTATGAGAGCATTTTTAATATCAAGTTGATGTAAAGGCTACTCATAAGTGGTTGCCATAGAGATGAACAATCAGACAAAATCTGACTTAGCTACAGGGGAGAAGGTATTCAACTCCATACGTTTGGGCATACCCTTTAGCAACCAATCGAGCTTTAAGGAGAACTACTCATTTACAACCAATGACCTTTTTCCTTTTACGTAAATCAACCAAATCCCAAGTACCTTTTCCATCTAAAGCTACCACTCCTCCACCATTGCAACTCACCAACCGAGATGAGAGAAGGCTTCCCGAATGGTTTTTGAGATGACAATAGTATCTAAGGAGGCAATGAAAGCACGAGAAAATGGTCATAAGACACAAAAGATGAAATATGGTAAGTATATTAACGTTTACCTTTCTGAAGGGTAACAGAAAGATCAAGACTCGAGTCAGAATCACTTGAAGTTGGATCCACCTATGAAGAGATTGGTAGAGGATCTATTCTTGGAGGTTCATACTTGAAATCTATTTATAAACAACATTTTACGCAAAATTTTAAGGATCATACAAATAAGTCTTAATTGCAAAAAAGTTCAACCAATTTCCTGCCTAATGAAAGATACCAATTAATACTTACACTGAGATACCAATTATTAACAAGAAATGTGAACAAGGCATAAATTGAGAATCAAAGAATTACATGATGAGGATAATTCAATAAAGTTTCAACCAAATCTTATTTCTAGTACTCCCCCTTAATAAATGCATATCTTAATGATTTTCTCCCAGTTTGGATACCAAATATTATTAAACAAATAAGGTATGAAAATCATTATGCCATCTATAATGTGGATATTAAAATCTCTTCAAAGTTACAATGATATCGATTATGAAGAGCTTAATGTGGAGAAATTCATACAAGACATACATTATCGAATGAACAAAGCATATAGAAGAGCAAGAAGCATTTCATTTGATAAGTATACTTAGCATCACACAATTTCATCATGCTTAACATAAAATGAAGGTTTTCTACAGCATAAGACATGGCAAAGTGTCATGGTCCAGCATTATGGCTATAGTTTTCCATTAACATCCCACTTGGTAGACGGAGCGAGGCTGAAGCCTTCGGATGAGAGCAGGGATTTAAATTGTGGTTGCGGCTGCGTTTTCGGTCACGTTACGTTTATCGCGGTTGCGGACATAACGGATGCTATTGCGGTCATTGCGGGTATCGCGATCGTGAATTTTATATTAACTAAAATCATTAAATAGATAAAATCATATAATTTAAATTAAATTATTTTTTTTTAATTTTATCGTAACGGAATAATAGTGGGAATAGCGGACCGCTATTGTCGCAATTGGTCGTTACCCGTTAAATTACGGCCACGACCCACCGCTATTGGTGTGATTTCGCTTCACACCGTTATTTTCGGCAATAGCAGTTTCGGACGGTGCCGCTACCGCTATATAGCAGCCGCTATTCCGCTATCAGACCGCTATTTAAATCCCTAGATGAGAGACCTCGATGGTGGACCTTGAGGGGCAACATCTAGCGAGAACCATCGAACAAGTAGGGGTGCCATGAGTAGACGAAGTCGAGGGGATGGTGATCCCATGATACGAGTCGAGACGATAAAGAGCTCATTTGTGGGGCAACCGTGCTTAGAGAATTCCTATGAGATGACCTTGGAATGCCTAGTAAATAAATTACTCTTGTTTCAAACATTTCATTGTTCGTTGGGAGCATAACTATACAAGCTATTTAGCTCATTAAGGGGCAATTAAAGGTGTCAGCTCTCCACCTCTCCCTCACCTCGACTAGTTGGTGAGACTTCTTTGGTGCAAGCAAGCTACTCCATGGAAAGCAAGAAGCGATGGTGTGCGGTCATCGATAAGTGGATGCTCAATGTCTCCTCAAGAGAAAACTTGGGCCCCATATCGCTTAGTGTCCAAAAAGCTAAGGGTTAGACCTTAGATTTTATCTAATCCTTACGAGATCCTCCACCCAAAGTCTATCGAGTTACCTTTGGGATCATGCGATAATGCTTTGTAAGAGGGGCATCGTGATACGACGGGACATTAAGATAACTAGCAGATGGCCCAACTACTAGTAGTGTGGGAATTAGAGATAGAGATTGATCCTAGTGCCTCAGAGTTGGGACGATGCACTAAGGTGGGCCTTGCATTAAGTGCATGATGGTGAGTGTCTATCATCCTTGGGATGAGCATTGAGGGGGGGCAAATGAGCTTGGTCTTTGAGTTAACTTGATGAGCAATGAGACGAGCTAGAAACGACCTTTAGTTGGTATGCGACCAATGTTCGAGTAGTGCCATTGGGTTCCAACACATGAGACACATCAATGAGTGTGAACTTGGTGTTGGGTTCCACCAAGCCTTAAGCCAAGATACCTTGAATCTTGAACCGCGATGGTTGGTGCTCAAGATCATCAATGGAGATTATGCTTGAGACCACTTGCAAGCACAAATGCCAAATGTGCGACTGGAGTAGGAGTGGGTGTCCTCCCTTGAGCTAAGTGATTGGATGTAAGCATTTTCGTAAGGTCGGGTCGAGCGAGAGGCCTTTGGAATAAGATATCGATGGGAACTAAGCTAGTCCATGAGAAAAGGACACGAGAAAGGTTGGTGCAACATAGGATCGTGCTGCTCAGGTCAATGAATGGACGATTCGTGACACAAAGGCATCCATTCAATAATATAACAATGTAACTGTACAATGGATGCCAATGTGAGTGTGATGTGAAAGAGGTGATTGTAACATATTAGCATAAAACAAATTTCAAATTAAAGTACAAAATATGTCATGGAAATGGTGTAGAAACCATCCTTTTCTTGAAAAACGACTTGTCTCGAAAAAATCATTTTAAAATTGACAAATAATGGGAGTCGCTACCAATCCTTTATCCGGTGTGATTGGATCACCACAAAACGTTTTAAAAGTTGTTTTGAAAACATGTAGGTCTTCGAGATCCAAAAAAAATAGGTTCGAGAGTCGGTTACGCATGAGGAAGGATTAGCACCCTCATATGCCCAAAATTGGTACCGTATTGATTATTTTTGGGTCTTGATTTGTAACGCTTAAGAGCTCGAATAAAGTTTAAAATACGATCCTTGAATGCATGAGTTAAGTTCAAAAGAAAACGGGTTTGTTTGGAAATCCCGCTATTTCAAAGTGATCGAGGAAGAAAAGTTACGTCCAGTGGGTTAGGACACAACATTTCAGGATCAAAAAAAAAATGACGAGCTTTCCTTTGTAAAACGCTTTTTAATTTTTGGGAAAAGGATATTCGATTATCTCGATTTGAAGAAAGGTCGCACCTAGTAAGTTAAGGCGCAATATTTCAGAATCGAAGATAAGGAAACATTACCTCGATTAAGGGTATTCGATTATTTCGATTTGAGGAAAAATTACACCTAGTGAGTTAAGGCACTAATTTTCGAAACTATAAATAAAAGAATATTGCCTCGATTTTAAAGTTTTATGAAAAAAAATAGGTTTGAAGACAAACATGCGAGTTTAATAAGAATAGACAGTTAATAAAGGATATTAAATAACGAGAAGCAAGATAAGTAAGAAGATAAAATGATAAAAAATATAAAAATGCAGAATACAAGTGCATAAGGGTTAAAATAGACGCAAATATTGATGAAAAAAAAAGGATGCGATCGGGTTTGAAAATGTGACTTTTCGGATACCAAGGGGTAAAATGGTAATTTTGGGAAAATTTGGGGTTAAAAATGGGATTTTTGGAAGTTTGGGGGTAAAAACGTAATTTTTGGAATTTTTGGGGTCAAAAATTGATTTTTGAAAGTTCGAGGGTAAAAATGGAATTTTTAGAAGTTTTAGGGTCATAAATGGGATTTTCAAAAGTTCGAGGGTAAAAATGGAATTTTTGGAAGTTTTGGGGTCAAAGATGGGATTTTTGGAAGCTCGGGGGTAAAAATGGAATTTTTGGAAGTTTTGGGGTCAAAATGGGATTTTTGAAAGTTCGGGGATAAAAATGAGATTTTTGGAAGTTTTTGGGTTAAAAATGGGATTTTCAAAAGTTTAAGGGTAAAAACGGAATTTTTTGGAAGTTTCGAGGTTAAAAATGGGATTTTCAAAAATTAAGGGGTAAAAATAGAAATTTTTAGAAGTTTTGAGGTCAAAATTGGGATTTTTGGAAGTTTGGGGGTAAAAATGAAATTTTTAGACAATTTAGGGACCTCTGAGGTAATAAAACGAAATATAGGTGACACGTGGCAGCCTCTCAAGCATCCTGAAGTCAGAGGACTATTTTGAAAACCATGGAAAATATCTGGGGTAATTTTGTAATTCAAGCAAACATAATTTAAGGGTTAAATCAAAATAAATTTGAAATAAAAGGGACCATTTGCATAAATAAGCCGAAATTATGACACGTGGCAGCCCCTGGTGCTTTTAAAAGTCGAGGGACTAAATTGAAAAACTATGAAAGTCATTGGGCTGATTTAAAAACTGACTAAAAGTAGGAGAAGTACCTGATTGAAAATTTTGAAAAAAAGTGGAATGACTAAATGCATAAATATCCCTTTTAACGAAAACACGCGGATCCCAGGAGCGGTTCGGGTCGGGTCGGACGGGTCACGGGCAGAGGCTGTGAAACGGTGTCATTTTGGGGCTGAAACTCAGCTCTCAAAACGGCACCGTTTCATAGGCCTATAAAAGACAGGTTTTAACCTTCTTTTTTTTTTCATTTTTCCTCTCCTCTTAAAAAAAAAAACCAAATTTTTCTCAAAAACCTCTCGCCCTCTCCATGGCCGCCCAAACCCCGGCTGGTCATGTCCGGTCACCGTCCGTTGCGCGTGGCTGTCACGCGCCATTGTCCGCGGTCGCGCATCATCGCGCGTAATCCCCGCGCCGAGTCATGCGCACCGGTTCGGCTACATTTCCGTTGTCGTCGTTGATCCTCATGGTAAAAGTTTCCTTTTCCTATTTTCAATTTTAATTTTTTTTCCTTTTTTATTATCGGTTTTCGATTCTGTTAACCCCCATTAAAAGGATTTTATGTTTCTTCGCAGATTTATGTTCGACAAGGTACGGACGATGCTGGGTAGGATTTCATCGGAGGTTCCGGCACGAGCCCCGATGACAACAACGACAGATCAAGGGAGTGACTTTTGACTTTTTATTTTCCCTTTTATTTATTTATTAATATTAATAATTATTATTACTGTCATTAATATTACTAATGTTATTAGTAATATTTATTATTATTATTATTATTATTAACATTATTGCTGTTATTGTTATTATGACCAAAGATATTTAGGGTATTTATTATACCTAAAAAACGAGTCAAGATAATAAATGACATAAAGGGATTTAATGCATGCATGAATACGTTTTGAAATTGATTTAATGAAAACTTCTTTAATTTATATAGGATGATAAATGCAAATTAAAAAATACCTGGGTAGCTTAATGGAATCTGACTTGTATTTTTCGGTTGCTTATAGTGGCTATTTGAACCCTTCTATTGTTGCTTACTGTTCCTGTTTAAGTTTGGAAGATATCTTAGAAATCTATTTTATTTTTATTGATTCGTAAAATTTTTCCAGCCTCAAAAAAAAAAAAAAAAAGATCCTCAAACCCTTTGAATCTGGTTTTTTATAACCAGTATTACAATCATGGTTATTTTGTTGTTTGCAATTTAATGCCTATCTTTTTTTCTTGCAGGTACCAGTGGTGGCTATGGCAGAGGTGCAAGTTGAAGCTGAAGACAATGACTTGATTGCTGACGTGGTGCGTCCTGGTTGGCTGAGGGGAAGGTGGTAGCAGCAGCAGATTAGGATTAGGCAGTGTAAAGTTGGGCCTATTTGGGTCATTGTTGGGTTTTGGGTGTAACAGATTTTAGGTAATTTTGGGTTTATATTCGCAATTGGGTCAAATTCGGGTCCAAGAATGTAATTTGGACTTTTGTAATTATTTTGGATTTTTAATTTTTATATTTGGGCTTTATTTATTTTAAATTTATGATAATTTTAAATTTGAAAATAATTTTAAACTTAAATTAAATTTAAAAAAATAAATTTAAATTTTTAAACAAATTTAATTTTAAAATAAATTTAAAGGGAGTTTGGGCCCGGTCAAAATTTGGGTTTCAACAGCTGCCCCTCTTTGCACGTTGTTGTATACGGGAACAGAGCAAAGATACAAAAGAAAGCCTAATTTTGTCAAGTTCCATTTCTTAGCTACTCTTTCTTCAACTGATCCACCCTTCTCTTTACGTCTGTCGTTTAATTTCACTACATCAACTTCTCTACATCTTTGATGTTGTGATTCCATCTTGCTCTTAGACAATTTCAAAAAGACAAAATTTGATACTATGATTTCACTCCATTCTCTTGAAATTTCAAGGAGATTGGAATTCGTCACCGTAGTCTCTGAGTCTGGTTTCATTGACTTGGCCTTATTCTCAGTATCTCATCAAGAAGATGGCCGCATCACTTGTTTTGATCCATTTCTCTGTGTTTCATCAGGATTTGGTTCACTTCTTTGTATCTCATCAGGGAGCTAACCACTTTATGGCTTTGACCTGCTTCTCAACGTCTCATCAGGAAGCGGGGGTTCAAAGATTTGCTCGTTTTGAGCCTCGTTTGGGTCTTCTTCTCAGTGCCTCATCAGGAAGATAATTACATCGCTGTTTGTTTCAATTCGCTCCTCCGTATCTCATTCGGAAGACGAATTTAGTTCACTTCTGAATACCTCATTAGGAAGCTAACCTTTTATTGCTTCGACCTGCTTCTCAGTGTCTCATCAGGAAGCTGGGGTTCAAAGATTTTGCTCACTTTGAGCCTCGTTTGGGTCTTCTTCTCAGTGTCTCATCAGGAAGATGACCGCGTAGTTTGTTTCAACTCGCTTCTCTATATCTCATCAGGAAGGAGAATTTGGTTCACTTCTCAGTATCTCATCAGGAAGCTAACATTTTATTGCTTCGACCTGCTTCTCAGTATCTTCTCAAGAAGCTGGGGTTCGAAGATTTTGCTTGCTTTGAGCGTGGGTTCGATTTGGTTCTCTTCTCAGTATCTCATCGGGAAGATGACCGCGTTGTTTTGTGGATAATCGCAATCTACCCCGTGATCAGGGTAAGGTATTGGAGTCCCGTACCTTTTATCTTGGTGATCTTAATGATTCATCTCGCCCTGTGACGGGGGGTGTGACCTGTGAAATATGCTTTTATGGGCCTCTATGTAGGCCTAAATTAGAAAGTCAAGATTTAGAATGAATTAAATGCTCCTAACCTGTATGATTTGTCGCCCGTCCAAATTTTGTCCTTGAATGTGTTGCTCTGTCTTTTCTAGGTTGTTCTAGAACAGCTTGTTTTTTAAGCTTATCTTCCCGTTGGTGGTCTTGTTTCGGGCTTCTTGTAATTTCTGAAAACTCCAGAATAATGCTCATAACTTTTTGTATGATTTATCAGTTCATTACCCGTTATTTAGATGCAAAATGCTTGGACAAAATTGTGCAAAAACAAAGTCGTATTTCAAAAATTCTATAAAGGAAACAACATTAAAAGGAGGACCAAAGGAAACAATCATTAGTTGAAAATTGCCAAGTATGCAGTGAAAAATGATTGGTTGCCCCAGATATTGCCAAAATGAGCTACTCTGTGCCAACTTATTTGCGAATCATTCCTAACTCAGATATGTGTCTGGAAGATCTAGAGTGCTTTGTTGATGTTTCAAGTTGTAACTTTCCTTTATCTCGTTGACCTGTTCTTGGACTTGAGCTGCCCTTCGCGGGTTTTCAACTCAAAGTTACCTTGATTCCAGGATACCCTTTACGAGTTTTCATCTTGAACTTTTTTTTTAGACGCCCTTTGTAGGCTTTCATCTCAATTCCCATTTTGTTTTAGGCGAAGTATTTTTTTCACCGAGTCTGAATTGATGGGGTTGTACAGCTCCTTGCCGTCCATCTCTGTTAAGATGAGATCTCCTCTTAAAAAAGCCTTTTTTACCACATAAGGCCCTTCCCAATTGGGCATCAATTTCCCACGGAAATCTTTGTGTATAGGAAGTATCTTTTTCAAAACTAGATCTCCCTCATAGAATTCCCTGGGACGAACCTTTTTGTCGTAAGCTCACATCATTCTTTTCTGGTACATCTGGCCATGGCAAATGGCTTTTAATCTATTTTCCTCGATTAAATTCAACTGGTCATATCGAGCTTGGACCCATTCAACCTTGTCAAGTTGAAGATCTGTTAAGACTCGAAGGGAGGGTATTTCAACCTCAATAGGCAAGACTGCTTCCATACCGTATGCCAACGAGAATGGTGTTGCCCCAGTAAAAGTTTTGACTGAAGTTCTGTAGGCAAAGAGGGCAAATGGTAATTTTTCGTGCCAGTCCTTGTAAGTCTCAGTCATTTTGGCCACAATCTTCTTGATATTCTTATTAGCTGCCTCCACAGCTCCATTCATTTTTAGGTGATAGGGAGAGGAATTATGATGTTTAATTTTGAACTGTTCACAAACTTCTGCTATCGTGCTGTTGTTCAAATTGAGGGCATTGTCGGATATGATCCTTTCGGGCATCCCATATCGGTAAATAATTTCTTTTTTCAGGAACTTGCTAACCGCAGACTTGGTAACATTCGCATATGAGGTTGCCTCTACCCATTTAGTGAAGTAGTCAATCACCACAAAGATGAATTTATGGCCATTGGAAGCTTTTGGAGAAATTGGCCCAATGACATCCATGCCCCACATAGAAAAAGGCCAGGGAGAGGTCATGACATGAAGATGTGATGGAGGTACATGGATCTTGTCTCCATAGATCTGGCATTTATGACACTTCTTGACATAATTGATGCAATCGCCCTCCATACTAGCCTAGTAATACCTAAACCTCATTATTTGTCAGGCCATCGTGAAATCGTTAGCGTGTGTCCCGTAAATGCCTTCGTGAACTTCTTCTAAGATCTTTTTAGCTTCAATTGCATCGACGCATCTTAGCAACACTTGATCTTTTCTCCTTTTGTACAAGATTTCCCCATCTAGGACATATTCACTGGCTAGTCTTCACAACGTCCTCTTTTCATTTTCTGAGGCTTGCTCGGGATACTTTCGATCTTTCAAAAACTGAAGAACATTCTGGTACCATGGGTGATCATTTCTTCCTTCTCCCTCCTCTGCCTCAATATCGCTACAATGAGCGAGAGCTTCATAGATACTCATCTGAATGGGCTTTATATTTTCCACCCCACTCACCTTAATCATCGAGGCTAGAGTGGCAAGAGCATCAACCATCTGGTTTTCTTCTTGTGGGAGATAATGCAATGTGACATCATCAAATTAGATGATCAACTCGAGGACCAATTTGCGATAATCCATTAACTTGGAATCCCTTGTTTCCCATTCTCCTTTTAGTTGATAGATTACCAGTGCAGAGTCTCCATAAATCTCCAAAATTTTGATTCCCCGTTCTATGGCCGCACAGATTCCCAATATGCATGCTTCGTATTCAGCCATATTGTTTGTGCAATCAAAATCAAGCTTGCTGGTGAAAAGGTAACGATCTCCCTCTAGTGATACCAAGACTGCCCCGACCCCATTGCCTGTGACGTTTGAAGCTCCATCGAAATTCATCCTCCAAGGTCATTCTTTCGTGATTGCCCCTTCAATAGCCGCAACATACATTAAATCCTCATTCGAAAAATCGAAGTCTATAGGCTCATAGTCTTCTAAAGCCCTACTTGCCAGGAAGTCTGCTATCGTACTTCCTTTTATTGCTTTCTGATTGACATAGACTATGTCGAATTCTGAGAGCAAGATTTGTCATCAAGCTAATCTCCCATTCAATGCCGCTGACTCCATCAAATACTTCAGAGGATCCAATTTCGAAATCAACCAAGTGGTGTTATATAGCACGTATTGTCTTAATCTACGTGTAGTCCAGACTAGTGCGCAACATAATTTCTCAATGGGTGAATATCGTGTCTCGCAATCAGTGAATTTCTTGCTGAGATAATATATCGCCCTTTCTTTCTTTTCAGATTCATCATGTTGGCCTAGTACGCATCCCATGAAATTTTCAAATACCGTTAAGTACATGATCAATGGCTTATTAGGAATTAGGGGTACCAAGATAGGAGCTTTGGATAAATAGTCTTTGACCTTATTAAAGGTTTCATGACATTCATCATCCCATATACCCGGGTTGCACTTTCTAAGGGTTGCACTTTCTAAGTAAGCGAAAGATAGGATCGCATTTCTCAGTCAACTGTGAGATGAACAGAGCAATGTAATTTAGTCTTCCTAAGAACCCTCGAACTTCTTTTTACGTGCTGGGCGGTGGTAATTCCTGTATAGCTTTGACTTTATCCGAGTCGATTTCAATTTCTCTTTTGCTGACCACAAAACCTAACAATTTTCCTGATGTGGCCCCGAAAGTGCATTTTGCTGGATTCAACTTTAGTTGATATTTCCTTAGCCTTCCAAATAACTTTCTCAGGATTCTTACATGTTCCTCCTCCGTTTGAGATTTTGTAATCATGTCATCAACGTAAACCTCATTCTCTTTGTGCATCATGTCATGGAACAGGGTCACCATGGCCCTCTGATAAGTTTCCCCTGCATTTTTTAGTTCGAAGGGCATCACTTTGTAACAAAATGTTCTCCATAGCGTGACAAAAGTGGTTTTGGTCATATCCTCAGGGTCCATCCTTATCTGATTATACCTAGAGAAGCCATTCATGAAGGAAAACAGGGAATGTCCTGCCGTGTTGTCAACTAGAGTGTCGATGTGGGGCAAAGGAAAATTATCCTTTGGGCTAGCTTTATTTAAATCTCGATAGTCCACACACATACGCACCTTTCCATCTTTTTTGGGAACGGGGACTATATTAGCTACCCATTTAGAGTATTTAACCACTTGGAGGAAACCGGTGTCAAATTGTTTCCTAACTTCTTCTTTTATTTTTAACAACACATCCGGTCTCATCCTTCGGTGTTTTTGCTGCACAGGCCTACTTTCTTCCTTTATAGGGAGTTTTTGCTGCACAGACCTTCTTTCTTCCTTTATACGGAGATACTTGTCCCGATTTTCACCTCTTTCTTTTCATCTTCGTGCCCCAGATTAATAACTTCCACTGGGTCAGAATGAGGCAGGATCTGTTTTTCTTCCTGTTCCATCATTCTTAACAGATACGAAGGTAAATCACAATCTTGATTATCTTCAAGGTCCTGAAGTTCTTCCAAACACGTATCTTGCTCGAAGTGGGGTTCTAAGTTAGCGTCAAGATTGCTCATATTATTGATATCCGAGGATCTGTCAAAGGATGAAAGGAAGGTCCAAAGAGCAAAATAAATTTACGAAAGAATGACTATGTGGTATATGTATGAGTATGTATGTATTTAATCTTGTTTTTAGATATGTACGAATGGTTTATTAAGCCGAATGAAAGAATAATTACGGAAAGAGTATAAAATGGAAAGTGCACTTCATTCAAAATAATTAAATAATGACCATGGGCCCTCTTACAAAAAGATCCATATTGCTTTCGAGCCTAAAACAATAGGTGTTTTCGAGCAATACTCTGAGGAAATCTTAAAAATCACAGGGAGTTCCTCCACGGTCCAATTATTCAAGGTGCTTCCTAGTGCACACGGACCAATTCTCGATGGATTCTTTTCCTTTCCTTTATCTAATATAGCATTAATGCCTAGATCTTTTACGATGCCTTCTTTAGTTCCAATTGTCACTCGCTTCTTTTCCTGCCGGTTGATCACCTCTCCTAAGACGAAAGTCTCGTAGATGTGCGGGAAAACCATGGGTTCCCACGAGATATCCCTTCCAACCAGTTTGGCCCTCCTTCTTTCTTTCCTCTTCTCCAGCTCCTTTCTCTTTTGTTTTACGTTTGGCTTGTACCCCAGGCCATAACGATCCCGTTTTTCTATTAGTATCGTTACGTTAACTCTTCCTTGGAGGTATTTTCCCAGTCCTTTCCTAGGTCTCGCTCTTTTTCCGACCGTTAATTTCAAACCCATCCTGGTGGTCGATGATATTGTAGGCACAGGTATTTTCCTCCCTTTCGAAATGAAGGTTGCATTGACAAACTCCAGTGAGCGGAACGAGCATTCCACAGCCTCCTCGTCTATTCCCACGTAGGGTGAATCGCTTGTTATGAACGCGATTATTTCCTCCTCAGCATTAATCGTGATCAGCAGCCCTTCATTTATTAGCTTCACTTTCTGGTGCAAAGAGGAAGGTACTGCCCCAGCTGAATGGATCCATGGTCTTCCCAGCAGACAGTTATAAGTGGGCCTAATATCCATTACTAGAAAATCTACTTCATACGTATTTGGCCCAATTTGAAGGGGTATTTCAATCTTCCCCATTACCTTCGTTTCTGTCTCGTCAAATGCTCTTACTATGTTATTACACCCTTTCATGTGAGAGCTATCAATTGGCAATCTTTGCAGTGTTGCTAGCGGTAGCACATTCAAGGCTGAACCATTGTCTATGAGTACTCAGGTAGTGTATACCCTTTACAACGGGTAGTGATGTGTGGAGCCTTGGTGGACCCTATTCCTCCCGTTGGTATTTCATCATCGCTGAAGAAAATGAAGTTATCAGCACTCACATTATAGACCAATCAATCTAGTTTGCTGACGGAGATGTCATTTGCTACATATGTTTCGTTTAGCACCTTCATTAGTGCGCTTCGATGGGCTTCCGAGCTTAAAAGCAATGACAAGATTGATATACTAGCAGACTGTTTGTGTAGTTGCTCTATTACACTATATTCACTATGTCTTAAGAACTTTAAAAACAACTTTGCCTCATTCTCGGATACAAGCTCGGTGATGGGTGCTTCCGGCTTATTAGTCATTTCCTCTTCAAGCTAACACATTCTAGCTTTCCCTTTATTGACCTCTTTTTCTTTATTCACAAGGTCATAATTCTTACCGCTCCGGGTAACAAGATTAACGTCCATCCTGGGTTCCCTCTCCTTTGGTACGGTCACGTTGCAATTGTAACTCCATGGGACCTTCCTGCTGTACTTATAAGGAAACGTTACAGGCTTTTGTATAATAATGCGGGAGTTGTTTATTCTCTTGTCGTGCCACGAATAATCACCCTGGGACGATTGCTTCCGTAAGTCTTAGTCGTCCCCTCCTCAGAGGCGCAAACATCATTAGCCTCCACTCCCTCTTCAAAAAATTCCAGCTCTTGATTATCCATCAACATCTGGACCACGGCTTTGAACTCGACGCAACTTTGAATTTTATGCCCTTTGACGGCGTGAAACTCGTAGTGGTCATCATCTCCGATTATCATACTCTCTTTATCGCTTACGATTATCCCTTCCTTAACCAACTCCTACCATACCCATCGAAGTGGAGACTTGATTTCTTCAATATTTCTCTTAATTTTTCGGGCTCCTTCTTTCAGCAAGGCGTTCACCCCTTGCTCTGGGTGATTAGGCAGAGGATTTCCAGCTATCTTGGGCTTTGCTGGCTCTTCTAACTTTACGATCCCGTGCTCTATGAGTCCTTCGACTCGTCTTTTAAAAGCGGGGCAGTTTTCAATTGAGTGCCTTTCTGCCCCTGCATGGTATTCGCAGTAAGCTTTTGCATCGTACCAAGCCGGGAATGGGGGTTTGTATGGTCTTACATATTGAGGAGCTACCTCATGCGCATTGTATAATATGTTGTAGAGTTCCCCATATGACATTGGAAGGGGAGTATATTGAATTCTTCCCCTATTCGGCCTAGTGCCTGTCTCCTGCCGCGGGGCATTTTGATAATTGCCCATTGGAGTATTTGGCTGACTCGTCACGAAGGGTCTGGTGTAACCAGGTCTGTATATGCTTGCATTGTTGACCTCATTATCCCTTCTTCTAGGGGTAGGCCTTTTAGGGCTTTCTCCGGTCTCAATCTTACCGGCTTTAATCGCATTTTCAATCATTTCCTCCGACATGACCATATCGAAGAAACTCTTGGTAGCATTTCCTAGCAGATGATTTAGGTAAGGAGCCTTGAGTGTATTGACGAACAACATTGTTGTCTCCTTTTCTGTTAATGGTGGTTGTACTTGTGTTGCCACCTCGCGTCACCTCTGCGCATATGTTCTAAAGCTCTCATTTGACTTCTTTTCCATGTTCTGCAGTGTATGTCGGTCAGGGGCTATTTCTATTACATGGCCGTATTGTTTTAAGAAAGCTTGTGTCAAATCTTTCCATGAATGAATTTTTGATCGACTTAACTGATTGTACCATCTGATCGCTGACCCGACCAAGCTGTCTTGAAAATAATGAATTAACAGTTGGTCATTATGTACATGCCCCGCCATCTTTCTGCAGAACATGGTTAAGTGAGCTTCAGAGCAGCTCGTCCCGCTATATTTTTCAAATTCCAGAGCTTTGAATTTGGGAGGGAGCACTAGTTCCAAAACCAATCTTAGTTCTTTAGCATCTACCCCATAGACAATTTCAACCTCTTGCATCGCGTCAATTTTCTCTTCTAAACGTCTGTATTTTTCTTCTATTTGTTTGGGAAGATATTCTCTTATCATTTTGTCAAAGTCTGGAACATCCAGATTTGCGGCATTATCCTCTGGATTTGACCCTGATCCAGTTGGATAATTAGCCGGTCGTGACGTACCTGTGGCTGGTTGTTGCGCCCTTACAGTAATGGTGGGCTCCCGTGCCGGTATTTCCTGCGACGCTGGGTTATGGAGGGGAGTAAAGCCTGGGGGGACCATCGGGGCCTCTTCTTCCTCAATGGCTGGGCTTTTTCCTTTGTCAGCCATGCTTTATTTTACTTGCGCTAATTCGTTCATCAGGCTCTTCTGTACTTCCATGAATTGATTCTTCATTTCTCAGCACATCATGCTCATTGGCTCTTGGATACGCTCTTGCATCTGGTATTGTAACTCCTTTTTGAATTTGTTCAAGTCTTTGTTCCATGGCTTTAGTTTTCTTTCGAGTATTATAACGGTGTGAGTTTTCAATGGTTATTGATGTAGCTGGGTGGTAAATTTTTAATAAGTTAGGAATGTCATGCAGAAGTATGCAAAATGTGATATGAATAAGATGCATGTATGCAAGAGAAAGGTATTGACTTATAATTCATTTTCCATTTAGAAAACTTCATTTGGATAACAAGTTCCTTAACATAAAGCAAATTACATAAACGGTTTTGCTTTGATGCTCAGTGCCTTAACTTTTTTAAGGAGGCTTGACAGCTTCTATCCTCGTTCCGTCTTTGTCTCGTATTGTATACTTAGCTCTTCTGCTTCAACTGCCAGTGTCTGCACGTGGTCAGCTACTCCGCGGATTTGATTTAAAGCTTCACCCATAACATAATCTCTTTCTTTGACCTCTTTTTGAGTTTGCTGAAGATGCCAATCATTTGTCTCCAACGTCCTTTCCAGAATCTCAGTTCATATTTCACTATTCTGCAAAGAGGCCTCTAATTCTTCCACCCTCTCATTTAGTCTCTCGATCTCAGCTCGGCTTGCCTTTAACTCCATTACTAAATTTCGACTACGATGCCTATACAAGGACTCCTTCAATTCTCCTATTCGAGCTTTTAATTCAGTTACTTCGGCTTGGCTTTCCAGAAGGTTGCTCTTCATAGCATTTTCCTGAACTTGGGAGTCTTGGAATTTGTTTTTCCAGTGACTTGTTTTATTTTTCTCTTTGCGGACTTCCTGCTGCCATTGCTCTGATGTCTTACCCAAACCGACGGTCCTTATTGATAATCGAAGCTTTTTATAGTCCTTTTTTAGGCTGCTTAGATCTTCTTCAGCCTTATTCTTCCCTTTCCTCAATTTTTCCGCCTCTAGCTTCTGAACATCAACGTCTAGTCCTAAAAGCACCTTCTCTTCCTCCAGTTTTTCTATCACTTTCCCCATCTCAGCATTTTTCTTTTCGAAATCCTGTTTAATTATTTCTAATTCAGTCGGAACAACCTGCAAGTGTTCTTCAATTGGGCGGACAATCTCTGGGTTTGGCATAGGAATGTTGTCGTTGATCCTTCTATTTCTCCACCAATCGTATTCTGCAGACATCATGAGATTGGCACCGAATGCTTTCATTTTTCGAACCTGGTTCCATGCATTCGAGATTTCCCTAATCCTTTTCTTATTGTTTTCTCCCCGGTACACTAATTCACACTGAGATATCCCTTGAGTTGCAGGTATGAATTGTCTTGATCTGTATTGTCTTGAAACCAGCAAAGGTGCATATCCAGTTGCGCCCCATATTCCTGCCAATGGGACCCAGTCAAGATCTCCGTACCGATACAATATTTCATCAGGAACGAACCAAGGTGCTCGCCACTCTATGTCTTCGTCTTTGAGGCTTTGAAGTATGGTCATCCACTTTTCTTCTGAGAAGTTTTCTTGTCTCTGCGTGGCCACGTACTCTTTCAAAGGGGAGTAATCTTTAGACAAGTATTGATAGGAGATTTTTTCTGTTTTCCAAAAGTGATTGTGAAACCATACCATCAATAGCGGTGCGCAAGCAATAAATCGACCTTCGCCCTCCTTTCTGCATACACCTAGGGATCTGAAAGTTTCAGCTAGTACAGTCGGGACAGGTGTCACTCTTTTACTTAATCTATCAAACAAATATATCACCGCATCTTCTATATACCCCAAGGCCTTTGGAAAAACGACCAACCCGTAGATACTAAGAGCTAAAATGTCGATCTTCTTCTTCGCATCTGGATGAGCAAATATCAAATCTCGCAGGCTTTTCCACATGATGCACTTGTTATCGCCTTTGACCTTAACTCAAGCTGCAACCCACTGTTCGCTCATGCCCGTGATGTTTATTAGTCTTTTAATCATGGTTGGGAGAGTTGGAGTTCTAGAGTAGGCCTTATCTACTGACATCTTCGGACAACGGAGCAGAGTGGTGTATTCTTCTATCGTCGGTGTCATGTCTATATTCCCGAAGGTGAAACAATTATAGGCCGAATTCCAATACTGTGTTAAGGCTCTAAAGAGGGATTTGTCCACCTTAACTTCGCACAAGTATGGCAAATCTCCGTATTCTTGGAAAAAGGTCTGTAACACCCCTACACCCGGTTCACACGTATAAACCCGGCATAAGAGTATTACATACAATGTCAGAGAATTAAAAACGAGTATAATAAAATTTTTCTTTCAATTCATGTAAATTTTCAAAACAATATTAGTAACCTGTTCATTAGGGACACCTTAGTATACCATTTGTACATGTCATTTTTCTTCAAAGTAAATTACCTAAACTTGAGCTTCAAAAGTGATGTGATGTGATGAGAGGTCCCTTGCTCGACTCTAGTTTTCCGTAGCTTTTGTACCTACGCATTAAAATAAACGCGTTAAGCCGATGAAGGCTTAGTAAGCACTACAAGCATAATAGATGATTATTTATTTATTGCTTAATTTTATCAAACATTTAATTACTCATGCGTATGAAATTTCTAACCTTTCTTGCATGTAACATTTAACTTACCATAATTTCACCATAACACACATTAATCATCATATTCCAACTTACCTCAATGGTAGATTTTACATTTTCATCCCTTTTTTACAACTTAGTCATTTCAATCACATTTGTTCACTTAATTATTAACATATAATTACACATACAAATATAGTACTTCTCTTTCATGTATTTATCATTTTTTTACCTCAATGTAATAATTTGCGCATTCTTTCACTTTTCACAATTTAGTCATCATAGCTTTCTTAACCATAGCTCACTTAGCTTATTTATCCACTTGGCCCATAGTAGACTTTTATAGAACCCATCAGATAAACGGAACAGAAAGTATCGAAGTACTTAATAGTAAGCACACAAGTGCTGGGGAAACAGTAAGCACACACAGTGCAATCTAGTAAGCACATACAGTGCAATCAGTAGGCGCACATAGCGCAAATCAGTAGGCACACGAAGTGCGAAACAGTAAGCACACACAGTGCTGAACAGTAAGCGCGCTAGCGTTCCTTAATGGCATGCCACTATTATCACAATGGTTCTAACTTGTCTACATGGGCATAATTTCTCATAATTTCATATATCACACTTACATTTCTCTTCACATATACATAATCATGTATTTTTCACCTTTATTTGCTCAAAGGCTTACACAATATCATCATTTTATCATATAATCAATATTCATAATTAAACACATAATATTTCACATATATATTTCAAAGTTGTTCACTTGCATCATAGTCACTAAATTAGTTTTATCTTGAGCTACAGAATTCGAAATTATAATCCGCTTGATGTTTCTGAAACTAGACTCAATCATCTTTTTACCATAAAATTTCCAGAATTTTTACTTTAGCCAATTTTTACAGTAAATTCTTTCAATTTACCCCTTGCTGCCTGACAGTTTCGACCTTTCTTCACTAAAAATTACACTAAAAATTATATATCTTTTAGTACAAAGATCAAATGATGTTTCCGTCTGTTTCTATTGAAAATAGACTCATTAAAGATTAAGCCATATAAATTTCAATCTCTAATAATTTTTCTACACTTTTCTATAATTTTTCAAAGTCAGAACAGGGGAACTCGAATCTACTCTGACCTTATTACACTAAAACTAGTATATCTCGAAATATGTAGTTCTTTTTCTTTCAGTGCTTCTTCCATATGAAACTAAACTCAATAAGCTTTAATTACATATATAATTCGACCCTTAACTCATTATATACAATTTTTGGTGAATTTTCGAAGTTAGTCCCCTGTTACTGTCCAAACTGTACATATCATCTTACTCATTTTTATCACAATTAATCATATAATTTAAAGAGAATAAATTTTCAATTTAAAATCTTGTAGTACTTACAACTCTAGTAGAAAACTTCATTTCCCTCTTTGATCTTCTCTTTTCCTTTCTCTTCAATTGAATCATTCTCCTTCTTTTCTTTCTCTTCAATTCCATACAAAATACATATATTCACATTAAAATCATTCAACATATCATAATCTATGTTTTTAAACCAAAACTAACATGTATTTAAAGAGGAGTTTAGCTTTCTTACTTTAATCACTTGTATTCAACACTAATTCCCATTTTCTTTCTCCTCCAAGACAAGTATGGATGCATTTCTTTTAACAATTGGATAGCTACTACACTTCTCTATCAATTTTATTCACCAATCTTGAAGAAATTTGGAAGAAACTAGCTTAATTGGTTTGTATTTGGTGAAAAAAGACTAATTTGTAAGAAAAGCAAAAGTTGAAATGGTGAAAAAATGGTGGCCAACGTGAAGCACCATGGCTGATGGCTTTTATAGCCTTTTTATCATTTCTTTTCTACATTTCTCTAGACTTTTCTATCAATTTCTCTTTATAAAATATATTTCTTTAATAATGACAAAATTGCACTTTTAGTCCTTGGACCTTCCAACTTTACACTTTGGACCAAAACATTGCCTCCAAAAATATCTTCCACCAAATTACTCTTTTGCCCCTCCTTAATCAATCTAATTACCATAATGACTCATAATTCAATTTGGATAAATTACTATTTAGTCCTTCTTCCTTTCTCACACTTACTAATTAATCCTTAATTTTCTAACTATTTTCTTATTTTAGCTATATAGTCTAATTCTCAATTCTACTCTATTACTATTCCAAATCCGGTTCAAGAACGCGGATGTTACAGATTGCGTGGATTTGCTCATTCGGGTTAGTTTCAGTGTTACTAGGTAGGCTACCTTGTGGTCTTTCCAAAACTAGTTTAGCAAGCTGTCCAATCTGATTTTCAATTCAATGAATTAATGCTTGTTGATTTTTCAAAGTTGTCTCAAGGCCATGAATTGATGCTTACTGATTTTTAAAAGCTATCTCATTGTTTTGAAATCTAATTTCAGAAACCGAAATAAATTTAGCAAGCATCTCTTCAAGATTTGATTGCTTTTCCTACTGAAAACTAGGAGGGAGTTGTGTACTTTGATTTTCTTGACCACCCCATGAAAAATTTGGATGATTCCTCCATCCTGCATTATAAGTATTGCTATAGGGGTTATTTTGAGGTCTAGAATTATTACTCAAAAAGTCGACTTGCCCATGCTCCATGTTAGACTTGAAGAGTGAATATTCATATATCACATTTACATTTCTCTTCACATATACATAATCATGTATTTTTCACCTTTATTTGCTCAAAGGCTTACACAATATCACCATTTTATCATATAATCAATATTCATAATTAAACACATAATATTTCACATATATATTGTTCATCACATATGTATCATCATATACCTCTTTACTCTTATTTTCTCATTAATTTTCAAAGTTGTCCATTTGAGTCACAGTCACTAAATTATTTATATCTTGAGCTAAAGAATTTGAAATTAATATCCGCTTGATATTTCTGAAACTAGACTCAATCATCTTTTTACCATAAAATTTCCAGAATTTTTACTTCAGCCAATTTGTACAGTAAATTCTTTCAATTTACCCCTTCGCTGCTGCCTAACAGTTTCGACCTTTCTTCACTAAAAATTATCTATCTTTTAGTACAAAGATCAAATGATGTTTATGTCTGTTTCTATTGAAAATAGACTCATTAAGGATTAATCCATATAAATTTCAGTCTCTAATAATTTTTCTACATTTTTCTATAATTTTTTCAAAGTTAGAACAGGGGAACTCGAATCTACTCTGACCTTATTACACTAAAACTAGTATATCTCGAAATATACAGTTTCTTTTCTTTCACTGTTTCTTCCATATGAAACTACACTCAATAATATTTAATTACATATATAATTAGACCCTTAAATCATTATATACAATTTTTGGTGAATTTTCGAAATTAGTCCCCTGTTACTGTCCAAACTGTTTTGAAGTGAATTTTTCCCTTCTCATATTTCCTTTGCACTAAATTTCATTTAATCACACCTAATCACCATATTTATAACTAAACATATCATTTTACTCATTTTTATCACAATTAATCATATACTTTAAAGAGAATAAATCTTCAATTTAAAATCTTGTAGTACTTACTACTCTAGTAGAAAACTTCCTTTCCCTCTTTGATCTTCTCTTTTCCTTTCTCTTCAATTGAGTCATTCTCCTTCTTTTCTTTCTCTTCAATTTCATACAAAACACATATATTCACATTAAAATCATTCTAACATATCATAATCTATGTTTCTAAACCAAAACTAACATGTATTTAAAGAGGAGTTTAGCTTTCTTACCTTAATCACTTGTATTCAACACTAATTCCCATTTTCTTTCTCCTCCAAGACAAGTATGGATGCATTTCTTTTAACAATTGGATAGCTACTACACTTCTCTATCAATTTTATTCATTAATCTTGAAGAAATTTGGAAGAAACTAGCTTAATTGGTTTGTATTTGGTGAAAAATGACTAATTTGTAAGAAAAGCAAAAGTTGAAATGGTGGAAAAATGGTGGCCAATGTGAAGCACCATGGCTGATGGCTTTTATAGCCTTTTCATCATTTCTTTTCTTCATTTCTCTAGACTTTTCTATCAATTTCTCTTTATAAAAATATCTTTCTTTAATAATGGCAAAATTGCACTTTTAGTCGTTGGGCTTTCCAACTTTACACTTTGACCCAAAACATTGCCTCCAAAAATATCTTCCACCAAACTACTCTTTTGCCCCTCCTTAATCAATCTAATTACCATAATGACTCATAATTCAATTTGGATAAATTACTATTTAGTCATTCTTCCTTTCTCACACTTACTAATTAATCCTTAATTTTCTAACTATTTTCTTATTTTAGCTATATAGTCTAATTCTCAATTCTACCCTATTACTATTCCAAATCCGGTTCAAGAACGCGGATGTTACAAGGTTTGTTTCATGTTGTTGTCCCAACTGTCCCAGATCTCCTTCAATTCCAGCACATTGTTTTGAGCCGTGCTGATCCTGGTGTAATCCCAAAGCTCGGACTCATATCCTTCCACTAAACTGTCCCTCTTTTAGCGTTGAGTCTCCTCCGACCACATGCGCACGACCATATTGTCGTCCACTTTATCAAAGTACTTGTTTTTCATGATTAATTCTCCTATTGGTAACTGAAGTTTTGAGTCTATACCTTCTCTTTATATGATGATGAAATGCGATGCAAAAAGAGACAAAATAAACCAGTTAGCGAAATACAACAATATCAATATACAAGTATAGCATAAAACCTAAAAGTTTAATTTGGAAGGTTGCTAAATGGTTTAACACAACTCCTTCTAAAGCAAGTTTCTACGTCTTATTACATGTGGTTTTAGGCTCTAAAGTAGAGGTACCCAAACCAGCAGATTCCTTAATCCTCACCCATTACAGGATTATATGGACAAGTTCGGTTTAGGGGGACGCATTTCCCACATGTTTGCACAGAAGTGAAAACTTCACGAAAACAAGGGTACTTTGTAATCCCGAAAGCAATCCACTATCTTGCACGGAAGTGAATACCTCACGAAGGAGTAGTTTCAGACTTCCACTTATGAGGGTAATATCATATGCAGATGTATGCAAATATACACTAGCAATATCACATAATATAATGTCACAAAAGATGTCGAGGATCGCATATTAAACAAAACTGAAGCTTTTAAAATTTTCCAAAGAATACCCGAAAATAATCAATTTTGGCTTGACTCTTGTTTATTTTAAAATTCCCCAATGGAGTCGCCAGCTGTAGAAACCATCCTTTTCTTGAAAAACGATGTGTCTTGAAAAAATCATTTTAAAATTGACAAATAATGGGAGTCGCCACCAGTCCTTTATCCGGTGTGATTGGATCACCACAAAACGTTTTAAAAGCTGTTTTGAAAACATTTAGGTCTTCGAAATCTAGAAAAAACAGGTTCGGGAGTCGGTTACGCATGAGGAAGGATTAGCACCCTCATACGCCCAAAATTGGTATCGTATTTATTATTTTTGGGTCTTGATTTGTAACGCTTAAGAGCTCAAATAAAGTTTAAAATACGATCCTTGAATGCATGAGTTAAGTTTAAAAGAAAACGGGTTTGTTTGGAAATCCCGCTATTTCAAAGTGATCGAGGAAGAAAAGTTACGTCCAGTGAGTAAGGACACAACATTTCAGGATCAAAAAAAAAATGACGAGCTTTCCTTTGTAAAACCCTTTTTAATTTTTGGGAAAAGGATATTCGTTTATCTCGATTTGAAGAAAGGTCGCACCTAGTAAGTTAAGGCGCAATATTTCAGAATCGAAGATAAGGAAACATTGCCTCAATTAATGGTATTCGATTATTTCGATTTGAGGAAAAATTACACCTAGTGAGTTAAGGCACTAATTTTCGAAACTCGAAATAAAAGAATATTGCCTCGATTTTAAAGTTTTATGAAAAAAAATAGTTTTGAAGACAAACATGAGAGTTTAATAAGAATAGGCAGTTAATAAGGGATATTAAATAACGCAAAGCAAGATAAGTAACAAGATAAAATGACGAAAAATATAAAAATGTAGAATACGAGTGCATAAGAGTTAAAATATAAGTAAATATTGATGAAAAAAAGGACGCGATCGGGTTTGAAAATGTGACTTTTAGGATACCAGGGGTAAAATGGTAATTTTGGGAAAATTCGGGGTTAAAATGGGATTTTTGGAAGTTCGGGGGTAAAAACGTAATTTTTTGAAATTTCGAGGTAAAAAATGGGATTTTTGAAAGTTCGAGGGTAAAAAATGGAATTTTTTAAAGTTTTGGGGTTAAAAATGGGATTTTTGAAAGTTTGAGGGTAAAAATGGAATTTTTGGAAGTTTCGAGGTCAAAGATGGGATTTTTGAAAGTTCAAGGGTAAAAATGGAATTTTTTGAAGTTTTGGGGTCAAAAATGGGATTTTTGAAAGTTTGAGGGTAAAAATGGAATTTTTGGAAGTTTTGGGGTTAAAAATGGGATTTTTGAAAATTTAGGGGTAAAAATGGAATTTTTTGGAAGTTTCGATGTTAAAATTGGGATTTTTGAAAGTTCGGGGGTAAAAACGGAATTTTTGGATAGTTTAGGGACCTTTGGGGTAATAAAACCAAAGACAGGTGACACGTGGCAGCCTCTCAAGCATCCTGAAGTCAGAGGACTATTTTGAAAACCATGGAAAATATCTGGGGTAATTTTGTAATTAAAACAAACCTGATTTAAGGGTTAAATCAAAATAAATTTGAAATAAAAGGGACCATTTGCATAAATAAGCCAAAATCATGACACGTGGCAGCCCCTGGTGCTTTTAAAGGTCGAGGGACTAAATTGAAAAACTATGAAAGTCATTGGGCTGATTTAAAAACTGACTAAAAGTAGGAGAAGGACCTGATTGAAAATTTTGAAAAAAAGAGGAATTACCAAACGCATAAATATCCCTTTCAACAAAAACACGCGGATCTCAGGGGCGGTTCGGGTCGGGTCGGACGAGTCACGGGCAGAGGCTGTGAAACGGTGTCATTTTGGGGCTGAAACTCAGCTCTCAAAACGGCACCGTTTCATAGGCCTATAAAAGACAGGCTTTAACCTTCTTCTTTTTTTCATTTTTCCTCTCCTCTTAAAAAAAAAACCAAATTTTTCTCAAAAACCCCTCACCCTCTCCATGGCCGCCCAAACCCCGGTTGGTCATGTCCGGTCGCCGTTCGTTGCGCGTGGCTATCACGCGCCATCGTCTGCGGTCGCGCATCATCGCGCGTGATCCCCGCGCCGAGTCATGCGCACCAGTTCGGCTACGTTTCCGTCGTCGTTGTTGATCCTCATACGCCGGCCAACCACCGACGAAGGTAAAAGTTTCCTTTTCCTATTTTCGATTTTAATTTTTTCCCTTTTTTATTATCGATTTTCGATTTTGTTAACCCCCATTAAAAGGATTTTATGTTTCTTCGCAGATTTATGTTCGACAAGGTACAGACGATGCTGGGTAGGATTTCATCGGAGGTTCCGGCGCGAGCCCCGACGATGGCAACGACAGATCAAGGGAGTGACTTTTGACCTTTTATTTTCCCTTTTTTATTTATTAATATTAATAATTATTATTACTGTCATTAATATTACTAATGTTATTAGTAATATTTATTATTATTATTATTGTTATTAACATTATTGCTGTTATTGTTATTATGACCAAAGATATTTAGGGTATTTATTATACCTAAAAAACGGGTCAAGATAATAAATGACATAAAGGGATTTAATGCATGCATGAATACGTTTTGAAATTGATTTATGAAAACTTCTTTAATTTATATAGGATGATAAATGCAAATTAAAAAATACCTGGGTAGCTTAATGGAATCTAACTTGTATTTCTCGGTTGCTTATCGTGGCTATTCGAACCCTTCTGTTGTTGCTTACTGTTCCTATTTAAGTTTGGAAGATACCTTAGAAATCTATTTTCTTTTTATTGATTCGTAAAATTTTTCCAGCCTCAAAAAAAAAAAGGATCCTCAAACCCTTTGAATCTGGTTTTTTATAACCAGTATTACAATCATGGCTATTTTGTTGTTTGCAATTTAATGCCTATCTTTTCTTCTTGCAGGTACCAGTGGTGGCTATGGCAGAGGTGCAAGTTGAAGCTGGAGACGGTGACTTGATTGCTAACGTGGCGCGTCCTGGTTGGCTGAGGGGAAGGTGGTAGCAGTAGCAAATTAGGATTAGGCAGTGTAAAGTTGGGCCTATTTTGGTCATTGTTAGGTTTTGGGTGTAACAGATTTTAGGTTATTTTGGGTTTATATTCGCAATTGGGCCAAATTCGGATCCAAGAATGTAATTTGGACTTTTGTAATTATTTTGAATTTTTAATTTTTATATTTGGGCTTTATTTATTTTAAATTTATGATAATTTTAAATTTGAAAATAATTTTAAACTTAAATTAAATTTAAATTTAAAATAAATTTAAAATTTTAAACAAATT